>CM050941.1:61402858-62602858 GCA_027789145.1 Solanum arcanum | reverse complement strand
TTTCATTAATAAAATTCGAAATGCTCAATACTAAGTTATTTTTATAACCACACAACTTACGTACTAAACTGCATAATATCATCCCCTACCACAAATGTCAAATTTGAAAATGTCTCCTCACCGTTGGTGAGAGAATGAAACAAGAATTTTGACCTTAAACCAAACCACACACGCACGATTAGGAATGAAAGAATAAAGTTTCCTAAAGTCCTGTAGTCTCTCAAAGATATGTAACGGACGTCTCCGCACCTATCCGTAAGACTCTACAGACTCAGCTCTTGTACTCGTGAGACCGATGAACCTAGGGCTCTGATACAAATTTGTCACGACCCAAAAATCACGAGTCGTGATGGCACCTATGTTCCCAACCGATAGGTAAGCCAACCCAACAAGTATCACCAATTCAACTTAAACGTGAGAAAGATAAGTATCAAACTAATATCTAACATACTAAGTATTCAAATAAATGCGGAATATAAATAAAACTACCCCAAGATTTAGTGTCATAAGTACAAGAGCTTCTACAATATGATACAATTCCAAACTAATATAAAAATCTAAACTTAAGAATTATCCTATCAGCATAACAAAATAACCTAATAAATAGAGGTAGACTGAAGGTGTGGGCCGCAGAATATCCCAAACAGCACACCACAACTCCAAGATAATTCAAACTCATATCCAATCTCGAAGAACGTTCCCAAATTGAAAGTCAATCACTCAATCTGCACCACAAAAGTGCAGCAAGTGTAGTATGAGTACGAAACCACGTGTACCCAGTATGTCTCATTGACCGACAACGAAGAAGTAGTGACGGGAGTTATATAAGAAAATAAATTCTTAGATTGTACAAGTATATATATATATATATTACACTTACTATTTAAGTTTCATCAATAAAGGAAATCAACATTTAATATTTTCCAAACACCAAACGAAACATATAGTCATCAAGAATGAATGATAGGATGAAATGCAATGCAATATGATGCCATGTAATGATATGTCACAGAATACCCAGTATTCACTCAACCGTATATACATGATACTCCTCGGAAATACATCGAGAGTTCATGACCCATGGGGGACTCGCGAGGTCCATATACCGACACGGACGATCTCCACGTGTCTGTGCGGACGATCTCAACGCACTATCATAATATCAAACAATTTTCGCACGGACGGTCTCCACGTGCCCAAATTACAATCTTAACATCTCACCATCCCCAGCACGGACGATCTCCACGTGCCCAACTTATACTCAGTCTCATCTCTATGCATGTGCACAATATTGTTTCAATAGAGGGAATGATGATGCATCTCAATCAATCAATATGAATATAATACATAACCACCTCAATTATCTCAACTATACGGGTGAAATAAATAAAACACAATCACACAAGGAATTCAAGTCAATAATATATCAGCTAATGCCCATATGCTTTGGCATTCTCAAATTTCAGTCCACATTCTATAATAGTACTTTTCCTTTTTATAACACCGGTACTCGTACCAATGCCCGTCACACCATTGATACGAGACCACCATCTTTCCCCCTTACCCCTTGTCTATTTTCATTTTTTAATCTTTAATTAGGAAAACGTCCTTCAACAAGTCTAAAAAGTCTTAACATACCTTAGATGCCGAGCTTGTGCCACGAATCTTTTAAGATTTTTCCTTTCCTTTTCGCAAGGTTTCGGAACGTTCCCAATCTACCATTTTTGCAATATTCGTAAGTAAGCAATTTTTGTAGACATTCAAATTATTTTATGTCTATCATAGACGCTAACACTCACTCATTTTTTCAACAAACTCCAAATCTTGATATATATTGGCATGCCAAATTTTTCATACTTGCTAAATTTCAAGTCAAGAACTTAACTCTAACCTCTTCAAATGGACTAAAATTCAATGTTAGATCATATAAAATAACACCTAATAATTAATTACCAATTAAAAAATCTATTATCATTGTATACATTATTATTATTATTATTATTTTGCAGAAACCCATTTGTAAACAAGTGCCAATTTTCTAGAATATTTATCAAATTCTAATCATTGGCAATCATTGACAATGATTGGCTCAATCTTATTCCTACCATTCTGAAACTAACAATATATATAATAAATTCTTTTGACAAAATCACAGAAAACATTAACCTGCAGCCATTCAACTATTCGACTTCGATCGATTTATATATATATATATATATATTTTTGAATACTAACCCAATTGCTAACAATGTAATATAATTTAGTAATCATCACCAACTTACCCATTATTTCTTATCACCCATTATCAATATAGCATAAAATAACAACATAATCTCAAGCACTCCGACAATATATTACTATATATAGAATTGAAAAGAACGAATATCTCATACCTTTACCTGAACAATGGCTATGATTTTTCTCCCTCTCGCTGGTCGCCTGTGTTAAGGTTTCGCATCCATTTTTTTTCTAAACAAGAGTTTATTAACCGTGAAACCCCACTAACCTATTATCTATATTACTTATTTAATAAAAGTTTCATCAATTTGGTACTCATAGTTATCTAATAGTTTAAAAATACCCCTTTAAATTTTTCAATGGAGTCAAACTAGTCCTAGTTTTCAAAACGACCTAGCGGGTCGTTACAGCCTAAGAGTCGTTTCATTTCATACCTTAAGGTGAGAAAGTTAGTCTCTAAGGGATGTACCTTCCCTTCAGTCAGTTTCTATAGTCAGTGATTTTCCAGAAGTCTTTCGTGATGATCTACACTGAGCCCCTCCTGATAAAGAGATAGACTTCGGCATAGACATCATCCCAGATAATCGTCTTAAGACTATTCCACCATACAAAATGGCACCAACAGAGTTAAAAGGGCTGAAGGCACAGTTGAAACATCTGTTAAATAAGGGTTTCATCCGACCAAGTGTCTCACCATGGGGCGCTATGATCTTATTTGTTAGGAAGAAGGATAGGTCTCTTAGGATATGTATACATTATCGTTTGTTGAATAAGGTGACCATAAAGAATAAATATCCTCTTCCAAGAATAGATGATCTCTTCGACCAAATTCAGGGTGCTTCTTGCTTTACAAAGATTGACCTCAGATCTGACTATCATTAGTTGAACGTTAGGGAATATAATATTCCCAAGATGGCTTTTAGAACTAGGTGGGCATTATGCATTTCTGGATATGTCCTTTGGTTTAACGAATGCGCCAGAAACGTTTATGGATCTTATGAACAGAGTCTTCAAATCTTATTTAGATCTGTTTGTCATCGTCTTCATTGATGATGTACTGATCTATTCAAGGAATGAAGAAGATCATTCTAGTCACCTGAGGATAGTTCTTCAGATGTTGACAGATAAGGAGCTATATTACAAGTTCTCCAAGTGCAAATTTTTGCTTAAGTCTGTGGCATTCTTAGGCCACCTTGTATATAATATGATATAATATATAATAAGGCATTGTATATGTGAATTACTCCCTTCGTCTCATATAAGTTGATCTCTATTAATTTTTTATAGTGCTTAAAAAATATGAATAAGAACAAAATTATTTTTCTAGTTCATGCCTTAAAATACTTCTTGTGAATTATACAAATAAACATAAATACTTTCAAAAATAAAATTAAATGCAAAGTGGTAAAAATATTTTTTAAGTTTTAGTGATTTAGTAAGGTGATCAACTGATATAAATTAATTATATTTATTATAATGATAAATTAATATGCAATAATTATACTCAGTATAAAAATAAACTAATATTTATCAATTTACTTTCAATTGTCTTGTATTTGTTTTTAGATTAAAATATAAGAATTTTGACTAACAATTTACGATATATTTTTTCATCATGTTAATATGCAAATAATAAATATTTATAGTACTTTTCATATAGAATTGAAATATAAAAATACTTTTTAAAGAAAAATATCAAATAAGTATTAATCTTATTTTATTTTGAAAATTGATAAAATTATCTTTCGAAAAAACTAATTATAACCGTTAAAAGTTGACAAAGAAGGTATAAAATTGAAGTAATATAAAAGAATACAACTTTTTTGATACAAGACAGACTTTTATGCACACATTTCAATAAGAAAAAAGAAAATTGGATCTATCTAGATTGTGGAAGGAGACTAAACATGGACAGATAGGATTTGATTTTTGAGATTAGGAAAGTTAATTCTTTATATTCTTCTGTTACCCTTAATTAATTGGGTTCTTTCTAATTGTTAATTTTTTGAGATGTTTTCTTGTAAAGTTTCTTGGAAGAACAAATATTCTAGTTTGAAACTCTATCACTATAAATTTGGTAAAAAAAATTCTCATTTCAACATTCGAACATTGAAATTAGAACAAAGCCTAAGAAAGACTTTCGTCGAGCAGGTATCACAGGGGATATAAGATTTGTTCTAGATTCTTTCCGTCAACAATTGTATGTTTTGTGGAATGGCCAGTTCATTTTTTTTCCATTTCTTGAATTGACCTTGCTTAATAAGAACTTTGATTGAAGAGTATTCGTACGCATCAACTTCTTGTCACTCTATTTGGGATTGTCAACTAAGGTATTATATTTTAAATTTAATTTAATTAGTATATGCATTTTATAACATAGTTATAATAAGCTTATGTTGATGGAAATTTTGTTATTTTGCTTGGCGACCGAGAGTTTATTTTGTGGTAGTATAAGTTTTTACGTTCTTTACAATGTTAGGTTAGATGTCTATCTTTGTTTTTATTTAATGCTTAACCATGTTGTTAGAGCAGATTGTGATTAAATATTGCTTCTTGCGAACTCAGGGAACTGATTATTTATTTTTAAAATTTGAAAATAAATAATACAAAGTAACTCTCTATATTCTCATGATGTTTAGACTACTATTATAATTATTTAAAATTTATTGAATATAAAATAGTTTAGATTATATTAAATTTAAAATATATATTAACTTAAATAAATATTAGGAATTAATTATTTAAGTCTAATAAAAATAAATTTATTTTAAGTTTAATTTGATTAGTCTGATTTATTGATTTTTACAACAAATGATGAACCTATTTTGCTATGTTAATGTATCGTTTAATCCTAAAGATCCAGTCATGTGTACCGTGAAATGATAGGAAACACAAAGTCAAAAGAATAAGTAAATATGATCATAATACATGTAAAAATAACATGACATGCATAGTCAAATAAAGGCCAAAAAATGTGTCACATATGTACAGACGATGACATGTTGAGACCAATTAAATATCATCATGTCCTTTAAATAAGTTAGGTAAATTATGATTTCATAGCCTACTTTTACAACCTTTGGCTATAGTTAATTAAGGTTATTATGTTTATACAAGAAAAACAAGAAAGTTTCATCTAAAAAGTATGATTCTTTATCCATGTTGGCGGACATGGTTTATGGGGATTTTAAATTGTGTGAACTCATCTCAATATCGATGATCAATACTACTCCAATAAATATATATATTCATGCTCAAATGTATAAACCTTACTCTTTATTTGTTTTGAGGTAATAACTCAAAATAATCCCTTAGAAGAGGTTACCTCTCTGAAATATCTCTGTACTTATAAACTCTTTTTAGTAAAAAAGTTTTTCTTTTATCAATGATACATTAGGGACTACTTAGTTCCCTTAAATTTTACTCAAAAAATCTCTTTAGAACTCTTTCTCTAACTTCTCTATACTTTCTCAAAATTTTAGTTTGAAACAAAATGTTGGCTTTAAAAGTTTCAAAAAATGTATAACGCAAAATAGGGTTCATGCTGAAATATAGACATGAAAAACTCAATTCAAGGATCTCAATAACAATATAAAAAAACTCAATACTCAAAACTCAATAACTCAAAACTCGATGATAATACTCATCTAAAAAATAATCCATTCATAGGGTTCATGTTGAAATATTGGCATGAACGAATCAATTCAAGAATCTCAATGGATAACATATATTAATTCAATATAATAAGGAATAAAATTTCAAAAATAATCAAGAGCGCAAGATCTAACTCAAAATTAACTCAACTCAAGAATACTCAAATCTAAGGATAGAATCCTAGATTACTCTTTTACTGATTTGAAAGTAGATGTAGGGTGTGACGATGGACTAGTGCAACATTATTATAGTCTAACATACCTTGAAGAACAAATTTCATGAGAAATCTTGAAGATGAACTTGATTACAAGCCTTGAATTAGTTTCTTGAAACTTTATGACCAAGTGTTAGATTCTCATTATTGATTTGTAATTGAATTGAGTAATTTGAGTTGGAAAGAATGAAATTCTTGGAGAGGAATTTACCTTGAAGAAGAATCTTGAATGAAAGTCTTCTACTTTGATTTTTTCTTAGGTTTCTGCCTTAGAGTTTGAGAGATAAGAAAATGTTGAATTAAGAGATGAAAATCTCATCGATTTGGGCCTTCAATTAGTCGAGAAATTCTTTTAGGATTTTATTAGAGGTTAAAAGACGAAAACAACCCTTTATAATATTTTTCTGTTGTCTATTTCGTCCCTGTATTATATAATATTACTAAAGTTTGAAAAATGTTTTATTGAAACGTGAATTATTACAAAATTTGTGTTGTTGGAGAGAAGATTCAAATATCTTTAATTTATAGGTTATGGTCTACGTAACTCTTTAAATTCTAAGGATGTGATCGTTTGAAGTTGACCCATATAGAATCTTACATAAAAAATATTTCGGTATGAAAACTTATAACTCAAATTTGTGCTAGGGGATTCGAGTCACCTTAATTCATATACAAATGCATTTCAACGCTAAATAATTGACCTTTACACTTATGGATAATTTAAGAATCCATCCGTACGATCTTATTCATCAATAAAGAATGATTTGAGTCTTAACTTAGAATTTTTTGGAGTGTTACAACACTCATAATTGAGTGATTTTTAAGTTAAAATTTAAAATTTAGTGACTTAGAAATTTCATTTGTTGTGATGGTATTAATTAGTGGAGTACTTATATTTGTGGTTAGTGGAATCTAGCTAATATATAGTACCTCCTTATTACTTTCATTGTATTTATTATTCATGCATGACATTTCTTTCCATTTTAGATGTTTAATAAAGAATAACAACGTAACTCTCTATATTCTCATGATGTCTAGAGAACTATTATAACTATTTAAACCCTATTAAATATAAATTTATAAAATAATTTAAATTATATTAATTTTAAGATATATATGAATTTAAAATAATATCATGAATTGATTATTAAAGTTTAATTAATATAAATCTAATCAAAGTCCAATTTCATTGGTATGATTTATTTATTTTTGAAATAAATGAAAGGACACGCAAAGTAAAACGAATAAATCAATAGGATCATGCTACATGTCCAGATAACATGGAACATCTAGTCCAATAAAAGGCCAAAAAAATGTGTCGAATATGAACATGGGACGTGTTGTAACCAATCAAATATAGTCATGTCATTTGAATAAGTAGGGTAAATTATGATTTCAAAGACTAATTTTATAACCTTTGGATATAGTTAATTAAGGTTATTTATGTTTATGCAAGAAAATTTCTGTGCATCTAGTACTTTGATAAATATCTTATGCGTATGTACGACCACATTTCATTGATATTTAGAAATAAAGAAACTAAAATGTTGGATAGGTCAAAATTACTTGTCATAATACTAAAAAACAATTTGGGAAATATATTGTTAATGTACTATATATTATTATTATTCCAAAAATATCAATAATCTATTTGCTTCAAATTATGTGAACTCGAGGCAACAACTCCTTTATATCCATATATTTCTCTGCAACTGATAATTATTCATTTCACAAAAGTAAACAAGGAAGAAATTCAAGTATTTAACATATCATCATGTCCCTTTTTTTTTTTTTTAGAAAACATGTATAGTACTCTTTACTTTATCATAAACTTGCATTATTTATAATCACCAACAAATCCCTTGCAACTTGAAGATCATTTTTCGAAATTAACAGTTTTCTTGATGTATGCAATAGCGATCCTGCAAACTTTTGATGGAAAGTACAAATCTCTTTTTCTTGCAAGTGCTTTTCCTGCAACTTTAACTATTTTGTTTCTTCTCTTGTTTAGCAAACACTTCACCGAGAATTTAATTTTTTAATTTGAAGATCATATAAGCATCACTTTTTTTACTTCATCACTCCTCCTAAAACTGGCCCGTACAAAGACATTTAAAATATAAATTCTTGGTACGCATCAGTTTAAAGAAGAGTCTTGAAGTAAAAGAAATAATATGCTTGTATGATCTTCAAATTCAAAAAAATAAAAAATTAACAAATTCTTGGTGAAGCATTTAATGACAAAAATAAGAAGCAAATGATTAAGTTGCAAGAGAAGCAGTTATAGTAAGAGAAAGTCCAATCACAACGAAAATAAAATAGAGAAGCGGCTCGAATCGCTACTACAAACATAAAAAAAACTATTCATTTCAACAATGGTCTTCAAGTTGTAAAGGGGTCGGGGTGGGGGTACATGATATGTTAGATACGTGAATTTCCTTATTTACTTTTGTAAAATAAGAAAAATATCATGTGCAGAGAAATGTATGGATATATAGGAGTTGTGGCCTAGGCTTTACATAATTTGAAGCAAACAGATTATTGAAATGTGTTATAAATCCATTGAATTGTGTGGATTGTCCTTTAGATATACTCAAAACTTAATTGTATTCATGTATACATGTTTCAAAGGTGATAAAAACCATTTGGTTAACTATGTACCTACTAATTGAGAATTTATTATGGTGGCCATTGGGGTGATATCTCAACTCTATAAATAGAGATATTATTCACCTTTTGTATAATATACTTGAATAAGAAGAAAGTCTTCTCTTCCATCTTACTTCTCTTGTTTTCGTCTCTTTATATTTATATTGTCATGAGCTTGATTTATAACACGTTATCAGCACGAGTCTCTAGCCAATTAAGATTGAGTTTTAGTTTTTCTTTAACTCATGTTTTGGTTGATCTCGTTATGAGAATCAAGGTATTATATGCATAAAATCAGATATGTATTTTCTAGAATATTTTATGATTTATGATAAAAATAATATTCAATGACTAACAATTATCAAGAACCGAAGACATATACTACTATTGGTTGAATATAACATGCTATACAAAACATCTTAAATAGAAGAAGGTATAAAAATTTAATAGCATGAGTTTGAATGTTATTTTGATTGTTTTGAAAGACTCAAAGGGTGAGTCATGTTGTACTTCGGTATATTATACCGTTGGTTAAGGTAAGACGATAGATTCAAGTTTCATCGCACCAAAAGGGTAAGACATCTGATTAAAGTCTGGATGCACCATAATGAAAAATATTTGAGGATAAGACGATAGATTCAAGTTCTATCGCACCAAAAGGGTAAGACATCAATTTGAGTTTTGATGCACCGTGATTGGGTTCAAGTCCCATAGAATTATGGCGTAAAACGCCTTATATGGATAAGACATTGAGTTTGAGTCAATGCACCATAGTGATGATATAATGATGACTAAGGCTTTGATGAAAAGTCTTGAAATTCGTCCTATTGAATTTGCTTCACTCCTTGAAAAGAATGTGGTAGCAACATATGATAATTTTGGGATCGCATGTTCACTTGCTATATTCTATCGTATGAATGTGGTACCAGTAAATAGTTAGTCTGAAAGATGAAAAATATTTAACGATATGAATAAGGGCGTGGAGGAACAGAATTATAATAGTCATCATTGTGGTAATGATAAAAGGAAGAACACTATGAGTTCTTCAAATAGTCCTTCAAAATGTGAAGGCAATTTTTATTATCAAAATCGTATGAAAGGTCATTAGACTTGTGAATGTTGTCAACCCAATAATTTGACAAGTTTATACATCCTCTATCATGATACAAGAAGATAAAGTGATGGGACACTTGATCTTTCAAAGTGATGTTGAGGTGTATCATGGAAATATGATGAATTTTAAAGCCATGACAATGTGCTTATAATGCAAATTTATGAAGTACATATAAATAATTAGTCCATTCCTTGAAGAGAATGTGACTTGTGATGAGTATCGTAAATGCTTGACCATTCTATAGGAGAATGTGTCCAGATGTGATATAATCATTATGGGTTGGATATATACCACAACTCACCTCTATGGAAGGTTTGAGAAAAAATAATATATGTCACTTCTAATCTCTACGGGAGATTCAAGAGGAAATAAATTTTATTTGGCAGAAATGGCTAATTGTATTGTACGTTTTATACGTCACTATGGTATGTTTATTGTGAACTACCGAAAGGGCAAAAGAAAGAAATATTCCTTGCCTATAAGGGTTGTAGTCATTATTGTGTGGCAATACAAATTTGTCATTGGTTGTGTACCTATGATACAACAAAAGTAAAGCAAGAAACATGTCTTGCTCGTAATGATTTTGACCATGACAATGATAATATAATTTCCTCCTTGAAGGAGATGCTCACCATAGGAATGGTGTCATGGAATATGTGATAGTACACAAAATTAAATTGCAAGCTCTAACGAGTTGTGCTATTATCAATGGAATAATATTGTGGGTTGTAGTAAGTCTCAAAAGAAACTTTTTATGTTTCGGATGAATTGAAAAGAAATATTGAGACTATAAATTATGAAAGATTTAATATATTTAAATTACTACAATTGAAGAGGGTTATAAATATTACCCATTTTTTTCCTCGTGTTTGTTTCACACAAACATGTGCATGCTGATGGAATCACATGCAAAATTAAACTATAAGTGTACTAAAATAAATATCAGTTGGCATGACTGGTTGACCATTCCGATTAAATGTGATGCAAACGTGATTGAGAATTCAGGTGATTTATATGATGAAGAAATAAAGATTCTTCAAGAATTCACTTGTTTTGCTTGTTCTCTTGATAAAATGATCATTGTACCAGCTAAGGTTGGGACTGTAATCCCCTAAAACTTTTGGAACATATAAAAGGGTGAATATGGGCCCGTTCACCTGTCATGTAGATCATTTGCAACTATATGATTAATGTATTTATGCGATGGTCACATGTATTTTGTTGTCAACTTACAAATTGGTTTTTGTAAGGTTGTTTGCTCGAATTGTTAAAATTAAGAGCACAGTTCCAAACTATGAAATTATATTGATAATGCCGATTGATTTAAGCAGAAATTGTATGCCTCCAATTATAGCTAAATCATGGTTATGAGAACAAAACTCCCAAATAAATATTTGGTATGAGATAATTTTATTTAACATGTAGCAACACATGTATGCATCAAACCAACAAGGTTTCCCCATTAAAATTTGTTCAGGGTCAGGAACCATATAATTTTCATCTAAAATGTTGAATGTGCTGTTATGATTTTTATTGCTCAACCACGCACAAAGATGAACTTCCAAATAAGGTTGGAATGAATGTTAGATTTTCTAAAATTAGGGGGAGAGATGATTGACAGCTGAAAATTATGTGTGATGTTAATTATGAATTATCTAGATCCTCGTTAAATAAATATGTGAACTTAAAGTTTAAGAGATAATTTAGTTGCATAATGTTGTAAATCAGTTGCCAGATGAATGCACTGACCCTATGATATAATTCAGCTTCAAATGCTCCAATGTGAAGTCCTTGAAGGACAGAGTATATGATACGCCGGAAGTGTAATAGACCAATCTATTCCAAATATAAAATTCCTTGAAGAAGGAAGGAGCAAATGATCAATATGGTCATGATAATGAGGAAAGTGCTATAAAAGAGCACATTGACATACAACTTCATAAAATCTTGAAAAAGGTTCAGGTACCTGAAATAATAAAAAACGAAGAGATCTCGATAAGTTATGTCTTGTTGGAATCGATATCAAATATCCATCGACGGTATCTTTGATATGAGGTAGCGCTCAATGATATAAATTGTGACGAGGATCTTGAATTCAAATATGTCATATAGTGTGGACAGATAAATGGTTCGCCAAGTAAAATGCACAATTCAAGTATATTTTGTTTCACTTAGAAAAGTGACATTTTGGACTGGTAGTCCATAAATTAAGGTATAATGTCAGTGGGGTACAAATAAGTTATTATGCGATAGTATAACCGTAAGATATCAAGTAGGGTTTGTGCCTTGGTGCATAAAGGTTTATCGCAAAAATCCTGACATTAGTGGAGATGCTTTCTCATTTGGTGAATGCAATGAGGTTTGTTTTGATCTGGCAACATATGAAAAACTTGAATGCATGTAATGAATAATTATAATGTCTAGCTAGAAAATGAAGATTATATGAAAATCCTTGATTCAATCGAGGTGTCTGAAGCATATAAGAGTTTCAAAGACAACTTTTTCAATAAAGCTTCAAGAATCCTTATATGGATTGAAATTGTCAAGGAAGAAAAAGGGTACAAAAGAATGACCCTAATTGTCCTTGTATTTTTATGAAAAGGTTTTGGCCAGACAAAATTTTGTCTTGACCTACAGATTGATAATTTGACAAATGAAATATTTGTCTAACAGTGCACATACACTGAAAAGTTTTGATGCAATTTTATATGGATAAATCACATTCTTTGAGTACCCCAATGATTATGAGATCACTTGGCATAAATGATGATTCGGTTTGATCTCAATAGAAGGATGAAGAGTTTCTTGGTGATGAAACTCTATCTTGGTGCAATCAGGGCACTAGTGCATCTTACTAACAGTATTCGACCAGATTTTTGTTTTGCAGTAAATTTACTGGCAAGATTCAGTTTCTCCCCGATAAAAGGACATTGAAATGGTGTTGAGCACATGATTGAATATCCTCGAAGGACCATAGTTATGAGTTTATTCTATCCCGAGGAATCCAAGACAAAATTGATTGATTACGCAGATGCAGAATATTTATCTGATCCGCATAAAGTTCTATCTCAAGCACGCTATGTGTTTGCATGTGGAGGCACAAATAATATCCTGGCGATCAATGAAGCAAATGTTGCTATGCATAAATAAAAGTCCTCCATGAAGCAAGTCGAAAGTGCGTCTGGTTGAGATAAATGACACACCATATTCAAGAAATGTGTGGTTTTTCTTTGAAAAAGAATATACCAACCACAATGTACGAAGATTGGAGACATCATAACAAGAAATTAAGTGATGTTTTAATCAGGGGGAGTATAATACGCGTTGCACTCTTTTTCCCTTGACCGAGGTTTTTTCCCACTGGGTTTTCCTAGCAAGGTTTGTAATGAGGCAACAAATAGCGCGTATCAAAAGATATGTGTACTCTTTTTTTTCACTAGAATTTTTTTTCCCACAGGGTTTTTCCTAGTAAAGGTTTTAACGAGGCACATTATCTATGGACATCCAAGGGGGAGTGTTATAAATCCATTGAATTGTGTGGATTGTCCTTTAGATATACTCAAAACTTAATTGTATTCATGTATACATGTTTCCAAGGTGATAAGAACCATTTGGATAACTATGTACCTACTAATTGGAAATTTATTATGGTGGCCTTTGGGGTGATATCTCAACTCTATAAATAGAGATATTATTCACCTTTTGTATAATATACTTGAATAAGAAGAAAGTCTTCTCTTCCATCTTACTTCTCTTGTTTTCGTCTCTTTATATTTATATTGCCATGAGCTTGATTTTATAACAAAATGATATTTTTAGAATAATATACAATTACTATATTTTCCCCGTCTAATTGCTTGTTATTAATAATAACAAGTGATTTTGACCTACCCAACATGTTTAGCTTTTTATTTCTAAATAACAATAACAATTTGGTTGCATATGTAAAGCAACAAATAGAATTTAGTGTTTGTATATAAAGTTAAAGAATGATACTTACTCAGTCCTCCGAGGCATCAAACAACTCATTAATCTTAACCAATTCGTTATCATTCACCAAAGATATAAAAAATTTCTTGGTGAAGACACTTGTTCCAAAAAAACACCTTATACTTTTTCGAAGTAAAGGAACAACCTCAAATACAAATATCACATAAAATTATCTCAAAAAGTGAGCAAAATATTGGATGCATCCAAAAAATAATGAAAAAAAAAATATGGACTAAAATAAATTATATTTACCATAAAGGCTCATGAAAATCCATAAAGATTGGTGGTCTTCTTATAGGGCTTCACCACTTGCAATAGATGGTTAATTGTAATATCATAGTTAATACGGCCCACGGATAAACATAAAATGTTTATCTATCGGCCGAGAGCAAAGTTCATTTCATAAAAATATTTATTCTGTAATCTTTTCCACTAAGAATTCTTTGAAAAAAATAAAGTAAGCACAAAATTTTTTTTACACCTTTACTCATATCTTTGGTTTTGAGATGCTCAATCAGCTCATTTCTCTTGCAACTCTTTTCCATCTCATTAATTTTTTTTTTGTAATCTCCTTTTTGTCTTAGTTGAAAATTTTACATCATCATACATTTGTGATAATTTATGTTATAGATGACAACAAACTTTTTCATGTCAAAATAAATTGCAACGCCACTACAACTTATCTAAACTTCCTATTTTTGATTGCTACAAATTCGATGTCAAAGAAGTTGATAAACTATGCTCATATAAAATCTATTACTCACATATTTAAGTTATAAGTAGCTTCCTAAACTAGAAGATTAAATGAATTTTGGCAATATATGTTCTTCTAAAACCTTTCTCAATTCAAAAAAACTTGCATAATTCTGACTTAACAATATAAACCATCATAAATCTGAATATATATCAATCATTTACTCAAAACTTTAATTTGCATACTTAATGAACTTCTCAAAAAAAAATATCAATTGAATGACTAACTGGAGAAGACTCAACAATTGAAAATGCCTCATTCACTAGGTGTATCATGTCGTTCCTCCTCTATTATATCCTTCTGCAACATATAGACGATTTAAGGACTTTATTTATGGATAATAATTAGGAAGTTTATTTGCTTGGCTAGTGTTGAGGAACAAGGACATGTTAGAGCTCTAAAACTAGCACATTTAGTAATTGTTGAAGCAATAGAGTAAGCTATTAATAAGTCCACACTTGTAATTAATGGGGAGATGTGAACTATAGGTCAAACGTCATATGTCACCTTCACCATGCTATCTATTGGAGGTTGAGCTAATAAAATTAATATTCAGACAACACACCACAACAAATGCAACTAAAATAAATTGATAAAACAAAGCATAACTTATACAATTTAAACAATGTCGCAGACAAGCAACAACCTATTACTGATGTCAATTTGACTAAAAAAATTGTACTGAACAATAGACTAAACCAAGTTTAATGCTTTGAAGATTTTGTAAAAAAAACTTAAAATTATGGATTGACTTTTATCGATCTCTACAAATTTTTAAGCAACTAAAAATGGATGAAACCCTAACTTTAAGAAAAGGGAAAAAATTACCTTTTGGAAATTAAAAATCGAGCTTAACGACAAATTGATGGAAATGACAACGATGGAGATGGAGTTGAAGCATAAAGACAAGGAGATGAATCTAACTTTGAATATGAGGAATCTTATACATCTAACCATCATTCATCACGATTTTGTACTTGCTTACTATCCATCAGTGTCTTCGCTGTTTTCGCCGCCATGGACTTTGGGAAGTTTCTAGTTGAAACTCCATTAGTAAGAAAAGAAATCCCACCAGATCTATAATAGGAAGAGTTGCATCAAGAAGTAGAAAGGTGAAGATTCACCACTAACTAATTATTTGGAATCCTGTCATGAAGCCATTGAAACCCCCAAAAGACCTCTTATAAGAAAAATTTGAAACAAGGAAGGACAAGAGGATACTTGTTGAGAATGAGGGTGTGGGGATGAAAATTGGGGAAAAGATATGTTGCTAAATAAGAGGGTGTTTGCATTGGCTTAGTTGGTCAACCCTACTTTTTAAGTCAGTTTTTGACTTCTAGAAGTGTTTTGCAAAATATAAAATAAAAAAAAACTTAAAATAAGTCAAATATAGACTTAAGATAAGTTAGGAAGTGTTTGAAAAGTTAAAAATAACTTAAAATAAGTCAAAAACCAAAAATAGATCTCCCCTACTTTTTATATTTTTTACTTAAAAGTCTGTTTAGTTTGACTTTTTATTTTTCACTTAAAAATTACTTTTTAAGTCAATCCAGATGGGATCTAAGTGTTTTAAGACTTTTAATTTGAAATTAAGTGAATTGATTGAGGGTTTTGGGTCATATTAATTTTGGTGGATTTTTTGTTATAATTTGAGTGTATTTTTCCAGATTTTGGATAGAAGTTTATCAAATAATGGATCGATGATTAAGATTGAGACACATGCATGTACCTTCGTTAATATTAAACGAATATATGCACCAAAATTTGGACGATAAGGGCACTAACATCCTTAAAGAATAAGGAAGGGTATACCAATGTCATTTACGATAGTTCAAAGTATATTTTTTCTTAATCCCTTTCTAAAGTAACTTTTTAGAGAAGTGATTTTGAATAAAAACAATTTGTGTTTGGTTAATTTATTTGAAAAGTGTTGATTAGTGCTTCAAAATAGTCAATATGTTTCCGAGTTTTAAGCTAGTAAAAAGTAATGTTGTTCAGTTATTTAGGATTAAGTTATTTGATGTTTTCAAGTTTATAGGGTGGTCTTAGTGGGCGTTTTTATCCCCTATCTTTAATTGTTTGTTTTTAGCTAATTTTAGTTAGGTGTAGGCCTATTTAACAGGCCACTACTGTACCTTTTTTGCCGCAATCAAAAGACTTCAGAAATTCTCTTTTCTCTGCCTCTGCGTCCTTTTTTAGTCACCAACATATTGTGGTATAAGAGAAATGCAAGAGAGAACAACCCTTTCTCTCTTAACGCAAGCGAGATCAAACAAACTGGGCGATAGAGTGAGAGATGTCCATGTCGAGCAACAATTCAAATTTTTCTTCTCAGCCCCTGATTCCAATATTCAAAGTGGAAAAATATCATCTATGGAGTCTCAAAATGAAGACGATGTTCAAGTCCCAGGAGCTATGGAATTTGATAGAGACAGGGTATATTGAGCCAAATTTGGCACCGACTCAACCTGACATTCAACTACGGCAGACTCGCAGGAAAGATGAAAACACATTATTTCTCATCCAATCGACATTGGATGATAAAATTTCCCCCAGAATTGCAACAGTAGCAAATTCCAAACAAGCATGGGATACTCTAAAACAAGAATATTTGGACAATAAAACGGTAATTACGGTAAAAATACAAACACTTCATCCTGAGTTTGAAACTTTGGCCATGAAAGAAAAAGAGTATGTGCAGAAAATTAAGTCCAGAGTGTCTGGAATTGTTAATCACATGAGAGTATATGGTGAAAATGTTAATAATAAAAGGATTATGAGTAAGGTGTTGAGAAGTTTAACTAAAGGATTTCATCATGTTGTTGCTGGAATCGAAGAATCCAAGGACCTATCTACTTATAATTTTGATGAATTAATGAGTTCACTATTAGCCCATGAAGTTCGAATTAATAGGTCCTATGAAAAGGTAGAAGAGAAGGTTTTTGTGGCGATTGGGAGTCCTTTTATAAAGGAAAATCAGAATATTCAGTTGGTGGTTGTGGCAGAGGAAGAGGTGGTTATCGAGGTCGAGGTCGTGGAAGCAGTAGAGGAAGATGTCATTCTGGTGAACAACATCAAAGCAGAAATAACATTCTGTGTAGATATTGCAAAAAGTCGGGCCACATAGAAGTGGATTGCTGGACCAAGCAGAAGGATGACAAAAATAAAGCAAATTTCACAGAGGAAATTGAAGAGGGGAGTAGTTTATTCATGAAAAAAATCATCTATCGATGATGACCTTAATGGAGTGTGGTTCATGGACAGTGGGTGCTCAAACAATATTTTAAGTACCTTGATGAATTCCAAAAAAGTGAGGTTCGACTTGGAGACAACAACCTAATAAAGGTTGAAGGGAAAGGTACGATTTCCATAAAAACCACCCAGGGTAATTTAAAGCTCCTATATGATGTGCAATATGTTGCCAATTTAGCTTATAATTTGTTAAGTTTCGGGAGACTAATAACTGGTGGTTGCTCTATTTTTTTTGAAGATTTTTATTGCCCTGCTTATGATATGAAATCTTCGCAGAGCATTGTCAAGATTTCCATGACAGACAATCATATGTTCCCGTTAGAAGTGTCTAGTGTGCAAAATTATGCTTTAATGCAAAAACTAGTGATACTAGTTTATGGCATCTAAGGTATGGAAATCTGAATGTTAAAGGGCTGAAGTTGTTGGGTCAAAAGAATATGGTCATTGGGCTGCCTAAAATTGATGATCTTAAATTCTGTGAAAGGTGTGTCTATAGGAAGCAGAGTAGAGACTTATTTCCTGTAAACAAGGCATGGAAGGCTTCAAGTTGTCTTGAGTTGGTGCACAGATGTTTGTGGTCCTATGAGTATCGAATCCTTAGGTGGAGTCGATATTTGTGTTGTTTACTGATGATTATAGTCGAATGAGTTGGGTTAATTTGTTGATGTTCAAATCTGAAGTTTTTGGGAATTTTAGGAAATTCAAGGCATTAGTAGGGAAGCAAAGTGGATTTTCTTTTAAGGTACTCCGTTCGGGCAGAGGTGGTGAATTTACTTCTCAAGAATTGATGCTTTTTGTGAGGAAAATGGTATCCACATGGAGTTGTCAGTACCACTACAAGAAAGCTGTGAATTACATGGGTATTTTTTTAGGAATTAGTATGAAAATTTGCAGGAATATAAGTTTTCTGCGAATTTTCATACTAATCCCCAGAAAAATCCCCATGTAATTCATAGTTTTCTTGTAGTGCACCACGTACGTCGGATCAAAATGGAGTGGTCGCGCAAAAAAATCGACCAGTGGTGGAAATGGCTTGTAATATGATGAAAGAAGCAGAACTTTCAACGAAGTTTTGGTCAAAAGCAGTAGCAACAACAGTGTTTTTTTCAATATCTCACCAACAAAAATAGTCATAAATAGAACCACATATGAAGCCCGGAAGGATAGAAATCCACGGGTAAGCCATCTAAAAGTATTTTGTTTTTTAGCATATGCTTTGGATACTTTTTCATCTCGTCGCAAACCTGATGTGAAATCAGACAAATGCATATTTGTAGGCTATGGTCGTAAATCCAAAGCATATAAATTGTATAACCCCATGAGTGGAAAAGTTATCATAAGCAGGGATGTTAAGTTCAATGAAACAAGAAGTTGGTCTTGGAATGAAAGAAATATTCCAGCACTAACAAATTCTCTAATTTCTCGATGTACCCGAGTCACAAGTAGCTGAGCAGTTGGCTCCAATAACATCTGAAATTATTGGAGAATCTTCGGCAGAGACAAGTCCATTAAGAAGACCAACAAGGGAAATAAGACCAAAACCGAGATTCTCTAATAATATGTATACTTGTTGTCAATTTTATCTTCTTGTTTCAGATCCTATATATTTATGGAGAATCGATTGAAGCAACAAGCAATGATTGTACATATGAACGCTGTCAAGAAGAATGAAACATGGAAATGGTTAACTTACCAGATGGTAAGAATTGATGGTCTAAAGTGGGTATATCGCACAAAGTACAATGCAGATGGATCTATTCAAAAGCATAAAGCTCGACTTGTTGCAAAGGGATATGCACAGCAACAAGGAGTTGATTTTGATAAAACATTCTCTCCTATAGCACACTTTGAAACGGTGAGAACTCTCTTATCTCTTGGTGTTCAACTCTCTTGGACAGTTTACCAATTTGATGTCAAGTCTGCATTCTTAAACGGCTACTTGGAGGAAGAAGTTTATGTTGCTGAACCGGAAGGTTTTGTTGTGAGCGGGCAGGAAAGTAAAATGTATAGGCTGAAAAGATCTTATATGGGCTAAAGCAAGCCCCACGAGCAGGGTATAGCAAGATCAATTCTTATGTCCAGGAGAATGGATTTGAAAGAAACAAAAATGAGCCAACTCTTTACGTAAAGAAGCGAGGTAAAGATGATTTCTTGGTGATGTGTCTTTATGTAGATGATATGATTTATATGGGCTGTTGTGAATCTCTTATTGCTAAATTTAAGTTTTTCATGATGAAAATTTTTTAAATGACAGATTTAGGATTGTTGCATTATTTTCTTGGTCTTGAGATTAACCAAGGTTTAGATGACAAAGAAAAGATGAAGAAGGAGAATGAACAAAAAATTGCAAAACAAGAGATTATGGTTGGGGATTTGCTGCTTGTAGACAGTTCTGGGTCGCCTTGTCTTCCGGGCAAGCTCAAGTCCAAATGGACTGGCCCTTACTTGATTACCCAAGTATTCCCTCATGGAGTAGTTGAGTTAAAAGCCAAAGAGGGAGTGCGGTATAAGAGGAATAGAGATAGAATAAAACTCTATTTTGGGCATAAAGCATCGGGGAATGAAGTGATAGAGGCATACCATCTTGATGAAGTCTGAGTAATCAAGGATCCCAAGTCGTGCCGCGATATTAAATCAGGCGCTTGTTGGGAGGCAACCCAATACTTATAGTCTTTTTAGCAATGGTAGCATTTTTCTACTAATGGGTTTTTAAATTTGCAGGCACATAACCAGGAAATTCTGCAGAAAATTACTCAGCAGCAGTCACTGACGGATACAGCGACGGACCATTGCGCCTGCGACGGACCATCGCAAGCCTCCGTCGTACCAGGTACGTCTTTCTGTTATTTTCAAACTAGGGCACACATGAAGGAACAAACGACGGGTCGTAGCAACTGCGACGAACCATCGTCAGGGAACTGTCGCGTGATTAATGAGTCGTAGCCGATCCGACCCGGCTGGAGTCTTTTTCAAAATCAGACCGTTTAAACCCCCAACCCCTCATTTCACCCCATTCATTCATTATTCCTCCCATTTCCCTCTCTTTTAAACTTCCACATTCTCCCCCTCGATCATTGTTCCCCCAAAATTCTCCAAAGCCCTAGAAGTTATCATCTACTAGTCGGAGTTGCTGCTGTGTGTGTCTTCTAGGTCACCGAGTACTTGCCCATCTTGTTTTTTCTCCCATTTTAAGGTATGTGTCTCTAATTTCTATTCATTTATCTTGCATTTTTGTTTATTATTTAGTATTAGCTTAGTTCTTTGTTATATGTTCGTTTCTTTTATAAGATTCTGTCTAACCTAGGTTAAAAATGTTCGAAATTGCCATGTTTACAACCCTAGACATAGGTATTTTGCATTGCTAGTTTCCTAGGTAGTTGGGTTAGACAAATGTATATCTAAAACGCTACAAGTTTGATTTGGGTGCATCGGGGATGCATCGGGTACCCCTAGTTCTGTCACTGATATACACTACGATACCCCAATGACGAACCATCGTACCCACGACGGATCGTCGTAGGGTCCGTTCCAAAAGCCCTAGCACCCTATTCCAATGGACATATGTGATGGACCGTTGTATTCATGACGGTCCGTCCTCTACAACCGTTCTGGTTGTCAGAGACCCTGTTCCTGAGGGTCTCTAATTTTTTTCTAAGTGTCCTCCAATGGACACATGTGACGGACCATCGTCTTCACGAAGGTCCGTCCTGCACAACCGTTCTGGTTGTCAGAGACCCTGTTTTTAAGGGTCTCTCACTTTTTCTAAGTGTCTTTCAACGGACACATGTGACAGACCGTCATACCCATGACGACCCATCCTGCATAACCATCATAACGGTCAGAGACCCCTCTCCTAAGGGTCTCCATATTTTTTTTAAGTGTCCTACGATGGACACCTACGACGGACCGTCGTACGTGTGACGGTCCGTCCTGCACATACCTTCATACTAGTCAGAGACTCTCCTTCAGGGTTCTCCATATATACATAGTCTAAGTAAAACACGACGGACCCCACGACGATCCGTCATAGTCACGACGAGCCGTCACCAGGCCTGTCGTTTGTCACTGTTACCATAGTAATGACATACTATTTGAATTGTTTTTGTTGTTTTGCTTGTCCTTTTTGCCACTTCTCATATTAATATTGATCCTTTAAGGGTACTATCTACTATGGCACCCAAGCAAGACCAAATCTACGCACGTGGGCGATCGAAGTCTGTCGCCCCGTCTGCTCGCATGGTCATTGGCTCTGATGATGAGCGTGACCCCGAGTATGTGCCCCCAGGCACTTCCACCCCTTCCCGTGCTGGACACACCCAAAAAGGTGGCGTCCGACGTAGTCACTGCCTCCCAGTCTGATGAGGAGCGCACACTAACTGGCACACCCTCTGGGTCAGCCACAAATGAAGAAGGAGCGTCTGGCTCCTTATAAGTATCGTGGTTAGAGGAAGCCTCCGGCTCTGCTGAAGTTCCCGCACCCGCCACCGCTGCAGCGTCGGCCTCGCTTGATGAGGCTGACAATTTGGATTCCACATCAGGTTCACCAGCTCAGGCCCCCACCCCAGTCACTGACCAGCCCAACCGGTGGTGTGTCGACGGGTAATTTCAAGTCTACTCCGACGCCAAGTTCCTGACTGATAAAGGAGTGATGACTCGAACACTTACCTTGGAGCGGCGGGTATTTACAGGGAGTCTCCCAACGATGCCTGAGATCCATAATCTCTTCACCAGGCATCACTTGGAATGGACAGCACGTCCGTTGGGATGTTACAGTGAAGAAATGGTCTGAGAGTTCTACGCATCCTACGTAGCGATTCTCCGATAACAGATAGATAGACGTGTTGCCCCCGCTAAACAGGCCCCACTGGAGCAGGTCCGAGTACGGGGCGAACAGGTTGACATTTCCATGCTGGGCATCCGCCGGTTTCTATACAGCGAGGGTGTTGATGCTACTCGGACCCCTTTAACTACCGCATGCAGATAGTTAAAGATGGCCAGTTCCTGCGCGAGCCATCAATGAGAGAGACCACCAAGAGGTGGATGGCCCTGCACCTGTCAGTTGATGGAGAGGGTGCCGACTGGGTAACTGAGCCAAAGGGGGCCATCAAGAAGGCCAACCTCACTTTCACGGCAAAGTTCTTGTGGCTGATTGTCCGTCACTGCCTTTCCCCCACAGCTGCTGATAATATCGTTACATGGGATCGAGCAGTGGATGGCGGCCATGATAGCCGGGTTTGAGGTGGACTTCGCGTGGCTTCTACAGGCAGTCATGGACGAGAGGGATTTCAAGGTCACTGCTACTTACCCTTTCCCGTGCATGATCTTTGCTCTCTGCAGGTCCGCAGGTATGCCTATATCGCACGTAGATCAGCTCTAGACCCACAGGGCACTGTTGACGTCGGCCTCATCAGAGATGAAGCCAATGAGTTGGCTCCTTGCACAGGGCCTTGTCCAGAGCTGCCCCCACTTGCTGATGATCTTGTTGATACGGTAGTCCAGGCCCGCACAGCTACACAGGCGGCGTCCACTGACACTACCCTGATCCAGTCTATCCCGGGTAGTAGCACTGCCCCGAGCTCCTCTCGCACAGTCCCTCTACCGGCGCTGGTCTCGCTTGCTAGGGTCCAAAAACTAGAGGCGCAAATGGCCACACTTCTGCATCATATCCAGCCGTGGATGCAGAAGTCTATTACTGAGTCAGAAGAGCGCCTAGAGCGGAAAATTGTCCAGTATACAGAGCGGAAGATCAGTGAGGTTCACAAGGTGTTCGACGCCTTTGAGTTGAGAGTGTTAGCCCGACCAGCCCCTCTGGTGGATGTGTCGACTCTTCAGGCTGCAGTTGACAGTCTTCGTGTAGATATCAACACGATCTTAGAGGCTAGGGTGCAGGAGTCTAAGGCCCCTTCTGTCAAGCCTGCTGAGGACACAGTGTTGGCGGCCCTATTTGCCACTTCAGAGATTAAACCACCTCCCCCTCGAGATCATGCCAAGAGGCGTAGGGGTCGGGCAGAGGACGAGGCACGAGCACGGAAGAAGGAGCGCCGAGAGATGGAGGCTGCGAGGAGAGCCTCACTTGCTGAGGAGGAGGTGCACCAGATGAATAGCATCAGAGTTAGCGGCTGGGGCGTCTAGCTCCCGAACTGTGGAGATAGCAGGAGGCACTACTGATGGTGCAGTTGTTGCTAAGGACACCACTGAGGGTGTCCAGATTGTAGAGGACGTGGGTTCCGGGGAACCGGACCCACCAGCTTGCTGATCGACTGTGCTTTGCGCCACAGGTTGTCTTCACCTACCACTCTAGTATTTAAATTTTTATGCATTGGGGACAATTGCATGTTTTTTTTGGGGGGTGGGGTAAATGGAAAGTGAGTGTTAGGGTGAAGTCTGAGTATCCCAATTCACTATCCTCTTTTGGGGTTTTCTTGCCTGTGTTCTTTTTCCCCAAAAGACTGATTACTTTTTTTTGTTGAACGGGCATGTCTACATCTTTTGTACATAGTTTAATTATGGAGCATGATGGCTAAAATGATATCCTGATAAACTGAAAAATGATGCATGACTAGGCATAGTAACTGATAATTGTATGGCCCTCAGCATGACATAGAGGTACACAATTGCATTACCCTAAGTCTAAAATTCGAACTAGGTGTCTGATAATCTGGTATAGTGATGAGATGTCAAGTGAGTGTGAGGAAAATTTGAATAGTCCACTATTGGTACTGAGCTAGAACTTGCCTGGTTAGTCGTGCTAAAAGTGAGCTGTAATAGACAATTAGGAAAGGATCATAGTTCATTATTCAATATAGCCCATTTCTAGACTAAATAGAAGAAACCAAATGAAATTTATCCTTCTTTGATCCAAATGATCCGAGCTTAAATTAGACCTTTCTTTTTCACCCCAACTAATCTTTTCTGGGAACAATGTGTTGGCCCTTGTCCCTTTTTGAACATGTGCACCTCCGCTTATGCCAAAAGCATAAGTTGAGGGTGGCTAATGCAGTAAACAACCTTCGTTATTGCCCTGACTCAACTTTGAGTATTGTGTACCTTGACTCATGGCAAAGCCATGAGTTGAGGGTGGCTATTATGAGGAATGCTCTGGAAAGTGTGGTTGAAAGAACAAAGAGAGATAAAGAACAAAAGTAAAGTGACTCAAGAATTAGTTGAAAGAAAAGTAAAGAAAAAGAAAAATATACAAGAAATACAAGCAAGAAAAAAAGAGAGTCACTTAGACAAATGAAGAAAGAAGAGAAAATAGCAAGGAGAAAGAATATGAGAAACTGGGTGAGATAAAATGATAGAAAGTGGAACTCTTAGCCGATATGTCAAGGAGGGAAAAAAATCACTAAAGTATACCTAAATATACCCTACCTGACCCTGAGCCTATGTTACTAGCTAAGAAAGTCCTATCGTGATCCTAAGGGTTGTATAGCGAACTTAAGGCAGTGAAAATAAGGGCAAGCTTATGGAAATAGGTATGAATGAGTGTGACTTTGTTCTGAGAGCGAGTGTTGAAAAGTAATCCTTATACTCAAACTGAAATCATTGTGTGAAAAATGAGGATTTTGTTTAAAGTGAGGACACTAGTTGCAATACCGGAATTGTTAGCACCTTGATGAGAAATTGAAGAGGATAGGTGTTAGTGTATGGCGAGTCTGTGTCATGTTCTGATCCCACATAATTCAAGCCTAATAGTGATAGCATGCATAGATTTGATGAGATTAATCGGGAGTGATAGCCAAATAATTGCAAAGGATGAAACATGGATACTATTATACAAAGATTTTGTATTGAGTCATAGTGCGTCGCTTGAGGACAAACAACGAATTTAAGTTGATGGTGTTGATATACCGTGGTTTCACGGTATTATTAATACTTTTTCCTTAAGTTTAGTGTGTCCAAAAGCCTTTTTATGCTAAATTTTATACAATTTTCTTTTTATTTTGCAAGAAATCTTTCCAAAGCTGAATGCGGAGATTTTGAGCGAAGAAATGCAGAAGAGACCACCTACGGAGCTTATGACGGTCCGTCGTGCTTGTGACGGTCCGTAGGTGGCAGCGTAGTGCAGCTGCTGAAGGAAGACGGGGAAGTCTGACCAAGTGTGATGTTACGAAGCTTGTGACAGTCTGTCGTGTCTATAACGTTTCGTCCTGCCGGTTCGTCATGAAGTTCAGAGAAGTAATCCTAGTACCCATATTCCAAGAGTTGAAGTGTTTGGAACGAAGACCCTCGACGGACCGTTGTGCCTATGACGGTCCGTCATACTTGCCATCGAGGGTAATAAAGAGAGCAGCAGAAGAAATTGCATAAGTATGGGATGACGGAGTCCATGACGGTCCGTCGTGACCACGACGATGCGTCGCGAGGTCCGTCGACCCAGCCGCGTTTTGGCAGATTTCCAGCAAATAGAGTCCTTGTTTAATTAGGTTTTTTTTTTAATAAATAGTTTGAAAAACCTTGTTTTTGAGGTTAGACTCTGTTAGGTTAGACTCTTAGATTGTTAGACTCTGGATTATTAGACATCATATTAGTAAACATTGTATTGAGAGACTTTTGATTATCATTAGACTTTTTGTGAGATTATTGATTACTTTGAGATTCTTGCAAGTGATTATTGGTGATTAATCAAGCAAACTTTTGGATTTTACTCTTTCTCATTGAAGTAAGTACATGAATTCTTATTTAATATATTTGAATATTGTGATTATGGCTATGAGTAACTAATCTCCATAACAAGGGTTGTGGGAACCATAGGCAAATAATGATATAAAACCTAACTAAAATAACAATTAAAGAATAGTGTCTTGCATGTATTAATAATTCTTTCGCTTAGAAGTCTTTTTAACGGATGGCCAACGTTAGAACTCGCCTTAATGCTACTTGCCGGACCAAGGAGGTAGATAATAGGAAAAGAATTATTAACATAGATTTAGTGTAAACTATCTAATAGGCTAGTATTGATTGGTACGAGATAATAACTTAGTCAAATATCGAATACGATGCTTAATATGAGGTAAAGATAAGGGTTAGGATAGCAACACATGTAGTCGGACCAAGGTGCGGAGTGAGAATTTCTAGATGCCGGACCAAGGATTTAGAAATACATAACTTATCAATTTGCATGCAAGATACTAGGAAAGAATTGTTATAGTTAGAATTATCAAGTTATGAACCTATGGGGAACAAGTAAACCCTAGTTACTTTGATTAATTGATTAAACTCCACTTTTCAAAGCTGTTAAGTGTCTCTTTCAATTTCGTTAGTTATTTTCACTAATTTAGAAATAGAAACCCACCTTTTATTCTTCTTACTTTCCAAGAAAGTCATTGACCAAACAATAGTAATAACAGGTTGAAATTAAGTCTAGAATATTTTCCTCGTGGGAACGATCCCAACCTCACTAGTTGGGTTATTTACTTGACACGACCGTTTTACTTCTTATTTTAGAAGTAAGTTTGAGCATATCAGTTGTGTAAGGTTAGTCAACCTAGTAAAGTGAATAGTGTAACCTTGGAAAATACAGTTAGTAAAGTTGTCATAAAATGAATAGGTTACTCAGAGAACAATGTTACACCTATCAAGGTTTGAATCTTTCATGGATTGAGTGTATATAAAAAATGGTCATAATACGACTACTATAATGATACGGATTCTTACTTGTTTAGAGTTAGAGAATGTGTGTAACACCCCGTATCTAAAACATACCAAAAATTATTTTTTCACAAAAATCTGCAGGTGCAATCGACTTGACTATCGACGGACCGTAGCGTGACCCACGGTCTATCCTGCACAAGCGTCGATGGGATCAGAAACTCCCACAAATCTCAGCCCAGGAATATTGGTTAAGTGTTGTTCGAAGTACAGACTTACGGTTCATAGCTCATACTACAGTCCGTAGTCCATGACCGTCGATCCAGACCCCCTTCACCCACTCTCTGATAAGATCCACGGATGACCAGTACGGTCGCAAGTGGACCTACGGTCCATAAGTCTGACCATAGGTGGGAATTAGCAAACATTTAAGGGCGAAATGCAGTTGGATCAACTTCAAATAGTCATAACTCTTTCCACAAAATGAATTAGGTGTCCTATGACCTACCAGCAAATAGATATTTGAATTATATTTCTATAGCCACCGACCTTGATAAAATCAGACCTCTGAGTAAAATGTTACACCCCTTTTAGTGAAGGTGTATCGAACAGGCCCTACCGACTGGGCGCCGGTCAATCGACCAACCGTCAGTCCTGACCGTCAATTAGTCCGAGAGCAACTTTCCAAGGGGTCTTTTAGACCTTTTCCACTTCTTTTAAACCCTAAGTTATGTCGTTTTTACCCTAAATTATCATATTTTAGTTAGTTTAAACCTAAAAACATAATTAAAACATATCTAAGTCAAATCATTAAATCAAAACATAGAAAATTAGAAGAAAGAGAGGAGAAAAGATCAAGAACCCTAGTTCAAGAACGCAACAAGTTCCAGCAGTTCCATCCCCAAAACCTAAGTATTTTTTCGTGGATTTCATCACTAGGTATATGGGATTTCACTAGTGGGTTTCTTTCACCCATTGGGTCCTTGGTTTTTCAGTTAGATTCTTCATTCCCATATCATGATTAGACATAGGATTTCTAGAACTTCAACAGAACTTCATAAATTTATTAGTTATATATTCCAAATTAGAATATCATGTTATTATTTAGTTTATTTCATGATTTTTCAGAACCCTAGCTTTGTATTTTCATTAGTTCTTGAATTACACATGCTAGGTCAGATATTTCAGACTCTTCCGATATACATGCCTCAGTTATAAATGCATAATTACCAGATTAATTGTTGCATTCTCTGTTTGCATGTTTAGTTTTGAGTTATTCAGTATTTACAGAAACTCAGACATAACAAGTTAACTATATATATTCATTGGGAGTAGCATAATACCGAGTTGGACTAGGGTTTAGCGTACCCAATAGTCTCAGAATTACTATCCAAGTAGGTTGTAAGTCCCCTCTATGGGCAATCAGTTTATGATCATGCCACCATGCTTTTATACCTTTGGCAAGGTATATTGGGTCCTCTCGATAGAATGCATACATCAGACTCCACATTTAGCTAATGTGGTTTTATAATCCATTGTTAGTAGCTCCCATAGATCAGTCAGACTCTCTGCATTGACTATTTATCAGTATATTCAGTATTCAGTCTCAACATGTTATAAATTGGTCATTGCATCCAGTTATCTCATAAAATCAGCATATCATGTTCATATTATTATACATGCTTTTGTGCTTGTCCAGTAATGTTTTATTTTAGCTTTATTCTATCCTACATGTTCAGTACCTTTTTCAAGTACTGACACATACGTGCGCTATATCTTTTCGTGATGTAGGTTCATCTTCTCAGCATCCAGATCACGCATCGATCGATTTTCTGATCTCCAGTTTAGCAGATTCATTGGTGAGTCCTCATTCTCCGAAGACAACAGTTTGGAGTTTTATTTCATTTTTAGTCATTTAGTTTCAACTTTTACTAGATTTAGCTGGGGGCTTGTCCAAGTAATTCTAGTGCAATTTAGAGGCTTATATCGGACAGATTTAGTTTCAGCTTAGTGTTGAGTTAATATTTCTCCTGTATTAAACTCATCAGTCTTCATATTATATCAGTTTTAGCATATGGTTATTCCCCATATTTTTATTATAAGTTATGATTTAGCTTCCGCATCAGTTTATTATTTATAGTATGCTCATGATCATGCCACCAGGGTTAGCTTGGGATCACTTATGGTCCTAGATTCCGTGTTCCCATCACGGGGGTAGATCGGGAGCGTGACAATGTGTTACTCTTGTTATTGACCTGCTCTACTAAGGGAGGCATATCGCTTTGGATGAGAAACCATAAAGATTTTGTTGTGTATGTTAGTTGCTTAATGAGGCAAGAATATGTAGGCCATTTCGGTACGATCTTCTTGATAGGTATGATATGTTCTGGTGGTGGATTTAACAGACTTCACAATGTGGTATTAGTAGTATATTAATATGGATACGTTGATGTCAAGTGTGATTACTAACTACTTAAAGAATTAAAAGTTTTATCACATCCTCGTATAATGAGATTTGATATTGTATTCACATTTGAGGAACCAACTACCTTTTTACTACAAACGAAGGAAATCAGCATTCTTTATAAGAGAAATTGTTGTAGTAAGTCATTGGTACGAGATTTATACATTTAGGTTGTGAAATGTATCTCGAAATTCAAAATGAGGTCAGATAATTTTACCTTAAGCTCCAAATGAGTTGATTGATATTGAAATGACAAACTTATGGGTAAAGAAAGTCTTAGTGAGTATACTTGGGTGAATTAAATTGGAGAATTTTTGTAAGAATTTTTGTAACATGTCTACCTACTAAACCAAATACTTCCGAGTCTTCGACACTTCTATGAATATCTCTAAGCTCCTGAATTTTTCTATCATTACGATATTCCAAAGCAACAAACATAAATAACATAACAATTTATTTGATCTTCAAATCGAAATTGAGAAGAAAAAGAAATGTAAACTATAATTTAAAGAACTCTTAAACTTTCATAAAACACTCAAATAACCCAAACCCAATTGTTTCACTTTACCCTTTCGTTCTCTCTTTAGATAACTGTAACGTCTCGGTCTCTTCGTCTCTCTACATTAACTCCCTGAGCTCCTTAACTTTCCGCTTCATCTCCATCTCCATTGTTGCCGTCTCCATCTTCTCATCATTAACCTCAATTTTTTAATTTCCAAAAGGTAATTTTGTTTTCTCTTCTCTCAAAGTTAGAGTTTCATTCTTTTTTTTTTAAGTTTCTTAAGGATTGTTCTCATACGTAAAGGTTTATTTTAGTTGTATTTGCTATGGTGAAGGTGACATTGCATTGTTTAATGAAAAATGTCGAATTTTGGTATTATTTTTTCAATTGCATAGACATATTTTGTGAAAGTGGAGTATTTTGTCGCTGTAGTATTAACTTAATTCAAGTTTTATTGGCCTTCAAGTATTGGCTGAGAAAGAACCTACCTTTACTGCTATCCAAAGTATTAGTAGTTAGTAAAAGATGATTAAAATTCAACTTCCGTGAAATTTTTGTTCTCCCTCAAATTTATATCCCCTAGAAAATATTCCCCCTACCACCACATTAACCATACAGAATAGGGAAGACTTTTCTCTATCATTGTTGTTGGCTCATATTTTCTCTCTCGCCATCATTGAGGTTTTCAGGATGATAAGGTTTTATAGGAAATATTAGACAATGTACATGGCTTGTGGAAGTTCTATGTACTTAACCCAAATCAATTGTATTTTATTTTCATTTTTTTCTTATTTATAGATAAAATTACTTCTAAAACAAAAATAAAATATTTCCTATTTAGAAATACATTAAGGGATGAAAAATTGGAGAATTTCTTTAAGTCCGACTGTTTTGTACTATTTGATGAAGGAGGGTAACAATGTACGCCTTCAAAATGACCATAGTATATGATATTCTCAAGCGCATGATCAAATACAAGGGTGATGATGATGATGCTTTGAAGGATGAAAACAAGAAGATTGATGAGATTTTTTAATAAACTATTGTGGCATGTCAATTTCTTTGCATGAAAAAATCTGTCAAAGTGAGTGGACTGAGATGTCATCCTCCTTCTGAAACTCTTCTAAAAGTTACACCCTTAAAAAAGCTAAGAGAAAATAAGACATCTAAATCAGTTAAAGACTGAAAAGAAAGACAATCGTGAACCAATACAGCCACAAAATTCAACAAAGACAGAAAATAAATAAAATAATAAAAGTAAGTTGATAACCATTGTTTCACCTAGTTATAAAGTGAATGATTTATTAGCAGATCTTAAAAACAAAAATGATTTGAAAAATCACAAAGGTGATTGTTCTTAGTTTGTTTTGTGTATTTCATATTACTGGCTAAATGCATCAACAATGTTATAGATCTTGAATTGTTTGTGTATGCTCAGGATTTGAATGCATTCAACTTACCCATGGTGTTATGGTAGTTATTTTTTGACTCACCTATTTGTTGACAAAGTTATCATCAAATACAAATAATTTATATGGCTTTCCTGGTAAATTTTCACCTCTAATTTTAGTGTTTCATTCATTTATATTATAGAATAATCTGTTCTAATTTTTAGAATAAGTATTCAATAACATAAGTAAATAAAACACGAAAATTTGAGGTGAAGTATACCATGAAATCCCAAGAAAAGTCATATAGATTTTTCGTCTTTGATGATAACTTTGTCAACAAATATTTGACAGTCAAGAAATAACTATACTGATTCCTTGGGTAATTGTTGAATGCATTCAAATACTGAGCAAGGACAAACAATTCAAGATTTGTGGCATTGTTGGTATCATTAGCACATAAGATGACATGCAAATACCAAACTAAGCATAATCATTTTTTATGCTTCTTTAAAACCTTTTTATACATGCGATATGTTAAAAAATCTTTGGCTTTATAACCGGGTCCAACAATGGTCAACAACTCATTCTCATTATTAATTTTTCTTTGCCTTTGGTGGTTGACAATTGGCTTGTTTTAGATGTCTAGTTTTATTAGACTTTTCAAGGGTGTAACTTTGGAAAGAGGTTCAGAAGATGGATGACATCTCATTCCATTCACTATAGCATATTCTTTCATGCCAAAAGAACCCAACATATCACAATTGTTTAATAAAATTTCATACATCTTGTTGTTCTCATCTTTCAAAGAATCATCACTTTTATAGTTGATCCTTTGTTTGAGAAGATCATATTGTCATTTGAAAGTGTACATTGTTATCCTTCGACAACAAAGTGTTCAAAACAACTATATTTAAAGAAATCCTCCAATTTTCATTCCTAAATGTCTTTCAAAATCATTAAATTTGATGTCCATGACTGATTTTACAACAACATTATCAGTCAAATTTGTAGAGTTATCTATAGCATCTTCACCTGAAACTTGTCAATACTATATGTTTTGACAACATTTTGTCAGGCTTTTTATTTGTGTTCAGAATAACTTATCAATACCTCAATATTATCAATTCTTTTCTCTACATCATTTTTTTTCCAGTTTACTCTTCAACATATTTCCCACTTTCAATATCATCTTTAGGGGTGCACCTGACCGGATTGGATCGATATTACAAATATCAAATCAAACAATTTGTGTCAGATTTTTAAATTTACAAACCAAACCAATAGAACTCGAGGTTTTCAACTTTGAGTTTTTTCGGGTTTCTTTGGTTTTTTTGGATTTTTGGGTTTTTTCGGTAAAACATTCATATAAACATATAATTTACTTGTACTTCAAATTTTTTTTACTCCTAGAAAAATTCAATTATCTAACTTGTTTCTCAAGAAAATAACACAAAATATGATATGATTAATGACACTAAAATATCCAACAAAAAAATAAATAATAAAATTTTGTAAATCAAATATTGCAAATTAATAAGTCATAATGAAATTGATCATAATTTAAAGTACTAAATCATTCTATAATAAGTTTAGTAAGTACTAGTTACATGACTAAATATTAAAAGAAAGTAAAATTAGATCATATAATTGAATTGTCTAAATCTATATAATAATAAAAAATAAATATTCAATATTATTATCATTTTTAATGTTGAATTGATTTTCTTTTGCATTAATATTAGTTTGATTTTTATTTAAACTTTATTATAATTACCAACACGTATGGACTATAATATTTATTAGATCTTTCAAAATTCTAACTTCCAAACATGAAATAAATATAATAAAAGATAAAAACTAAGAAAAAGTATAAGTGATATTTAAAAACAATATCAAAGTACGTAATTTTATGTAAAAAATAAAATTTTAAATTTATATATATAATGTCGGATTGGTTTGGTCTTGGGCTGGTTTTATTTAGTTGAAACGAAACATAACCAAATATAGTCGGATTTTTTTTTCAACACCACACCAAACCACTAGTCTTTTTTTTTCGATTTTACTCTATTTGAGCTTTGATTTGGTTTTCAGTTCATTTTGTACCACCCCTAATCATCTTTTCATCTCCTTTCTCACCTTCAACATCTCTAACTTCATCATTAATTTTATTTTCTTCATTTTTATTTTCATCTTCCTCCTCTACAGTTTTGCAAAAACTCCTAACTGATTTTTCTTCATTATTTATTTTCATTCTGTCTCTATACATCTACAGAACGTAACACATTATTTGTTTGTGAAATGACTTGTTCAACAAGTACTTCTACTAATATTTGTACTTTAATTGTTTTACTTGATTTATTGAAGGTTGACTCACTTGCTTTTCTTTTGGAATTTATTTTATTCACAAATAAGAAAAAAAATTACAATTGGTATGTGAATCACTAAGAAAAAATAGCAACAAATTTAATAAATACAACATAATATAATAATCAATAGTCTACAGATTTGATTTCTTCCAACTGATGACTTGTATGTTACAATAGATGGACCCATATGTTGCAACAAATAAGTAATTTTTTGAACGAAATAAAATGATTTGATTTCTTTCAACATATGTTTCATACATAGCAATCAACAACTTATCTATTCAACAAATAGACCATCTACTGAAAAACATATTTTTCACAATACTAATATTTTTTATTAATAATACTAACATAATTAAGAACATCAAAAATACCACACAAACTATATTACTAGTTAAACAACATTAGTCTCATATTTTTACCAATACACTAAGAACACCAACAAAATAAATAATACACAGAATATGAGTTCTAAAGTTTTTGAAAACAACCACTCTATAACAACAAGCAGATTGAAAATTTGTAAATCTGATTGTTTAGAGCTCTAACATGCCCTTGTTGATCAATGCTGGTCCAACAAATAAACTCCTTAATTGTCATACATAAGAGACTCGTGTTGCGTCAAATAAATTCCTTGAATCGCCTATATGTTGGACATGGTTTTCACTATCTTGGACCACCATCTCTCCCTTGCATTACCATTCCCTATAGAACCTCTATTTCGAACCGTTGGTTACTGCTTAGAAATTCTTCATCTCGTCAAGATGTAGATTGTTGTTTTTGCCTTTCTGTTTTTGTTGTAGCATTTTTAGCAACTATTTAATTTGTTTCAGCAATTGTTGAAATAATTACAACAATTATTGAAATTACTATTACAATTGCTGTTATAATTACAACAATTGCTATAAAATAATTGTAAAAATGCAACAGCTAGCAACTGTTTACCATAATTATTTTGTAGTTTTGAAATTACTTTCAAAACTATCATAGGATAATGAATTTTTTTTTTGTGTTATCATATTTTGAATTTTTTATTTTTACATGTAGATTGTGTATGTTTGATTTGTTAGAACAAATGAACAAGAATGATAAAATTACAAGGAATACTCTCACTCTATCGCCTAGTTTGTTTGATCTCGCTTGCGTTAAGAGAGAAAGGGTTATTATCTCTTGCATTTCTCTAATACCACAATATGTTGGTAACTAGAAAAAGGACGCAGAGGCAGAGAAAAGAAAATTTCTGAAGTCTTTTGATTGCGGCAAAAAAGGTACAGTAGTGGCTTGTTAAATAGGCCTACAACTAACTAAAATTAGCTAAAAAATATGCAATTAAAGATAGGGGATAAAAATTCCCACTAAAACCACCCTATAAACTTGAAAACATCAAATAACTTAATCCTAAATAACTGAACAACATTACTTTTTACTAGCTAAAAACTCGGAAACATATTGACTATTTTGAAGCACTAATCAACACTTTTCTGATAAATTAACCAAACACAAATTGTTTTTTTTTCAAAAGCACTTCTCTAAAAAGTTACTTTAGAAAGGGATTAAGAAAAAATATACCTTGAACTATCGTAAATGACATTTGTATACCCTTCCTTATACTTTAAGGATGTTAGTGCCCTTATCGTCCTAATTTTGGTGCATATATACGTTTAATATTAACGATGGTACATGCATGTGTCTCAATCTTAATCGTCGATCCATTATTAACTTCTATCCAAAATCTGGAAAAATCTACTCAAATTATAACAAAATCCACCAAAAATAATATAACCCAAAACCCTCAATCAATTCACTTAATTTCAAATTAAGAGTCTTAAAACACTTAGATCCCATCTGGATTGACTTAAAAAGTAGTTTTTAAGTCAAAAATAAAAAGTCAAACTAAAAAGACTTTTAAGTCAAAAATATAAAAAGTAGTGGAGCTCTATTTTTGGTTTTTGACTTATTTTAAGTTGTTTTTAACTTTTAAAACACTTCCTAACTTATCTTAAGTCTATATTTGACTTATTTTATGTTTTTTTTTTTATATATTTTGCAAAACACTTCTAAAAGTCAAAAACTGACTTAAAAAGTAGGGTTGACCAACTAAGCCAATGCAAAGACCCTCTTATTTAGCAACATATCTTTTCCCCAATTTTCATCCCCACACCCTCATTCTCAACAAGTATCCTCTTGTCCTTCCTTGTTTCCAATTTTTCTTATAAGAGGTCTTTTGGGGGTTTTAATGGCTTCATGACAGGATTCCAAACAATGAGTTAGTGGTGAATCTTCATCTTTCTTCTTCTTGATGCAACTCTTCCTATTATAGATCTGGTGGGATTTCGTTTCTTACTAATGAAGTTTCAACTAGAAACTTCCCAAAGTCCATGGCGGCGAAAACAACGAAGACACTGATGGATCGTAAGCAAGTGCAAAATCGTGATGAATGTAGGTTAGATCTATAAGATTCTTCATATTCAAAGTTAGATTCATCTCCTTGTTTTTATGCTTCAACTCAATCTCCATCGTTGTCATTTCCATCAATTCGTCGCTAAGCTCAATTTTTAATTTCCAAAAGGTAATTTTTTCCCCTTTTCTAAAAGATAGGGTTTCATCCATTTTTAGTTGCTTAAAAATTTGTAGAGATCGATAAAAATCAATCCATAATTTTAATTTTTTTAACAAAATCTTCAAAGTATTAAACTTGGTTAAGTCTATTGTTCAGTACAATTTTCTCAGTCAAATTGACATCAGTAATAGGTTGTTGCTTGTCTGCGACATTGTTTAAATTGTATAAGTTATGCTTTGTTTTATCAATTTATTTTAGTTGCATTTGTTGTGGTGTGTTGTCTGAATATTAATTTTATTAGCTCAACCTCCAATAGATAGCATGGTGAAGGTGACATATGACGTTTGACCTATAGTTCACATCTTCCGATTAATAACAAGTGTGGATTTATTAATAGCTTACTCTATTGCTTCAACAATTACTAAATGTGCTAGTTTTAGAGCTCTAACATGTCCTTGTTCCTCAACACTAGCCAAGCAAATAAACTTCTTAATTATTATCCATAAATAAAGTCCTTCAATCGTCTATATGTTGCAGAAGGATATGATAGAGGAGGAACGACATGATACACCTAGTGAAGGAGGCATTTTCAATTGTTGAGTCTTTTCCAGTTAGTCATTTAATTGATATTTTCTTTGAGAAGTTCATTAAGTATGCAAATTAAAGTTTTGAGTAAATGATTGATATATATTCAGATTTATGATGGTTTATATTGTTAAGTCAGAATTATGCAAGTTTTTTTGAATTGAGAAAGGTTTTAAAAGAACATAAATTGCAAAAATTCATTCAATCATCTAGTTTAGGAAGCTACTTATAACTTAAATATGTGAGTAATAGATTTTATATGAGCATAGTTTATCAACTTCTTTGACATCGAATTTGTACCAATCAAAAATAGGAAGTTTAGATAAGTTGTAGTGGCGTTGCGATTTGTTTTGACATGAAAAAGTTTGTTGTCATCACTAACATAAATTATCACAAATGTATGATGATGTAAAATTTTCAACTAAGACAAAAAGGAGATTACAAAAAAAATTTAATGAGATGGAAAAGAGTTGCAAGAGAAATGAGCTGATTGAGCATCTCAAAACCAAAGATATTAGTAAAGGTGTGAAAAATGTTGTGCTTACTTTATTTGTTTCAAAGAATTCTTAGTGGAAAAGATTACAAAATAAATATTTTTATGAAATGAACTTTGCTCTCGGCCGATAGATAAACATTTTATGTTTATCCATGGGCCGTATTAACTATGATATTACAATTAACCATCTATTGCAAGTGGTGAAGCCCTATAAGAAGACCACCAATCTTTATGGATTTGCATAAGCCTTTATTAAAAAAAAAATAATGTATTTTAGTACATATTTATTTTTTCATTATTTTTTGGATGCATCCAATATTTTGCTCTCTTTTTGAGATAATTTTATGTGACATTTGTATTTGAGGTTGTTCCTTTACTTTGAAAAAGTATAAGGTGTTTTTTTGGAACAAGTGTCTTCACCAAGAAATTATTTATATCTTTGGTGAATGATAACAAATTGGTTATGATTAATGAGTTGTTTGATGCCTCGGAGGACTGAGTAAGCATCATTCTTTAACTTAATATACAAACACTAAATTCTATTTGTTGCTTTACATATGCAACCAAATTGTTATTGTTATTTAGAAATAAAAAGCTAAACATGTTGGGTAGGTCAAAATCACTTGTTATTATTAGTAACAAGCAATTCGATGGGGAAAATATAGTAATTGTATATTATTCTAAAAATATCATTTCAATAATCTGTTTGCTTCAAATTATGTAAAGCCTAGGCCAGAACTCCTATATATCCTTACATTTCTCTGCACATGATATTTTTCTTATTTTACAAAAGTAAATAAGGAAATTCAAGTATCTAACATATAACGTACCCCCACCCCAACCCCTTTTCAACTTGAAGACCATTGTTGAAATGAATAGTTTTTTTATGTTTGCAGTAGCGATTTGAGCCGCTTCTCTATTTTATTTTTGTTGTGATTGGACTTTCTCTTACTATAACTGCTTCTCTTGAAACTTAAACATTTTCTTCTTATTTTTGTCATTAAATGCTTCACCAAGAATTTGTTAACTTGTTTTTTTTAAATTTGAAGATCATATAAGCATATTATTTCTTTTACTTCTAGACTCTTCTTTAAACTGATGCGTACCAAGAATTTATATTTTAAATGTCTTTGTACGGGCCAGTTTTAAGAGGAATGATGAAGTAAAAAAAGTGATGCTTATATGATCTTCAAATTAAAAAATTAAATTCTCGGTGAAGTGTTTGCTAAACAAGAGAAGAAACAAAATAGTTAAAGTTGCAGGAAAAGCACTTGCAAGAAAGAGATTTGTACTTTCCAATAAAAGTTTGCAGGATCGCTATTGCATACATCAAGAAAACTGTTAATTTCGAAAATGATCTTCAAGTTGAAAAGGATTTGTTGGTGATTATAAATAATGCAAGTTTATGATAAAGTAAAGAGTACTTTACATGTTTTCTCAAACCAAAAAAAGGGACATGATGATATTTAAATACTTGAATTTCTTCCTTGTTTACTTTTGTGAAATGAATAATTATCAGTTGCAGAGAAATATATGGATATAAAGGACTTGTTGCCTGGAGTTCACATAATTTGAAGCAAATAGATTATTGATATTTTTGGAATAATAATAATATATAGTACATTAACTATATATTTCCCAAATTGTTTGTTAGTATTATGACAAGTATTTTTGACCTATCCAACATTTTAGTTTTTTTATTTCAAAATATCAATAAAAATGTGGTCGCACATACGTATAAGATATTTATCAATGTAGTAGATGCACAGGAATTTTCTTGCATAAACATAAATAACCTTAAGCTATATTTGATTGGTTAGAACACGTCACATGTTCATATTCGACACATTTTTTTGGCCTTTTATTGGACTAGGTGTTCCATGTTATCTGGACATGTAGCATGATCCTATTGATTTGTTCGTTTGACTTTGCATGTCCTTTCATTTATTTCCAAAATAAATAAATCATACCAATGAAATTGGACTTTGATTACATTTATATTAATTAAAATTAAATAATTAATTCATGATATTATTTTAAATTAATATATATCTTAAATTTAATATAATTTAAATTATTTTATAAATTTATATTTAATAGGGTTTAAATAGTTACAATAGTTCTCTAGACATCATGAGAATATAGAGAGTTACGTTGTTATTCTTTATTAAACATCTAAAATGGAAAGTAATGTCATGCATGAATAATAAATAAAATGAAAGTAATAAGGAGGTACTATACATTAGCTAGATTCCACTAACCACAAATATAAGTACTCCACTAATTAATACCATCACAACAAATGAAATTTCTAAGTCACTAAATTTTGAATTTTAACTTCAATATCACTCAATTATGAGTGTTGTAACACTCCAAAAAATTCTATGTTAAGACTCAAATCATTCTTTATTGATGAATAAGATCGTACGGAGGGATTCTTAAATTATCCATAAGTGTAAAGGTCAATTATTTAGCGTTGAAATGCATTTGTATATGAATTAAGGTGACTCGAATCCCCTAGCACAAATTTGAGTTGAAAGTTTTCGTACCGAAACTTTTTTGATGTAAGATTCTATATGGGTCAACTTCAAACGATCACATCCTTAGAATTTAAAGAGTTACGTAGACCATAACCTATCAAATTAAAGATACTTGAATCTTCTCTCCAACAACACAAATTTTGTAATAATTCACATTTCAAGTAAAACATTATTCAAACTTTAGTAATATTATATAATACAGTGACAAAATAGCCAACGGAAAAATATTATAAAGGGTTGTTTTCGTCTTTTTACCTCTAATAAAATCCTAAAAGAATTTCTCGACTAATTGAAGGCCCAAATCGATGAGATTTTCATCTCTTAATTCAACATTTTCTTATCTCTCAAACTCTAAGGCAGAAACCTAAGAAAAAATCAAAGTAGAAGACTTTCATTCAAGATTCTTCTTCAAGGTAAATTCTTCTCCAAGAATTTCATTCTTTCCAACTCAAATTACTCAATACAATTACAAATCATTAATGAGAATCTCACACTTGGCCATAAAGTTTCAAGAAACAAATTCAAGGCTTGTAATCAAGTTCATCTTCAAGATTTATTAAGAAATTTTTTCTTCAAGGTATGTTAGACTATAATAATGTTGCACTAGTCCATCGTCACACCCTACATCTACTTTCAAATCAGTAAAAGAGTAATCTAGGATTCTATCCTTAGATTTGAGTATTCTTGAGTTGAGTTAATTTTGAGTTAGATCTTCAGCTCTTGATTATTTTTGAAATTTTATTCCTTATTATATTGAATTAATATATGTTATCCATTGAGATTCTTGAGTTGATTCGTTCATGCCTATATTTCAAAATGACCCTATGAATGGATTATTTTTTAGATGAGTATTATCGTCGAGTTTTGAATTATTGAGTTTTGAGTATTGAGTTTTTTTATATTGTTATTAAGATCCTTGAATTGAGTTTTTAATGTCTATATTTCAGCATGAACCCTATTTTGCGTTGTACATTTTTTGAAACTTTTAAAGCCAACAGTTTAAAACTAAAATTTTGAGAAAGTATAGTGAAGTTAGAGAAAGAATTTTAAAGAGATTTTTTTAGTAAAATTTAAGGGAACTAAGTAGTCCCTAATATATCATTTTGTTACATTGATAAAAGAAAAACTTTTTTACTAAAAAGAGTTTATAAGTACAGAGATATTTCAGAGAGGTTACCTCTTCTAAGGGATTATTTTTAGTTATTACCTCAAAACAAATAAAGAGTAAGGTTTATACATTTGAGCATGAATATATATATTTATTGGAGTAGTATCTAGCACCGATATTGAGAGGAGTTCACACAATTTAAAATCCCCATAAACAATGTCCGCCAACATGGATAAAGAATCAAACTTTTTAGATGAAACTTTCTTGTTTTTCTTGTATAAACATCAATAACCTTAATTAACTATAGCCAAAGGTTGTAAAAGTAGGCTATGAAATCATAATTTACCCAACTTATTTAAAGGACATGATGATATTTAATTGGTCTGAACATGTCATCATGTGTACACATGTGACACATTTTTTGGCCTTTATTTGACTATGCATGTCATGTTATTTTGACATGTATTATGATCATATTTACTTATTCTTTTGACTTTGTGTTTTCTATCATTTCACGGGACACATGACTGGATCTTTAGGATGAAATGATACATTAACATAGCAAAATAGGTTCATCATTTGTTGTAAAAATCAATAAATCAGACTAATCAAATTAAATTTAAAATAAATTTATTTTTATTAGACTTAAATAATTAATTCCTAATATTTATTTAAGTCAATATATATTTTAAATTTAATATAATCTAAATTATTTTATATTCAATAAATTTTAAATAATTACAATAGTAGTCTAAACATCATGAGAATATAGAAAGTTACTTTGTATTCTTTATTTTCAAATTTTTAAAATAAATAATCAGTTCCCAGATTTCACAAGAAGCAATATTTAATCACAATCTGCTCTAACAACATGGTTAAGCATTAAATAAAAACAAAGATAGATATCTAACCTAACATTGTAAAGAATGTAAAAACTATACGACCACAAAATAAACTCTCGATCGCCAAGCAAAATAACAAAATTTGCATCAACATAAGCTTATTATAACTATGTTATGATATGCATATACTAATTAAATTAAATTTAAAATATAATACCTTAGTTGACAATCCCAAATAGAGTAACAAGAAGTTGATGCGTACGAATACTCTTCAATCAAAGTTTTTATTAAGCAAGATCAATTCAAGAAATGAAAAAAAATGAACTGGCCATTCCACAAAACATACAATTGTTGACGGAAAGACTCTAGATCAAATCTTATTTCCCGTGTGATGCCTGCTCGACGAAAGTCTTTCTTAGGCTTTGTTCTAATTTGAATGTTCGAATGTTGAAGTGAGAATTTTTTTTACCAAATTTATAGTGATAGAGTTTCCAACTAGAATATTTGTTCTTCCAAGAAACTTTACAAGAAAACATCTCAAAAAATTAACAATTAGAAAGAACCTAGTTAATTCAGGGTTACAGAAGAATATAAAGAATTAACTTTCCTAATCTCAAAAATCAAATTCCATCTGTGGATGTTTAGTCTCCTTCCACAATCTAGATAGATCCAATTTTCTTTTTCTTATTGAAATGTGTGCATAAAAGTCTGTTCTTGTATCAAAAAAGTTGTATTCTTTTATATTACTTCAATTTTATACCTTCTTTGTCAACTTTTAACGGATATAATCAGTTTTTTCGAAAGATAATTTAATCAATATTCAAAATAAAATAAGATTAATACTTATTTGATATTTTTTTAAAAAAAAGTTTTTTTATATTTAAATTCTATATGAAAAGTACTATAAATATTTATTATTTGCATATTAACATGATGAAAAAATATATCGTAAATTGTTAGTCAAAATTCTTATATTTTAATCTAAAAACAAATACATGACAACTGAAGGTAAATTGATAAATATTAGTTTATTGTTATACTGAGTATAATTGTTGCATATTAATTTATCATTATACTAAATATAATTAATTTATATTAGTTGATCACCTTACTAAATCAATAAAACTTAAAAAATATTTTTACTACTCTTGCAATTACTTTTATTTTTGAAATTATTTATGTTTATTTGTATAATTCACAAGAAGTATTTTAAGGCGTGAACTAGAAAATAAATTTTGTTCTTATTTATGTTTTTTAAGCACTATAAAAAATTAATAGAGATCAACTTATATGAGACGAAGGGACTACTTCACATATACAATGCCTTATTATTTATTATATCATATTATATACAAGGTGGCCTAAGAATGCCACAGACTTAAGCACAAATTTGCACTTGGAGAACTTGTAATATAGCTCCTTATATGTCAACATCTGAAGAACTATCCTCTGGTGACTAGAATGATCTTCTTCATTCCTTAAATAGATCAGTACATCATCAGTGAAGACGATGGCAAACAGATCTAAATAAGATTTGAAGACTCTGTTCATAAGATCCATAAACGTTGCTGGTGCATTAGTTAAACCAAATGACATATCCAGAAATTCATAATGCACACCTTGTTCTAAAAGCCGTCTTGGGAATATTATATTCCCTAACCTTCAACTAATGATAGTCAGATCTGAGGTCAATCTTGGAAAAGCAAGAAACACACTGAATTTGGTTGAAGAGATCATCTATCCTTGGAAGAGGATATTTATTCTTTATGGTCACCTTATTCAACAAACGATAAAGTATACACATCCTAAGAGACCTATCCTTCTTCCTAACAAATAAGATCGGAGCGCCCCATGGTGAGACACTTGGTCGGATGAAACCCTTATCTAACAGATGTTTCAATTGTGCCTTCAGCCCTTTTAACTCTGTTGGTGCCATTTTGTATGGTGGAATAGTCTTAAGACGATTATCTGGGATGATGTCTATGCTGAAGTCTATCTCTTTTTATGGAGGGGCTCTGTGTAGATCATCAGGAAAGACTTCTGGAAAATCACTGACTATAGAAACTGACTGAAGGGAATGTACCTCGACACTTGAGTCATTACCTCTGACTAAATGATATATACATCCCTTAGAGACTAACTTTCTCACCTTAAGGTATGAAATGAACCAACTCTTAGGCACTGCTGAACTACTAGCTCACTCTATGACGGCTCATTTGGAATATAGAAATTGAGAACTCGAGTTCTGCAATCTATTGATGCATAAAAGTCATGGTACTAGTCTATACCTAGAATGACATCAAAATCTCCCATGTCTAACTCTATAAAATCAGTCATGGTACTCTTGTGACTGAAGTCAACAGGACAATCACGATACACTCTTTTTTGCTAGAATGGATTCACCAACAGGTGTGGACACACTGAATGGTTCTCTAAGTTTTTCAGGAGAAACCTCAAAGTCATAGAAACATACGGAGTTACAAAATATAAACTAGCTCTTGGGTCTAATAATGCACAAAAAGTAAAGTCAAAGACTCAAATCATATCAATGAAAACATTTGGACAATTCTCTTGTTCATGGAGATTAGTAAGAGCATACAAGTGGTTTGTTCCTCCGCCTGTACCAGAAGTAGCTCCACTAGGTGCTCTGTTTGGTGAAGCAACTGATGAAGACTGAGCTCTATTGCCGCCATTACCACCGCTCTGATTACTCTTGGGTCATTCTATCATGAAATGTCTGGTCTGACCGCACTTTAAACAACCCGCGGAACCTTCGCGGCAGATGCTAGAGTGATTCCTACCACACTTGGCATATATAGGAGGCTTAGTACTTCCTGGCGTCACACTAACTTGAGACTGAGTCAGTCTAGCCTTGAAGTTCTGTGAGTTATGTCCACTATACTCACCTTTGTTTCTGGGAACTGATGCACTAATAGGTGATGGTGAATGCCTCTTTTATTTCTGAAATTGTGGTCGACTTGAACCACCTTCCTGCTGGGCCAGAATCATTCCAATCTTTGTCTTCTTGTTCTGGTACTCTTCTCTAGCCTTCACCTTATTTTATTCGACTTGTTGCACATATACCATCAGTCTCGATATGTCCATGTCCCCTATCAACATGGTAGCCCTACTTCATTACTTGAATAACGACCTAACCCATCAACAAACAGACTCATTTTTCTCCGCATGTGATTCACCACCTCTCGAGCATATCGAGACAATTAGGTGAACTTCAACCCATATTCATGAACACTCATGGAGTCCTGTTTTAGAGTAAGGAACTCCCTCACATTGGCTTCCTTCATTTCTTCAGGAAAGAACCTCCCTAAAAAGTCTTCTTCAAAGCAAATCCAACTTGGATGTGGTGCATCCTCAGCTCTACGATCCTTCCATTGATCAAACCATGTTCTATACACACCCTTCCATTGATATGCAGCTAATTCAACCCGCTCCACATCGACCACATGCATTACCTCAAATACCTTCTTAAACTCTTCTATGAAGTTCTCCGGATCTTCATTAGTGTTCGATCCAATGAAACTAAGGGGATTTATCGTAAGGAACTCACGAATTCTCGAGGTGTCAGGCCTTTCTTGTAGAGCTCCTCTTTGTTGTCCTACTTGGTTAGTCACTGCTTGGCTCAACATTCAGATAGCCTCGCGAAACTTAGTGTTGGCAACCTCTCCTTGGGGTCGTACCTGAGGCGCATTTAAAATCTTTTGTTCCTCAACATTTATTTGTGGTCGACCTCTAATTACTCTTCTTGGAGGCATGATGATCTGAAAAATACGTGTAAGCACAAATTAGAGAGAGATACTTTAGAGATAAATTCTTCCCATGAAAGAAGATGAAAGAAGTGAAATATTTCTAAATGTTATAGCCTCCTAATCATAGATGTAATACGCTTCACACCAATGATTAAGACTCTAATGACATAGAATCATAAACTCCTTGGGACCCTTGAACTCTATGCTCTGGTACTAAGTTTGTCATGCCTCGAGCCTATGCCCTGGGCGGGACCGGTACTCAAAGACCATTGTTGGACCCCAAGCGAACCCTTGTCCTGACTTACTTAACTCAGCAGAAGACTAAACTCAACTAAAGCAAGAATGAAACATATTTTAAGAAATACTTCATTTCATAAATCTGGCCAAAATGGCACTTAAGTCTCAATAACATAAAACAAACTCGAAACAGAACTTCTACTGTCCACGAAGCCTCTAAACTCACTGAAGAGGGATGTTGGGACATACCCCACAACATCCTAAAACTAAATTACTAAAATTAAATGAAATGGATGTCCTCCAAAATCAAAGAGGCTCACCACTGACTTAGGATGTCAATATGGATCAACGAAATGCCCCAATGTTGATCATGGCTACCGACGTCTGCATCATAAAGTGATGCAGGACAACAGACATCAGCACATTGAATGTACGAGCATGAAAGTTGTAGAACTAACAACTCTAAGGCTTGAAAGGGAGTAAGAATGAATACTTACCTGGGCTCTACTCAACTCATGATCTGCTAACTCTTATTCAATATACGCAGTTAAGTAAATGCAATATAAAGAAATGCATGCTTAAATCTCTGAGTGTGTGTGTATATATATATATATATATATATATATATATATATATATGTATGTATAAAATATAATATTGTTGTGTATAAGAATACAATACTATTGTGTATGAAAATACAATAACTGATGTATATGAAAATGCACTCCTCTACGAGAGATTCTATAACTGAAAATCATCACTTAATAGCTACATTGATGATACAGTGTTACTCGGCACATGCTGTCCGGATATCGTAACTTTGTTAGAGTATAGGACATGAACTGCCTAATGGATCCAATAGTAAACTATTAAAAGGGATCATCTAATAAGTATGACCATTTTCTACCTATGATGGCTACATTGTTTAATCAGAGACTTGATTTATCTGAACTCGCATCCCCACATCGGTGCTCAATACTAATCCCAAATATATATATATATAAATATATATATATATATATATATATATATATATATATATATATATATATATATATATATATATATATATATATATATTTACTGACTCTTATGTTTTTAAAACGTACTGGTTCTGTGATTTTACATTAGTGCTTAAAACTTAGTGTTTTTTTTTTGTAAAAGAAAAAGCTCTCTTGGAAATCATATTTTCCTCTTTCTTCTATTAAAACTAGTCATAGGCTTTTTGGAAGTCTAGCTTCCCTTCCTTCTCAAAAGTTTGAAATTTTTTTTGTTTGAACTCTTAGTGACTACTTAGTTCCCTTATAACTCTTTAGAATGGAACTCAACTTGATACTCTTTTCTTACTTGAAACGTAACTCTTAGGGGATACTTAGCTCCCTTATAACCTTTTGAGAAATGAAATCAAGTTTCTACTCTTTCTTGACTTGAACTTTAAGTCTTTTAAAATAAAGTGAAAACATTTGTAAAAGTCTTTAGAAAACTTTATAACTTTACTTTGACTTATTTCATAACTTCTAGACTTGACTCTTAACTTCCTTGACTTTGATCTTAACTTTCGTTGATATGATGTATGGATTCAAGGATCTTGATCTCATGTTTATAGATGATTTTATGATGTTTACATGTACTCCAAAGTGTTGAAATCAACTAGGAATAAAGGGTTCATCACTTATGAACTAGTATGAAAAGATAGGGAAAGAACGGGGTCTCCAGGGGGTATTGGATTTCTCTGAGAGGTGTGGAGCGCCAGATCCTGTCGAAAAGATTCTGTCCTCTGTCGTGGCGCACCAGAGCCTGATGGACAGACTCTGTACTGAGGCGCGGCGCCCTAGTGTCTATCAGATGGGTTTTCCAACTTTCTTCTTCATTTTCATCGCTAAACCTTCCCAAACTCCCATAGGTTCCACCCCCAAACACTTAGGATCCCTAATTAACTCATTACCAAATAGTTTAGACCTGAAAATAGTCTGGAAACAAGAACCCAACTACTAGAGATCAACTACAAATCAACCAACAAGATTTCACAATGTTTTATCAAGAATTTCATGTTCATCATTCTCTAATTTAAACTTTACTGAACTGAAACAATTTGGGTGTGGGTGAAAGAATTCAGCACGATGTGATCTCACACACCTTGTTAAGGATCACCGCCGACGAAATCCACGAACGAATTGTTGGCATTCTCGCGTCTTCTTCTCCCTTCTCCTTTTTTCTCCTTTCTCTCAAAGCCCTAACTTATTTTCTAAATGTGTAAATTGATTGGGATTAGCTTAGACCCCAACTTATTACCCTTCAAACGAAAATGATAATTAATTTAGGAAAAGACTAAAATACCCATAACAAATCCGGATTTGGAATTTTCTATGCTCAACAACCCAACTTCTGGAAGTCTTATCTCCCTCATACAACCTCAGAATTTCGCAAACTTGATTTCGTTTGAAAGATCCACCAACGAGTTTTCCACTTATATAAATAAGGCAGAATACATATATTGCACCTTAAACTAAACTTCAAATTTTAACTTTGACCTCAAACTTTCATAGTGCACAAATAGACACTTTAACTTTCCCATCTTTAAATAAATAAACACGTGATTCCTACCTGGCAAACTGCGTAAAATTAACGCATTCTGTGCGAGTGAGGGGTAATTTTCGAGGCCCACAACGGTAAAAAATGTTGAAATGATAGTTCTACCTTAATGAATCTCTTTTATATTAATTAAAATTATTATTTTTTTGTTTCAAATGACGTGTTATATATTTTTTTAAAAGACGTGTATAAGTTGGCAAACACTGATTGGCTCACTAATACACATGGGAGCGTTTGCATTAAATGCACTTTGGCTTCAAAAATCGCGTGTTTATTTATTGAAACATAGGATAGTTAAAGTTCCTATTTGTCCACTATGAAAGTTTGAGATCAAAGTTAAATATTGAAGTCAAGTTTAGGGTCCAATATATGTATTATCCCTATAAAAAAACTCATCCAAACTCATCCTGGGCTGGAAGTTATGTCCGTTTGAAAATGGTCAAAACTCACTTTTAAAATGTTGAAATTTTCCACATTCCTTTACTTATTTCCAAATTTGATTATTCTTGTTTTTCTAATATTAACCTTAGATGTTACATAGGCAACAACATTACATCCAAATATTATAAAAAGATGAGAAATACGAAAAAGTCACCTAATGAACTGATGTGTTGTCAAAAGGAATGATAAAACCAATTATGCATGAATTGAATATGGATACATATTGGAACTGATGTGTTGTCAAAAGGAACTAAGTATTCCGTGAAAGTTTATAAATGTTTTCACATTTAAGTTAAGAACGAAAACAGAGATTTCCAAAGAGCTTACGGAGTAGTTTTCATATAAGAGTAATCGCTTTCTAAATAAAGTAAGAAAGGAAACTGAGATTCTCAATATAGCCTTTTGATCTAAGTTTTGAGTACTAATCTCAATTCACAGAAGTAAGTAGTTATCTTTTAAAAACGTAGAATTACAAATGAAGCAACAACACTACATCAAAATATTATAAAAAGATGACAAATACGAAAAAGTCACCAAACGAAAGGATGTGGTGTCAAAAGGAATGACAAAATCAATTATGCACATCAAAAATGTTTTTCTTTAATATAAATTGTGCTATACTAACTAAAGGAAGATTTTAATCAATTGTTCTCCTACTTTCTAAATTGTAATCCTAAAAATGCTAAATTCTTTGCAAATTCGCTGTATTTGATATGAATTAATATAAATATATTATAATTCAATTAATTTGGAAGCACAAAATGCAGAACAATTTTCTAAATCATTTGATACATTAAGTGGCATTTTAATGAGTGTGAGTAAAAAACCATATTATTTTAATGTATTACTCAAAAAATTACTTCAGTTTTTAGTTTTATAAGTTTGTCTATAAGAGATCCCATAAGAGTAGATGAAAAGACTTAATTACAATATTATTTATTTATTATACCATATAGTATCATTTAGCTTTTAAAATGTTTAACTTGAAGACTTATGTCTCTATGGAATAATATTTATTAGAGTACGATATATATATTTTTATATTTATAGATTAAATCACGTAAAAACACAAGATTTGCAAACAAACTTTTTTTAATTTGCATTTTTATTTGTAATTGTTTAAAAATAAGTTAGTAGTAGGGGTATAAAAGTCGATTTTTATGAGTATATAATTCAAATTTTTTACTTAAAATTCAAAAGCAAAGTAAAAAGGAAAAGTCAAAAACCTAAAACTTGTGAAATGCAAAGGCTGTAATATGGTTCTTTTTAGTATTCAAAAACATTTATACTCCCTTCATATGTGAGTTGATACACATCCGTCACATTCTTTAATAAGCAATAATTAAAAGATTAATTATATTTTACCATTATTGATTCAATATTTTGACAAATGTATTGGGGAAATGAATTGTACTTCCTCTAATCTATATATGAAGTGAATTTTTAGGATATAACTCTCCTCTTAAATAAAAATATATAAGGATAACACTAAAGACTTATTTTTTATTAATGATCCTAAATTATTCTCATAACAAATGTAAAGTAGTTGATAACATCATTATAATAATGGATAGATATGGAAACAAAAATCCTACGAACAATTATCTTGAACTTAGAAAATTTGAATCATGAGTTTTTTTCTTTTTACATAAACTATCAACATATATGTGTTAAACACACATCATTTGAATAGTTGATTGTATATAATATGCACTATGTATTTTAATTCAATAAAAGATGTCAAGTAATAATCCACAATGCTCCATATAGTTGGTGGTGAGCCTCCTCTAACTATAGTAACTTTCTTCTGTGGGTGATTTATGTAGTTATGAACTTCATATAATAGCAGTGATTCTCCATATACTATATGACTAAATAATAAAACTTATCTAAATTTATGTTACAATGCAATATATACATATTTCTTTGCTTAATTTTAAAATTCAAAAGGAAAGGAAAAAGGAAAAATCAAAACTCTAAAACCTTGTGAAATGTGAAGGCTATAATAAGGTTTTTGTAAGTATTCAAAAACTTTTATACTCCCTTCGTATGTGAGTTGGTACACATCTGTCACATTCTTTAACAAACAATAATTAAAAGAGTAATTATATTGTATCATTCTTTGAATATGATTAATTCAATATTTTGACAAATGTAATGGGGAAATGAATAGTACTTCCTCTAATCTATATATAAAGTGAATTGTTTGGATATATCTCTCCTCTTAAGCAAAATATTTAAAGATATAAATACAAGATGCCCTACTAACTAATATTAATTTAGTATATGTGTAATGTGTTTTGCAGACAAAAAATCTAAAGCAAATATCAATCTCTCTTTCAGGGTTAATAGAATCCAAAATTGCGCTATTAGAATTTTGAACCTTTTATACATTTGTCTTCTTCATCTTCATATCGTTTCAATTCAACCCCCAACAATTGGTAGAATTCATTTTTATTTTTCAGGAAGGCAACAATACATTCCTGATTCATCAATGAAGAAACTCCGGAGACTTCCTCACATATTTAACTACTTTCTGGAATTTCCGTTCTGTTCTAATGAAGATGTGGTGATGGAAGAGAAGTAAGGATTCTTTGTTTCGTGGTAAAAATCGAACTAGAAGGAGCTGGGGATGGACAAGTGAGAACAGTGGAAGTAGAGATTCATCCTGCAGGGGTAAAGAAGATCGTTGTGAGAAAGGGAAATGCAGACGGTGAAGATGAGCATGAATTGAATGTGGATACATACTGGAGGTACAAATTACCTGCTTCGACTATGCCGGAGCTGGCCACTGTGGTATTTGTGGATGGAGACCTGATAGTGATGGTGCCCAAGTATGATCAAGGTCGTACAAAGTTTGATAATGGATCTAGAGGTTTTTGGAGAGACGCTGAACTTATTGTTGTACAATAGTTAGCATTTTCACATTTTATGAATCAATTAAACAAACTACTAGTACATCGGAGTATATGCTTTCTCAAACAGAAATACTTAAACTTCAATCATATATACGATATACCTGAACTTTAGCCTCATAAAACTTTAAACATTGTATAAAGTTACACTTTGTCGATACTGACTTTGAACACCACATGTCCAAATTTTTTTGTAATAGTACATATGCAAAACAACTATTCCTTTCCAATTGTAACATACATATGTATGTTTACTTAAACAACAAGGTATATAGCCAAATAATGAACAAACTTGGGCTCTTTCTGTTAGAGCATATTCTCATAATGTATAAATGTACCAGTAGTAATATAACGAATCATTTTTATGACAATGGTGACTGCAATAACTTGCTCTTTTCACTTACTACTTGTAACCTTCAATTAATTACCATAGGTTAACTTTGCGATCAAAGTTTTCAGCGATATTGAAATCATCCAGTATCTTTTGCTTTCGACTGAGATTTAGATCTTGCGAGGTACCAGAGTTAGCTGAAAAATCAAGAAATTAACTTCATGAAAACCATTGTCCAAAATTTGAAGGATTAAAAGAATCCTACATGACATTAGAAATAGATTAGGGTATGAAATGCACCAAGATTCGTTAATAATAGCAAATTGAGTACTAAACAAAAGTTCCAGAAATAAGAAAGACACAACATATAGACATATTCTATCATTAGAAAACATGAATGCACATCAAGCCCAACAAGAAGAATCACAAATACAATAGCGGCAATATCTATCTGGAAATATCAAACTAAGAGATAGGCTCCGATAAATCTGAGTAGTATTGCTAAAGGCAGAGAACAAATAAGACGTACTGTTAGCTTCATTAACTTATATTTTAATGATGACACTTATCCTAAATGATCCGCGCCAAAAAAAATGAGATCCAAAATCTGTAAAAAGAAGGCATGAACTAAGAAAGAATGACTTGTCTACGATAGATTTAAATGAAGAAAAAAGAGCACACTCTAACCACAAGAAAGAACATGACATTTGGACAAATTTGAATATCAGCGAGAAAATCCCCTGGGTTACATTAAAAGCAAAACACTGAAAATCATAAAAGAAGATTGCGCAACTTCTCTTCTACTCAGATCAATCTAAGTGACATTCCAAATAAGAGATTAGTTGAAGATCAGCGAATTGATGTCAATTCCATTCTGTCAAGGCAACGTTAAAGAAGCAGCAAGCAATATAAAAGCAGATCATCATCACAGAAGTATTAAGCATTAGTTACTGTAATTATTAGTTACGGTAACTAATACTATTTTAGGCTCCCCTATTGTTTTGGAATTCAGGTAGTAGGTTAAGTTTAGTTGTAGCTTGTTTTTATCTGTAGTAATAAAGTTTGGGTACTGAATGAATAAGATTATCTTTCGACTACTTTGATAGCACAATTTCCCTTGACCAAAAGCATGGTCACTCTTTTATCATTGTATTCAAAATAGTTTACTAGTGAAAAGAAAACTATAAGAGTAGCGGATGTGATCAACAAGTAAATCGGAATTTTTCTAACCAAGGAGTTCAAAACAGGCCATCTGTCTAAGCATAAACATTCAATCTCTGAGGAAACCCTTGTAACTCAAGGAGACTTGATTAGGCGTGATCTGAATTAGCATAGAATTATTTGTCAACTATGTCTTTTATCTCTTTATCGTTATACAATATGTTGTTTTATCTAATCGTCTAAACTCTAGGGTAGCCGACTTGAAGAAATCAACAGTTGGCCAATTATAACTTGACTAACATTTGAAAAGAATTATACTAATGTGGTGAGAAAAATCATGGATGTGACATTCAATTCTATGCCTTACAGGCTACGCAGAACTCTGTATGCCAGGAGATGTTTTTAATACAATTGACCAAAACACCACCCTACAAGAGATCCATGATTGTCCATTCCTTTCTCTTTAGGCTGATTACACCAAAGTTCCACTCTTTTTAAGTAAGCTATTCATTTCCTCTTTTGTACTTCTTACAAGGCTATCCAATTTTATTTTCTTGTCATATTGCAGTTTAGTTGCAACAAGTGTTTTTGGCATTTGTGGACAATGGGAAAAACGGAACTCGACATAGATGTATATATTTGTATCATGAAATAGACAATACTTAAAGTAAGATAACCACATTTGCACATACTGAAATATCTTGCTCAAATTCATATGTACAAACAAGACAATGACAAGGCAGAGAAGTTAGCAGTGCTATTCACACAACTTTCCTGTTTGAATGCATCTTGAATGCTGACTCCTTTCATAAGCTGATATGATTATCAAATTTGTCATTTTAATAACTGTAAACCTCAAAACTGAAAAAAAGAAAGATAGCATAATAGGAAACAAAGTTCCATTAATCATTTAGCGCTATACCTTTGCATTGACTGATTCAATACGATGCAACAATTCTTTTGCAATACTTTTTTTTAGCCACGCAAAATACGAATGCCAACATTCAAAATCTTCTCGATGTCAGCATAAGAAGCAATGGATGTGCAAATGTAGGAAATGTAGTCCTCTTTTTCATATTTGAGTCAAAATCAAGATCATGTAAGTCTTCCATCCTCAATAAAGGAAAAAATTGGGGATTCAAAAAAAAAAGTTTTATGCGAGCGATTCAACAACTTACAGATGTGCAAAAAAAATTCATTTTCCCTATCTATATGGTGTAATTTTTCAATTAAGCTTTGTCCATGACTACGTGCAGAGACTGTGTAATCATGGAAAAAGTTCACTTCAAATATAAAATGATAGAAATCAGTGTGGACTGACTAGATATTTGTAATGAATAGGAAACCAATCTTAAATCTCCATTTTCCTAAAATTCTGAATTCTTGAGAAAGTTCACAAAGTTTGACTTCAAAATAAGAACACAAATAGCCTCTACTGATGGGGTAATAAAATCTTGAAGTAAGTAGTGGGTAATAAAGATGGTGAGTTAAATCTCGTTACCTAATTGAAGAATCTCGATAAGTCCCTTTAAAATAGCCTCCACCAAGCTTCCAAAGTACAAAAATGGAGAAATGAGGATGAATGCCGATTTTTTTAGAAAAATCTATCCGTGTCACTTTTACCCTTCGCGATTGCGACCCCATACCTCTAAATTGTGATGGCTAATGCTGGTCAACTCATTAGTTGACCATGCTATAACGACACAAGGCCACACGATCACATTGCTCAAGATGCTATTGCGATAGCAACATCCTCCGTTTGATCGTGAAGCACAAGACCACGTACCAATGCGACCGCGACCAAGAGCCTCGTGATTCAAAGAATACTTTACGTGCATCATATACAATATATCAGCAAACACCAAGACTCAACAAAATCACCTAATGAACCCTCAGGATTCATTCAAAATTTGCACATACACAAACTAGATATGCAACCCAACCAAACTTAACGTTCCACACTCAATGAGTCTCGGGACACGTATACGAAGTCTCCTTGACCCAGTATCTATTTAAGTAGCAATAAAATAACTTTTACTCAAAAACACTAAATTTCCCCCGGAACCTCTGAATATTCAAACAAGACTTCACGTAGGACTCAAAATTAAATCTAATGGTGTCGTCGAAATTCCAATTCGAGCGTTCAAGCTCCAAATTTTGACTTAAGTCTACTCTTGGCCTAATTATAATTAAACTTCCACTTCAAAAGCTCAAATCCACGAAAGGGTCTCCATATTTGAAAACAACTAAACCTCTAGACAAAATTCTGCTTTCCAGAGCTAATGGGACAGACTAAAGTTCCTTCCATGACTCATAGCTCTGATTGTTGCCAAAACCTACTTTTAACAACTTGAGGTATTTTAAAAATGGCATTCAGGGTCGTCATTACAAGAGGTTTTGATGGTTCAGACACGTACAAGAAAAATGCACCGATGAGTTACTGCAGAATTGTGAGAGGTTGGCTATGAATGGTTTCAAGAGAGGCAGGGTAGGCCAATGAAACATTAGGGAGATAAGATTAGGCATGATATATCGCAACATAATTTTACCAAGGACACGACCTTAGATAGGGATTATGGAGGTCGCAAATTAGGGTAGAAGGTAAGTTAGATAGTTAAGTGTCTCTTCATTTATTTCTTATAGTTAACGGATTATGGAGGTCGCAAATTAGGGTCGTAGTATTATCCTTATAGTTTCTTCTCTTTGAGTTTGGAAACTTTTTTTTCGAATTGGTAACAATGTATACTTCAACATTAAGGATATGTTGGTACCTTAAGAAAATCACAAAAGAAAAAAAAAGTGTAGTACTTACAAGAATGCTAAGAACTATAAAAGTTGATATGAATCCACTAATCCTATGTCTTTATACAAAAAATATATATGTTAATTATGTCTTGAATTTTTCCGTTGTTTATTTTAGGAAACTATAATTCCTATTGGTTTAGAAGACCCTTTGTCCTAATAGATTTGAAAAAGGAAAATATTACTTTTATAGGATTAGAAAATAGGTCGGGCGTTTACTTGGGATCTATATATTGGGGAGATAGATATGGATCCTATAACATGGTATATTATACACAATGTAGGATAAGAGACTCTTAAGTATTGTAAGCTTCATCTTTCTTTCACTGTAGAAAACTCTCTCTGTAGGCCTAACTGAACTTCTTTAAAATCCTTTTATTATTCTCTTCTCTACTTTTTTTTGTTTTGTTTTTGATTGTGAGCTAGTTAAACCACGACAGTTCTGCGTGAATAAATATAAAATGCAGCTCCATTTAAACTTGTGAATGAAGTTGGATATATATTAAAATTTCCTACTATTTAACTCCTTCAACCTTTGAGTTTGGTTTTAATTCATTTCTTTTTGTAGTTCAATAATTGTTTTACCCTGTTTTTTTTAGTTTTGTTCAGGTTGATTTGTAAGATTGTCTATACTATCTTGCTATATGTTTTTCGTTATGTTATTTCTTTCTCTGTACTACTTATGACTGTTTTTTATCTTGAGCTGAGGGTCTATCATAAATAGTCTCTCTACCTAGATAGTAATAAGGTCAACGTACACTTTATCCTCTTCAAATCTCAATTTGTTGGATTTCATTGGCTATTTTTCTATTGTGGATAATTAAACATTATAAAACTAGTGACTAATATTTAATTATCCACAACCATTCTAAATAATTTCAGTACGAACAACACAATTGTGTGTATACAATTTGACGACCAAAAATGGATATCAATGACTTCCCTAATAATTTCTAAAGTAAAACGAGCAACCTCAAAGCTTAACAAAAATATATATATATATACACTATCTGTAGGTAGAGTCATTGGATAACGATCTACATCCATTGTTCTTTTTAGTAATTAATGGATATTCAATATAGTTCTCAAAGAGTATTAGAGATATTAAATACTCTCATTAAATATGAGAACATAACAAAGTTTACTCCTAGCAGCATTATACAAATTTTCACATTTTGTTTGGTAAACTGCAAGTACTTGTAACTGGTATGATAACATTCACGTTTGACAGAAAAGGAAACAAATAAAATACTACGTAAAGATAAGAGATGGAACAAAGTCCATGGTCGAAGATACAAATGTAAAGGCAAAGGGGGAGAGAGAGGTGATTTAGAATCGGTCCTTAGACATAACTCGATAAATATTAAATTTATTTGGATGTTTAGTATACACAGTGAGTGATGTGGTTAATACTGTTTCTTTTAGTTGATGCAAACAACTAAATAAATCTCTACATGATATATACCGAAGAGCCTTGTTGAAGCTAACCTTTTGAGCTTGACGACTGCTTTGAAGGAATCATCCAACTGAATGAGGAAAAGAATTGATTGATATCCATACCAGGATTCTTAGATTGGAGATATTTTTTAATTGAAGTCTTACTTCGGAAGGCATTTTCTTTCCATTTTCATGAAAACGCTCAGAAATATACAAATATTTATCTTTGAAGGAGACTAAGTTTGTAGCTCTTCTACCTGTCCTCCAACCCCACTTACCACCAGCATTTGGCCAACCCATGGGAGCATATGGTAAACCTTCACCATATTCATACTCAGAAACTGGATACAGTTGAAGCCCTGTTTCATTGATTGTAGATGAACTCTCATTATCTACAACAAGTGCAAGACTCTCCCCAACCTCCTCCTTGGCTTATATTTAGCTGAAAATTTCTAACTCTGTTGATACCAATGAAATTCTGAAATCATAGAAAAATAAAAAAAAAAATAAATGTCAAAGTCTATATCAGAAAGCAAATTGTTTTTGGCTATAAAAACTATAGTTCATATGAAAATAAATATAAGAACTACAAGTATTGGCAACCTGACCAGCAGTATGCTTGTATAGTGCAACATTCTTTACATAAACATTTGAATTTATAAAACACTTTATCGGTTTCCTCTCATTAATGCTATGTTTTGAATTTACAGTACCCCTAGTTTTAGAAGAAACAATCAGCTCAACTATATTTTTAATTGAACTTACTATTTATAGGAGACAATTTCATTTAGAATCGGAAGTGATAGTAAGTGCTTTTATTTAGTGGCGGAACTAGTTTCTCGCAATGTAGTCAATTGGACCCCCTTCACTGAAAAAGTATACCGTGCATTTATGGCAGACCCACTCTTCCTAGTTATGTGTAAATTGTTGAATCCCCTTGACATAAGGGAAGATACTAGTGTATTGGCCAATGGGGTTAAACATTTTTTTAGAGATTCAAATTTTAGGTGTACATTGTATTATTTATCTCAAAATTTATTTCTGAATCTCTATAAGCCAATGCTATAAGTGCATCTACCAACTGCAGATTAACTGTTTACGAATAGCAACTTGCACTAGATACATTTTGATAAGATGCTACATGTTATTCTACAAAGTTATGAACATTTGAGTGATAGCTTTCACTCTACCACTAGTATATAGTTTTTTCCCAGGTAGTCCTTTTCATGTTAAGTGGTCAGGCGCCTCCATGGAACAATGGGTGATGGATGACTCTAATAACTGATACAATCGAGAAGAACATTAAATTGATATGGAGTAAAGAAGACAATAAAAGGCTTCTAACACAAATGAGTATATTTACCTACTTGAAGGGAAAAAACAATATTTTAAGAATTGAGGACAAATATATCAATTAACAAAAGACCCTAATTGAATTTGAGAACATCCTGAGAGATTAGGGATTTGACTAAACCGGTAAAATCCCACACAAACACGACAACCATAAAATTCAAAATTAAAGGATAAAGAAAATAAATCAAAACCCTAAAACGGCCTTGAGAAATGGGAAGGCTGTAATAATATTTTTTTTAGTGTTCAAAAACTTTTATACTCCCTTCATGTGTGAATTGGTACACACTTGTAACATTCCTTAACGAGTAATAATTAAAAGAGTAATTATATTGTATCATTCTTTGAATAAAATCTATTCAATATTTTCACAAATGTATTGGGGAAATGAATCGTACTTCCTCTAGTTTATATATGAAGTGAATTGTTAGGACATAACTCTTCCTCTTAAACAAAAATATTTATAGACAACATTAAAGACTTTTTTTAATTAAATTTTTAAAATTTTTCTCTTAACAAAGGTAAAGTAGTTCATAAAGACAACATTAAAGATGTGCGTGCGTGCATGCGTGCGCACGTGTGTGTGTGTGTGTGTGTGTGTGCCTCTGTGTGTGCGTGCGCGTGCGCGCAAATCAGATTTCTACCTTCAGACTGTCTCAACTTGTATACCTGCACTTAGATGTATTTCTTTTCTCTTTTCTTTCCAATTGTATCACTCAAGTTTTTACAAATTTTAATAAAAGACAAAAGAAACATGTTTTCTAAGCTTAAGTAAAGTTGTGTGCTTCGCACTATACATCTAGGTCAATATGCGTCAAATCGAAATGAATGAAAAAAATGTAAGTGTTGTTCAAGATATTTGAAAATCGGGTTCCCTTGCCCAAATTTCATATAGATACATAAGTCATACGTGAATCAAATGTTAAAGAATAATGTTGCCTACTTAGATCGAAATCGAGATCTTCACATACATATAAGATGCATGATTCTTGTATTACATAATCTTAGGAAGATATGAATCACTTAACGAACTATGAATGAAGCCTCAAGGCTTGTATATATAGACCCATAAGTTAAGCATACGTTTAAAAATAAGTGAACCTAAAATGTATATAATGAAATGATGTAACCCTAGAAGGGTAAAAAAAAGTGTAAAACACACTAAATACCCAAGTGCATTGGCATATGATGAAATGAACAATGAAATAATGAAACCCTAGAAGGGTTAAGTAAGAGTGTGAAACACACCAAATGGCCAAGTGCATTGACATATGATGAAATGAACATTCACGTAAAAAGGGGTGAGTAACTATGAAGAGTAAATGTGCTGATGATAATGAATGTGGTGACAACATGATATGAGGCTAATGTAAAAGATGAGAGCAATCACAAATGAGCCTAAGTAAATGTTACCAAAATGTACTCACCTATGAGAGTGTAAAGTTAATGAAGAGACCAGTCTCTATGAATACTCTAATGAAAGTATTGAGATTAACAAACTTAATACTAATGATGAGATGAGAAATCATCTATTGAGGTATGATGTCCTCATACTAGAAGTTAGCTTCCATGACTTATAAGTTGAATGTAATGAAACTTTACAATGATCACCAAAAGACTAGCTATGAGTTGTGATACCTTCTTTCGGGAAGGACGAAGGTTCACGTAACTATCATGAGATGAGACTGTCCGGCATGCCGGGTATTGGTCTCCTTATATCTCCAAGTCTTCGAACCTTTACTGCCAATATAGGGATCTAGTTGGGTTAAATTCCCATGTACGCTAGAATGTTTTAGGTCACTTTGGCCGGTGATTCCACCTCTTTTCGGTGTGGGGTTTCATGACATTGGATTTCATGATTCTCACATGATTTATGTCGGTTAAATTTAAAGTTTCCAATGAATGAATGAATGAGGCCATCCTCAAATGATGCACATAATGAAATGAATGGTACCAAATGTGTTAGGGCAGGATGATCGACAGGTGAGTTGAACTCAAGCAATGACATTAGGTCATTCTTGGTCATTGCACAGCGAACCCGATGAAAGTCTTAAACTACATCCTAGGTATAATTGGTGTTTACACTAGCCTATGAACGAAATGAAATGAAGTACGTATGAATGAATGAAGCAGACTCTGTGTTTGGTAATGAAGACTCTATAATTGAGGTTCCATATGTTGAGTCCTCATTTTTGGGAAGTCTTAATGTCAAGTCCATGATTCCAAGGTCTCATGGCATATAAATAAGTGATATGAACAATGTTATGTGTTATATGAATTATGATATGTGCTATGTGTACGCTGTTGTGTGCTGTGTGCAAAATGTTAAGTATGATGGTGTATATTACTCTCATGGCATAACTTTCCTAATCCAAATTTTAAAGTTCATAAACTTTCCTAATCCAAATTTGGAAAGTTCGCTCACATTCCTAATCTCAATTTCGCAAGTCCACTAACTTGACCTGCTATAATCATGTTGCTAGGAAAGAGATATTCTTACTCATGCATGTACTTGGTGTGTGCTTGCATACACCCATACTTAGTACAAGTGTGTACTAACACTATACAACTCTAAACTTTTAGGTGCAGGCATAGGTGGACGCTTGAGCTACAGGATCAATGTTGCAGCTATCCAGACGTTGGGTATTCATCCGTACTTGGTAAGCCCTCATGCTTTCGAGGATGATTGCCCATTTACATTCTAGCTTAGTTGTAGGATTGAGCTATTGGAGTATGTTCCACTAGCGGTTCTTTCCCGTTTTTGTTCAGACATTGTATGAGTGCCATTTTGGGAAGTACATCTTTATCGTTATAATAAACTGCTTCTTTCATTTGATGATCTTAATGTTATATGGTTGATGGTGAACAATTATATATGTAATAGAATGTTTAGTAAGCATGTTAGGAAGCAAAAAGTTTAAAATTTCCGCTAAAATTAACCTAGTTGAAGTAAGAATGACGTATGTTGACTTGTCTGCGACCTCTGAGAGGTCAACGACGCCATCCTCGTGAGAGGTCTAATTCCGATCGTGAAAACATTCAAGGCAATGGTTTACTCGTTGTGTCCATAAATAATCTCTTTACATTAAAGTTCATACTACTGGAGATATTCTTCTTGTTTGTCTTTATGTTGATGATCTCATTCTAATGGGTAACAACCCATTTTTATTTTAAGCTTTCAAGAAAGCTATGTCCTTTGAGTTTGAGATGACAGACATAGGGCTCATGTCATATTACTTGGGCCTAGAAGTGAAGCAAATCGAGGAAGGTATCTTCATATCTCAAGAAAGATATACAAAGGATATTTTGAAGAAGTTTAACATGTTTGATTGCAACCCTGTGAACACCCCAATGGAAAGTGGAACAAAATTGTCAAAGTTTGATGATGGAGAAGAAGTAGATTTCACTTTGTTCAAGAGTCTCATAGGAAGTCTGAGGTACTTGACATGTACGCGATCAGATATACTCTTTGCAGTTGGAGTTGTAAGTCGCTTTATGGAATGTCCTACCTCCACTCACTTGACGGTTGCTAAAAGAATTCTTTGCTATCTAAAATTTTATGCATTTCAACAAATAACACATAAATTTAGCAGCAAAGGAACAAACAAAGATAACTTCCATGATATTGTTGAGCGAACTATTACATCTGATATTTCTAGAAAAAGCTCCACAAAATATGATCACTCTTCAACGTTATCACCTCTACTAACAACAACATACCTAGTGTAGTGCCACAATTTAATTGCCTATGTCAAATAGAGATATATATGTTCTCTTTACACTGAACAATCCAAATGAACCAAAAGGATAAATCAGCTAGTAAAAATATGAATTATTTTTCATGAAATTTTTAAATAACAAAATTTACTAAAGTAATTATTCCATACAAAATCGAGAATATTTTGTAAATGCACCAAATGAGAAGATACAAAGAATATGGAGATAAAGGAAGAACCAGAAAGGAAAACAATACTATTCAGTTTGTTTAGGCATTATTATAAATATTGCTATATCATTATGCAAATATTGGGTTTACAAGTGAAATTTTATACACTTATTAAGAGTATATATATATATGAATGGAGAAAAAGAAACACCAAGAAATATACATTATATCAAGTTGAATTTCAAGCTCTTTGCAGGTATGTGATAGAAGATTTTTTTTGTTGTTGTACCCTCTTATAATTGGATTTGTCACTGGGTCTACACTCTTGTGCATATGACATCAAGAATTATGTCCATGCAACGTACATACAACAACATATCAACAAAACAACAAAAATTCCAAACATACAGAGTCCATTTGATCCCAGCACAACAAAGTTTAACAAGGAAGGGGAGACATTGCAGGAGGAGAAAGAACTATGAAGTGCTTTCACAAAGCGTTGTTTGCAGGAAAACAAAAGCATATACACGTGTTAAGAAAATAGGCCCAGAAAAAATATAGTAAAAAATTGCAAATGAAATTGGTAAACATTTATAGTACCACTCAGATAACTTTGTGTACGATCTTTAATTGTAGTGTTAGTCTTAAGTGTTGATTTATAGTAAGCAGTCATATTTTTCCTAGGATAAAATATGAGTGTTAAGCGGGGTTGTGATATGGTAAATTTATCCTAGGAAAAATTTACTATATCACTACCCTCGAGATGTCACATAGGTAAATTAACATTTTTAATTTACCATATCACTACCGCCTCCATTCTGATTTTGTACATGAGATGGTAAATTTTTCCTCGGATATATTTAGCATACCCTCGAGATGTTAATGTAGACAGTAAAATTTTATTGATAATTCCATATTAAATTTGGATCAAATCTTAAATTAATGATACGTTGACAAAGTCCAAACAATATTTGGGCCTGTCCATATGTTCTTCGAGCCCAAGGACCAAAATTGCTTGGACTAAAATATCCCTAAAACCCTAGCTCAAACATATATAAAGAGGTCTTCATAAGACCAAGAAAAAAAGAGGAGACAGATGAAATACATACACACAGGAATACATAATTTCTCTTCAATGGTGATCTGCAAGTCTTCCGCAAAAAAAACGTCTTCGCTCCAAGTGTTGAGCCACACGTATTCCGCCAAATCAAGAACATCTGTGAAGAATAGAATCAAGGGATTACATATCTTTTGGGATACTTTATATAGATTGTAACCTTGACATTAATTCAAATACAAATATTATTATTTGCTTGCAATTTTTTTGTTTCCTGTTTATTGTATTTCAGGATTGAAACTTTAAACGCATACAAATTGGCACGCCCAGTGGGACCAAATATGCCCTTCATCTCTTCTCTCTTAAATCAAATATGAAAATCTGAAGCTGCAAAGGTTGAAGAATGAGTACTTCAAGCCCCGTCTTGAGTTTCATCAAGACTATACTCCGACAAGCCTTGAAACAGGGGCATTTGTAGACATTGAAATTATGGGGGACTCTACAAGATGTGTTAATTCGAGTTGGGACTCTACAAATTGTGTTAAACTAAAATTAGAATTCGGAGACTGCTCAACCCTAAACTCTAGTTCATGCCTATGAAAAGGGTGTTAAATTCTTTAAAAGATATCTGGTAAATTCCATAAAGAGATCAAGATCTCGAATACTCAGCAAATTGATAGGTTAATCATATAGAGAGGTCAAATCTAAATCATCCTAGTTCGACAACTAGTCCCCTCGAATCAGGATAAATCCTATGAGAGTAGAATCAAGGGATCAACAGAATTGTACTCCCCTTGATTAATAAAATCACATTTCTTCATATTTTATTTGTGTGGTTTATTTATTTTTCATATGTTTAAAATTTGTTGCAAACAGTCACATAGGTAACGTTTTAAATTTATTATCTCCTCCCACCCAACCCAATGCCCCCAACCCCCACCACCTCCAACCTCTACCCCATCACACACCACCTCCATTTTATTTTTCTAGATAACATTTAAATGCTCTTACAATAATATTTCCTTGCTTACTTACCAAACAATAGAAAATAAGAAAAAAAAAACTCAATTCTTTTCCAAAAAAATATGTTCCTTCTTGACATCAAACTTTTTCCTTCCACTAAAATGAGATATTAGCCTCGAATTTAGTGGGCTTATATAAAAGGGTCAATCTAAAGAGGATTAATTACTTAAGCGAATTTCTTTTAAAAAATTATTACTTATTTTAAATATATTCTTTAATTATTACCATCTATAGTAATATAAAACAATACTATATATTTTATTAGATTTTTCTTCTCTCAACTTTTTCTCTTTTTTGCCTTTCAGTTTTTTAATTTTTCTCTCTTTCTCTCGCTCATTCCTTTTTGTTGCTCTTTCTCTCTTACTTTTTTTTATTGTTTTTTATTTTCTGCTTTATTTTTGCTTCTCTCTCTCTCCCCCTCTCTCTCTTTGTTATTTTTTCCCTTTTATTTTTCTCCCTATTTTCTTTCGTAGAGTAGTCAATAATCGTGGAATGAATAAAATTTGTATCAATAACTAAATCATTAAACAAATAATTTAATCGCAACAAATGAAGAGACATAACAAATTGCAAAATGAATTAAACTTTAATTAAATATATATTATACACATATAAAAGTTAAATTAAAAATGTATTACACACAAGTAAATTAAATTTGTATTAATAATAACTTTAACAAGTAACCCAAAAATAATAAATAAAAAAAAATTACAACATATATTGAATTGCTTTAAAATTGTATTACACAATATTAAAGTTGAATTAGAAGATAAAATTAAGGATGAATGAAAAAGTAACTAATAAAAGACAAGACAACCATCTATAAACTGAATTAACTCATATTATTCATGAGTAAAACTTATACCATATGTATTTCATAAATTATTTTTGCTTTTATAACTAAGAAAATGAGTGATGGTTGCGACTTGCAATATGTATTAAAAATTTATTATATATGTCTTATAAATATATTATTAGTGTGTTCCCTAAATTATTCTTGTTGGTATTTGTAAAAAAAATAATGAAGTGTACATACGTATTATAAGTATATTATTCATGAATAAAACATGTATTATATGTATCTTATAAATTACTTTATTTGTATCACTAATAATGTGAGTGATGTTTGCAATATGTATTAAAAATGTATTGTGCATGTATTATAAATGTATCATAAGTGTATTACCTAAATTATTTTAGCTCATATCATTAAAATGGGAGTGAAGTTTGCAATATTTATTATAAATGTAGGAAATATTGTTCATGATTTAAACACAATTTTAATAAAATTGTGAAACATATCTAATACAACTTTTATACAAATGCGATATAGTTCCGTAAACTTCATTCTTTTCGAGTTTCAATCCAATATTTTTCCTAAAATCAATTCTAAAGTTAACCAAACCCTCTTAAAATTGAGATATAAACTCCAAACGATATTTTCAACTATTTGTACAAACTGCCTATCCAAACTAATTGCAAATGAAAGTGCAATCAATGATTCATAGACTGAATAAAACTTAGGGAAAATGCACAAGTACCCCCTCAACCTATGTCCGAAATTCTAGAGACACACTTATACTATACTAAGGTCCTATTACCCCCTGAACTTATTTTATAAGTAATTTTCTACCCCTTTTTTAGCCTACGTGGCACTAGTTTTAAAAAAAAGTCAACCATCGTTGGGCCCACAAGATAGTGTCACATAGGTAGAAAAGGGGTAAAATATTATTAATAAAATAAGTTCAGGGGGGGTAATAGGACCTTAGTATAATATAAGTGTGTCTCTGAGATTTCAAGCATAGGTTGAGGGGGTAGTTGGGCATTATCCCTAAAACTTATATTAATAACTAATTAGACAAGTAATCTAACTGTAACAAATGAAGCAACATAATAAACTGTCAAATGAATTAAAGTTGAATAAAAATGTATTATACAAATATTAAAGTTGAGTTAGAAGAGAAAATTAACAGTAAATGAAAAACGTAACTAATGAAAGATAAGACAATAATCTATGCACTGAATTAATCTTTGATTATTCAATAATAAAACATGTATCATATGTTTCTTATAAATAATTTTAGTTTGTATCACTAAGAACATTAGTGATGTTTGTCATATGTATTACAAATGTATTCCACATATGTTATAAATGTATTACAAGTGTGTTACTTAAATTATTTTGGTTGATATCACTAAAAAGGAATGAAGTTTGTCATATGTATTACAAATGTATTGTTCGTGATTTTAATACAATTTTAATGCAATTATGAAACATATCTAATACAACAAACTTCACCTTTTTCGAGTTTCAATCTAATATTTCTCTTTAAATCAATTATAAACTTACCAATCCCTCTTAAAACTGGGATACAAACTCCAAACGATATTTTCAATTATTTGTGGAAATAACCTATCCAAACTAATCATAAATCCGTAAAATTCCAATAATGAATTCAAAATTTGGATCTTTATAATGATCATCAATGGTGAACTCTTGTTTCTATGATTTTAAAGATTTGAAATTTCTGTTTAATAACATTATATAGTACAATTTTTTGTTTTTTGTATTTCTCTTCTCGTTTTGGATAAAATTAGTGAAATATATTTAACAACTGATTTTAAACAACTATTGAAATGATTTTTTTTTAAAAAAAGAATAATGAAAAAGAGAAACTTAAAGAATGACACAGAAAGAGACGACGAAGAAGGGAAAAAAGGGGGAAAGAGAAAAAAGACAGTGAAAGAGGCGAAGGAAGATAAACAATACAATTTTTTATTATAAAATATTAATATATTTAATAAGAAAAAATATATTGACATAGATAGTAATATTTTTTTTAATATTGTATATTTATGTGATATATCCATCTAAAAAATCCATAACATGGGTTTCATACTAATCGATATCCATTTTCTCCTCCTCCTTAATCAATGCAACCACAAACATGTATAACAATAGCAGGAGTTTGAATTACAACATGAGGAAATCTGATTTTTATTTTTACAAAATTCTAGCAAAAAATGAAAAACCCAAGTCACAAGAGAGAATTTAAATGGGTGTCAAGTCAAATCTTTTTTTAATTTTGTAAAGGGGTTGCGGAGGAACAACATGATATACCTATTCTAGAGAATGATACATCTCTTATTGTTGACTCTTCTCCGATCAGTCCTTTATTTGATACCTTCTTTGTGAAGCCGATTAGGTATGCATATATTACAATGTTGAGTTAATGGGTTAATCTGTATCTAGATTTCAAAGTCTCTTTCACTGTTAAAAAAGATTCGAAAAAGGTTCTTTGGATCTTCTATTATCGAAAGTTACTTACAACTTAAAGATGTGAATATTAAACTTCAAATAAGTATACCAAAATTTTCAATGCCGAATTTATATCGATCGAAAAGAGGAAGATCAGATAATTATGAAGGCATACTAATTTGTTTTAGCATGAAAAAGTTTGCTCTCATCATTGGCTTACATTGCTATAAAAAGAGATAGTATAGTTGTTCATCATAATTTTGATGTATGAGAATCTTCTCCGAATGGTAAGAGAACTCTTAGTGGTGAAGGAGAAAGATAATTTACTCTTGATGCTTTTCGAAAAAGGAGTATTCTGTGATATTAGTGGTGATTTGTGCATAGAAAAATCTTCTCAGATCAATGAGAATATTCCTTATCCACCAAGAAGGATTCAATAGATATATTAAATGTCAAGTTAGAGTCTTTAGAGAAAACTGTCTTCACCATGAATACAAGGATAAAGTCTTCAAAAAAATCTATCGTCACAATGTCTAAGAGGGGTGTTAGACCATAATAAAAATTCTCTCGCCCATATACTCCTAATCATGCATGCCAAAAGAAAAAAAAAAGAGACAAATTCTAAAGGTATTGTCAAGTGTACAAAAAAAGATAAAGGGAAAAAGTTGTTAGGATCGAATTCACGCACACACACTAGATGAATGAAGAACACAAGAACTTTCAAGAGAAAGAGATGAGAAATCTAGAGAGAGAGAGAGAGAAAACCCAATTTTTCGTGGTAACACCCCGTGAGTAAACTTTCACGGCGGTGAGGTATATATTATATTAATAAATCAGAGTATTTTTTGTTACAGAGAATAAATAGAGAATAAATAGGAAAACCTAAAATAGAGAATAAATAGGAAAGCCTCAAATAGAGAATAAATAGGAAAACCTAAAATTAATCAGGCTTCACTACCTAAAAATTCTCCCACTTGGAGACTCACTATGTCATCCAAAAAATACATTCTCAAAAAAAAAGCTCTTCCTCATCAACATCTTTACCGCACGGCAACATCTGTAGCAACATATAAAGAAGACCAACCGAGGTTTTACATAACCTCGGTTTCCCAACATCAACACATTTAGTTAACATGTCTACCGGATTCTTTGCACCCTCTATCTTCTCCAAGCACATATCACCATCCTCCACTGCCCTGCGAGTGGAATGGTATCGCCTTCTGATGGGCTTTGTCTTCGAATGATAGACTAGATTTTTCAGTAACTGTATGACACTCTGGCTATCTGAGTAAAGAATCTTCTCGCTCTGCTTCTTGCCCAATTCCTCAAGATAATCTGCCAGCCATATCATCTCTTTCCCAGCTTCAGCTATTGCCACATACTCAGCTTCAGTAGATGAAAGAGAAACACACTTGTGAAACCTGGACATCCAACTCACTGCTGTTCCACCTATGGTGTAAATGTACCCGGATGTACTCTTGCTCGAGTCAACATCCCCACCAAGATCAGCATCCACAAAACCCTGTAGAGTCACCTTGCCTTTGCCAAAAAAAAGTGAAGTACTGGATGTACCTCTCAGATATCTTAGAATCCACTTTAAAGCTTCCCAATGCTCTTTCCAAGGGTTCGCCATGTACCTGCTAACAACTCCCACTGCATGTGCTATATCAGGTCTATTGCAGACCATAGTATACATCAAACTACCAACTGCTGAAGCATATGGAACAAGTGCCATGTGATCACGCTCCTCGGTAGTCTTAGGTGACTGCTCCTTTGACAATTTAGAGTGATTTGCCAATGGAGTAGTCCTGGGTTTAGCATCATTAACCCTGAATCTGCTCAGCACCTTCTCAATGTACAACTACTGAGATAGATTTAAATTGCCAGCAGATCTATCTCGAGAAATCTTCATCCCCAAAATCTGTTTTGCTGGACCCAAATCTCTCATCTCAAATGCTGCAGACAACCATGTCTTCAGATTGTTAATCTCCCTCATACTAGATCCTGCAATCAACATATCATCTACATACAAGAGTAGAAAGACATATGAATCAGTGTATTTCTTAAAGTAACAACAAGGATCCTTTTCAGCTTTGCAGAATCCACTCTTGGTCATGATGTAGTCAAACTTCCTGTACCACTGCGTTGGTGCTTGCTTTAGTCCATGCAAGCTCCTGGTGAGCTTGCACACAATGTGTTCCTTGCCTGGAACCACAAATCCTTCCGGTTGCTGCATATAGATCTCTTTGTCCAGATCTCCATGTAAAAACACTATTTTTACATCTATTTGCTGTAGATGCAAATTCTCCGATGCAACAATACTCAACCGAATTCGAATAGAGGTTAACTTCACAACAGGAGAAAAAATTTCAGCATAATCAATACATTTCCTTTGTGAATATCCTTTAACCACTAAACGAGCTTTGAACCTTCTTTTGCCATCTGGTTCAGTATTTATTCTGAACACCAACTTATTCAGCAAAGCTCTCTTCCCTACAGGTAACTTAGTCAACACCCATGTGTCGTTCTTGTCAAGTGACCTCATCTCATCATCCATGGCTTGCTCCCACTTGATCAAATCCTCCACCTGTAGGGCCTCATCAAAAGACTCTGGTTCCCCCTCATCAGTCAGCAATAGATAGTGTAATGAAGGTGAATACCTATCTTGTGCCCTGATGGATCTGGATGATCTCTTTAACACCTGCACAGGTGTAACTTGCTCCACTTCAGATTCTTTAGTAGGAGTTGGTCGAGTATCTGCTTCGACATCTCTGGGGTTAATCTTCTCCAACTCAACCTCAACTCCCACTTGCTTTGTAATCTCTACAACCTTCTGCTCTCTATCCTTGTACAGGACAGATTCATCAAATGTCACGTCACAATGTCTCAGGATCTTTCTGTTCTTGTCATCTCAAAACCTGTAACCAAACAAATCAGAACCATAGCCTATGAAGTAACACTTCACAGCCTTTACATCAAGCTTGTCTCTCTTTTCTGGATCAACATGAACATAAGCAATGCAACCAAAAGTCCTCAAGTGTGAGTACTTGAGTTCTTTTCCTGTCCACACCTCCTCTAGAATCTTGAACCCTAAAGGAATTGATGGTCCTCTGTTGATCAAGTATGCAGCTGTGCTCACAGCATCCGCCCAAAATGTTTTGGGCAGCCCACAGTGTATCCTCATACTCCTTGCACGCTCATTCAATGTTCTGTTCATCCTCTTAGCAATTCCATTTTGCCTTGACTTATGAGGAACTGTTCTCATCAGTCTGATTCCCTCAGCTGCACAGAATGACTTGAACTCTGATTTGTCATACTCTCTTCCATTGTCAGACCTTAGGCATTTGACTTTCAATCCAGTCTGATTCTCAACTTCAGCTTTCCACTTCTTGAAAGTTGCAACCACATCTGACTTATGCTTCAAGAAGTAAACCCATACCTTCCTGCTGAAATCATCAATGAAGGTAACGTAGAATCTGGATCCTCCAAGTGATGATACTTGAGATGGTCCCCAAACATCTGTATGGACCATTTCCAACTGCACTTTCTTTGGCTCTCTAGGAATCTTTGTGAAACTTACTATTTTCTGTTTACCCATAACACAGCTCTCGCAAAGACCCATATCAACAGACTTCAGACCCTTTAATGCTTCTTTTGCAACAAACATCTTCATTCCTTTAGCACTCATGTGTCCAAGTCTGTTGTGCCACAGACATAAACCTAAAGCACCTTCAGCAACAATTTCCATGTTTATACACCCTGCAGTGGTGTACAAGGTTCCTGATTTGGTGCCACGAGCTACTACCATAGCACCTTTCACGATCTTCCACGAACCTTTCCCAAACTCTGCTGCATATCCCGTGCTATCCAACTGACCAACAGAGATCAGATTTTTCTTGATCCCAGGAATATATCTGACATCCTCCAATGTCTACTGGTTTCCCGATGTGGTCTTTATGCAAACTTCCCCCTTTCCATCAATCTGTAAGGCTTAATTGTCAGCAAGATATACTTTTCAAAAATTTCAAGATTTGAAGTTTTGGAACAACTCCTTGCTTGGAGATGAATGGAAAGATGCACCAGAATCCAAAATCCATGATTCAACAGAGCTGTTAACACTAAGGATTAGAGCATCCCCAATGTCCTCTGCTGAATTTACTGAATCATTGTCATCTCCAAATTTTTGATTCTGTTTCTTCTTTGGCTTTGTACAGTTCGTCTGAAAGTGCCCTTTTTCTCCACAGTTCCAACAAGTCACGTTTGATCTGTTCTTGGATTTTCCTTGATTCTTTGATTTTGATCGACCATGTTGATTTTTGCCTTTCGTCTTACTTCTCCCCCTTCAATCAACGCTGAGAGCATTGACCTATGAATCTTCCACTTCTCGTTTGCGAATACTTTCTCTAAGAACAACATTACAGATTTCATCAAACTTCAGTTTCTCAGATTCACGAGAACTGCTAATCGCAGCGGCAATAGTATCCCAAGACGCGAGCAGAGATGACATCAAAATCAACGCCATAATTTCATATTCAAAATTAATACCCACAGAATTGAGTTAACTCACAATCATATTGAACTCGTTTATATGATCAGAAACAGATCCATTCTTAGACATCTGTAAATTGAACAATCTACGCATCAAATAAACCTTGTTCATAGCCGATGATTTTTCATATATGTTTGACAATGCCTTCAACAGACCGGACGTAGTCTTCTCCTTCACGATGTTGAACGCCACGTTTCTTGACAAAGTCAACCGGATCAACCCTAGAGCCTGGCGATCCTTCAGTTTCAACTTCTCCTCTGTCATGGATTTCGGCTTCACCCCGTTCAACGGTTCGTGAAGATCTTTCTGGTATAGATAATCTTCAATCTGCATCTTCTAGAAACTGAAATCGGATCCATCAAACTTCTCGATTCCAAGCTTCGAACTATCCATCTTCAGTGATCGTGTAGAATCTCCGTAGTTCTGATACCAGTTGTTAGGATCGAATTCACGCACACACACTAGATGAATGAAGAACACAAGAACTTTCAAGAGAAAGAGATGAGAAATCTAGGGAGAGAGAGAGAGAAAACCCAATTTTTCGTGGTAACACCCCGTGAGTAAACTTCTACGGTGGTGAGGTATATTTATATTAATAAATCAGAGTATTTTTTGTTAAAGAGAATAAATAGGAAAGCCTAAAATAGAGAATAAATAGGAAAGCCTAAAATTAATCAGGCTCCACTACCTAACAAAAGTAAGGTTATTACTGAGAAAAAACTGGTATATGAAGATAATGCATGGTGAAGGTAAAATTGTATTCTAACAATTTTTTCTAACATTTGTCTTGTGTGATATTACTTCACTTTTACACGTGAAATTCATATGGTGGAATACAATTTTACCTTCACTACGGATAAACTTTTGACACCAATTCTATTTCAATAATAGACTCATTCACATGTTTCTATTTTTTTAACACTTGACAATGTCTTTGAAATTTATCTCTTTTTTCTTTAACATGATCATGAGTATATGAGTGAGAGATCCTTGATGATGGCATGATACTTCTCTTAGTCATCATTATGAAAATATTTCTTTCTAAAAGTTATATCCACGCATTCATAGTGACGATAGTTTTCTTAGAAGACTCTATCTTAGAATTCAATATCTATTAAATCCTTCTAAGTGGATGAGATTTCTTTAGGCCAAGAAATATTCTCATCGACCGAAGAAAATCTTCCTACTCCAAAATCACTGCTATCATCATCAAATCCTCCTCTCTTTCGAAATCAACACCATCAGAACATCTATTAACATTTGGAGTAAATTCTCCTTCTCGTTCTTCACCATTAACACAACTAAAAGCTCCCTCGATATTCGGAGAAGATCCTCCTACATCAAAATTATGCTCAATAACTAGGTTATCTCTTTTAATAGCCACAACAACTTTCAATTTCATCTCAGATTTTTTAATTTTATTATCTTTAGTTAATTTTTAGGTATAAACTTAGTGAAAAGGTTCATCTCCATTTTACTAGGCATAGAAATCATCCATAGATACACCATCTACATGTAAAATAATAAAATCAAAATGTGGTAATATAAAAATAATTTCATTATCCATTTGAAAGTTTTAAAAATTAGTTTTGAAAATTACAAAAACAAATAGGAATAACAATTACATATGTAGCAATTACTGCATTTTTAAAAATATTTTATAGCAATTGTTGAAATTATTACAACAACTGTTGTAATTACTTCAGAAATAATTGTAATTATTTAAGAAACTACTAAAATAAATGAAAATAGTTGTTAAATATGCTACAACAAAATCCGAAAGACAGTATAAAGTAGAATTCAACATTTGTTTATTAAGTTAAAGAATGTTTCTTATTAAATCCTTAAGGGGATCAAATAACTATTAATCTCAATCGATATGCTAGCAATCACCAAAAGCCATCCAAAAATTCTTGGTGAAGACACATTTTGTGAAAACACCTTATATATTTTTCAGAGCAAAACAAAGCTCAAAATGTCCAACAACACATAAAATAATCTCAAAAAGAGATCAAAACATTGAATGCCCCAAAAAATAATGGAAAAGTTAAATATGGACTAAAATAAAATAAAGTTCACCATGAATGTCCATGAAAAGCCATAAATATTGGTGATATTCGTATAGGGTTTCACCATTTGCAATAGATGATTAATTGTAATGTCCTACTTAATACGACTTCACGGATAAATATATAATGTTTCTCTATTGTCCGAGAGCAAAATTCATTTTGTAAAATAATTTTTGTTAAAATCTTTTCCACAAAAGAATATCAAATAATGTAAGCACAACAATTATTTTACACCTTTACTAATATCTTTTGTTCTGAGATGCCTAATCAACTCATTTCCCTGGCAACTCTTTCCAACTCTTGTCGTCTCTTTTTTGTCTTTGGTTGACATTGTTTCATTAACATACATATTTACCTTGTGATAATTTAAGTTAGTGATGATAACAAACTCTTTCCTACCTAAACAAAACGACATGTCACTATAATTTATCCAACTTCTTATTTAATTTCCAATCGCTATAAATTCAACGTCGGAGAAGTTGATAAATTGTACTCATTTGAAATCTAATACTCACATATTTAAGTTATAAGTAGTTTATGAAAATAGAAGATTGAAGAATTTTTTTCATTTTTTGTTCTTATAAAATCTTTCTAAAATCGGAAAACTTACATAATCCCGACTTAAGAGTAAAGAACTTCTTAAATCTTAATACATATTAATCATTGACTCAAGACTATCATTTTCATACCTAATCCGCTTCACAAAGAAAGTATCGGTTGAAGGACTGACCTGAAAACACTGCAATAAAGAATGTCTCCTTCTATGAAATAGGTATATCATATTGTTTCTCCTCTATAATCTCCTTCTACATTTGTAGAAAAAAATTTCTATTGTACGTTCTCTTTCTTCATCTATAGAATTTTCCGATCTTGTGTTTTCAACTTCTTCTTCTATGGACTTCTCTAAGCTAGTTTTTACTTCTTCTTCGATAGATTTTAGCACAAATTATAGAATAAAAAGCCAGATAATGAGAAGGGGATATGATAAGAAGTTATACAACAAAAATATAGTGGAAATGTGATTATTAGTTATAAATCTGTAAGAGTTAGTGTTTCAATTAATTTTGAAACAAATTCATCCATTTTGAAATAATAAATTCATGAATGTGAGTTGTAACATTCATTTATTTTAATTCTTTGTTATAAACTTTTTCAATAAGTTTTTTTTTTAATTCTACGTTATGGGTTTTTGAAAGACAAAATTTTTTGTTTTCAATTCCTGAACCTAATAAATTCTATTAATTAAAAATCTTTTCTTGCAAAACTTTTTATCCTATAAATTGAGTTTCCTTTGGTTGAAAAAGAGGCATTCAAACAAAAATACTTTCCCTTGAAAACACTTGTGAGACATTGATCAAAAGGTGAAATGACCAATTCAAGAATAGAAGAGCAACATTCTTGAATGCTACTTGTTTTGTGGCTTAGTTGAATCCTGAAGATAGAATTGTTATTTATTCTTCCGATTGCTGGTGGGAGAGACTCCAACTATGTTCAAGAAACGTATTAACGTGCCTCTAAGCCAAGCAAGTTTTATTTTGTATTCCTTGTAATTTTATCATTCTTGTTCATTTGTTCTAACAATTTGAAGATATTTGTCTCTATGGCATCCACATCAATAACGAACATTGTTCCATCTTTGCCTAATCCTAATTTTGAAGATGGAAAAGACTTTTCTAGATGGCGTTGAAAGATGGAATTCTTTTTAAGACGATTAAAGTTAGCGTATGTTCTTGAGAAACCTTGTCCAGGGGCTCCTAGTTCTGAGGTAGTAATGGACGAGGCTACTTTAATTAAAGAACAAATTGCCAAATGGCAAGATGTTGATTACTTATGCAAGAATTATATTCTTGGAGGAATTTCCAATAAATATTATGATCAATATTTTATTAAGTGTAAATTTGCTAAGGAGATTTGGGATACTCTTAAAGCTATTGATTTAGCAGAAGAGGTGAGTTCAAAAAAATTTCTTGTTTCAAATTATATGGAGTTCAAAATGGTTGATGACAAGTGAATCACTGAACAAGTACAAGAATTTCAACTTATAGCTAATAAAATTGTTATAACTGGAATTGCTCTTGATGAAAACTTTCATTTTGGTGCGATTGTCTCAAAACTTCCTCCATCTTGGAAAGAGTACAGAAGCAAACTCTTACACAAGAAGTACGATTTGACTCTTGAACAATTATTGCAACACTTGCAAATTGAACAAGAGACACGATACCGCGACAATAACATCTTGAGGGAGCCTATAATGAAAGCTCATGTTGTTAAAGAAAAGATAAAAAAGGAACCTGCCAATCATAAATTTTTGAAGGCAAAGAAGAGTAAAAATTTCAAGCGTACTAATTCTAATTCTAAGTCGATTGAATGTTCTCATTGTCATAAAATTGGTCATTATGCGCGTGATTGTAAAATTCTTAAAGCTGAAAAGAAGAAAGAAAAGGCAAATAACAATACAAAAAATTAACTGTTGGCAATGGTCACATAAGCATTTGTAGCGGGAGATCAAGAGGACTGGTGGATAGACACTGGTGCAACTCGTTATATATTAGGTAATCGAAATTCTTTCACGACATATGAATTAGCCGGGGGCGATAAAGTTTGCATATGGGAAACTCATCCTCTGCTAAAGTTGTGGGAAAGGGAATTGTTGAACTAAAATTCACTTCCGGAAAGATGGTCACATTGATAGACGTATTGCATGTTCCTGATATTCGAAAGACCTTGGTGTCAGGTACGCTTCTTTCGAAACATGGTTTTAAAACGATTTTTGAGGCAGATAAATGTATTTTGTCTAAACAAGGCATGTTTGTTGGAAGAGGTTATGCTACAAATGGCATGTTCAAACTCAATATTGAAAATGAAAATATTTATGCTTATATTGTGGAGTCTTTAGATTTATGGCATGAACGTCTTGGTCATGTGAATTTTAGATCCATTCAACTTATGATGAAAAATGGATTAATTAAAGACTGTGGAAAGGATCATGTTGCTAAGTGTATTACATGTAGTAAATGTAAAATAACAAAAAAATGTTTTAAGTCTGTTGAAAGGATATCCACACTTTTGGAATTAATCCACACTGATATTTGTGAGATGGATTGTTTATCACGTCATGGAAAGAGATATTTAATCACTTTCATTGATGATTTCTCAAGGTATACATATGTCTTTCCATTAAAAACAAAACATGAGGCATTTGAGACTTTTAAAACATATAAAGCAGAAGTTGAAAATAAATTGAGTTTGAAGATTAAATCAATTAGATCTGATAGAGGTGGAGAATATTTAAAATCAAATTTTATTGATTTTTGTGAAAAATAAGGCATTTAGAAACAATTGACTATGTCTTATACACCACAACAAAATGGTGTAGCAGAAAGAAAAAATAGAACTCTCATTGAAATGGTTAACTCTATGCTTTATGGATCTGGTATCATTGAAAATTTGTGGACTGAAGCCTTATTTTCTGCATGTCATATTTTGAATCGAATTCATTCCAAGAAACATGATTCATCTCCGTATGAACTTTCGAAGAATCAAAAGCCAAATATAAATTATTTTAAAGTATGGGATTGTTTGGCTCATGTACGATTACCAGATCAACAATTGACTAAATTTGATATACAGGAGTAGATTGTGTATTTATTTGTTATTCACAAACTAGTAAGGCTTATAGAATTATGAATCTTGAGACTCCAAGCCCTCACACAATTATTGAATCGTTGCATACTAACTTTTTTTAGCATATATTTCCTAAAAAAAAGAGTCTTTGGAACAAAAAACAAGTTCTTCTATATCTACTCTTAAAAGAAAAATAGTTGAACCTTTGGAAGAAAGTCAACCAAGACGTAGTGCAAGATCAGCAAAACCAAGAGACTTTAGACCAAATTTTCAAGTCTATTTAGTTGAAAGGGATCCTGAAAATTATGCTGAAGCAATGGCTTCACATGATGCTCCTTTCCGGCGTGAAGCTATTGATGATGAAATGCACTCCATTATGTCAAACAATACATCGATTTTATCAGACCTCCCTCCTGGATGTAAGTCTATTGGTTGTAGATGGATCTTTCGAAAGAAATTAAAATCTGATAGAACCTTAGATAAGTACAAAGCTCGTTTGGTGGCAAAATGTTTTACTCAATTGAAAGATATTGATTATTTTGATACATTTTCTCCTGTAGCTCGAATGACTTCTATTCGAATCTTGATTGCTTTAGCCGCAATTCATAGCCTGGTAATACATCAAATGGATGTGAAGACTGCATTTCTGAATGGAGATCTAGATGAAGAGGTTTACATGAAACAACAAGAAGGATTTGTTTTTCCTGGTCAAGAACACAAAGTTTGTAAGCTTCTTATATCTCTTTATGGATTAAAACAAGCTCCAAAACAATGGAATGAGAAATTTAGAAGAGTAATGATTTCTAATGGCTACTCAATCAATGGTGGTGATATTTTTATATTGTGCAAATTCAAGAAAATCTGGTGTTATAATATGTCTTTATGTAGATGATATGCTGATCTTTGGAACTGATATTGAAAGAGTCAAAGAAACAAAATGTTTTCTAGCTTCTCAATTTGAAATGAAAGATCTTGGAGAAGCTGATGTAATTCTGGGTATTAAAATTATAAGATCAGCGAATGGCTTGACTCTTACTCAATCAAATTATATTGAGAAAGTTCTAAAGAGGTTTGGTCACTTTGATGACAAAACTTCTCCTACACCATTTGATCCTAGCATTAAACTAATGCAGAACTCTAGTGATGTTCTCGATCAGCTGACATATTCTCATATTGTTGGGAGTGTTAGTTATGTCATGCATTGTACCAGGCCGGATATTGGTTATGCAGTAGGAACTTTGAGCAAGTTTACTAGTAATCCTGGAGTTGAACATTGGAATGCAATAATTCATGTTTTAAGATACCTGAAGGGTACAATTAATGTTGGCCTGCATTATTCTACATTTCCCATTGTTCTTGAAGGCTATAGTGATGCTACTTGTAATTCTGATCCGAATGACTCTAAATCTATTACTGCTTGGATTTTCACTTTGGCTGGAGCAGCGATCTCTTGGAAATCAAAGAAGCAAACATGTATTACTCATTCAAAAACATGGAGTCAAAATTTATAGCTATGTTTTCTGCTGGAGAAGAAGCTGATTAGTTGCGATCAATGCTGATAGATATTCCTTTATGGAGTAAGCAAATACCACCTTTAACTATCTATTGTGATAATCAAGCTACTATATTTCGGGTTTCAAGTGACTGCTATAATGGCAAGTCGAGACAAGTTCGTCTCAAACATAATCATTTCAGGAGATTATTTGAGGAAGGCGTGATATCGCTTCAATATGTGAAGTCCAGATTTAATTTAGCGGATCCTTTGTCTAAAGGGTTAGGCAAAGAGTTAGTGGTGGAAACTGGTAATGAAATGGGAATAAAGCCTGTTGTAAATTAATTGTACTTTATGGTAACCCTACCTAATGATGTAATCTTGGGTTCAAAGGGAAAAACAAGTAAAGTTACAATTGTGAAGCACATCAATAAAATTCTTGTTGACACCCAATTTTGACCCGCGTCGGTATAAGTTAATTATCGAGCTTCCTAAATTTTTCAAATAATTTAAATCAATTAGTTTTATAAATTTTACGAATATAATAATGTAATACATGGATTTTATGTTACGCCGGTTACCTTTAGCATAACTTTAGGTAAGGTATATATATATTTCTTTAATCATGTATATAATTAGTATATTTTATGATTATTCAAAATGTATGTATATATATATATATTATATATATATACATATATATGTGTGTGTGTGTGTGTGTGTGTGTATATATATATATGTATATATGTATATATATATATATATATATATATATCTTAAGTTTAGAAAATATTCTATTAAACTAGTTTATTATAAATCACAATTTTATTTTTTAATCGCTATTTTTACAATTTAAATAATTAGGCTCGTTAAATAAATTATACCAAATTCACTTTGTTCCTATTAACCAAAATTAATTCCCCTCAACCCAATTTCCCCCTCAGCCCACACTAAACTAAATCCCAGGCGGCCCAAATCCCTTAACCAAGCCCAAATTCCCCCTCAACATTAATATACCCACTTCCTCCCTTCTAATTCCCAAACAATCCCCAGGCCCAAGTCCCCCTCAGCCAAAACCAAATTAAAAGAACAACCCAACTTCAGCCCAAATCCCCTCTTGACCCAATGCTCCCTCATCCAGCCCACTTTTTTTTTTACCCGACCCAACACCCATTTGACCCGACCCCAAACCCGCTTTTCCCCCCTTTTCTTCCTCAGCCCCATCACCCTATAACTGCGAAAAATTTTCCCCAGAACCCACGCGCAAAGTCGTGACCCCCAGCACCCTCACGCGAAGATCCCAGAAAATCCAGAAACCCACGCGTCTCTCCCCTACGCTCCCTCCCTCCTTTCTCTCTTCTCCTCTCCCCTCGCGCGTGAACGAGCAGGGCAACGGCACCTTGCAGTCCTGCTGTCTCGTACAGCCCCGATGTGCACTAAATGACGCAAAAATCCGTCCTTGCAACGCGGATTTGAACCACGTAATAGCGCAAGGACGATTGATCGATACGAGCCCTCCACATATGCCCCTTCCGTTGGACGATTTGAGAATCAAAAGGTCATATTCCCTCAGATTCGGATGGAATTCGAATTTGAAATCGAAATGGGCCAAAAAATTTGGCCAGCCCTCTCCCCCTGAATCCTACTTCTTCTTCTTCTTCTATATAAACCCCCTTTCTTCTTCAGAAAGGGGGTTGGACGTTTGAGTTGGAAAAAATCTTTGTTAGAATTTTTGAGGGTTGAGATTTTGGACGAAAATCCGAGTTGGAAAGAGAGGTTGAAATTTCCGTTTAGAGTTTTTGGGTGTTGAAAACTGGGTTGGACGATTTTTTTTTTCTGGGAATTTTCTTGCGTTCCATCACAAAGGGTCGAGATAAAATTCAAAGAGAGTATTCTGTTTTCTTATCCGTTTTGTTGTAGAAGGACGACTTGAGAGAAGTCGACAGAGCTTTAGGAATTTTAAACGTGGGGTGTTCAAAACAGAGTTTCGTTTCAGTTTCGATTGAGATACTGTGTCTTCATTCCAGTGACACCAATTCCTTCGAGCTTTGTTGAAATCTCAAGTTCGTGTGTGGAATCGCCCCTCTGCTCGCTGTCCCTGTTCTGCTGCTCCGAAGAAGGTAACCGTCCTCTTAAGTTTTCCTCGTCTTTTCCACTTAGCATGTTGTTTCAATCATGAAGTCGCTACCTTTGATTGTGTTGTTGTTATTATTCTCACTTTTCGTTTCATGGCTGCTGAAGGAGTCTGTTTAACTTTTCCAAATGTGATGTTTCTTGAATGTCGATAGTTTCTCTTCATCTCCATAGTATTTGGAACGCTATGATGATAGTTATCTGTTTCCAACAAAGTTTAGTTGGTATTTTTACATATGTTTTGTTCTTAAGGATATTTATTCATGTTTCTTCACTGTGTAGTCCATTGTCCCGTCTCGAACAGTTGGTAGAGGTGGTTAGTTGTTAAGTTTGTTGTGTTCAGTGAGTTCCATGATATACTTTGTTTGAGAATCTGGTTGTGTGAGGTTAGAGGGTTTGATAATAGTGAATCGATGTTATATGGTGTGGGTGCTAGGATTGTTAACTGTCACGCACAGTTGTTTATCTGTTAGGATCAATGTGATTAACTGTGAGTATGGCAGTGAAAATCTCCTTAAAGTTGGGCAACTCTTGAGGGAGTTTAAATGTTCCGCTTTGCTGAAGGTCATTTTCATATCGATGTGATTCTTTCATTTCGTCAAGGCACAAGTCCATGTGTGATTTCACATACTCTCGTCTCTATTCTTTGAAAATGTATGTTGTATAGTTGTTGCTTTCTGTCTTTAGTGTTTGCATTCAGCGTTAAGATTATCAACTCGATTTTGTCAAAGCCGGATTCTCGTATATTTTTTTTGTAAACTTTAGGTTGCACAACCGCTGTTTTGTGGAAGTAAAGTGAAGATTAGTTGTTGTGTTGCTTTCTTATTGTCTTCAAAGCGCTTTGATTACTATTGATATAAAAAAATGTTTTTTTTTTACTTCCTACCTTAGTTTCATTGATACATAGTTGTGTACGCTTAGCGATATTACGTGACCCCTTTTGAGATCTTAGTATTTGGATTGTTATAAGTTGCTGGTTGCCTTCCTTTTGTTAGATTTTGACTCACGTACTTCAGAATATGCATGTTCACTGTGTTTCAACGCTTGCGAGTAATATTTGGGGTCATTTGGACTTATCATGCAATGTGTTTATGTCATATATCAACTCAAGCACGGGGTGAATGACTTGGTTGCTTACTTTCACTTAGTGCTGCATATTTATTCAATATTTGCCATCTTTGTCTCTTGATTCAGTAGCTTGCCATGAGGTTAAAGGATGAATTTGAGTTATTAAGTTCCTCAGAATATGTCCCCCTATAGTAATCACCCATGTCTTAAGTTAAATCATGTTTATTACATTATTCAATATGCTAACTCGTTTCTACTTTATTGCATATAAAAACTCCTCTCGAGTCCATTTGGGACTTCATTCTTTGCCTCGCCTTTCGGAAGAGCCATAAAGGCTCGGAAAATCCCCATTGAGTCAATCCGTCAAGATAGGCATATGAAGTCAAATTCCTTGAAGATAGGAGAAACTTGAAGAATGGACTAAAAGATGTTTTTGGCTTCTTTTCTATATTTAGCATTTTATTTATTTAGTAATGGGCATAAGCCCTCGTCGTTTCCATTTCTTTATATTTTCTTTTGTATGTTTAGACTAGGACAGCTGGAAAATGGGTTAAAAACCCCAAAAACAGGTGGGTGCGAGTTTCGGCCAAGGCGAACAGCATCCGAAAATTGGACCCGAATCTCTCTCTCTCTCTCTCTGTCTTTATTATTTTCTTACGCTTTCTTTTTTTACTTGAGTATCGTTAGTCTAGGATGAGAAAACTCCAGTCCCGTAGAACGTCTTTTGTTTTATCAAACCCAAATTAAAAATTTGAAACCTTAAAAGATAGATATTTAAGTTTGGAAATTGCTAAAAGTTAAAGTTTTAACTTCAATGAAATATTCTAAAAATTGGTTAATTTTTATAAGAGTTTCTAATACAGTTCTATAAACAAAAAGATTCGCAAAAGTTGAAATAAATAGTCAAATAAGTTAATCGTCGGAAAGCCGTAGTTAGCGGAGCGTCTTAGGTGCTTTAAACACCTTCCTAAGACGCTAATAGGAATCCCGAGCCCCTTTAATATTTCCAAAATGATTTTTTCTGTTTAAATTGTTTTGAGAATGAGTTTTCTTAATTTTCTCAAAATTAAGTGGCGACTCCTAAAAAGTCGAAGATACCTTAAAATAAAACAAACTCTTTTCGAAATCAATTTTTTCGATAAAACAGAAATGGCGACTCTGCTGGGGACTTGGAGGATTCTAACCTTAAAGAATAACTCTATTTGACTATTTTTATTAACTGTTTATTTGTTTAAACTCTAAATTTTTCTAGAAACTGCATTCTCATGGCATATTTCCGATATATATATATAGTATATTAAAGGATGGTTTGCGGTACCGCAGCCGGACTTTTTTATACTCACCATGTTTTGAAATTAACGGTAATTTATTGGTTCGTTAGGCGTCCAATGGTTGTCGCGAGTTTCAACCCAAATTGTCCGTTTGGGTTCCCGGTCCTTTCAAAAACCCACTCTTAGTCAAACTAGGATAGAGCAAAACCCAAATCCCGAAAAAATAGCGCATTGGCCTAGGACGACCCGACACCCAAGGAGTGTTGGGCCCATTAGAAAAGACCACCTTGAGTCCAAAACGGTCCACGTCCTAAACGGAGGTTCATTCGCATGTGTTCAAATTTGAAGGACGTATACATCCCTCAAATCGCTAGGCCAACCCTTGAAAGAAAAGGGTCGCATATCTGTTCAGAACGCACAATTTTTGTGTATGTGTTATAATTCCTTATTTGAATATGTTGTTTTATCCGGAGATATTCTAACTCACTCTTCTTCAAATACTTTTAGGACCCATAAGCACAAATATCAAGTCACTATCCAAAGTGCGTCCATATATTCTTCGAGTCTTTAGTTTCCTCTAAAAAAAAAAAAGCTACTCTAATATCTGTAAAAGATTCAGTATTTCAAATCAATTTTTTTTTGGAGAAATTTTATCTTTTTTCCAACTCTTACAAGGAAATTAGAGTTACATCTCAATCAAAATCAAAGTATGGTAATGAAAGATACCGTCAACTTTGTTTCGACTCAAGTCGACATTTTATTCGCTAATCCCAAAGTCAAGTAGACAAATTCCTGTCTATTTAACTATTTCTTTATATTGGTGAGCAAGTTTATCTCCGAATAAAGCAACTCTTATGTGTTTACACCTATATGTGATATCTTGTATTATTTACCACCTCCAGGCACTAACATATTGGCCTTTTGAGTTTTTTTTCATTTGGGAGGTATTTAAAACTGATCTGTGTCGGTTGATCATCCGTATTTCACAAGGTCTAAGGCACTAAAGATTCTTTTCCTGATAAAATTTGCAAAAGGAAAAGACAGCAATGGGGGATAACAATGAACAGATTGACGTGAGTGATGTTGTCGTGGCTCAACCCGCTGCCGCTGATAAAAATGAATTGATTATGCAGTTGATGCAACAGATTGCTGAAATGAGGGTCGAAATGCAAAGAATGCAAGATGGGTCTAATCCAGTTTCATCCTTCGACCCTCTAAGAGATGGAAGACCTCAACTCCACTTTTCTCCCTCAAACGCGGAACAAGTTCAAAACATTCTCTCTAATCCCACTCAAAATCCTCCTACCATTGACTCAACTATCCCCAATAACCGTCACGCCACCAGGTCATGTCAAGCACCACAACATCCTCAAAATACTAACCTTCGAATCCTCCATCTCCCTCAAAACCAAAATACGAACAATGCTCAAACCTTCACCCATCTTCAAAACCAAAATACTAATCCTCAAACTTTCCCCCAAAATTATCAGGCCACTCAAAATACCCAGAATCCCTCCATTGTTCCACCCATACCTCAAAAGACTACTTTCCAAATCCCAACTTCAAATGAACCTTATGCCAACTGTTCTGAGCTTGATCACTATAAGGAACAAGAGAGAGAGTGGAGGTCAAAAGAAGAGGTAGTCAAGGTGAATATGAAAGAAGAGATTAGGAAAGCCATGAAGGAGTTGCACTATATTTCCGAAGTCGATGGATTGAGCTATAAGGATTTATGCATCCATCCGAATCTCGACTTCCCAGAAGGGTTCAGAGTGCCAAAGTTTGTCACTTTTAATGGAACAGGAAATCCTCTAGCACATCTAAATGTTTATTGTGATCAACTCGTGGGAGTTGGCAAAAACGAAGCATTATTGATGTGTCTCTTCGGTCGAAGTCTAAGTGGAGAAGCTCTGGAGTGGCTTACATCACAGGAGCTGAAACAATGGAAAAGCTGGAATGCACTCGCAAAGGATTTCACGGAAAGATTTGGACATAACGTAGAAGATGCTCCAAATCGCTACTACTTGGAGAAGATCAAACAGAAGTTTACAGAAAATTATTGAGAGTACGCTTTTCGTTGGAGAAAAGAGGCCGCAAGAGTTCAACCTCCAATGTCCGAACGTGAGATCACTGAAATGTTCATTCGTACTCAAGAGCCTGAGTACTATGAAAGAATGTTGTGTATGATGGGACAAAAGTTTGTCGAGATTGTCAAAGTGGGAGAAGCTTTGGAAGATGGTTTCAAGACTTGAAAGCTCACCAAATTTACCACATTGCGATCTAATGGAAAGTCTACTAGAATTAGCGATATGGATAAATCAAAAGGAAAAGTGGAGGAGGTAAGTATGATCACGGCTACTCATATGAGGACAGCTTCTCAAAGGAAATACCAAGACCGTAATGTCAATCAGGAAAAATTTCCTCGCCCAAAATTCAGAAAGGCTCCTAAAGTTTTTACACCATTAAGGGAATCTCAAACTCAAATTTAGGACATGTTGAAAGAAATGGGTATGCTCCATGCTATAGAAGGAAGACTAGCCAATCCTTTGGGAAAATTTTACAGAGCTGACCACATATGTTCTTATCATTCAAGAGCCGTCGGACACGACATAGAGAATTGTTCAACTCTGAAGCACAAGATACAAAACATGATCAATAATAACTTGACCAATATTAAGGAAACCACCTAAGTGGATGACATATTGGATACTCAAGAGTGAGTACAAGACATTTCTGAATTGAGTCGTTTGAAGATATTCATCATCAAAGGTCGAGAAGAAGAATGCCCGACATTGCCAAATTTTGCATATGAAGTTTTCTTACCTTTCTTTTGAAAACGTATCGCACATTTGTTATTGGAACTACGTTTGACCTGATTCCTGATTCAACGGGATACGTAGGATCCACAACGGCTCGGTCATATACTCAGAAGATTTCAATTTCTCTCCATAATGGAAACAGGGACAGAATTTTTGAGAGGATCTCAAAAATTCATTTGAAGTTGGACTTCTTTAACAAGTAAAAACAGAAGACCAAAATTCTACGGTTGGAACTATGTTCGACCTGAATTTTCAAGAATGAGATACGTAGGCGGCCTATGTCGGCCTCAGTCGTTTCTTTATCAAAACTTCCTGATTCCTGATTCAACGGGATACGTAGGCGCCACAACGGCTCGGTCATATACCCAGTAAGATTTCCATTTCTCTTCATAATGGAAACTGGGACAGAATTTTTTAGAGGATCTCAAAAATTCATTTGAAGTTGGTTTTCTTTAACAAGTCAAAACAGAAGACCAAAATTCTACGGAGATTAGCTTTGGGTGCAACTAAAAAATTACGACAATCTAGTTTGCAACTGGGATAGAATTTTTGAGATGATCTCAAAAATTCCACAAATGTCATTTGTTGCTTATTGAGATAAACTGGGACAAATTTTGAGGAGGGGCCTCAAAATTCCAGAATGAGCGACCTCATAATTGACAGAGCAAGTCATGAGAGTTCTTATATGTGTTAGACCGGGACAATTTTTTTTTTTTGAGGAGGGTCCTGGAAAATTCCATCAAATATGTCATATAAAGGACGGGCGAGCGTGTAAGCCAACTGCAGGAAGGAGCATGGAAACAAGATCAACACAGATCAGTCCTTCAAACAAAGAATTTTTCTTTGGATGCAGGAACATTGAAGTCACAGAATGGCTATATAAAGCTGTCATGAATGACAAAGGGCGTCACTTGCACCCATCGTGGACTCCTCAGCAAAACCTAGAAAATCTTCCATCTCATTTTATCTCTATTTCTTTATATTGCCTCAAGTGATTTATAAACAAGTTTCTTCTTATCTTGCAAGAATATTATCGAGCTATCCACCTCGTTACAGTTGGACTATTATCGAGTCGTCCACCTCGTTACAGTTGGAACATTATCGAGACATCCACCTTGTTACAGTTGGACTATTATCGAGTTGTCCACCTCGTTACAGTTGGAACATTATCGAGCTATCCACCTCGTTACAGTTGGAACATTATCGAGCCGTCCACCTCGTTACAGTTGGACTATTATCGAGCCATCCACCTCGTTACAGTTGGAATATTATCGAGCCATCCACCTCGTTACAGTGGAACATTATCGAGACATCCACCTCGTTACAGTGGAATATTATCGAGCCATCCACCTCGTTACAGTTGGAACATTATCGAGCCATCCACCTCGTTACTGTTGAACGTTATCGAGTCATCCACCTCGTTACAGTTGGATCGTTATCGAGCCATCCACTTTGTTATAGTTGGAATATTATCGAGACATCTACCTCGTTATAGTGGAACATTATCGAGCCATGCACCTCGTTACAGTTGGAACATTATCGAGACATCCACCTCGTTACAGTGGAACATTATCGAGTCATCCACCTCGTTACAGTTGGAACGTTATCGAGCCATCCACCTCATTACAGTTGGAACATTATCGAGCCATCCACCTCGTTACAGTTGGAACATTATCGAGTCATACACCTCGTTACAGTTGGAACATTATCGAGCCATCCAGGCCTCGTTAAAAATCATGCATTGCCAAAAATCATGCATCGCGATAATCATGCATCGTGAAAATCATGCATCACGTAAATCATGCATTGCGAAAAATCATGCATCGCGGAAAATCATGCATCGCGCAAAAATCATGCATCACGAAAATCATGCATTGCAGAAAAACATGCATCGCGAAAATCATGCATTGCGGAAAATCATGCATCGCGGAAATCATGCATTGCGGAAAAACATGCATCGCGAAAATCATGCATCGCGAAAATCATGCATTGCGGAAATCATGCATTGCGGAAAATCATGCATCGCGGAAAATTATGCATTGCGAAAAATCATGCATCGCGAAAATCATGCATCGCGAATTTGTAATTTATACATCGCGAGAAGACTTTATACCTCGCTGGAATTTATGCTCGACGAGAAGACTTCATGCCTCGTCAAATTTATACATCGCGAGAAGACTTTATACCTCGCTGGAATTTATGCTCGACGAGAAGACTTCATGCCTCATCAAATTTATATATCGCGAGAAGACTTTATACCTCGCTGGAATTTATGCTCGACGAGAAGACTTCATGCCTCGTCAAATTTATACATCGCGAGAAGACCTTATACCTCGCTGGAGTTTATGCTCGACGAGAAGACTTCATGCCTCATCAAATTTATACATCGCGAGAAGACTTTATACCTCGCTGGAATTTATGCTCGACGAGAAGATTTCATACCTCGTCAAATTTATATATCGCGAGAAGACTTTATTCCTCGCTTGAATTTATGCACGACGAGAAGATTTCATGCCTCGTCAAATTTAGACATCCTGAGAAGATTTCATACCTTGCCGAAATTTATGCATCACTAGAAGAATCCATGCCCCATTGAAATTTTCACATCGCGAGAAGATTTCATGCCTCGCTGAAAGTCATGCATTGCGAGAGGATTTCATACATCGCAGGAATTTACGTATCGCGGGAAGATATTCATGCCCCGCAAGAGGACGTACATGGATAAAGAAAGGGAAATCGTGTATCCCAATAGCAATATTTATCCATCGGCCTCAACTGCATCCTTTATTTTTGAAGAAAAAAAAGAAAAGAAAAGAAAAGAAAAATAAACATCAAGAAGAGCATCGAAAATGACGACAAAAGAGACATCAATAGCGCATCAGCATTTATTTATTTCGACATCAATTATAGAGTACATTGAAGATTATATCGCAAAACAGGGCATAAGTTTTATTTGCTGGACGTCAGACCGATCGAGTCGACGACGAATATCGAGGAGAACAACGAAGTGTCGACATGGTAAAAAGACATTGTCTCCCATCCTAATTGCATTTTTTTAAGCTGACGAGTTTTATCTCAGTCTTTGTCGAGAGCATCCAAAAGGATGAATTCTCCAAAAACCACAGGTGCGGACGACATAAAAAAAGGATACAGCACAACGTGGAACTTTTTCTTAGCAGCGAACTGGGACACAGTCCAAAGAGGAATACCAAACTCTTAGGACGCGAGCAGAGGAGCGACTTCCACCACAATCGAACCACCCCTCTCGAAGCATGCGGGTTTTTCTTTAGTTCTGTTAGTTTCAGTCTCGCATCCGAAATTTTTGTTTTATCGGAAGCAAGTTTTCAATCTGAGGGACAATGCATCAAGAACTTTGGAAATTATGTCTCTGTAACTTCTTAGTTATGGGTGTGAAGCGCGCCACGTTCATGGCTAAAGAGGTTACAAGCTTCCTTTTCATACTCGTTAATTTGTCACTTGTCCAAAACCAAAGGTTATCAAGCTTAATAGATTTCCTTTTCCACCGATCGAGTCGAACTACACACAGCCTAATTCCGAAGGTTTAAGGGTATGTAGGCGGATTCAGTGTTGAAAACTCGGCTGTATCCCAACATTCGCTCTCGAATCCAATTCTCGAGCATTTTGATACCTTCATAATTTGGTATCGAGGTGGCTTTTGTTTCTTTCAAAATCGTGCGATAAATCAAGCTCATCGAACTACAAGTGGCCTGAATTCTCATATAGCCTGAGATATGTAGGAAACCCGTTTCGAGGGTTCGGCCATAATTCCTAAACCCTTTGTCAAATCCTTCTTTTAGAAAATGAATGGGGTTGGTCAAAATTGGTTCGGTCAATTTCATTTTCCTCGAGTTGCTTGCATCAACCCAAGTAAAATGAGGGACAGTTGTTGACACCCAATTTTGACCCGCGTCGGTATAAGTTAATTATCAAGCTTCCTAAATTTTCGAAATAATTTAAATCAATTAGTTTTATAAATTTTACGAATATAATAATGTAATACATGGATTTTATGTTACGCCGGTTACCTTTAGCATAACTTTAGGTAAGGTATATATTTCTTTAATCATGTATATAATTAGTATATTTTATGATTATTCAAAATGTATGTATATATTATATATATATATGTGTGTGTGTGTGTGTGTGTATATATAAGTATGTATATATGTATATATATATATCTTAAGTTTAGAAAATATTCTATTAAACTAGTTTATTATAAATCACAATTTTATTTTTTAATCGCTATTTTTACAATTTATATAATTAGGCTCGTTAAATAATTTATACCAAATTTACTTTGTTCCTATTAACCCAAATTAATTCCCCTCAACCTAATTGCCCCCTCAGCCCACACTAAACTAAATCCCAGGCGGCCCAAATCCCATAACCAAGCCCAAATTCCCCCTCAACATTAATATACCCACTTCCTCCCTTCTAATTCCCAAACAATCCCCAGGCCCAAGTCCCCCTCAGCCCAAACCAAATTAAAAGAACAACCCAACTTCAGCCCAAATCCCCTCTTGACCCAATGCTCCCTCATCCAGCCCACTTTTTTTTACCCGACCCAACACCCATTTGACACGACCCCAAACCCGCTTTTCCCCCCTTTTCTTCCTCAGCCCCATCACCTTATACCTGCGAAAAATTTTCCCCAAAACCCACGCGCAAAGTCGCGACCCCCAGCACCCTCACGCGAAGATCCCTGAAAATCCAGAAACCCACGCGTCTCTCCCCCACGCTCCCTCCCTCCTTTCGCTCTTCTCCTCTCCCCTTGCGCGAGATCGAGCAGGGAAACGGCACCCTGCAGTCGTGCTGTCTCGTACAGCCCCGCTGTGCACTAAATGACGCGAAAATCCTTCCTTTCAATGCGGATTTGAGCCACGTAATAGCGCAAGGACGATTGATCGATCCGAGCCCTCCACATATGCCCCTTCCGTTGGACGATTTGAGCATCAAAAGGGCATATTCCCTCAGATTCAGAGGGAATTTGAATTTGAAATCGAAATGGGCCTAAAAACTTGGCCAACCCTCTCCCCCAGAATCCTAATTCTTCTTCTTCTATATAAACCCCCTTTCTTCTCCAGAAAGGGGGTTGGACGTTTGAGTTGGAAAAAATCTTTGTTAGAATTTTTGAGCGTTGAGATTTTGGACGAAAATCCGAGTTGGAAAGAGAGGTCGAAATTTCCGTTTAGAGTTTTTGGGAGTTGAAAACTGGGTTGGACGATTTTTTATTTTCTGGGAATTTTCTTGAGTTCCATCACAAAGGGTCGAGATAAAATTCGAAGAGAGTATTCTGTTTTCTTATCCGTTTTGTTGTAGAAGGACGACTTGAGAGAAGTCGACAGAGCTTTAGGAATTTTAAACGTGGGGTGTTCAAAACAGAGTTTCATTTCAGTTTCGATTGAGATACTGTGTCTTCATTCCGGTGACACCAATTCCTTCGAGCTTTGTTGAAATCTCAAGTTCGTGTGTGGAATCGCCCCTCTGCTGTCCTCTTAAGTTTTCCTCGTCTTTTCCACTTAGCATGTTGTTTCAATCATGAAGTCGCTACCTTTGATTGTGTTGTTGTTATTATTCTCACTTTTCGTTTCATGGCTGCTGAAGGAGTCTTTTTAACTTTTCCAAATGTGATGTTTCTTGAATGTCGATAGTTTCTCTTCACCTCCATAGTTATCTGGAACTTTCTGATGATAGTTATCTGTTTCCAACAAAGTTTAGTTGGTATTTTTACATATGTTTTGTTCTTAAGGATATTTATTCATGTTTCTTCACTGTGTAGTCCATTGTCCCGTCTCGAACAGTTGGTAGAGGTTGTTAGTTGTTAAGTTTGTTGTGTTGAGTGAGTTCCATGATATACTTTTTTTGGGAATCTAGTTATGTGAGGTTAGAGGGTTTGATAATAGTGAATCGATGTTATATGGTATGGGTATTAGGATTGTTAACTGTTAAGCATAGTTGTTTATCTGTTAGGATCAATGTGATTAACTGTGAGTATGACAGTGAAAATCTCCTAAAGTTGGGCAAATCTTGAGGGAGTTTAAATGTTCTGCTTTGCTGAAGGTCATTTTCATATCGATGTGATTCTTTCATTTCGCCAAGGCACAAGTCCATGCGTGATTTCACATACTCTCGTCTCTATTCGTTGAAAATGTATGATGTATAGTTGTTGCTTTCTGTCTTGAGTGTTTGCATTCAGCGTTAAGATTATCAACTCGATTTTGTCAAAGCCGGATTCTCGTATCTTTTTTTTTTGTAAACTTTAGGTTGCACAACTGCTGTTTTGTGGAAGTAAAGTGAAGATTAGTTTTTATGTTGCTTTCTTATTGTCTTCAAAGCGCTTTGATTACTATTGATATAAAAAAAATGTTTTTTTTTACTTCCTACCTTAGTTTCATTGATACATAGTTGTGTACACTTAGCGATATTACGTGACCCCTTTTGAGATCTTAGCATTTGGATTGTTATAAGTTGCTGGTTGCCTTCCTTTTGTTAGATTTTTACTCACGTACTTCAGAATATGCATGTTCACTGCGTTTCAACGCTTGCGAGTAATATTTGGGGTCATTTGGACTTATCATGCAATGTGTTTATGTCATATATCAACTCAAGCACGGGGTGAATGACTTGGTTGCTTACTTTCACTTAGTGCTGCGTATTCTATATTTGCCATCTTTGTCTCTTGCTTCAGTAGCTTGTCATGAGGTTAAAGGATGAATTTGAGTTAATAAGTTCCTCAGAATTTGTCCCCATATAGTAATCACCCATGTCTTAAGTTAAATCATGTTTATTACATTATTCAATATGCTAACTCGTTTCTACTTTATTGCATATAAAAACTCCTCTCGAGTCCATTTGGGACTTCATTCTTTGCCTCGCCTTTTGGAAGAGCCATAAAGGCTCGGAAAATCCCCATTGAGTCAATCCGTCAAGATAGGCATATGAAGTCAAATTACTTGAAGATAGGAGAAACTTGAAGAATGGACTAGAAGATGTTTTTGGCTTCTTTTATATATTTAGCATTTTATTTATTTTTTAATGGGCATAAGCCCTCGTCGTTTCCATTTCTTTATATTTTCTTTTGTATGTTCAGACTAGGACAGGTGGAAAATGGGTTAAAAAACCCAAAAACAGCGTTAGTCTAGGATTAGAAAACTCCAGCCCCGTCGAACGTCTTTTGTTTTATCAAACCCAAATTAAAAATTTGAAACCTTAAAAGATAGATATTTAAGTTTGGAAATTGCTAAAAGTTAAAGTTTTAACTTCAATGAAATAATCTAAAAATTGGTTAATTTGCATAAGAGTTTCTAATAAAGTTCTATAAACAAAAAGATTCGCAAAAGTTTAAATAAATAGTCAAATAAGTTAATCGTCGGAAAACCGTAGTTAGCGGAGCGTCTTAGGTGCTTTAAACACCTTCCTAAGACGCTAATAGGAATCCCGAGCCCCTTTAATATTTCCAATACGATTTTTTCTGTTTAAATTGTTTTGAGAATGAGTTTTCTTAATTTTCTAAAAATTAAGTGGCGACTCCTAAAAAGTCGAAGATACCTTAAAATAAAACAAATTCTTTTCGAAATCAATTTTTTCGATAAAACAATTCTCATTTTCAAAATAAAATGAAATAAGTAGATGTGCATGATTGAGATTCGTTTCTCTTCATAAATTTATAAGACCGATCTCTGTTGGAGTTAGTAAGAAAACTCTTGATAATTTTTTTTTCTCTCGATATTCCTACTGAAGAGAAGGATGAGATTATGTTCTCTTAATAAGTCTATAAATCGATTTTGATTGGAGTGTGTAGGAATACTCTTGATAGATTTACCGATAGTTTGTGTAAAGGAGGATGAGATTAATTTCTTTTAATGAAGTTCATAGACTATTTGGTAGAAGTATGCAAAGTTACTCTAGATGAATTCACCGCACTACGTGCGAAGTGGAGGCCGCTTCAATAAGATTTTAACAGGAAATCTTAAAGCACTTGGCTAAAAAGAATATAGGACACATGGCCGTATGGTGTCAAAGGATTTCAATTTTCACCGGAACATAGTGATATGCGTGGAGTATTTTTTTAACTTCATTCAATCATGCACTTAGTTCAAGATTTGTTCACTAAGTAGTCAATGATTTAGAAAAACCTTCACTAGCTAATGGTTCAAGTCCAAAAGACACCATTATTGATTCATGTTGCTAGATTAATGTCTCAAAATATTTTTTGGATTTTTTAAAGATAAAATTTCTTGAAACAAGTGGGGGATTGTAAGAGTTAGTGTTTCAATTAATTTTGAAACAAATTCATCCGTTTTGAAATAACAAATTCATGAACATGAGTTGTAACATTAATTTATTTTAATTCTTTGTTATAAACTTTTGCAATAAGTTTTTTTTTTTTAAATTCTACGTTATGGGTTTTTGAAAGACAAATTTTTTTTTTCAATTCCTGAACCTAATAAAATCTATTAATTAAAAATCTTTTCTTGCAAAACTTTTTATCCTATAAATTGAGTTTCATTTGGTTGAAAAAGAGGCATTCAAACAAAAATACTTTCCCTTGAAAACACTTGTGAGACATTGGTCAAAAGGTGAAATCACCAATTCAAGAATAGAAGAGCAACATTCTTGAATGCTACTTGTTTTGTGGCTTAGTTGAATCCCGAAGATAGAGTTGTTATTTATTCTTCCGATTCCTCGTGGGACAGACTCCAACTATATTCAAGAAACGTATTAACGTGCCTCTAAGCCAAGCAACCTGATTCCAATATTCAAAGTGGAAAAATATCATCTATGGAGTCTCAAAATGAAGACGATGTTCAAGTCCCAGGAGCTGTGGAATTTGGTGGAGACAGGGTATATTGAGCCAAATTTGGCAACGACTCAACCTGACAATCAACTACGGCAGACTCGCAAGAAAGATGAAAACACATTATTTCTCATCCAATCGGCATTGGATGATAAAATTTCCCCAAGAATTGCAACAGTAGAAAATTCCAAACAAGCATGGGATACTCTAAAACAACAATATTTGGACAATAAAAAGGTAATTACGGTAAAAATACAAACACTTCATCGTGAGTTTTAAACTTTGGCCATGAAAGAAAAAGAATATGTGTAGAAAATTAAGTCCAGAGTTTCTGGGATTGTTAATCACATGAGAATATATGGTGAAAATGTTAATAATGAAACGATTATGAGTAAGTTGTTGAGAAGTTTAACTAAAGGATTTCATCATGTTGTTGCTGCAATAGTAGGATCCAAGGACCTATCTACTTATAATTTTGATGAATTAACTAGTTCACTATTAGCCCATGAAGTTCGAATCAATAGGTCCTATGAAAAGGTAGAAGAGAAGGTTTTTGTGGCGATTGGGAGACCTTTTATAAAGGAAAATCAGAATATTCAGGTGGTGGTTGTGGCAGAGGAAGAGGTGGTTATCGAGGTCGAGGTCGTGGAAACAGTAGAGGAAGATGCCATTTTGGTGAACAACATCAAAACAGAAATAACATTCTGTGTAGATATTGCAAGAAGTCGGGCCACATAGAAGTGGTTTGCTGGACCAAGCAGAGGGATGACAAAAATCAAGCAAATTTCACAGAGAAAATTAAAGAGGGGAGTAATTTATTCATGAAAAAACTTATCTATCGATGATGACCTTAATGGAGTGTGGTTCATGGACAGTGGGTGCTCAAACCATATTTTAAATACCTTGATGAATCCCAAAAAAGTGAGGTTCGACTTGGAGACAACAACCTAATAAAGGTTGAAGGGAAAGGTACGATTTCCATAAAAACCACCCAGGGTAATTTAAGGCTCCTACATGATGTGCAATATGTTGCCAATTTAGCTCATAATTTGTTAAGTGTCGGGAAACTAATAACTGGTGGTTGCTCTATTTTTTTTGACGATTGTTATTGCCCTGCTTATCATTAGAAATCTTCGCAGAGCATTGTCAAGATTTCCATGACAGAAAATCATATGTTCCCGTTAGAAGTGTCTAGTGTGCAAAATTGTGCTTTAAGTGCGAAAACTAGTGATACTAGTTTATGGCATCTAAGGTATGGACATCTGAGTGTTAAAGGGCTGAAATTGTTGGGTCAAAACAATATGGTCATTGGGCTGCCTAAGATTGATGATCTTAAATTTTGTGAAAGGTGTGTCTCTGGGAAGCAAAGTAGAGACTTATTTCCTGTAAACAAGGCATGGAGGGCTTCAAGTTGTCTTGAGTCTGTGCACAGATGTTTGTGGTGCTATGAGTATCGAATCCTTAGGTAGAGTCGATATTTATGTTGTTTACTGATTATTATAGCCGAATGAGTTGGGTTAATTTCTTGATGTTAAAATATGAAGTTTTTGAGAATTTTAGGAAATTCAAGGCATTAGTAGGGAAGCAAAGTGGATGTTCTTTAAAGGCTCTCCGTTCGGGCTGAGGTGGTGAATTTACTTCCCAAGAATTGATGGTTTTTGTGAGGAAAATGGTATCCAAATGGGGTTGTCAGTACCACTACAAGAAAACTGTGAATTACATGGGGATTTTTCTAGGAATTAGTATGAAAATTTGCAGGAATATAAGTTTTCTGCGAATTTTCATACTAATCCCCAGAAAAATCCCCACGTAATTCATAGTTTTCTTGTAGTCCACCACGTACGTCGGCTCAAAATGGAGTGGTTGGGCAAAAAAATCGACCAGTGGTGGAAATGGCTTGTAACATTATGAAAGAAGCAAAATTTTCAACGAAGTTTTGGGCGCCAGGAAGTACTAAGCCTCCTACATATGCCAAGTGTGGTAGGAATCACTCTGGCATCTGTCACGAAGGTTCCGCGGGTTGTTTCAAGCGCGGTCAGACCAGACATTTCATGATAGAATGACCCAAGAGTAATCAGAGCGGTAGTAATGGGGGCAACAGAGCTCAGTCTTCATCACTTGCTTCACCAAACAGAGCACCTACTGGAGCTTTTTCCGGTAGAGGCAGAGGAACAAACCACTTGTATGCTCTTACTAATCTCCATGAACAAGAAAATTCTCCAAATGTTGTCATTGATATGATTTGAGTCTTTGACTTTACTTTTTGTGCATTATTTAACCCAAGAGCTAGTTTTGTTTTGTAACTCCGTATGTTGCTATGAACTTTGAGGTTTCTCCTGAACAACTTAGAGAACCATTCCGTGTGTCCACACCTGTTGGTGAATCCATTCTAGCAAAAATAGTTTATCGTGATTGTCCTGTTGACTTCAGTCACAAGAGTACCATGACTGATTTTATAGAGTTAGACATGGGAGATTTTGATGTCATTCTATGTATAGACTAGTACCATGACTTTTATGCATCAATAGATTGCAGAACTCGAGTTGTCAATTTCTATATTCCAAATGAGCCGTCATAGAGTGAGCTAGTAGTTCAGCAGTGCCTAAGAGTCGTTTCATTTCATACATTAAAGTGAGAAAGTTAGTCTCTAAGGGATGTATATATCACTTAGTCAGAGTTAATGACTCAAGTGTCGAGGTACCTTCCCTTCAGTCAGTTTCTATAGTCAGTGATTTTCCAGAAGTCTTTCCTGATGATCTACACAGAGCCCCTCCTGAAAAAAAGATAGACTTCGGCATAGACATCATCCCAGATAATCGTCTTAAGACTATTCCACCATACAAAATGGCACCAACAGAGTTAAAAGGGCTGAAGGCACAGTTGAAACATCTGTTAGATAAGGGTTTCATCCGACCAAGTGTCTCACCATGGGGCGCTCCGATCTTATATGTTAGGAAGAAGGATAGGTCTCTTAGGATGTGTATACATTATAGTTTGTTGAATAAGGTGACCATAAAGAATAAATATCCTCTTCCAAGGATAGATGATCTCTTCGACCAAATTCAGGGTGCTTCTTGATTTTCAAAGATTGCCTCAGATCTGACTATCATTAGTTGAACGTTAGGGAATATAATATTCCCAAGACGGCTTTTAGAACTAGGTGGGCATTATGAATTTCTGGATATGTCCTTTGGTTTAACGAATGCGCCAGCAACGTTTATGGATCTTATGAACAGAGTCTTCAAAGCTTATTTAGATCTGTTTGTCATCGTCTTCATTGATGATGTACTGATCTATTCAAGGAATGAAGAAGATCATTCTAGTCACCTGAGGATAGTTCTTCAGATGTTGATAGATAAGGAGCTATATTACAAGTTCTCCAAGTGCAAATTTTTGCTTAAGTCTGTGGCATTCTTAGTCCACCTTGTATATAATCATATATATATATATATATATAATAGAAAATTTTATTGTCGCCTACGTGGCAGCTTCCCCATCCAGAAAACCCTTCCACTTTACAATATTCCCTAAAATACCCTTTTTTAAAAGATCCCCCACACCAGCCGCCTCTTCAACCCAAACAATCTGTCGTTTTACTTTCTGTTTTTCCTTCTTCACACAATGTGTCCTGTCGCCGGAAACAACCATTCATTCTGCCTTCTCTGAAACAACACGCCTCATCGTCAATGGTTTCAACCTCTTTATAAAATGGCTAACACCCTTCGTAGCACCCATTCTCTATCACTTCTTTCTGTCTTTCTGACTACAAATATAAACAGTCTTCTACTTTCTGCCAAAGAAATCTAAACATGGCCTATTCACTTCTTTCTGATTTGGATGCTACTCGCGATGACTGGCTGATTATAGTCCGAGTCTGTCGGCAGTGGGAATTTATTAATTTCAAGCGCAGCCCAGAAATGATAAGCCTTGACATGATACTAATTGATGAAATGGTATGCATAATTCACATCCTTCGCTTCTAATTTTCAATATCGTTATTATGCAGTGTCTTCCACATTGACTTCTCTCAAGGAACATTGATGCACGCAATAATATGGAAGAACCAAGTCAATAAGTTTCGTGATAAGTTGAGTGAAGGATTTGCAGTCATTATTAGAAACTTCAAAGTTTCAGCATTAACCGGTGACTACAGACCAGTACAGTCGAACTTTAAAATAACATTTTTGCGGAAAACTGCCATCCAAAAACTACAGGATGATATTGTCCATATCCCTCATAATGGTTTTCAGTTTATTCAACCAGAAGTTATTCGCTCAAGGATCAACAACAACCTTCTACTGTCAGGTATATTTATTCCTTTCATTTATGTTAGACGCTGTGTGGACCGTATACAATGAATAATTCCCCTCCTAACTTGTAGATGTTGTTGGATGCTTATGCGGAATTGGTGATGTAGAAAGTGTGGGTTCAAAATGGCAGAAGCGCGACATACACATTCTAACTGATCCGTAACTTTCTTAACTTATTTACGTTCATATTCATTCATCCCCAAATTGCAGCATCAAAACTCATATTGATTCATTGTGTAATACATTATAATTATCTTTTAGAGATGATCTGACTATCAAAGAAAGGATAACTTTGTGGGAGGACCATGGCGAATCATTTTACCCCTATGTATATCCCAACGACTTTGGACCCTACATTGTCATTATCACTGCTACAACAGTCAAAGAATTCAGAGGTATGTACTTATTCTGAACATGCTGCAGCATTATAGTAGTGACATGTATATGCCGTTATGACAATTAAGTTGTTGTTTATATCATAATAGGCGAACTAACTTTTGCCACCACCGCTGCAAGTTAAATTTATGTGAATCTTAAAATGGACAACATCACCGCCTTGCTTCATAAATTCTCAAAGAAGTCAGTTGATATTGTAACTATTGCGAGTGGAAACTCAAGTAACGTTCCCAATGCACAAGCTATGTTTGAAAATAGGATGACTGTTGCAAAATTATTAGATTCTGAATGGAGTCCCGACATAGAGGTTAGTACCATAATAACCCTTCAAACAAAAATCACCTTTCCTTTTATCAACATACTGCCTCTTTTTAATATGTGTACCGATGTTTATATGTTTTAATGTATCTATCTTCATTATTCATATGGTAGGAATGTGTGGTTACACTCCGCGCGCAGATCACTGCAATAGAGAATTTCTTTGATTGGTATTACATTTCATGTAACTTCTGCAACAAGAAAGTTGAATCCTCAAATGGTGTCTACAGATGCCAGAAGTGCAACAAACAATGTGACTTACCATTGATTAAGTAAGCAACTAATAAACATTCTATTCACACCTTATATTTGAAGGAACACTAACGTTTTATACTCACACAGGTTTAAAATCCACATTAACGTCAAGGACAATGGTGGGAACACTACTTTGGTCCTGTTTAATGGAGTCGCTGAAAAACTTCTTGATACTTCTGCTCACAAGTTGGTTAATCGTTTGTCCAAAAGCGAGAGTAATATACCGCCCCAGATTCAAAGTCTTTGCGGGATGGAATTGGTCTTCAAACTCAAATTGACCAGTTTCAATTTGAAAGAAGGGCTGGAAAACTATACAGTCACAAAAGTTTATGTGCCTGATGAAGACTTAGAATTGCAGCACCGCATAAACAAAGACAAAAGGGTTAAGGTATACAATGTGATTTTTTTGTCAAATTCGAACTCTCTTGATAGTAAATCAGTCATCTTCTATACCATCCATTCAACATAAACCCTCCTTAATTATTGGAATGGTTTTTACTGTACAGGGTAAAGAGAAATTGGAAGATTCCACTAAACAAACAGACTTCAATGCGGAAAGATTAAACACAGACTACTCTAAAGAACTTTCTGATGAAGAAGACACTTTCATTTCCAAACAAAGAGTTTATTCAAGAAAGTTCAAGAAGCGAAGGAACTTATTTATAGTTGACAGTGAGGAGAGTGATGAGGACACCATAAAAAGGACAAAGTAGAGTTATTTTTATGCTACGGACCTTAACATTATTAGTTTGATCAAAAAGTGACAACTTTTTTTGTTTAACAGTGTCTATATATAGTAGATGTTTGTTATGGTAGGTGATTAGGTTTAGTTTAGTGTCAAATAATCTTTCATTACTAAATGCACATTACTATCAAAGTTGAGTTGTTTATATATTCCATCTCCCAACACACATTTTGCTCCTCAAGTTATACGTAGCACTTATCAAGTTCACAATTAGTCGCTCCACTTACGGTATTTTGAAAATCCTCACCCACAAACATATTACACTTTGTTGAGAGTCGTTACCGCATAGTTGAACAATAAAATGCAATAATTACAAAACCATTTTTGGAGAAGTCAAACAAAGATACAAAGTTGTTGCATAAGCAGTTTTCTGTATGGCCCTTGCACCTCTCCAAATCTCATGTTGAATTGCTGCATTCTGCTCTTCACCGCCAGACCATTAAGATATTGCATTTGCTATTCCAGCAAAGAAATATAACTCACTTTCGCCGTCATTACGAGGCCCATAAACCTGCATACAAAACTCAAAACACTTACTAAACAGATACAAAACTAGAGCCATCTTCGCAGACATTGTTTGTGGTGGCTGTAAATCATCTGAAATGACAATTTCATCATTTCACAATTCATGAGATCTTGTAATACTAGGTACTAAGATTTGATATTTTTCCTCTTTAGCAGGGATTAGTTTCATTGTCGTAATAGATACTCAGTAGAGTCCAATAGCTGTAGAGACAAGTCATGTTTGAAAAGATCATATTCTCACTTTGTTTTTGCTGATGAATTAGTTTTTCAAGTGATTTTTTGTTTCTTTATATATCTCTTGTACATAAAATGTTCAAATTTAAAAAATTGTCTTCCATCAGTCAATTTATGTTTAAGAAATAATATCAGCATTCTTCTTTGAGAAAACGAAGGACATATTCAGGCATTGAATTAATGATCTGTCACCATATTTTCTATCACACAGACATGAACAGACTACACACTTGAGTGATAGCTAAGTTTCATTCTAAGATAAAGCAAAACTCAGCAGAGATTCAACCAACAGACACGTAAAATCTTTTTCCATATCATTTTTAAAAGTCATATTCTTAGACAGCCCAAGAACACAGGCATAAGTGCAATTCATGAGGAGCTTTTGATCTATGAAGAAGAGCCAAACAGAATTTCAAAAACGTCTTAATTTCAATTATCTAAAACTATATGTATAAAAATGAACCATGAAGAAATAACTCATTCAGAAGGAGCTCCATTCAGAAGTGTCTCAATCTCATCATGTTTGAAGTCATCTTTCATATTTGCGATGTGAGTATAAAAGGCAGACACTATACAAAATAACCAATTTGACAATCGCAACATATTCCACCACATAATCCCCACAGCATCTCTAGAGTACTAAAAAATATGTGGTTCAAAACATAAACCACAATGAAACTAATTAGTTAAAACTAAATAAAAAAAATCAACTACGAAAACAAAACGATATGACAACTGACTGTCTTAATGGACTACTCAACTCTGCCGCACCGAAACGTTGTGTCCTTTCGAATACTTAAAACACACCAATTCCACCCCCAGAACAAAATGGTGTGTCCTTTCATACAGTTAATTTACACTGATTCCTATTGATATAAAATAGGAACAAACAATTACTTTCTTCATAACACAACTAAAATCCAACCTTCTGCTACTAAGAAATCTATTGCAACACATTGCTCTATCAAGAGAACCAGATTGGGTAGAAATCTTACCATCAAATCTATTGCACTACACTAAAAAATCAGTACACCATATATTGGCCAGTATTCTTACCAACATAAATTTTTTTAAAAAATCAGAATTAGCAGATCATGGGGCCAGACATAATGGATTTGATAACACACAGTATTAAGGCATTTTGTGGGTCTACATATATTTCCTCCGACATTCAGGAACTACACCAAATTCTACCTCATTTAGAAAGCAAATACAGGAAGTCCATAAAAAATATGAAGAGTAATACATTAACAACAACCTATAATACGCGGACAGAGGAATTAGTAAATATAAGAAAATTACTGCCAAGGTATTCTCGCCTGAAGAGGAAACTCACATTACATCAGAGGAAATACAAAGATCAACCACAGAAGCAAGCGGATTTGGTTGTACGTTTTCTCAAAAAAATGGGAAACGAGATGAAACTAACTAATATCACAACTATAAAACGGCAACAACAAATACATGGTACGTTCAAATTAACTCGAACATACCACAACACCCGACCCAATTAGTTAAATTGTATACTACTTAATACGTACGAAATATAAAAACTGAAAAACGTGATAAAACATATCAATTACACATGCACATTATCTGTTACTATGTAACTCCCTTCTCTTACATTATGTGAATGCCTGACACATAAAACAATAAACAGAGAAATATGATTGCTAGAAATTAAATGAACTCATTTTTTACTAATAAACAACTTCCCAGATGTACAATACTTAGTAACTAACATTTTCAAAACTGTTTTACAGGGATCCAACCTTACCCGTCCTATGATTCGGTTATGGATGAATGTGAAGACGTATCTAATCCAAATCACTATCACAGAGGCAACAACCCTGTCATTTGCCAGAAAACAAGTACATTTAAAAAACTTATAATTTGATACATTATAACCTATGCACCTAAGTCTACATAAGGTTAGGAACTTCAATATTTGTGCATATAATACTTAAACTCATTAGCTACAATCCTCTATGACAGGTGCATACCAGAAAGCTTGGAATTTAGGCCCTCCAACCTATACCTGCCAATATTGCGGAACAATTCTATGGTATGAAGAACGGACAATCAAAAGTACAAATACACGACAACCCAAATTTTCAATATGTTGTATGGAAGGTCGTGTTCGTTTACCATTGCTGAGCCAACCACCACCCTACCTTCAATATCTTTTGAGCACTACATCCGGACAAATAGGTGTACACTTTAGAAAAAATATCAGGGTATACAACTCCATGTTCGCATTTATATCTATGGGAGGCCGAGTTGACAAATCAATCAATCGTACAAAAGTTGCTTATGTATTCAGAATCAGTGGACATAATTATCATCATATTGGCTTTCTCTTACCTGAAATTGGGAAAAAACCACAATTTGCACAACTATATATATATGATACGGACAATGAAATAGAAAATCGAATCAACAGTCTAATGCATGAAGAAGTTCAAGTAGACATTGTTCAGGGAATATGTGAAATGCTCGACGAGCATAATGTTCTGGTAAAATCATTTCGTTTGGCAAGGGATAGATATAGAGAACAACCACAAACAGAGTTTCGCCTACGTCTTCTATCAGAAAGGATTAACGACGGTCGGCAATACAATATACCTATGGCTTCGGAAGTAGCTGGATTGATCATTGGCGATCTTACAGATGCTAACTTCCAGCGAGATGTTATTGTTGAACACCGCAAAAATGGGCTCCAAAGGATCACCGATTTACACCCAAGTTTCATCAATGACTTACCCATTAATACACCCATACGGTGAAGATGGATATAGACTAGGAATACAATTGGTGTCTCAAAGCCAAAAAATTCACACGAGATCACATGACAATGAGACAATATTATGGATACCGCATACAACAATGACTTAATGAGGGGCGCACACTTATACAGGCTGGCAGGCTACTGCAGCAGTACATTGTGGATGGTTACATGGCAATTGAAGAGGAGCGATTTAGATATATACGAAATAACCAACCAAAGCTTCGGGCTGATCTTTTTTGGGGCTTAATGGATGCTGTTGTGTGTGGAGATTCTGATTGTTCACAGGTCGGGAAAACAATCATATTACCTTCGTCACACACGGGTGGACCTCGCTACAGGGCACAAAATTATCAAGATGCAATGGCTATATGTAGATGGGATGGATACCCAAATTTATTTCTTACCTTCACATGTAACCCAAAGTGGCCAGAAATAAAGGCAATGTTACACCTAATTGCTCAACATGACGATGGTAGTCAGGTAGACATCAAATGCAGGGTTTTCCAGATCAAGCTGGCCCAACTAATGCAACATATTAAAAATGATAAACCATTCGGGGCAGTAATAGCATGTATGTTCTTTCTATCAAATACTCTTATATACCTCCATACTTTTGCGCACTGTATGCATCATCTAAAAAAGTATTAACATATTACAAAATTGTTTACTAAATAGTGCCAACTAAGACAAGGAAATATCCACCTTAAAATAGCCAGATGCACCACCCAATTTACTAGGAATTAAACAAGGGAATTCTGTACAAAAAACTATACTACGCACGAAATACATGATATACACGTGAAATACTTATTTTGGAATTTATATGAACGGGAAAAGAGAAATACTCCCTAAAAAAATAGAAGGAACTACAATATTAAATAGGAATTAATACGGCTTCCAACATCCTAACCGAAGCCATTACTATGCAGGTATATATACAATTGAGTTCCAGAAAAGAGGCTTGCCACATGCACATATATTGTTGTTCCTTCATGAATCACAAAAAAATCCTACAGCGGAACATATTGACAGACTAATATCCGCTGAAATACCTGACCTTGAGGAAGATCCAGATGGGTATAATGCGGTGAAGAACTTTATGATACACGGACCATGCGGACAACTAAATCCCTGCTGCCCATGTATGAGACAAGGGAAGTGCACAAAGCATTTCCCTAAGAAATACAATGACCAGACAAATTTTGATTCGGATGGATTCCCTATTTATAGGGGACGCAACACAGGTATTGAAGTGAAGAAAAATGGAGCCAGCCTAGACAACAGATATGTTGTTCCGTACAATAGGAACTTGCTTGTGCAATTTAATGCACACATAAATGTTGAAGTCTGCAACTACTCAAGGTCAGTGAAGTATCTATTCAAGTATGTTCATTAAGGGTCTGATAGAGCAACAACAATAATAGAATCAACAGATTCAACAAAAGACAACGATGAGATCAGAAAGTATCTAGATTGCGGATACATTTCAGCTACCGAAGCATGCTGGAGGATATTCCAATTTGACATACATTACAGACAACTAGCAGTTGAGCAATTACCATTCCATTTACAAGGACAAAACACCATAATATTCGAAGAATCAAGGCAAGCTAAAACCGTATTGAATTGACCAGATATTGACAAAACAAAATTTACTGAATAGTTTGAAGCAAACAAAGAGTACCCCGATGCAAGAGATCTAACATATTATGATTTTCCTACACGGTGGGTATGGAATGTAAAACAAAAAAAATGGACTAGGAGGAAAAAAGGTTGGGCAGTTGGTAGAATCTATTTTGCACATCCAGCAAGTGGAGAGCGTTTTTATCTGCGCATGTTGTTAAATTTTGTCAAAGGATGCACTTCATTTGAAATCATAAGAAGAATTAATGGAGTAGATTATAAAACCTATCGAGAGGCTTGCTACGCATTAGGCTTATTAGATGACGACAAGGAGTGGAATGACTGCTTGTCAGAGGCTGCCCAATGGGCAAGTGGAAATGAACTGCGCAATCTATTTGTGATTATTCTTATTCACTGCCAAGTTTCAGATTCACACAAGCTTTGGGAGAATAACTACAACATATTATCAGAAGATATCACATCGATGCAGAGAAAGGGATTACATCTGAAAGATTTGCAACTAACTGACAAACAAATAGAAGCGTATTCCCTGCTAGAAATTGAAAACATGCTCATAAAACAGGGAAGAAGTTTGCGAGACATACAAGGGATGCCACTGCCAGATAATACATTAATGCGGAATGTGGGAAATCGCCTAATTAATGAAGAGCTAGACTATGACAAAGGTGAACTAAAAAAAATGCACGGCAAATCATTTAAACTATTAAATAGCTTTCAATTATCGGCATATGAGGCAATAATATCATCCGTTGATAATAACGAAGGCAGATTATTTTTTATACACGGACATGGTGGTACAGGCAAGACATTTCTAAGGAATACAATTATTTCAAAAATCAGATCAGAATCAAAAATAGTTCTACCAGTCGCCACTTCAGGTATAGCAGCTTTATTCTTGCCGAACGGCAGGACTGCTCATTCGTGGTTCCATATTCCGCTTGACGTCACACCCGAGTCAACATGTGACATAAAATAAGGAAGTCAATTAGAAGAACTACTAAAGAAAACATGTTTGATAATTTGGGATGAAGCTCCAATGGCAAACAAATATTGTTTAGAAGCCTTAGACAAGAGCTTGAGGGACATTCTTCGAGATAGGTATGAAAATAGTTGTCACAGGCCTTTTGGGGGACTAACAATCGTGTGTGGTGGTGATTTCAGACAAATCCTGCTGGTAATTCCAAAAGGAACAGGAGCTGATATTGTTGATGCGTCTCTAAACAATTCGCACCTCTGGCCCTACTTTTCAATTTATGAACTAAAGGAAAATATGCGTCTTACTTGTGGAAAAGTGATGGGTTCTGAAGCTGAAAGAATTGAAAGTTTTGATAGATGGTTATTGCAGATTGGAGATGGATCACATTATGCTGATAAGAAAATGGAACTCATTAAGCTCCCGCCTGATATATCCATTGCACCATCACACAATCAAGTGGAATCAATTGTAGATGCAGTATATCCATCTCTATTACAGAATTACAACGACCCGACATACTTGAAAGAAAGAGCCATACTAACACGAAAAAACGAAATGGTTCATGATCTAAATGAAAAAATAATGAATATTATACCAGGGGAAGGAAGAACCTACTACAGCTCTGACAATGTGTGCAAAGCAAGTGTGAACACTAATGAGGAAGATATATTGTACCCCACTGAATTTCTTAATAACTTACGATTCTCAAGCATACCTAACCATGATATACACTTAAAAGTAGGAAGTCCGGTTATGCTTCATAGAAATCTCAATCAAACAGAAGGACTATGCAACGGTACAAGATTAATGATCACATATCTGGGAAAATGGTCTGTAAATGCAAACATCATATCTGGTAAGAACATCGGCACAACAGTCACAATACCCAGAATTATCATGTCTCCAAATGATTCAAAATGGCCATTCAAGCTTAATAGATGGCAACTTCCTTTAGCAACCTGTTATGCCATGACAATCAATAAAAGTCAAGGACAAACTCTTCAGACAGTTGGACTATATCTTCCAAAAAAGGTATTCACACATGGACAATTATATGTCGCAGCATCACGTGTAACAACAACAGAAGGATTGAAAATATTAAATGCACACGAGGACAGTGAAGACCATACACACATTAAAAATATTGTTTACAAAGAAATATTCCAGAATGTATATCCAAGACTTGTAGAAACACATGATGTCACGTTATAAACAACATAGTCAATCCAAAAAATGACGCATCAGCTACAAATACATACATTGAAGGTGATCACTCACATAACGAATGGTCATACGAAACTTACAAAGGACAATATGGAAACCATATGAACATGAATCAGATATAATGTAAGGACAATTGGATCTGTAGCTTACAATTGCACACAATATGGAGTTTGTGTTTCAATAGGACTAACTTATTAAATATTAATGTAATTTAAAGTTGTAATACACAACAGATATATGAATCGCTAGGTGTACATTTTATACGCCCCTCTTATATTGGCCCCTATTCTGTGACATACAATTGCACACAATATGGAGTTTGTGTTTCAATAGGACTAACTTATTATATATTAATGTAATTCAAAGTTGTAATACACAACAGATATATGAATCGCTAGGTGTACATTTTATACGCCCCTCTTATATTGGCCCCTATTCTGTGACAGCCAATTAAATAAATAATAAAGAATGTGGGAACTTGGAATATGTAAAAGACGAGCATAAAGGAAATATGGCACAAATGATTAATAAAATGTTCAACAATTACTATGAAGATATACATCGAAAAAAATATATTATATATTGATAATAAATCACGGTGATCAATACGAAATAACAATATTAACCTATGATAATGAGTGAGCTAATTAAACAAAACAAACCGCACGAAGCGCGGACGTTTTTCCTAGTATGATATAATATATAATAAGGCATTGTATATGTGAAGTACTCCCTTCGTCTAAAATAAGTTGATCTCTATTAATTTTTTATAGTGCTTAAAAAACATAAATAAGAACAAAATTATTTTTCTAGTTCATGCCTTAAAATACTTCTTGTGAAATATACAAATAAACATAAATACTTTCAAAAATTAAATTAATTGCAAGAGTAGTAAAAATATTTTTTAAGTTGTATTGATTTAGTAAGGTGATCAACTAATATAAATTAATTATATTTAGTATAATGATAAATTAATATAAAATAATTATACTCAGTATAACAATAAACTAATATTTATCAATTTACTTTCAATTGTCATGTATTTGTTTTTAGATTAAAATATAAGAATTTGTACTTACAATTTACGATATATTTTTTCATCATGTTAATATGCAAATAATAAATATTTATAGTACTTTTCATATAGAATTGAAATATAAAAATACTTTTTTAAGAAAAATATCAAATAAGTATCAATCTTATTTTATTTTGAAAATTGATTAAATTATCTTTCGAAAAAACTAATTATAACCGTTAAAAGTTGACAAAGAAGGTATAAAATTGAAGTAATATAAAAGAATACAACTTTTTTGATACAAGACAGACTTTTATGCACACATTTCAATAAGAAAAAGAAAATTGGATCTATCTAGATTGTGGAAGGAGACTAAACATGCACAGATAGGATTTGATTTTTGAGATTAGGAAAGTTAATTCTTTATATTCTTCTGTTACCCTTAATTAATTGGGTTCTTTCTAATTGTTAATTTTTTGAGATGTTTTCTTGTAAAGTTTCTTGGAAGAACGAATATTCTAGTTTGAAACTCTATCACTATAAATTTGGTAAAAAAAACTCTCATTTCAACATTCGAACATTCAAATTAGAACAAAGCCTAATAAAGACTTTTGTCGAGCAGGTATCACAGGGGAAATAGGATTTGATCTAGAGTCTTCCCGTCAACAATTGTATGTTTTGTGGAATGGCCAGTTCATTTTTTTTCCATTTCTTGAATTGACCTTGCTTAATAAGAACTTTGATTGAAGAATATTCGTACGCATCAACTTTTTGTTACTCTTTTTGGGATTGTCAACTAAGGTATTATATATTAAATTTAATTTAATTAGTATATGCATGTTATAACATAGTTATAATAAGCTTATGTTGATGCAAATTTTGTTATTTTGCTTGGCGATCGAGAGTTTATTTTGTGGTAGTATAAGTTTTTACGTTCTTTACAATGTTAGGTTAGATCTCTATTTTTGTTTATATTTAATGCTTAACCATGTTTTTAGAGCACATTGTGATTAAATATTGCTTCTTGCGAACTCAGGGAACTGATTATTTATTTTTAAAATTTGAAAATAAAGAATACAAAGTAACTCTCTATATTCTCATGATGTTTAGACTACTAATGTAATTATTTAAAATTTATTGAATATAAAATAATTTAGATTCTATTAAATTTAAAATATATATTAACTTAAATAAATATTAGGAATTAATTATTTAAGTCTAATAAAAATAAATTTATTTTAAATTTAATTTGATCAGTCTGATTTATTGGTTTTTACAACAAATGATGAACCTATTTTGCTATGTTAATGTATCATTTCATCCTAAAGATCCAGTCATGTGTCCCGTGAAATGATAGGAAACACAAAGTCAAAAGAATAAGTAAATATGATCATAATACATGTAAAAATAACATGACATGCATAGTCAAATAAAGGCCAAAAAATGTGTCACATATGTACACATGATGACATGTTCTGACCAATTAAATATCATCATGTCCTTTAAATAAGTTAGGTAAATTATGATTTCATAGCCTACATTTACAACCTTTGGCTATAGTTAATTAAGGTTATTGATGTTTATACAAGAAAAATATGAAAGTTTCATCTAAAAAGAATGATTCTTTATCCATGTTGGTGGACATGGTTTATGGGGATTTTAAATTGTGTGAACTCATCTCAATATCGGTGCTCAATACTACTCCAATAAATATATATATTCATGCTCAAATGTATAAACCTTACTCTTTATTTGTTTTGAGGTACTCAAAATAATCCCTTAGAAGAGGTAACCTCTCTGAAATATCTATGTACTTATAAACTCTTTTTAGTAAAAAAGTTTTTCTTTTATCAATGATACATTAGGGACTACTTAGTTCCCTTAAATTTTACTCAAAAAATCTCTTTAGCATTCTTTCTCTAACTTCTCTATACTTTCTCAAAATTTTAGTTTTAAACAAAATGTTGGCTTTAAAAGTTTCAAAAAATGTATAACGCAAAATAGGGTTCATGCTGAAATATAGACATGAAAAACTCAATTCAAGGATCTCAATACCAATATAAAAAAACTCAATACTCAAAACTCAATAACTCAAAACTCGACGATAATACTCATCTAAAAAATAATCCATTCATAGGGTTCATGTTGAAATATAGGCATGAAGGAATCAACTCAAGAATCTCAATGGATAACATATATTAATTCAATATAATAAGGAATAAAATTTCAAAAATAATCAAGAGCCGAAGATCTAACTCAAAATTAACTCAACTCAAGAATACTCAAATCTAAGGATAGAATCCTAGATTACTCTTTTACTGATTTGAAAGTAGATGTAGGGTGTGACGATGGACTAGTGCAACATTATTATAGTCTAACATACCTTGAAGAACAAATTTCTTGAGAAATATTGAAGATGAACTTGATTACAAGCCTTGAATTAGTTTCTTGAAACTTTATGACCAAGTGTTAGATTCTCATTAATGATTTGTAATTGTTTTGAGTAATTTGAGTTGGAAAGAATGAAATTCTTGGAGAAGAATTTACATTGAAGAAGAATCTTGAATGAAAGTCTTCTACTTTGATTTTTTCTTAGGTTTCTGCCTTACAGTTTGAGAGATAAGAAAATGTTGAATTAAGAGATGAAAATCTCATCGATTTGGACCTTCAATTAGTCGAGAAATTCTTTTAGGATTTTATTAGAGGTAAAAAGACAAAAACAACCCTTTATAATATTTTTCCGTTGGCTATTTCGTCACAGTAATATATAATATTAATAAAGTTTGAATAATGTTTTACTTGAAACGTGAATTATTACAAAATTTGTGTTGTTGGAGAGAAGATTCAAATATCTTTAATTTAATAGGTTATGGTCTACGTAACTCTTTAAATTCTAAGGATGTGATCGTTCGAAGTTGACCCATATAGAATCTTACATCAAAAAAATTTCGATATGAAAACTTTCAACTCAAATTTGTGCTAGGGGATTCGAGTCACCTTAATTCATATACAAATGCATTTCAACGCTAAATAATTGACCTTTACACTTATGGATAATTTAAGAATCCCTCCGTACGATCTTATTCATCAATAAAGAATGATTTAGTCTTAACTTAGAATTTTTTGGAGTGTTACAACACTCATAATTGAGTGATTTTTAAGTTAAAATTAAAAATTTAGTGACTTAGAAATTTCATTTGTTGTGATGGTATTAATTAGTGGAGTACTTATATTTGTGGTTAGTTGAATCTAGCTAATATATAGTACCTCCTTATTACTTTCATTGTATTTATTATTCATGCATGACATTACTTTCCATTTTAGATGTTTAATAAAGAATAACAACGTAACTCTCTATATTCTCATGATGTCTAGAGAACTATTGTAACTATTTCAATCCTATTAAATATAAATTTATAAAATAATTTAAATTATATTAATTTTAAGATATATATGGATTTAAAATAATATCATGAATTAAATATTCAATTTTAATTAATATAAATCTAATCAAAGTCCAATTTCGTTGGTACGATTTATTTATTTTGGAAATAACTGAAAGGACACGCAAAGTCAAACGAATAAATCAATAGGATCATGCTACATGTCCAGATAACATGGAACACCTAGTCCAATAAAAGGCCAAAAAAATGTGTCGAATATGAACATGTGACGTGTTCTAACCAATCAAATATAGTCATGTCATTTGAATAAGTAGGGTAAATTATGATTTCAAAGACTAATTTTATAACCTTTGGATATAGTTAATTAAGGTTATTTTTGTTTATGCAAGAAAATTTCTGTGCATCTACTACTTTGATAAATATCTTATGCGTATGTACGACCACATTTTTATTGATATTTAGAAATAAAAAAACTAAAATGTTGGATAGGTCAAAATTACTTGTCATAATACTAACAAACAATTTGGGAAATATATAGTTAATGTACTATATATTATTATTATTCCAAAAATATCAATAATCTATTTGCTTCAAATTATGTGAACTCCAGGCAACAATCCTTTATATCCATATATTTCTCTGCAACTGATAATTATTCATTTCACAAAAATAAAGAAGGAAGAAATTCAAGTATTTAACATATCATCCTGTCCCTTTTTTTTTTTAGAAAACATGTAAAGTACTCTTTACTTTATCATAAACTTGCATTATTTATAACACCAACAAATCCCTTTCAACTTGAAGATCATTTTCGAAATTAACAGTTTTCTTGATGTATGCAATAGCGATCCTGCAAACTTTTGATGGAAAGTACAAATATCTTTCTTGCAAGTGCTTTCCTTGCAACTTTAACTATTTTGTTTCTTCTCTTTTTTAGCAAACACTTCACCGAGAATTTAATTTTTTAATTTGAAGATCATATAAGCATCACTTTTTTTACTTCATCACTCCTCTTAAAACTGGCCCGTACGAAGACATTTAAAATATAAATTCTTGGTACGCATCATTTTAAAGAAGAGTCTTGAAGTAAAAGAAATAATATGCTTATATGATCTTCAAATTCAAAAAAAAAATTAACAAATTCTTGGTGAAGCATTTAATGACAAAAATAAGAAGAAAATGTTTAAGTTGCAAGAGAAGCAGTTATAGTAAGAGAAAGTCCAATCACAACAAAAATAAAATAGAGAAGCGGCTCGAATCGCTACTGCAAACATAAAAAAAACTATTCATTTCAACAATGGTCTTCAAGTTGAAAAGGGGTGGGGGTGGGGGTACATGATATGTTAGATACATGAATTTCCTTATTTACTTTTGTAAAATAAGAAAAATATCATGTGCAGATAAATGTATGGATATATAGGAGTTATAGCCTAGGCTTTACATAATTTGAAGCAAATCGATTATTGAAATGATATTTTTAGAATAATATACAATTAATATATTTTCCCCATCTAATTGCTTGTTATTAATAATAACAAGTGATTTTGACCTACCCAACATGTTTAGCTTTTTATTTCTAAATAACAATTTGGTTGCATATGTAAAGCAACAAATAGAATTTAGTGTTTGTATATAAAGTTAAAGAATGATGCTTACTCAGTCCTCCGAGGCATCAAACAACTCATTAATCTTAACCAATTCGTTATCATTCACCAAAGATATAAAAAATTTCTTGGTGAAGACACTTGTTCCAAAAAAACAGCTTATACTTTTTCAAAGTAATGGAACAACCTCAAATACAAATATCACATAAAATTATCTCAAAAAGAGAGCAAAATATTGAATGCATCCAAAAAATAATGAAAAAAAAATATGGACTAAAATAAATTATATTTACCATAAAGGCTCATGAAAATCGATAAATATTGGTGGTCTTCTTATAAGGCTTCACCACTTGCAATAGATGGTTAATTGTAATATCATAGTTAATACGGCCCATGGATAAACATAAAATGTTTATCTATCGGCCGAGAGCAAAGTTCATTTCATAAAAATATTTATTCTGTAATCTTTTCCACTTAGAATTCTTTAAAAAAAATAAAGTAAGCACACAATTTTTTTACACCTTTACTAATATCTTTGGTTTTGAGATGCTCAATCAACTCATTTCTCTTGCAACTCTTTTCCATCTCATTAATTGTTTTTTATAATCTCCTTTTTGTCTCAGTTGAAAATTTTACATCATCATACATTTGTGATAATTTATGTTAGAGATGACAACAAACTTTTTCATGTCAAAATAAATCGCAACGCCACTACAACTTATCTAAACTTCCTATTTTTGATTGCTACAAATTCGATGTCAAAGAAGTTGATAAACTATGCTCATATAAAATCTATTACTCACATATTTAAGTTATAAGTAGCTTCCTAAACTAGAAGATTGAATGAATTTTTGCAATTTATGTTCTTCTAAAACCTTTCTCAATTCAAAAAAACTTGCATTATTCTGACTTAACAATATAAACCATCATAAATCTGAATATATATCAATTATTTACTCAAAACTTTAATTTGCATACTTAATGAACTTCTCAAAAAAAAAATATCAATTGAAGGACTAACTGGAGAAGACTCAACAATTGAAAATGCCTCATTCACTAGGTGTATCATGTCGTTCCTCCTCTATTATATCCTTCTGCAACATATAGACAATTGAAGGACTTTATTTATGGATAATAATTAAGAAGTTTATTTGCTTGGCTAGTGTTGAGGAACAAGGACATGTTAGAGCTCTAAAACTAGAACATTTAGTAATTGTTGAAGCAATAGAGTAAGCTATTAATAAATCCACACTTGTTATTAATCGGAAGATGTGAACTATAGGTCAAACGTCATATGTCACCTTCACCATGCTATCTATTGGAGGTTGAGCTAATAACATTAATATTCAGACAACACACCACAACAAATGCAACTAAAATAAATTGATAAAACAAAGCATAACTTATACAATTTAAACAATGTCCCAGACAAGCAACAACCTATTACTGATGTCAATTTGACTGAAAAAATTGTACTGAACAATAGACTAAACCAAGTTTAATGCTTTGAAGATTTTGTAAAAAAAAACTTAAAATTATGGATTGATTTTTATCGATCTCTACAAATTTTTAAGCAACTAAAAATGTATGAAACCCTAACATTAAGAAAAGGGAAAAAATTACCTTTTGGAAATTAAAAATTGAGCTTAACGACGAATTGATTGAAATGACAACGATGGAGATGGAGTTGAAGCATAAACACAAGGAGATGAATCTATATTTGAATATGAGGAATCTTATAGATCTAACCGTCATTCATCACGATTTTGCACTTGCTTACTATCCATCAATGTCTTCGCTGTTTTCGCCGCCGTGGACTTTGAGAAGTTTCTAGTTGAAACTTCATTAGTAAGAAAAGAAATCCCACCAGATCTATAATACGAAGAGTTGCATCAAGAAGTAGAAAGATGAAGATTCACCACTAACTCATTATTTGGAATCCTGTCATGAAGTCATTGAAACCCCCAAAAGACCTCTTATAAGAAAAATTGGAAACAAGGAAGGACAAGAGGATACTTGTTGAGAATGAGGGTGTGGGGATGAAAATTGGGGAAAAGATATGTTTCTAACTAAGAGGGTGTTTGCATTGGCTTAGTTGGCCAACCCTACTTTTTAAGTCAGTTTTTGACTTCTAGAAGTGTTTTGCAAAATATAAAATAAAAAAAACTTAAAATAAGTCAAATATAGACTTAAGATAAGTTAGGAAGTGTTTGAAAAGTTAAAAATAACTTAAAATAAGTCAAAAACCAAAAATAGATCTCCCCTACCTTTTATATTTTTGACTTAAAAGTCTGTTTAGTTTGACTTTTTATTTTTGCCTTAAAAACTACTTTTTAAGTCAATCCAGATGGGATCTAAGTGTTTTAAGACTCTTAATTTTAAATTAAGTGAATTGATTGAGGGTTTTGGTTTATATTAATTTTGGTGGATTTTGTTATAATTTGAGTGGATTTTTCCAGATTTTGGATAGAAGTTTATCAAATAATGGATCGACGATTAAGATTGAGACACATGCATGTACCATCGGTAATATTAAACGTATATATGCACCAAAATTTGGACGATAAGGGCACTAATATCCTTAAAGTATAAGGAAGGTTATACAAATGTCATTTACAATAGTTCAAGGTATATTTTTTCTTAATCCCTTTCTAAAGTAAGTTTTTAGAGAAGTGCTTTTGAAAAAAAACAATTTGTGTTTGGTTAATTTATTTGAAAATTATTGATTAGTGCTTCAAAATAGTCAATATGTTTCGGAGTTTTTAGCTAGTAAAAGTAATGTTGTTCAGTTATTTAGGATTAAGTTATTTGATGTTTTCAAGTTTATAGGGTGGTTTTAGTGGGCATTTTTATCCCCTATCTTTAATTGCTTATTTTTAGCTAATTTTAGTTAGTTGTAGGCCTATTTAACAGTCCACTACTATACTTTTTTTGCCGCAATCAAAAGACTTCAGAAATTCTCTTTTCTCTGCCTCTGCGTTCTTTTTTAAGTCACCAACATATTGTGGTATTGGAGAAATGCAAGAGAGAACAACCCTTTCTCTCTTAATGCAAGCGAGATCAAACAAACTGGGCGATAGAATGAGAGATGTCCATGGCGAGCAACAGTTCAAATTTTTCTTCTCAGCCCCTGATTCCAATATTCAAAGTGGAAAAATATCATCTATGGAGTCTCAAAATGAAGACGATGTTCAAGTCCCAGGAGCTATGGAATTTCGTGGAGACAGTGTATATTGAGCCAAATTTGGCACCGACTCAACCTGACAATCAACTACGGTAGACTTGCAAGAAAGATGAAAACACATTATTTCTCATCCAATCGGCATTGGATGATAAAATTTCCCCCAGAATTGCAACAGTAGAGAAATTCCAAACAAACATGGGATACTCTAAAACAAGAATATTTGGACAATAAAACGATAATTACGGTAAAAATACAAACACTTCATCCTGAGTTTGAAACTTTGGCCATGAAAGAAAAAGAATATGTGTAGAAAATTAAGTCCAGAGTGTCTGGAATTGTTAATCACATGAGAATATATGGTGAAAATGTTAATAATGAAACGATTATGAGTAAGGTCTTGAGAAGTTTAACTAAAGGATTTCATCATGTTTTTGCTGGAATAGAAGAATCCAAGGACCTATCTCCTTATAATTTTGATGAATTAATGAGTTCATTATTAGACCATGAAGTTCGAATCAATAGGTTCTATGAAAAGGTAGAAGAGAAGGTTTTTGTGGCGATTGGGAGCCCTTTTATAAAGGAAAATCAGAATTTTTAGGTGGTGGTTGTGGCAGAGGAAGAGGTGGTTATCGAGGTCGAGGTCGTGGAAACATTAGAGGAAGATGCCATTTTGGTGAACAACATCAAAACAGAAATAACATTCTGTGTAGATATTGCAAAAAGTCGGGCCACATAGAAGTGGATTGCTGGACCAATCAAAGGGATGACAAAAATCAAGCAAATTTCACAGAGGAAATTGAAGAGGGGGGTAATTTATTAATGAAAAAAATCATCTATCGATGATGACCTTAATGGTTCATGGACAGTGGGTGCTCAAACCATATTTTAAATACCTTGATGAATCCCAAAAAAGTGAGGTTCGACTTGGAGACCACAACCTAATAAAGGTTGAAGGGAAAGGTACGATTTCCGTAAAAACCACCCAGGGTAATTTAAAGCTCCTACATGATGTGCAATATGTTGCCAATTTAGCTCATAATTTGTTAAGTGTCGGGAAACTAATAACTGGTGGTTGCTCTATTTTTTTTGACGATTGTTATTGCCCTGCTTATGATAAGAAATCTTCGCAGAGCATGGTCAAGATTTCCACGACAGACAATCATATGTTCCCGTTAGAAGTGTCTAGTGTGCAAAATTGTGCTTTAATTGCGAAAACTAGTGATACTAGTTTATGGCATCTAAGGTATGGACATCTGAATGTTAAAGGGCTGAAGTTGTTGGGTCAAAAGAATATGGTCATTGGGCTGCCTAAAATTGATGATCTTAAATTCTGTGAAAGGTGTGTCTATGGGAAGCAATGTAGAGACTTATTTCCTGTAAACAAGGCATGGAAGGCTTCAAGTTGTCTTGAGTTGGTGCACAGATGTTTGTGGTCCTATGAGTAATGAATCCTTAGGTGGAGTTGATATTTGTGTTGTTTACTGATGATTATAGCTGAATGAGTTGGGTTAATTTCTTGATGTTCAAATCTGAAGTTTTTGAGAATTTTAGGAAATTCAAGGCATTAGTAGGGAAGCAAAGTGGATGTTCTTTTAAGTCTCTCCTTTTGGGCAGAGGTGGTGAATTTACTTCTCATGAATTGATGCGTTTGTGAGGAAAATGGTATCCACATGGAGTTGTCAGTACCACTACAAGAAAGCTGTGAATTACATGGGGATTTTTCTAGGAATTAGTATGAAAATTTGCAGGAATATAAGTTTTCTGCGAATTTTCATACTAATACCCAGAAAAATCCCCATGTAATTCATAGTTTTCTTGTAGTCCACCACGTACGTCGGATCAAAATGGAGTGGTCGGGCAAAAAAATCGACCAGTGGTGGAAATGGCTTGTAACATGATGAAAGAAGCAGAACTTTCAACGAAGTTTTGGGCAACAGCAGTAGCAACAACAGTGTTTTTTTTCAATATCTCACCAACAAAAATATTCATGAATCGAACCACATATGAAGCCCGAAAGGATAGAAATCCACGGGTAAGCCATCTAAAAGTATTTTGTTTTTTAGCATATGCTTTGGATACTTTTCCATCTCGTCGCAAACCTGATGTGAAATCAAAAAAAATGCATATTTGTAGGCTATGGTCGTAAATCCAAAGCATATAAATTGTATAACCCCATGAGTGGAAAAGATATCATATGCAGGGATGTTAAGTTCAATGAAACAAGAAGTTGGGCTTGGAATGAAAGAAATATTCCAGGACTAACAAATTCTCTAATTCCTCGATGTACCCGAGTCACCAGTAGCTGAGCAGTTGGCTCCAATAACATCTGAAATTATTGGAGAATCTTCGGCAGAGACAAGTCCATTAAGAAGACCAACAAGGGAAATAAGACCAAAACCGAGATTCGCTAATAATATGTATACTTCTTGTCAATTTTATCTTCTTGTTTCAGATCCTATATATTATGGAGAATCAATTGAAAAAGAAGAGTGGAAGCAAGCAATGATTGTACATATAAACGCTGTCAAGAAGAATGATACATGGAAATTGTTAACTTACCAGATGGTAAGAATTGATGGTCTAAAGGGGGTATATCGCACAAAGTACAATGCAGATGGATCTATTCAAAAGCATAAAGCTCGACTTGTTGCAAAGGGATATGCACAGCAACAAGGAGTTGATTTTGATGAAACATTCTCTCTCGTAGCACACTTTGAAATGGTGAGAACTCTCTTATCTCTTGCTGCTCCACTCTCTTGGCCAGTTTACCAATTTGATGTCAAGTCTGCATTCTTAAACGACTACTTGGAGGAAGAAGTTTATGTTGCTCAACCGGAAGGTTTTGTTGTGAGCGGGCAGGAAAGTAAAGTGTATAGGCTGAAAAGGTCTTATATGGGCTAAAGCAAGCCCCACGAGCAGGGTATAGCAAGATCAATTCTTATGTCCAGGAGAATGGATTTGAAAGAAACAAAAATGAGCCAACTCTTTACATAAAGAAGCGAGGTAAAGATGATTTCTTGGTGATGTATCTTTATGTAGATGATATGATTTATATGGGCTCTTGTGAAACTCTTATTGCTGAATTTAAGTCTTTCATGATGAAAACTTTTTAAATGACAGATTTAGGATTGTTGCATTTTTTTCTTGGTCTTGAGATTAACCAAGGTTTAGATGACATTTTTTGTCTTGCAAAAAAGATATGCAATTGATATTCTTAGGAGATTCAACATGCTGGGTTGTAATATAGCTTATACACCTATGAATGTAAGTGAGAAGCTCATATTTGATGATGGTACGGGCTTGACAGATGCTCGTTGCTTCAGAAGTATAGTTGGTCTGAATTATTTGTCGCACACATGGCCCGACATAGCATTTTCTATTAGTATGGTTTACAGATTCATGCATAACCCAACAAAGCATCATTTTGGGGTAGTTAAGCGGATTTTATGATATGTTGCTGGAACTACTGATTTTGGTATTTGGTATTCAAGAAAATCAGATTTTAGATTATTTGGTTTCACTGATAGTGATTGGGAAAGTTGTCTGGATGATAGAAAAAGTACTTTTGGATATGCATTCTTTCTTGGTTCAGGTTTTTTATCATGGAGTTCAAAGAAGCAAGAAATTGTGGTCTTGTCGTCATCCAAAGCAGAATATATTGCTGCCACTGCGTCATCTTGTCAAGCGGTTTGGCTTAAGGGATTGCTTGCTGATGTATTTCTGGAGCAAGCTGTTGGAACCAAGATTTTCTGTGACAGTAAAGCAATTATTGCAATGACAAAAATCCAGCATTTCACAGCAGGACAGAGCATATTGACATTTGGTACCATTTTATCCGAGATCTGGTAGAGAGTGGAAGTATTATGTTGAAGCATTGTGGCACAAATGAGCAAGTTGCAGATATTCTAACCAAAACACTTCCAGTTGGAAAGCATGAGTACTTCAGACTACAGATGGGAGTGACAAGTTTCGAAGCAAGGATTTGAAGAATGTTGCAAATCACTTCCAAAATAGGAAGTCAAGTACCAATTATGTTGCAAATATCAACTAAAACTTCACATGAAAATTCGACTTTGAATAATATAGGATTTGAACAAAGTTAAGGATGATAATTCATGAAAACCTTCACATTGGCGATGAGGCGATCGCCTTTCACTAGGCCAGTAATCCAGAAACACAGAAAACATTTACTCCACACTACTGATACCAATTAACCTATTTTCCTTAATGAAAAAATAAAATGTTAAACAAGCTACAATTACTAGAATTATTAAACTTGATCAATTTCTAATGCTTTAAAAAACCACTTAAACTAGTCAAAAGAACATAGAAAAAGCGCAGTGCTCTAAGAAATTTTTTTAAAATCAAATTGTAGGGTACAATCTTCCAGTAATTTCTTCAATTCTAACAACATGTTCAGTAATGCGATATAAAATTATGAGATGATAATATGAGATAAAGTTGAAATTTTGTTTGAACATGCAATTTTGACTTTTTTTATGGTATGTTTTCTTATGAACATAAAAAAATTCATAAGTTGTAAAACTATTAAAATTGTCTCAATTCTATATACAATCTTACCGAATAAACAAAAGTTTGTAAATGATATACTCCTTCCATTTCAAAAAGGATTACCTAGTTTGACTTGGAACGGAGTTTAACAAAAGAAAGAAGACTTTTTTATCTTGTGGTATAAATTAAAGTTATGTCAAATGTACCAAAATGTTCTTTAATCTTGTGGTTTTAAACATGCCACGTGAAAAGTTAAAGTTAAAGTGTTGCCAAAAAAAAGTAAAGGAGTCAATCTTTTAGAAACATACTAAAAAGGAAGTAGGGACATTATTTTTTAAACGGAGGGAGTAATATATTATCACAAAACTATTTAAAAAGAAGTGCAACATCATTGATCAGATTTTAATTCAATAAAAAAATTTAAACATAAATTTTAGATTTTTTAATATAATTCTCCCACATAGTATAGTCAATCTTCTCAGGTTGAACTCGATCACATAAATGAGAACGATGAACCAACATTATTACTTTGAGTCATTTATTGATAAATAAATTTGATTAAAAAATAAAGAATTTAGTGAATATAAATGGTAAAGTAGAAAATGATTCAAAGTAATAATATATGTGTTGCGAGAATAATCATTATATGAGTACAATGATTTCAAAATAATTATATAAATCATAATTTTTATTTACTTATGAAATAAATGGTTAGTAAATATAAATATGGGGTTATATTCATGAGATGAAATCAGCTTGAAATCACATGTTCAAACTAATTTTATCTCATAATTTCATATCACCATATGAACTCACATGTCTGCCTACTAAACCAAATACTTCCGAGTCTTTTACACTTCTATGAATATCTCTAACCTCTTGAACTTTCAAAAAGGTAATTTTTTTTTTCTCTTCTCTCAAATGATGTAAATTATAAATCAAAATTTTTATTTACATATAAAATAAATAGTTAGTAAATACAAATATGAGGTTTCATCCAAATTTTTAAAAAGTTACTTAAGGATTGTTCCCATAAGTAAAAGTTTATTTTAGCTGTATTTGCTATGGTGAAGGTGATATTGCATTGGTTGATGAAAAATACTGAATTTGGGTATTAATTTTTCAATTGCATAGAGCTATTTAGCTACAATTGAGTATTTGTCGCTGCATTATTAACTTAACGCAAAGTTTATTGGCCTTCAAAAATTTGCTGACAAAGGACCTACCTCTACTGGCTCTCCGAAGTATTAGTAGTTAGTAAAAGTCAACTTTCGTGAAACTTTTATTCTCCCTCCAATTTGTTTTCCCTGTAAAATATTTCCCCTACCGCCACATTCACCATACAGAAAAGGACATACCTTTCTCCCTCATTGTTGTTGATGCTCATATGGTCTCTCTCGCCATTATCGGCGTTTGGAGGATGACAAGGCCTTATAAATTATAGGATGCACTAGACAATGTACTTGGCTTGTGGAAGTTCTATACTGATTAGCCTTAACAGAATTTTGAGAGTATGAGTTACGGTAAACATATAATATAGTGGAGAATTCCATAATTAATTAAAGAATAGTTAGTGAGAAAGAAGTTTTAGGTAAAACAATTTGTTTGTTCCAACTTCCAAGCTTATAAATCTGAGTTAAAATATCATGTTCAATTTCCTTCTCATTTTTCTCATTTAGGTTTGACATCCTTTTTCAGGAATATTCATTTTATTGATCATAAGCCATAAAATTTCAAAAGTATCTTTCTTACCACAAAAACCTTAATCCATCTCAATTATTTACCCTATTTCTTTTTGTACTTTTGTATTAACTTTCAAAATATCTAAGGATAATGAATTTATTTTTGCATCGTCACATTTTGTTTTTTTTTGTACATGTAGATTATGTATCCATGATCACTTACTATGTAAAGTTATCATATCTCCACTATATTTCTTATCGTATAACTTCTTATCATATGTCCTTCTCCTCATTTTTGTATTTTATTCTACAAATTTTATTAATGACTTCTTTTCTTCTTTTATAAATTTTTATGATTGTTAATAATTTTATTATTGTTTCATGTAGTGTAGATAAAATGACTCAAAAAAAAAACAATTGGTACTACTCTACTAAAAATTATAGAAGGAGAATTTAAAAGAATTATAAAGAAATTTTCTTTGTATTCCATTGTCGGTCATATATTCTGTACAACGCTGAATATATAAAAGAAATTGTACCTCCAATATTTCAGTGACTGTCCAGTATTCTGTCAACGCTGAATATTCAATAAAAAATTGTACCTCCTACGCAACAAAAATTTTCTCCCCTAAAAAAAGAAAAAAGAAAAATCTTTATACAAGGAAAGAACTAGAAAGTATGTAGGTTTTATAGATGCTCTTTGTTGATGACATGGGCCTCCGAAACGTAAAAGCCCAAGGCACAATATGCTCCTAGACCTAAATTAGAAAAAAATAGGTCAAACTATAGTTATGCATTTGTACCAATAACTTCACCCCTACCTTCATCTTCTTTATATCCATCTAAAACTGAATCACCGGAAATAAAGTCATCGGAAAAATGCTTCTCACCAACACCCCCCCCCCCCTCAAGTTGGAGGGGCAGCACAAACACCCAACTTGCTCAAAAGACTTCGGTGAGAAGTACCAGGTAAAGGTTTAGCAAAGAGATCCACAAGCTGGGAAGAAGAAGCGACAAAGGAAAGAGAAATCATATCGGCCTGATATTGTTGACGCACAAAATGGCAATCAATATCCACATGTTTAATATGCTCGTGAATGATTGGAGTTTTAGGTATATGAATTGTCGTCTGTATGTCGGAGTGAAGGGAAACAGGAAAAGAAGGTGGAGCTGATAAATCCTCAAGAAATTGGGCCAACCATGTGAAATCTGCAAATACCCGTCTCATAGAATGGTACTCTGCTTCTACATAAGAAAGAGACACAAATGTTTTTTCTTTGATTTTCAGGATATAGGGTTGCCACCTAAACATATGAAAATACCACTGACTGAACGACGAGTCTCGGGACAAGGCGCCCAATCTGCATCACAAAAAGCAAGCAGCTGAACGGAAAGATTAGAGGACATAAAAAGGCCCAAACCTGGAGTGCCAAGTAAGTAGCGCAAGACATGAATTGCAGAAGTGTACTGTGAAGTACGAGGTAGCTTCATATATTGGCTTAGGTGATGAACGGAGAAAGGAAGGTGGGGACGAGTGTGAGTCATGTAGTTCAACTGACCAACCTCTGACATGAGGTTGGATTTGATAAAAATTCACTTTCATCAACTTTCAATTTCAGGGACGGATCCAAAGGTGAACTTTCAGTTGTGAGTTCGAGGCAATTAAACTCAGTAAGGACCTCAAGAATGAATTTTCATTGATTGAGGATCAAACCAGTATATTCACGTAGCACCTCCATCCCTAAAAAATAATGTAAGCTTCCCAAATCTTTAATTTGAAATTCGGAGAGAAAAAATGATTTCAAAGCTTGTAATTCTTCAATGTCATCCCCAGTCAACACAATATCATCCACATAGTCTATTAACATGGAAATAAAAGCACTATTGAGTTTATAAAAGAGTGAGTAATCATTTGACAAATGAGCATAACCTTTGAACTCAAGTACAACGGTTAACCTTGCATACCATTGGCAGCAAGCCTGTTTCAGACCATAAAGAGAGTTCCTCAAATGACAAACATAATAAGGAGGAGACTCTATGCCTGGAAGGAATTTAATATAACCTTTTCCTCCAAATCTCCGTGTAGAAATGCATTGTTTACATCTAATTGGAACAAATTCCATCCCTTTTTAATTGTTATGGCAAGAACACATATGATAGTGGTGATCTGAACGATCAGACTGAATGTTTCTTTAAAATCAACTCCCTCATTCTGTATATACCCTCTAATGACAAGACGAGCTTTCAAACGCTCAACTGATCTATCAGATTGTAATTTCACCTTATAAACCCACTTACAAGGTAAGGCTTTACGGCCTAGAGGAAGACGGACAACATCCTAAGTATTATTGGATAACAAAGCATTTATTTCTTTCGCCATTGCGTCCTGCCAACCCGGGGTGTAAAACTACAATGGAATTACTGTTGGGCTCATGAATGGGAGACAGAGAAGTAAGAAAATGTTTGTTAGGTGAAGAGAGGGAAGTAAAAGAGAAAGAAGGAGCTTGAATAGAAGATAAAAAAACAAAAATTAGAAACATATGCTAGATGTACAGTGCTTCAAACATCATCTTCTAAATAGGCGGGAGTTTTGAGAGATCTAGTAGACCTTATTAGGATAACAGGATCAAGAGATGGAGATGGAGACGGAGGTGTGTCTACATGAGATGGACCAAGATCAGAAGATAGGAAAGAAATATATGGAAGTGTACTTGGATTCGAACAAGCTGGAAAATAGGAACTGGATATGACGATTTATCAGGGCAATTGGGACTAAAAACACTGAAACTTCAGGATACATAGGAGAAAGAGAAGTAGTGGGAATGATGGGAACTACACAAATTCTAATTCTTGAAATCAAACAACTTATATCCTTTCTTTCCATGAGAATATATATATGAAAACACAAATGTGGCTCTAGGATCTAACTTAGTTCTTCTGTGACGCAAATTAGGGGCAAAGCACAAACATCCAAACACCCTTAAGTGATAGTAGAAAGGGAGTTTTCCAAACAAAATATGATATGGTGTTTCAAATTTTAGAAACTAGGTGGGACAACGATTGATTAAATAGGAAGTTGTTAGAATAGAATCACTCCAAAATTATGATAGTAAATGAGAATGAAAGAACAAAATTCTGGTCACCTCTAGTAGATGCCTATGTTTTCTTTCAAAGACACCATTTTATTGTGGTGTACCTACGGAAGAATTTTTATAAACAACTCCTTTTGATAAAAAGAATAAAGAACCCTCTTGAATGGAACCAAGTCCGTAGTATTATCAGATCTAATGATTTTAACCTTTTTGTCAAATTGTCTTTTTACCCTATTTAGGAAATTTTGTAAAATTGGAAAGGCACTGCTCTTGGTAGATAATAAGAAAACACAAGTCCCCCTACTATAATTGTCAACAATTATAAGGAAATATCTATATCTTTCATAAGTACGTGTGTGAAAAGGTCCCCAAGTATCAATGTGTATAAGACAAAAAAAATTGCTTACTAGAAATATCACTATTGGGGAAGGGAAGCTTGGCTTGTTTATCTAAAGGACAAATATCACAAAGGCTCAACAAACTTAGGTAAAAAAAAAATAGGAAAAGAAATTTCATTGATATTCTTCATGTTGGACAGAGGTATGTGGCCTAGCCTATCATGCCACAACTATTAAATACATCAAACCGAGAAACACTAGAAAGAGCAATATAAGTGTTGTGTTTGGGTTGAAAAATTGAATTCGAAATGCTATTACAAAGATCTACTAAAACATGAAATTTGAGGTTGATCATGTTCCATCACATATAGTCAATTTTTGGATTTACCAAACACTATTGGGCTCTTCATTAAAGGGACATGCATGAAATAGTGAGAAGGAGAAAATTAATAGATGTTGGAGAATAGAGAGTAGATTAAAGTGAAAACATGAAAAAAAAAACGACATTAGAAATGTTGATACAGTTAGAAAAAGAGTTTTTCTGATCCTAAATGTGTTACTTTAACAGTTTGATAATTGGGAAATTTGACAAATGTTGCTGTAGGCAACATATTAAAAGAGATAAAATATCCTTTGTTGAAAGTCATATGCTGACTTGCTCCTCAATCAGTAATACATGAAGTTGGGATAACAAGGATGTTATTTGGTTTGGAATAGAATGAAAAAGGCAGAATGTTTATAACAGCACAGTTAGCATTAGCTATGACCTCAAAATTTTCTTGTTGAAGCAATGACATGATTTGCTTCAGCTAGTCTTGTGATAAAAGATTTCCTGACTATGGTGGTTCCACGTTATATAGAACTGGTTTCCTACTGCCTCGATTGTCATAGCTACATTATTGTGAACAAAATTATTATTATTTTGTGCTTAGTAAACTAAAAATTAGTAGGAAACCCATAAATTTTGTAACATTGCTCAATGGTGTGCCCTATTTTCTTGCAATATCTTGATCTTGGAGTAGACTTCTTATTCTCGTTATAGCTTATTCTTGCATGTTTGTACTCGGGTGCTCCAGGTCTCTATCCAGAGGTTTTTTGTCCAAATGCCACAAAGGAAGAATTCTCCCTAGAGAATTTGGGGTTCATTTTTATCTCCATTTTCTTTTCCTCTTGAATCAACTAGGAAGAGACATTAGCCGTGGAGAGTAAAAGAGAAATCATCAAGATGTTATCTTTGGCTATAAAGTAATAATCGTTCAAACCAATGAGAAATTGCACCAAAATTACATCATGTTTTCTTTATCATTTTTTTGTTTTGCCCCCTAGGAGATAGCACATGCATATACTGTGAAAGTATCAAGTGTGTCGGGTTCATCTCACAGTCCCTTCATCTTTGTGATGTAAGTAGAAATGTTAGAGATCCTTTGAACAAGCTCATTGAGTTCTTTTTGGAGTTGAAACATCTTTGCTCCATTGTTTTTCCCAAATCTAGTATCCATATGTGAACATAGTTCCTTGACGGTGGAGCAATACATTACACTATCTGAGATCTCTCCTCAGAGAGTTGAGCCAGTAGATCATCATATTGTCAAATCTGCTCCAAGCTTTGTGTTGTTCAGTGCCTAGCAGATTTACTCGTGGATTCATCAAAGAAATCATACTTATTCTTTGCGGTCAAGGCAATCATCATGCCCGTTTTCCATTCTACAAAGCTTTTTTCATCAAAAAAAAGTATTCACGTGGTGAATCAGTTTGAGATATAAAATAAGGATGATATTTTGAAGAAAATCAGTAGAGTAAGCGACAACCATTGTAGTTGTTTGGAATGCAATGGTAGGATTATCACCCATTATTAAAGAGAAAAGAACCACAATGAAGAAAAGAAACGAGATTTGAAAAGAAGAAGAATCAAGGAATTAAAATCTTGCTCTGATACTATGTCATAACTATAAAGAAATTTTCGTTATATCCCATTGTTTGTCCAATATTCTTTATAACGCTGAATATATAACAAAAAAAAATTGTACCTCCTACATAACAAAATTATTCTCCCCTAATAAAGGAAAAAACATAAAATCTATATACAAGGAAAAATCTGGAATGTTGGTTTTGTACATGCTCTTATTGATGAATGGGCCTCTGAAACTAACAACCTAAGGCACAAAAGATTGTAGATCCAATCTGCTCAGAGACCCAAATTAGAAAAAACAAAAAAAAGTCAAATTGTACTTATACATTTGTACCGACAACTTAACCTTTACCTTCATCTTCTTTATATATATCTAAAATTGAATCACCGAAAATAACGTCGTTCAAAAAATTCTTCTCAGCAAAAAAAGTAGTGCACAAAGACAAAGAGAAGAAGAAGAAATCAACTATTAGATTAGAAAAGTCCATAGAAGTTGAAAATACAATATTGGAAAATTGTATCAATGGAAAAAGAGAACGTGTAATAAATGTTTTTCTTACAAATGTAGAAGGAGATGATTGAGGAGGAACAACATGATATATTTATTCCACAAAATGAGACATATTCTATTGTTGAGCCTTCTATGGTTAGTCATTCAATTGATACTTTCTTTGTGAAGCCTCTTAAGTATGTAAATTGCAATTTTAAGTCAATGATTCATATGTATTTAGATTGCAGAGGTTCTTTATTGTTAAGTCGAAATTGTGTAAGTTTTCAGATTTTAGTAGGAAAAAAAACTGAAAAAGAAATATAGGCCTTATATTTTCGAAAACTACTCATAATTTAAATATGTGAGTATTTGATTTTGTTGATTCTATTGAGAAATATTGGTAAAACATAAGTGTTGTGCAAAAATTGTTTTATTGTTATGTTATTTTCAGTAGATGACCTATTTGTTGTAATAGATGAGCTATCTATTCCAACAAATGAGTCATATGTTGGAAGGAATCAAATCAGTAGCAAGATTTTTTTATTTCTTCCGAAATGTGCCTTGTCGTCTTAAACAAATAACCTATTTATTGCAATAGACACATCATCTAATTGAAGAAATCAAATCAGTAGACTATTAATAATTATGTTAATTATTGTATTATGTTATATTATTAAATTTATTGCTATATTTTTAAATGATGTCCAATTCAATTGTATTTTTATTTTTATTTATTTCTTATTCGTAGAGAAAATGACTTCTGAAAGAAAAAACAAATGAATCAACCTCTAGTTAATCAAGTAAAATAGCTTAAGTACAAACACTATTAGAAGAACTTGTTGAACAAGTCCTTTCATAAATAGATGATATGTTACATTCTATGGATGTATAGAAATAAAATGTTGAAAGTAATAATGAAGAAAAATCAGTTAGAAATTCTTGAAAATTATAGAGGAGGAAGATAAAATAAAAATGAAGAAAAGAAAATAAATGATAAAGATGAGGGAAAAACTGAAAGTGATAAAGAAGATGATGAGGCAGGTTAAGAAAGTGATGAAGTAGATGATATTAAAAGTGGAAAAGCTGCTAAAGAGGAAAGTGAAGAGGATAATGAAGCGGAAAGAAGATGACAATATTGATGAAAATGTTGACGTATCCATGAGAGATAGTGAACATAGATCAAAAACCCGACGTGATACTGTCAAAAATTTTAGTATTAAAGAGTTTCAGGTTGAGATGTGTAAAGATGATCCTACAAATTTGACGGGTGATTTTGTTGTAAAATTAGTCATAGAAATTAAATTTTATTTTTTAGAAAGACATTGAGCAATGAAAAATTGAGGATTTCTTTAAGTCCGATTGTTTTGGAGACTTTGATTTTGAATAATAACAATATGCGCTTTCAAACCGACCATGATATATGATCTTCTCAAGCACATGATCAAATATAAGGGTGATGATGATGATGCTTTGAAGAATAAAAACAAGATAATGAATGATATAAACTATTGTGGTGTGTTGATTTATTTTTCACATGAAAGAATTTGTCATAGTGATTGGAGTGAGATGTCATCTTCCTTATAAACCAACACTTGGAAAAAAAGATGAAAGAAAACCAAGACATATAAATCAGTCAAGACTGAAAAGAAAGACAAACTGTCAACCAAGACAACCAGAAAAATCAACAAAGGCAAAGGAAAATAAATAATGAGAGTGAATTGTTGACCATTGTTTGACATAGTTACAAAGAGAATGATTTGTTAGCAAATCTCAAAAACAAAAAGGATTTAAAGAAGCACAAAAGACGATTGTGCTTGGTTTGAATTGTGCATGTAATTTTATGGGCTAAATTAATAAACAAAGTTATAGATCTTCAGTTGTTTATGCTTGCTTATGATTTGAATGCATTCAACAATTGTCAATGCGGTTATGATAGTTATTTCTTAACTGTTAAATATTTGTTGACAAAATTATCATCAAATATGAACAATTTATATACCCTTCCTTGGGCTTTCATGGTACAGTTCACCTCTAATTTTTATTCTCCCTCCTATTTATTCGACCTATAAAATATCTCCCCTACCGCCACATTTACAACAAAGGACAGGGAAAACCTTTCTCCCTCATTGTTGTTGATGCTAATGTGGTCTCTTTTGCCATCGTCGAGGTTTGGAGGATGATAAAGCCTTATAGGAAACACTAGACAATGTACTTGGCTTGTGGAAGTTCTATAGTAACTATCCTAAAAAGAATTCTATAACAGAATTTTATGCATTGTTTGTTTATTTTGAGAGTATGACTTACGATTATAATATAATATAGTGGCGAATATTATAAATAATTAAAGAAAAGTTAGTGAGAAAGAATTTGTAGATAAAACAATTTGTTTGTTCCAAATTTCAATTTTATAGATCTAAGTTAAATTAAACTTCTTTCTCATTTTCCTCATTATGTTTTTAGTCAAGTTGTAAATCCTTGTTTAGGAATACATGTTTTCCAATGAACTTTCGCTTTCCTACTTTCTAGGAATGCAGAAGCCTTTTTTCTATAGGAGCTTCCGGAATCCAAGCCCTTTTCTTTCAAGCCAACAATAATCACCCACTGTGATTATTGCATTCACCTTGGATCGTAGGATGGAGGAGAACAAAATTTCATATCATTTGACATAACTAGATGGATCATGGGAAAGTCTGAATGGTACAAATGGGTTGAAAAAAGCTAAAAGATGATGCAAAGATCAGTTATGAGAAATAAGTCTATTGAATAGGCTTGGTCCTGTTTGAAAGAACATTCAAAGGAACAAAAGAAAATTAGGAGGTGGGAAATTTAAAAGCAAGGAGCAGAACACTTCTGTACAAGAAAACAAAATGGATATTGGAAATTTATAAGCATAATATCTCTAAATAGTGGGGGAAGTTCATGCGTTAATTATTCCTGAGCTTACATGGAATGCAGGGTGGCTGGACATAGCACTTAAGATTAGAAGGTTTATTTAATGTAGAGAAAGACGTAGGACACACCTTTCTATAGGGTTGATGAGGATGACGACCCTTATGTAGAGGTTGTACAAAAAAATAGATAGAGAAGTAGAAATTTAAGAAAGACTGATATTAATAGGAGCAAAGGAGGAATCCAGATAACCAAGTCAGTGAATATACAATAGGAAGACCTCCTCAAGAGATGCCTAATAGGATACTTAAGTGAATAATTGAAGGAAAAATTAACTCTTGCGAATATCAGAATGTAGGTTTCAGCAAACTGGAAAAAAGTGTTTAGTGTTAAATATATATGAACTGTATAGTGACACATTGTTATTTGAGTCCCTAATAGATATATGGGGGAACAAACCATACGAGGTCAATGGAGGTGGAAGAACAACAAATTCCAGATCAACTAGTGAAGCCTAACAATATGATGCATCTCTCACACTACCTCTGTGAGAGAAACATAGATTAGAGTAGTAGGGACCACCCTACATTTGTGGTCCAAGAAGATATTTAAAGACATGGGGGAATTATGCGGAGGATGGGGTGAAACGAAATAAGAAAGGAAAATTAAAAAACACATGAAATGAGAGAAAATCCCGGTGAAGAATGATGGAAGAATTCTATCGTTTGAGGAGTCTATTTTATGTGATGGGATAAAATATTACTTCCCTATTTGGGTGGAGGCAAACTAAGGTTTGAATTGCTGCTAGAAAGTGGTAGGGAAACTGCAGGAGAAGAGGACAATGATTTTTCCTAGTTAATGACTTTATGCAGGGTATAGAAGTTGCATACAACTGCAATATAGGATAAAAGACCTTTTTAGAGATTTTGGTACAACTCAATACGTGCGCTCAGTGTTGAAAACTGGAAAGTCTAGTGCAAGTGGGTCACATGAGCAACATTTATGTTGCTAAATGAGAAATTGGATTTGGGCCTTGTACAAAAGCCCATAACCATCATATATTTAAAGGATCCAAAGGCCCATACAATGCATCTCAAGTAATTTTTAATGACTAACAAGGAGGAAAGCCTAACCGATTAGAAGAACAAGGATTTGCATGCGACATTGAAGTTATGCATGCAACTATAACAGTCTCACCACAAAAGAGTACATATGCAAAGGTTGTCATGATGATATTTGAAGATGAAAATAGGAAAACTGCGATGGTTATGGCGAAAGAAATTCAGCATTACATTGACAGGAATGGGATCAGCTGTAACACAGAAATTAGGGGGAATGGGCTAGTGATACGAAATTAAAATACATAAATTGTTGATTGGAAATAGGAGAAAGTCATCTCAATTCTGCAGCAACAACAAAACCCCTCTTGAGCGCAGCATAATCTGATCAAATTAGGGAAGATCTTTAGAATTGATTTCCAAGGACATGAAGAGGAGGCCATAAAGTTACTTCTCCAAATAGATAGTTGACTTCTAGACAAGCAAGAAGAGTGGACCAAGGCACTAAATATAAAAACCACAAAATCAAAGATGCACAAGACCTTAAAAGTCTTTTCTCGTTTGATATAACATTAAAAAGCTCAAGGAATAGGAAAAAGGGGAGAAACATCACTCTAGTTACAATATAAAGTTTAAGATAGTGTCATGGAATGATCGGGGAATGAATAATAAGGAGAAGAGGGAGACTGTCAAAAGCTTAATTTCTGAATTGAGGGAAAACATTATCTCTCTCCAAGAAACTAAGCTTGAGGGGAATATTGCAAAAGTAGTGAATCAGATGGGGAGGTAGATGGATCAAACATGCTTGTCTTGAAGCTAGTGGAACAAGAGGCGGAATCATTTTAATGTGGGATGAGATGGGTGATAAGCTCAAATTACACTTACTTAAAGAAGTATAAGCAGTCGTATCAAGTAAAGAACCCAACTATTAGGTTGGGGTCGATCCCACGAGGAAAATGATTTAGACTTAACTTTAATGCACGATTACATCTATTTAGTCAAGTCTTTTCCGAAAACTAGTAATTTAAGGGGGGGGGGGTTGTGAAACAAAGTATTGTAATATTGTGAAATCAAACAAGTAGCACGAGAGAATTATTGGTGTTTATCAAGTTTTGAGAGAAACTAGGGTGTAAGTGTACCTAATCGGTTCATAACGCCATAATCCTACTTATAACAATTCTTCCCTAGTGTTTTGCATGAAAAGTGATAAGTTATGTATCTCTAAATCCTTGGTCCGGCATTTAGAGAATTTCAGCCCGTACCTTGGTCCATCTACGTGTGTCTAAGTTACTAACCCTTACCTTTACTTCATATTAAGCATCATATTCGACGTATGACTTAGTTATTACTTTGCATCAATTGAAAGTAGCTTATTAGATAGTATCCCACTAAATGTATGTAGATAATTCTTTTCCTATTAAGTACCCCCTTGGTCCGGCAAGTATCAATAAGGAAAGTTCTAACGCGTGCACTCATTAAAAAAACTTCTAAACGAAAGAATTATTGATGCATGCAATAACATATTTAAGAATTGTTATCTAGCAAGGTTTATTTTGATTAATCACCCATGGTTCGCAGTACCCGAGTTGTGAATTTAGTTACCCATGCATAGAAGAACGAAATTCATGGTTGATAAATAATAAATCATGAACTTACTTTGTCAAATGCAAAGAAAATCCAAAAATTCAACTTGAAATCACACAATTATCTTAAAAACCAAATTCGGAAATTTTAATTAAAGCCAAGTTACATATACAAATCTCAAAGAAAAAAACTAAGAAACTAGTAATATAATCCAACCCCCCAAAAAGAGGTTTTACATCCTATTTGTAAAAAAACAGAGTCCTAAAGTAAAAGGAATTCAAATAAGGAATATTTTTACAAAATGCGGCTTCAATCGACGAACCCCACAGACGATCCGTCGATCAAAGGACGAACCGTCGACTGCCTCTGTAAATTCATGCTTAGCATCTTTTATCAATCTTCACTTTGCATCTTCTCTGATCCAATCGACGAACCAACAACATGTTTCGTCGATTTACCTACGGTCCGTCGATGCTTCTTGTCGTTCCATACTTAGCTTTTCTCGGGTACTAGGACATTCTCTCATCAGATCGATGTTTTGACAGGACGGTCCGCCAACGGACTGTCGGTCCTCCTTAGCGCCACTCTTAGTCGGAATTCCCCTAGTTGCTTCCAGATGCCTGAACCTACAGTCGACAGTCACCACCTATGGTCTGTCGATGGAACGACAGGGGTCGTCGATGGCCTTCGTGGGTCACCTCTGAAATAATTCTTCACAGCCTTCTGCATTTTGGCCTTGGACAACTTTCCTGCAAAACAAAGATAAAAACATATTAAAATTATTACAAAAAGGCTCTAGACATACAACAATCTAAGGAAAAAGCATTGAAAGTTCCGTGAAACCACGGTACATCAACAACCTCAACTGAAATTCGTTGTTTGTCCTCAAGAGACGCACTATGACTCTACACAAAACTTTGTTTACAAGTATTCTTTTTTAATCTTTCGCAATGACATGGTTATCAATCCCGACTTTCTCATTGCTTTAGTGCATGTTTCTCCTCTTAGGCTTGATAGACTTACTCATATGGATCATACAATGACACAGACTCTCCATGCACCGACACCTCTACTCTCTTGTCTCTCGCCAAAATACCAACTTTTTGATATTGCAACTAGTGCTCTCAATTCAAAAAATATCCTCCTTTTTGACACAGTGATTTAACCTTTGAGTATAAGGATCATTTTTTAACACTCACGCTCAAAATAAATTCACCCCTAATTGGTACTTGTCTCCATAGGCTTGCCCTTATTTTCACAGCTTATGTTCACCATATTAGACTCTTAGGATTCCGATAAGATGTTGTTGGCTAGTAACGTAGGCTCAGGTCAGGTATGGCAAATATGGGTACATTTTAGTGACTTGTTGCGCTCCTTGACATTATGGCTAAGCGTTGTACCTTTTTCATTTTCTATTATGCCCTACTTTTTCTTGTTAACTTTGCCTTATTTTCTCCTCTCATTCTCTTTTGTGGAAGTGACTCTTACTTCTTTTTGTTCAACACTCTTTTTCTCTTTTCTTTATTTATTCAATTGACAATTTTGAGTGAGTCGCTTCTCTTGTTCACTGTTCCTTTTCTTTTCCACATTACTCTTTTATACACTCTTTTCGGGTCATCACTCATAATAGCAACCCTTAACTTATGGCTTTGCCATGAGCCGAGGTACACATTACCCAAGGTTGGGTTAGGGCCAAGACGAGGTCAATTTCTGCATTAGCCACCCTTAACTTATGCTTTTGGCCTAAGTTGAAGTGCACATGTCCAAGGAGGGACCAAGGCCAACATATTATACACAGGGAAGTTGAGTTGGTGAAGAAAAAAAAGGTTTATTATAGGCTCAAAATATTTGGATAAAAAAGGGATAACAATTTCATCCGGATCACTTCACTTTAGGCTAGATTTTTTCTTGATTAAGGACTGATGATCCTTTTCAAATTGTCTAACACAGATTCCTTTTGTAGGACCAAACGTGCAAGTTCTAGCTCGGTACCAACAGGGGAACATTCAAATTTGATCAATTACTAGCTCGGTACCAATAGGGGAACATTCAAATTTTCTCACAGCCTCTTGACACCTCATTACACTATAAGATTATCGGTTGTCTAGTTTGAGTTTTAGATTGAGGATTATGCAGTGGGTGCATCTCTATGTCATGATTAGAGACAACATTCAACATTCATTATACCTATTCATTCAAGCACTCTCTTCTAACGGGATATCATTCATGTTTAGCCATCATGCTTCATTTGTCACTTTCATACTTTGTACAAGTTAGACACATGCCCGTTCAACAGTAAAGTATTAGTCTCTTGGTGCAAAAAATCATAGGCAAGAAAACCAGCAAGAGAGGATCGTGAGTTAGGCTACTTAGACATCACCCTAGCCCTCACTTTCCATTAACCCCACCCCCAACAAAAAAACAAGCAATTTTCCCCAATACATAAGAAATATAGAGATAGGGTAGTAGGTGAAGCAAAACTGAGGCACATAGCGCCGAAGATCAACAAGAAGGCTAGTCTGGCTTCCCGGAACCCGCACCCTCAGTAGAGACACCCTCAGTAGTGCTCACAGCAGTATCCGAACTCTTAGTGGTGCTTCTCTCAACAACCTCTGCTCTGGAGCTTCACGCCCCAACAGACAACTCTCAAGCCCTCATCTGGTGGGTCTCCTTATCAATTAACGAGGCTCTCCTCACCGCCTCAATATATGTCCGCTCTTTCTTCCTAGCACAAGCCTCATCTCATTCAGATGTACAGCTGGAAAGGTGCCGCTTGGCACGCTCACGAGACTCAGGTGGTGGTGCAATAGAGTAGTGAAAAGTGTAGCAAACATTGCATCCTCCGTTGTCTCAACTAGTGCAGTCTCAGGCTGGGTACCCTTATCTCCAGTATGCTGTAAACATCTGCCCGTAGACTCGCCACAGCCTCTTTAAGAGTAGTCAAATCAATAGTGGGGGTTGGGCGTGCTAGAAATCGCATCTCAAATTCATCTAGGCGCTGGTGGACCGCCTGAATCTTCCGCTCCGTCTACTAAGCCACCTTCTTCTCAATTCGGTCCTCAACCTCGGCAATGGATTTTTGCATCAAAGGCTGGATATGATGTAGCAAGGTGGCCATCTGGGCATCTAGCTTTTGGACCCATCCAATCGGGACCAGTGCTGATGATGGTGGTGTAGACCGGGAGGAACTAGGTGCCCTACTATTGCCAGGGGCAGAATTGGACGGGGTGGTATCGATAGGCTCTGAAGTGGCAGGATGATCCCCTTGGGCTTGCTCTATATTATCCGCAAGTTCTCACTCAGCGGCTGCAAATGATCTCTGGGCCCTCGTCGTGGTGCCACCACATTTGCCTCATCCATGATGAGACCGATATCCACAATCTTGGTCGGAGTACGAATGACTTTAGAGTGATAGAGGGTCACTCCAGCATCCCTGCATAACTAGAAAATCATACCGGCGAATAAGTAAGTGGTTGAGTTCTTAAAGGCCCACTTATGTATCACGGAGATCAAAAACCTCGCGAAGTCGATCTCCAACCTGGCTACCATGCTACTACCAGGACCGCTCTATCCCAGGTAAGGATATTATCTACTGTCGTGGGAGAAAGGAGGTGGCGGACTAACAACCAGAAGAACATGGCTGCAAAGGTGAGGTTGACCTTTTTGCTAAGGCCTCTGGGTCCAACATCTAGTATGCTCCCTCGCCATCAATGAAGAGCTGTTATGCAATCCACCTCTTGGTGGACTCTCTCTAATCTCTGCTCTGCTGAAACTAGACACTCTTGAACAACTTTCACCTGTAGTCAAACTCTGGAGTGAGGGGAACCTTAGCGACATCAGTGGATCCACCGTACAGGAAGCGACGAATGGAATTAAAAGAAATGTTCACCCGATAGCCTTAAACGAGAATATTTGTTAATGGGTCGTGTTTGGCGGGGTTCAACCGCCTCTCCAAATCACTTCGGAGTGTCTCTACAAATTTGGCGTAGAACTCTCGCACAGTCTCCTCACTGTAGGACTCCATACTCCTCGCCATCCACTCGAGCCTGTGGTGGGTAAATAAGTTATGCACCTCAGGCACTGTGTGAATAGGCTACCTTTAAGAACAAGCCGCTCAACTGTCACCAACCGATTCATCAACCCCTTATTATTAAACACCTTTGAATCCCTGTTGACTGGGTACTGGCCATCTACGGACCACCGGCTGGGATTATCAAAAACCGATGTAGGGACCTCATGTTGTTATGTTGGAGCACACTCCGAACTCTGGGCCTCATCTGACAAGGCATTGCGAGCAGGCAAATCTGGGAGAGTTGATCCCTGTGATCCGGAACTGGAGGCAGTGGCCTCATTCGACCCCTAGAGTGGGCCGACTCTGAACCTAAAGCCTCCTTAGAGCCGGATGCTCCTTCAAAACCTGAGGCAGACCTAGATAGTGCGTCGGTTACTCTGCGCTCCTCATCTGACCGGGAGGCAGTGACTACACCGGACGCCACCATCTTGGGGTGCCTCAAGTGGCTCTAGCAGCTGGTGTCGGGGTCCGGGTGCAAGGGGGACGTATTTTTGATCTTTATCATCATCGAACATACCTATCAACTGTCGGAAAGGTTCCACGGACTTGGACCTACCCCTTTGATAAACGAGGTCTTGTTTCAGGGCCATTAGTCTCAATGTAATCAAACTACACAAGCGAAATGATCAAAATAGAATCTGGATACATAAGACCCAGGCCAGTGTAGAATTGCAGTATTAGGAGACGACAACGATCGACGGTCCGTCTACAGTGTCCATTGGTGGACATTTACCAAATTTTAGAAGTTGACATTCCACAGACCTCTTAGTTAGAAACGACGAATATGCAGAATGGCTCATCGATTAATGGATGAACCGTAGTCAACTTCCGTCATTTGACACTTAGAATAATTCAGAATTTCTCAGGAATCACAGTTTCATTAGCAACGGCGGACGTGCAGAATGGCTCGTCGATCAATTGACGGAAAGTAGTCCACTTCCGCCGTTCAAAATTTAAGCATTTTATATTTTAGCCATCGACGGACCCCATCGACTATCCGTAGACGGGGTCTTGTGTTGTTGGTCAGAGACGGGTTTCAGGGCATGGTTTTGAAAACACATTCTTACACTTTTAAGCAGATCGCAAGTTCAACCAACAGATAATAACAAGTATAAGACCAATTCTTCCTCCTTAGGGCTTCAATTTCGAACACGGGTTCGACGAGATTATCAATCCCTAAGTCATAAAATCAACAAGCATATTGAATTTACATATATTCCACCCCTAAGGCATTCACTTTATATCATTCGAAGGGACATAGAACCCAATTTTAACAAGTTTACATGCAATTTTTTCCCTAAGTTAATATCCATATACAATCTATTTGTTTCCAAAAGAAAATGAACTAGAATTCATTAATCAAAAGGAAATGAAATGTCTTTATGTTGTAGTGGATTGAATGAGTGGGTGATATTGCAACACCAACCTACGTGCCCGCTTTCGAACACCGACAAGAGAACACACAAAGGAGACGGAGTAGAAACTGGGGGGGTTAGGAATTTGGGATTTCTCAGAGTTTGGGAGAAGTGGGGTTTTGAAGAAAATGGAAGGGTGAGGTTAGAAGAGTTAATGGAGAAGGAAGGGAATAAGGGGAAGGAAATGGTTAGAAGGGAATTTGAAAAGATGTGGGAGGGTAGATGAATGGTTTAATTTTAATATAGACTATCGGTTCGGGTCGGGTTACTGGTTTTGTGAACTGATGATACCCGGTCGATGGACTGTCGACTGGACCGTCAATTGTGTAGATATTCAGACCAAAGTTTAAGACATACCTGGGATCTACGGACACCGTCAACGTTTCATCGATTGAACCACGGCCCGTCATTTGGTCTGTAGATCTGTGCATCGGATTAATTTCTGCACAATTCATGGGTTTGGTCCCTGCACATTGAACACCCATTACGCTATTCTTTTTGTGTTTTTCTGGACACTTTTGATACATGGAACCTAAACTTCTCTCTAGACAACACAGTAAAATAACAAATGAATATGATTAAACTAAAAACGACATAAGAGAATGCAAATGTTCTTAAAAAGAAAAGAAAAAACCTATTGTTGGCTAGAGGATACACCTTTGATTGCCTCCCAAGAAGTGCTTAATTTAACATTGCGGCACGAGGCAAGACCCTTGATTACTCAGACTTCATCAATGTTATATGACTCAACCACTTCATAGGCACTCTCGTCATGCCCTAGGTAGATCTTGATTCTTTGCCCATAAACCGTGAAATTTGCACCCTCCTTGTTCTCCAACTCAACCGCTCCATATGGGAATATTTTAGTAATAAGGAATGGCCTAGTCCAGGTGGACTTGTGTTTGCCCGGAAACAAGCGTAGCCTAGAGTTGAATAGAAGCACCAAGTCCCCAACTGCAAACTCTCGCTTTTCAGCCTTTTGGTCATGGTACTTCTTTATCTTCTCTTTGTAGATGGCTGAACTTTTATATGCTTTTGGAGAAACTCATCAAGCTCATTCAACCCGTTAAGTCTCTATTCCACTGTTTCATTCCAATCAATATTTAGTTTCTTTATCGCCTACATGGCCTTGTGCTCTAACACAACCGTCAAGTGACAAGCCTTTCCATATAAAAGTTGGTACAGAGACATACCTATGGGGGTCTTATATGCTGTCCGGTAAGCCCAAAGAGCATCATCAAGCCTCCTTGACCAATCCTTTCTAGTAGAGTTCACCGTTTTCTACAGGATCTGTTTGATTTCTCTGTTGGACACCTCAACTTGCCCACTACTTTGTGGATGGTACGGAGTGTCTACAATATGGCGAACCCTATATTTCTCCAAAAGTCCTTTGAAAAACTTGTTGCAAATGTGAGATCCCCCATCACTAACAATGGCCCTGGGTGTGCCAAATCTGGAGAAGAAGTTCTTTTTCAAGAACGTGGTGACACTCTTCCCTTCATTGTTGGCAAGTGCTATGGTTTCCACCCATTTTGACACATAATCCACCTCCACGAGAATATATTTCATTCCATGAGAACTCATGAACGGGCCCATAAAATCAATGCCCCATGCATCAAACAAATCAATCACTAGAATAGGATTTAAAGGGAGCTCTTGCCTCTTCGAAATTCCTCCATATCTTTGGCACCTATCACATGCCTTAGAAAACTCATGAGCATCTTGGTGAGTGGTTGGCCAATAGTACCCACACTGCAAAATTTAATAGGTTGTCCGGATACCACTATGATGCCCCTCCACAGGCGAGGAGTGGCATGCCTCCAAAACACTTAGCATCTCAACTTCTGGCACACAACAGTGAATAAGCCTATTGTCACAAATTTGATATGATAAAGTGTCATCCCAAAAGAACTTTTCACATCATGCATGAACTTTTTTCTCTGATGGAATGACAAGTCCGATGGGACTATATCACTAGCCAGATAATTCACAAAATCGGCGAACCATAGAATCAAGTCATGAGAAGCAGCCAATACATGCTCATCACGGAACGTGCCATCTATTTCAGCCTTTTCACACAACTCTCTCATATCTTCATCCCATAATCTGGACAAGTGATCGACATCTTGATTTTTGGACCCTTTTCTATCTTTCACCTCAAAATCAAGCTCTTGCAATAGTCGCACCCATCTAACAAACCTTTGTTTGGCATCCTTCTTTGCCATAAAATACCTCAAATCGGAGTGGTCAATATTCACTATAACTCTCGTGCCAAGCAAATAGGAGAAAATTTTTTCAAAAGCAAATACCACCGCAAGGAGCTCTTGTTCAGTCACAGTATAGTTCTTTTGTGTTTCATTTAGGGCCTTACTAGCATAATAGATGGGGTGAAGAATTTTATCCTTACTTTGTCCCAATACCACACCAAGAGCAACCCCGCTAGAATCGCACACACCTCAAATGGATTACTCCAATCTGGGGAAATAATTATGGGCGCAGACACCAACTTCTCCTTCAACTCTCCAAATACCTTTAGACAAGATTCATCAAAATAGAATTTACATTCCTTCTAAAGTAACTTGAACTGGGGATGTGCAATTTTTGAGAAATCCTTAATAAACCTCTTGTAGAAGCCTGTATGACCAAGAAACTTCTCACACCTTTTTTACAGAGATAGGTGGAGAAAGTGTCTCTATAACCTCAACTTTTGCTTGATCAACCTCTATACCCTTATCTGAGATGCGAGGGCCCAATACAATACCCTATTTCACCATGAAGTGACATTTTCCCTAATTAAGCACAAGGTTGCAATCTTCACATCTTTTGAGAACCTCTTCCAAGTGACTGAAGCAACGATCAAAAGAGTCGCCAACAACTGAAAAGTCATCCATAAACACCTCAAGAGTTTCCTCCACGTTATCGGAGAATATCGACATCATACATCTCAGAAAAGTATCATGTGCATTACACTACCCAAAAGGCATCCTCTTGAATGCGAACATCCCATAGGGGCAAGTAAAGGTCTTGATACTTCGGTGCAATAGATATTTGATTGTAACCCGAATAACCATCAAGAAAACAACACCATCCTTTTCTTGAGAGCCTATCTAACATCTGGTATATAAAGGGCATAGGTAAATGGTCATTCTCAGTCCATGCCTTCAGTTTCTGATGATCCATACTGACTTTCCATCTAGTCACTGACCTCATTAGAACAAGCTCGTTCCTCATTGGGTACAACTTCATTTCCCCCTTTTTAGGCACACACTGAACGGGGCATACCTAACTACTATCAGCAATAATATATATGACTCCGGCATCTAACCACTTAATTATCTCCTTCTTCACTACCACTTTCATATGTGGATTCAAATGTCTCTGGTTCTCAATACTTGGCTTGCGGTCGGGCATTAGTTTGATTTTGTGTGAACAAATACCGGGTGAGATCCAAATAATGTCCGCAATAGTCTATCCAATGGATCGTTTGAACCTATTCAAAACTTTCACCAAACACTCTACTTATTGCACATTCAAGTCTGATTTGATGATTACTGCAAAGTGGCATCTCTTCTCAAGAATACATACCTCAGTGAGGTGGTAGAGCCTTAAGCTCTAATTTTGGGGCCTCTTCAATAGATGGTTTCGCGGTTGGAGACTCGCGATATTTCATATCTAACTCCAATTTCTTTGGTTTGAACCGAAATTCACCTCGTTCAAGTGCCACAACCAATGACCCATACTCTTCAATATTATCACTCTCAAAATTCATGATCATTGACGCTAGTGCCTCAACATCAAAGCGCTCTTCGATTTGTACCTCACGTACTCTAAAACCTATAGGATTTAGCAAATACCATTTGGAGTTCACCACTCTGCTTCTTGGACCTACAAATGTTGAAAGTTGCTTCTTCATTATTCAACCTAAACTTCATCTGTGCTTTTTCCATATGAACTAAGGCGCGACCAGTAGCAAGGAATGACTTTCCAAGAATATTAGGCACCATAAAATACACCTTGTAGTCAAGAATCACAAAATCGGTCGAAAATAAAAACGATTACACCTTCACTAGCACATCATGGAGTATCCCAATAGTCCTCTTCACTGTCCGATCAGCCATCAGTAACTGCATCGCAATGCTCTTTAGGTGACCCAAACCCAATTTCTTATATATGGAGAGAGACATGAGATTTATGCTTGCACTGAGATCACATAGTGATTTAACAAATTGTATCAAACCGATGGTACATGGAATAGTGAAACTGCACGAATCTTCTTTATCTTGCACAAGAGACCTTGTAGATATAGCAGTACAATGTTGCATTCGGTCATTTTCCTCAAAACATACCGATCTCTTCTTTGTAAATATATTTTTCATAAACTTGGCATAACCAGGCATTTATTCTAGAGCTTCTATCAAAGGGACATTGATTGAAAGCTATTTCAACATAGTGATAAAACGCCGGTATTTACCATCCTTAGTTATCTTCACCAATATTTGAGGGAATGGTAGTGGTGGTCTAGAAAAATTGGGATCAGTTTTTGGGGTACCTCTGCTTCTTTCACCGCTTTGTCCACTAATTCACCACTTGTTTTGACGAGCTCTTCATCTTTTCTCACCTCATCTTCTACTATAGACAGCATGGGTGGATCAATTGTTTGATTACCCCCTCGAGTCGTGACTGCCATGCAATGTCCATCATTTTTTGGATTCTGAATGGTATTGCTAGGAAGAGTGCCCAGTTGACGTGGGTTCACAGTAGTAGACAATTGGGCCATTTGCTACCTAAAATGCATGATCGAGACTTCATGTGCATCCACCTTTTGCCCGATATTAGCCAAATCACCTCTCAACTCCTTAGCGTGCTCATCAATAGCATCAAACCTCCTTATCATCATTTGCAACATATCTTCCACTCGCGCCATACTACCTCCACCATCCCTAGGATCTACTGCCCAATTTTGAGGCGGAACATAGGGCCCACTTCGTTCATTTCTGTTACCATAGTTACCCCGATTGAAGTTGTTATCGCGGTTGTAGTTTCCATCTCAACATAATGACCCTTTATGTTGTAATTCCCATAGTTCCGACCTTGATTTCCTTTACCTTTTGTGCCAATTCTCCTTATTAAAGCCTTGGGCCTTCAGTTGGAGCGCATTCACTACATAAGAATCCTCTTCATAGTAGTAGTCATCCACTGGTGGTGGTGGTTTAGTCAAATAATTCACCGCATTCACGTTCTCTACACCTCTAGTGATATTTTCAATATCAACCCGAGCTCAGTTCTCATTTGAGCCATCTCTTCACGAATCTTATCTGCGGCCAGGTTGTGTGTAACTTGCACTGCAAAGGTGTTTCTCCAAGTGCCTGACCTCCTAGTGCTCCAAGCCTTATTGTTGCGAGAGATTTTCTCCAACTTCTCTACGATCTCTGCATATGTGCACACTCACCATAAGACCCCCCGCAATAGTATCAATAACTGCCTTATTATTATCACCGTGCCCCCGATAGAAGTACTCTTTCAACGACTCATCATCAATGCGGTGGTTTGTGACACTTCTCATGAATGAGGTGAATCTATCCCAGAGCTACTCATTGACTCCCCGAGTAATGACACAAAGTCGTTCACTCTATCTTTGTGGTTGAGATTTTTAGACACTGGGTAAATTGTGCTAGGAACACATCCCTCAACTGGTCCCAAGTATAGATTGAATTATAGGGCAACATAGTAAACTATATTGTGGCCTCTCCCATCAGTGAGAGAGGGAACACTCTTAACCCGATGACGTCCATATCAAAATTTGGCTTCCATACACAACTCTTGCACACCGACCTCAATTTGGAAATATGAGCATACGAATCCTTATATCGTAGCCCTGAAAACAAACCTCTAGCGGTGAGCATCTGCATTAAGCTACTAGTTACAACGAATGTGTGACCCTATGGTAGAGGAGGTAGGACAAGAGGCCCATCAAAATCAGTGATGTTGATGTTGCCCCTATAGAATTCTTATGGGCGTAGGAAGGGAGGTTGCCTCCTCAAAGCATCATGACCAGGGTTTTCTACAATCACTTGGTTGTGAGAATCCACCAGTGGAGGAGCTGACGGTTGATCCCATCACCTAGATTTGTGGGATTTTGTTGATCATTAATTCTGAGGATTTTTTGGTAGAGTTTAGGATTGAATGGAAGCGTCGGTTCTACTCAGCTCCTGTACTTGGCATACACTACATCTAGACCTGAGACAAACAAAAAAAAATCAAAAAAGTAAAAGTAGGAAATTGTTGACTAAAATTTAGTAATTGTTATTAAAGTTAATGTAAAAGCCATTTTCCCTGGTTGCGGAGTCAAAATTTGATACGCTCAAATTACACTTCCCTAAAGAAGTATAGGAAGTCCTATCAAGTAAAGAACCCAACTATTAGTTTCGGGTCGATCGCACGAGGAAAATGGTTTAGACTTAACTTCAATGCATGATTACTTCTATTTAGTCAAGTCCTTTTCCAAAACTAGTACCTAAAAGGGACTTTTATGAAATAAAATTATTGTAATATTGTAAAATCAAAAAAGTAGCAAGAGGGAATTATTGGTGTTTATCAAGTTGTGAGAGAAACAAGGGTCTAAGTGTTCCTCATAGGTTCATAACACCATAATCCTAGTTACAACAATTCTTCCCTAGTGTTTTGCATGCAAAGTGATAAGTTATGTATCTCTAAATCCTTGGTCTGTCATATAGAGAATTTCACCCCGTACCTTGGTCCGGCTACGTGTTTCTAAGTTACTTATCCTTACATTTACTTCATATTAAGCATCATATTCGATGTTTGACTTAGTTATTAATTTTCACCAATCAAAACTAGCCTATTAGATTGTATCCCACTAAATCTATGTCGATAATTCTTTTCCTATTAACTACCCCTTGGTCCGGCAAGTAGCAATATGGCGAGTTCTAACGCATGCACTCATTAAAAAGAAATCTAAACCAAAAACTTATCAGTGCATGCAATAACATATTTAAGAATTGTCATTTAGCTAGGTTTATTTTGTTAATCACCCATGGTTCTCACAACCCTATTGTGGATTTAGTTAACCATGCATAGAAGAACATAATTCATGGTTGATAAATAATAAATCATGAACTTACTTTGACAAATTCGAAGAAAATCCAGCAATTCAACTTAAAATCACACAATTATCTTAGAAACCAAATCCGGAAATTTGAATTAATGCCCAAGGTACAAAGACAAATCTCCAAGAACAAAACTAAGAAACTAATAATATAATCCAACCCCAAAAACGAGGTTTTACACCCTATTTATAAAAACACAGAGTTTTAAATTAAAAGGAATTCAAATAACGAAAGTTTGTCCAAAACACATCTTCAATCGACGACCCCCACAGGCGGTCCGTCGATCAAACGACGGACCGTTGATTTCCTCGTAAGTCCATACTTAGCATCTTTTCTCATCCTTCACTTTGCATCTTCTCTTATCCAATCAACGAACCAACAAGATGGTCCGTCGATTCACCTACGGTCCGTCGATACTTCTCGTCATTTCATACTTATATTTTCTTCAACATCGGGTACTGGGACATTTTCTGATTAGATCGACATTTTGACAGGACGGTCTGTCGATCAATCAGCATATCATCGATCCTTTCATAGCCCCTCACTTAGTCAAAATTCTCCGAGTTGCTTCCAGATGCCTGAACCTCCAAACGACGGTCAACACCTACGGTCCATCGATGGCCTTCGTGGGTCACCTCTGCACTAATTCTTCACAACCTTCTGCATTTTGGTTTTGGACAACTTTTGTGCAAATCAAAGATAAAACATATTAAAATTACTACAAGAAGGATCTAAACACACACTAATCTTAAGAAAAGTTATTTTAAGTTTGAAAATTGGTGGTTACATTAAAAGGCTTTGTGGACAAAGTAAAAGAGATTGGTGCTCATCATTCAAATATTCATGATATGTGTTGCCTACAAACTTAAAGCTTTGAAGCACAAACTTAAGGAATGAGAAAATAGGTGAGTGGAAACCTTGGCCTACAACAAAAGCAACATCTAGAACAATTGGCAGAAATGGACATGGAGAGGGAAACAGAGTGTTTATAAAAAGAAGAAATAACAAAAAAAATCTATCGTCCTACTAGAATATAAGGATCTGATTAAGAAGGAAATCGAATGGAGACAAAAATCAAGAATACTATGTCTTAAGGAAAGGGACAAAAATACCAAGTTTTTCCACAAAATGGAAAATTATCTCAAAAGGTACATAAGATTGATCAATTGATGATACAGGGGAAGTCACTTATGAGCCAGCTGATGTTGAAGTATAAATGATCACTTACTACAAGAAATTGTACACAAAACCACCTACCATCAGTATGCAAACTGCCTGGTCATTATCGATAAAAAGAAAATGGCCCTTCAAGGCAGATTCGAGGAAAATCAAGTGCTAACATGTCTAGATCTATGGGAAGCAGCCAAGGCCCTTGGACCAAATGGTTTCACAATGGGTTTTTTCATCGTGTTGGAGAGAGTGAAGCGGGATAAAATTGATACTCTTCAGAAATTCTATGACCAAGAAGTTTTGATAAGAGTTTTAATTCTACATTCATTATACTTGTACCCAAAAATAAAGGATCTAAGGAGCTAAGGGACTATAGACCAATCAGTCTTATAGGTAGTATTTATAAAATACTATCTAAAGTACTCACAGAGAGACCGAAGAGTGTGATACACAAACTGGCGGATTCACAACAAATGACATTCATAAAAGGGAGACAAATCATGGACGCAATTTTGATTGCTAACGAAGCAGTAAACTCTAGGATTAAACAGAAAAAAACTGGCATTCTTTGGAAGTTAGACATAGAAAAGGTGTACGATCATGTTAACTGGAAGTACCTAATGAAAATCTTAAAAAGGTGATTTTGTCAAAAGTGGATGAAAATCTTACTGCAGATTTTTTCAGCTCACAAAGAGAGCTCAGGCAAACCCACTATCACCTTTCCTGTTTTTAATCACTATGGAGGGTATGAACAATATGATTCAGACAGCTAAAACAAGAGGATGGTGGAAATTTTTTGATGGAGAAAGATAATGTGGAATAAATGTTTTTTCAGTAAATGTAAAAGGAGATGATAGAGGAGAGGCAACAAGCTATAACTATTCCATAGAAGGAGATATTTATTTAATTGTTGAGCCTTCTCAGGTCAGCCTGTCAAACGATTATTTCTTTGTGAATCCAATTAGGTTTGAAAATTATAGTTTTAGCCAATGATTGATATCTATTCAGATTTAAGAGGTTCTTTACTCTTTGGTGTTCGGATTTTAGCAATCGAAAATCGGAAGTTTGGATAAGTTATAGTGGCATGTCCTTTTGTTTAGGCATTGAAGAGTTTTCTATCATCATCGACTTAAATTTTCATAAGATAGATATGTATAATAATGAAAAAATGTAACTAAGAAAAAAAAAGAGACAGACAAGAGTTGGAAAATAGTTACAAATGAAATGAGTTGTATAAGGTGTTTTCAGAACAAGTATTGTCACAAAAAATTTTTGACTTCTTTTGGTAATTTCTAACAAATAGTTTAATATTAATGAGTTATTTGACGCCCTTGAAGATTTGGTAAACAACATTCTTTAAATTAATAGAAAAAAGTTGAAATCTACCTTTTGTTGTCTTTCTGATTTGGCATAATACATATATTGGACCCTAAACTTGGCTTCAAATTTTATATTTGACCTCCAAGTTTCATAATGCACAAACAGAAACTTTAACTATCAAAATTTTAAATAAATAAACACATGAATCCTACATGGCACAATACACGTAAGACACCACGCAGGACAAAAAAATGACATGTAGGACATCTGTATCTATTTGTTCAACTTTATACAAATTTAAGTTCCTATTTGTGCACATCCAAAGTTGAAGGTTGTAAATGTGATTTGAAGCCAAGTTAAAAGGCATATTTATGTATAATTCCTTATGATTTTGATGTAGCATTTTCAGCAATTGTTTAAATTGTTTTAGTAGTTTCTGAAATAATTACAATAATTGTTGTAATAATTACAACAATTGAAATAAAATAATTTTAAAAATGCACTTTGCTACATCTGTATGTTAATCCTATTTATTTTTTGTAATTTTGAAACTTATTTTCAAAATTAACATGTAGATTGTGTATCCTTGGATGATTCTTAGACCTAGTAAAATAGAGCTGAACTTTCTCACCAAGTCTGTACCTAAAAATTAACTAAAGATGATAAAATTAAAAAGTTTGAGAATAATTGAATGATGTTGTGGTCTACTAAAAGGGATAGCATAGTTTTTGAACATAATTTTGATATAGGAGGATCTTCTCTGAATGTCGAGAGAGCTCAAAGTGGTGTTAATGGTGAAGAACGAAAAGTAGAATTTACTCCGAATGAAAATAGATTTACTAATGATATTGATTTTGAAAGAGGAGGAAGATTCAAACAGATGATAGTGGTGATTTTAGAGTAGGAAGATCTTCTCTTGTCGATATAAATATTTCTTATAGTTAAGAAAACCCATCCACTAAGAAGGATTCAATAGATTTATTGAATGCTAGAATAGAGTCTCGAGAGAAAACTATCGTCACTTTATACATTAGGATATTACTTTTAGAAAAAATTATTGTCATAATAATGTCCAAGTGTTAAAAAAAATATAAACATGGTGAATGAGTCTATTATCGAAAAAGAATTGGTGTGTGAAGTTAATCCATATCTAATATTTGACTCGTGGGATATACTTCACTCTTACGAGTGAAATTCATATTATTGTTGAATTTCACGTAAAAAGTGAAGTATATATAAAAAAAAATTGACAAATGTTTTTTAAAAAAAGTTAGAAAACAATTTTAACTTCCCTATGCATTATTTAGAAATGCCAGTTCTTTTTCGATAATAATCTTATTCGCCTGTCTCTTTTATCTTTTTTTTTTAACACTTCACAATACTTTTGAAATTTGTCTCTTTTTTATTTTGACATGATTAGGAGTATATGGATGAAAGATTTTTTATGTTAATTTGAAACCCCTGTTAGACATTGTGAAGATAGTTTTCTCTAAAGACTTTATCCTTGTATTAATAGCGATGATAGTTTTCTCAGAAGACCCTATCCTAACATATCAATAAATCTATTGACTCCTTCTTAGTGGATGAGGAAGCCAAGGAACATTCTTATTGATCGGAGAAGATTTTTCCATTGCCAAAACCACCACTAACATCACTGGATCCTCATTTTTTCGAAATCAACATCATGAGTAAATTATGTTTCTCCTTCATCACTAAAAGCCCTCTCAATATTCGAAGAAGATCCTGATACATCAGAATTATGCTCAATAAATATGTTATCTCTTTTTATATACTTAACATCTTTCAAATTCATTTTAATCTTATCATCCGAAAGGTTGTGTGTCATTAAAATGAAATTGTAAGTTTCATTTGTGACCTTAATATTTTTACTTTTTAATCTTCGTTTGAATTATATTTTTCGATAAATCTCAACTTTGATATACAATTTTCTAATTTGAAGAATTTGGACACTTCTCCAAATTATTTTGGGTTTTATGCCATTCGATATTCACCGGCTTCAAATATTTCAATTTCTTAATCTAGGTGAAAACAATTTCACCAGAGATATTTCATCCACAATAAAAAAAAATAGTCAAGCTGTAAAACATGTACATGCATATTGACTTATTTTTTCGATGAAAATTGGTAATTTATTCAATCTTGGACATCAATATATGCATTTTATGGATTTATTTTCGTTAGGAAAACTGGCCGAATATGGAAAATTGAAATACCTAAAGTATATTTAGAAGAGAGATACAAATTTAAAATCAGTGAAATCCCTAAAAGTTTTGAGAATCTTCAGCGTTTTGAACATATTGATCGATTTGGCTTACAACAATCTAAAATGAGTAATGTCATTTGGGTTATTTATATTGACAAATATGAGGATGATGTTTTGGTTATGATAGAAACTTGTGTTTCTTCAATTTTGCACATTTTTCTTCTTGTAATCGACATAGTGAAATGTAGTTGTAAAAGGGACTAGCTTGATGTGTTATTTATATCATTTTCTCAGTCAGGTTTTGTAATATTGTTCCTTTGGTGCTGTTTGCTGAAAATTATTAGCTATGAAATAAATATTCTTATTTGATTCCATGTTAAATTGTAATTTTCACAATGAAGTTGATTTTTCTAAAAATGAAAAGGAATGAAATATCATTAGTGATAGCTGAAAGTAGGGGTGTACTAAATCGAATCGAAAATCGAATCAAGTTGCAAACCGATTCAAATCGGAAAAATTCGAATAGTGGTTTGGTTTGAGTTGTTTAACTGTTGGGAAAAAAACCCGACTATATTTGGGTTAGGTTTGTTTCAACTAAAAAAAATAACCCGAGATCAAAACCAACCCGACTTTATATATATAATTATAAAATTTTGTTTTATAGGTAAAAATACTTACTTTGATATAATTTTTAAATATCTCTTATACCTTTTCATAGTTTTTATCTTTTAATATATTTTTTTCATGTTTGGAAGTTAGAATTCTTAATAATCTAATAAGATCATAGTCCATTCATGTTGGTAATTATAATAACTGAGCATGTTCAGCTTCCAAAATTCCTGGAGTCCTACGGTACGACATTATCACAGAAAGAAAACATGGCTAGTAGATAACTATTTTCTTATTGTAGAAAGTTTAAATAAAATAAAATTAATGCTAATGCAAATTCAACACTTAGAATGACAATAATATTGAATATTTATTTTTTGGTTTTACATAGATTTAGACAATTAAAATACATTCTCTAATTTTACTTTCTTTTAATATTTAGTCATGTAACTAATACTTACTAAACTTATTTTAACATAATTTAGTACTTTAAATTAGGATCAATTTCATTATGACTTACTTATTTGCATTATTTGTTTTACGCGATTTTAGTATTATTTTTTTGTTTGATATTTTAGTGTCATTAATCATATAAATTTTTTGTTATTTTCTTGAGAAATAACTTAGATAGTTGTAGGACTAAAGACATATTTTAAATACAATTAAATTATATGTTTGTATGAATACTTTATCTATAAACCCGAAATTGAAAAATCTGAGTTTTATTGGTTTGGTTTGGTTTTTATAAATTCAAAAATTCGACACAAATGATTTGGTTTGATATTTGAAAAAAACCCAACCAATCTGGTCATGTACACCCCTAGCTGAAAGGTGAGGTGAATCCATTCTATTTTTCGGCAACTTAAATCTGGCAAAGTGTTGAAGAAGAAAGAAACAAAAAAAAATAAAAAAAAATAAAACACACTAGATTTAAAGATAGCATTAATAAATTTAGAAAATCAAAAAGTTAATATGAAATAGGGAATTCTTTTAAAGTTAGTGTTTTAATAAAAAAAAAAATTGTCTCTCACTCTCTTTGAGAATGTGAACTACACTTTCTTTGTCACCTTAACATTAGGGAGCAAATAATTTAGCTTTAAAATATTTTTAGGGGGTAATAGGACAACCGTGAAGTTGGAGTGTGTAGTTTGTAGGAAATATGGAAGGAAAATAATATCTTTAGAGAGTACTCGAGTTTATTCTAGTCTACTTAAGGCCACTTGAGATGATTACAATCATCAACTACATCACTATTTATACTATTCAAAATAGAAAACAAAAAGTCTTGCACAAATAACTAAATACATGTATCACAATTTACTAGATACATGTACTACAAAATTTTAAAGACACTTATTGAAAAACTAAGAGACAATTTCGGAACACTAAACGTTGATGCATTAATCCAACACTCCCCCTTAATGCATTTTCTTGATAACTTCAATGCGTTCTCGAACATAGCAAAATTTTTCTCTAGGAAGTGCTTTGGTGAAGATGTCAGCAAGTTGTTCTCCTGTCTGACAATAATGCAACTGAATTTCGTCTTTCTCTTGTGCTTCTCGGATAAAATGATACTTGATATAAATATGCTTTGATCTTTCATGGCTGACTAGATTCTTGACAATTGTAATTGCTGATTTGTTATCACAAAACAGAACAATCCTTTTTTTTTGTTTTTCACCAATGTCTTCAAATATTCTCCTAAGCCAAATAGCTTGAGAAGTAGCCTTGGATGCTGAAACATATTCTGCTTCGGCAGTAGATTGAACAACAACACTTTGCTTATTTAATAACCAAGAACAAATACTTGGGGCCATATAAGAAAGCATAACCAGAAGTACTCTTCATGTCATCTATACTTCCAGCCGAATCACTATCAGAATAACCAATTAAGTTCAAATTGTAACAACCCTAATAATGAATATGACAAGTACTTAACGTAATTTAATTATTATTTAAAATCTCAAATTTTAAAGTCATAATGGTCCTTTTACTAAGCTAATTAGATCAGTTTTTTTATTTAAATTAATAAGGAGTCCTAGTTTGACTAATACTCAAACTAAAAATCCTATCATGTGTATTTTATGAGTGAAATGGGTATGAAATGAGATGTTCATTGTAATAAAATATGGTTTCTTTAATAACAATCTTTTATCCATATAAACTTATGAAAGAGGCGCCGAAAAATGTATCAAAACGATTTATGAGTGCACTCTTTGAATCATGTGAAAATGTTGATGAAAATGAGTTGAAGAGTGACTAAAATTTTCAGCAACTATGCAATATTATCTTAGGATAAAGTTTAACCAAGAAATCTGGAAATTAACACATTTTAAAGAGGTAAGGCCATCAGAATTCGAACCTGTGACCTCACCCTTTTGCCATTGTGAATACGCGAACAAAAAAAAAATGGGACTGGGGGGAATCGAACCTGGATACTGGTTCGCGAGAAGGGAAAAACAAAATGGGACTAAGGGGAATCAAACCTGACCACGTGACTTCGCGAGAAAAGAAAAAAAAAACAAAGGGGGCTGGGGGATTCAAACTCGCGAAGTGGAGGAGAAAGAGGAGAAAAATAACTAAGAAAATAAATGGGAGGAGTGGGATTCGAACCCACAACCTCCCAAGCCCCTAGCGAAATTAAATTAAAATAAGGAAGCTATGGGGGTTCGAACCCACACCCTCCTTATTCCAGTGAATTTAATGATAAAAATCAAAGATGTTATAAGGGATTGATGCTATAACCTCTTGGTATGGGCAAAAATGGGTAAAGTGATGTTAATGAAAAATAAAAAGGGGTTGGAGGGGGGGTTCTAACCCACAACCCTTCGTCCAATTTAAGAGGAAAACCAAGTAGAGAATTAAAAATATATTATTAATGTTTGGGTGTAATCTAGAGTCCCAATATCATGGAAATTAAAAATAAAATCAATGAAAATGTAAAGTATTATCCAAGAGATTCAAACTTGGGTTCCCTTGCCCAAACTTCCATATTTATACATAAGTCATACGTGAACAAAATATCGAAGAATAATGTCACCTACTTAGATCAAATCATGATCTTGGCATATATACAAGATACATAAGTCTTGTACTACATAATCTTAGGAATGTATGGATTACATAACGAACTATGTATGAAGCCTTATGGCTTGTGTGTATTGACTCATAAGTCTAGCATACGTTTACAAGTAAGTATACCTATGATGTATGAAATGAAATGAACAAAGAAATGATGAAATGAACAAAGAAATGATGAAATGAATAATGAAATGATGAAAACCTATAAGGATTAAGTAAGAGTGTGAAATACACTAGATGGCCAAGTGCATTGGCATATGATGAAATGAACAATCACGTAAAATGGGGTGAATAATCAGGAAGAGCAAATGTGCTATGTTAATGAATGAGGTGACAACAAGATATGCGGCTAATGTAAAAGATGAGGGCAAATCTCAATGAGCCTAAGTAAATGTTACCAAATGGTACTCACCTATGAGAGTGTGAAGTAAATGAAGAGACTAGTCTCTATGACCACTCTAATGAAAGTATTGAGATTAACACACTTAATACTAATAATGAGATGAGAAATCATAAAATGAGCTATGATGTTCTCATACTAGAAGCCAACTTTCATGAAGTATGAGATGAATGAAATGGAACTTTATTCTGAGCACCGATAGGCTAGCTATGAGCGGTGATGCCTTCTTTCGGGAAGGGCAGAGGTTCACGTAAATCTCATGAGTTGAGATTGTCCGGCTTTTCGGGTATGGGTTTCCTTATATCTCCTAATCTTCGAACCTATACAGCCAATATAGGGATCTGACAAAGTTAAATTCCCATGTACGCTAGCATGTTTAGGGTTACTTTGTCTGGTTATTCCACCTCTTATTGGTGTGGGGAGACACTGGATTTCATGATGCTAACATGATCAATGTCGGTTAAAGTTAAATTACCAAATGAATGAAGGAGGCCAGCCTCAAATGAAGCACATAATGAAATGAATGATACCAAAAAGGGTTAGGATAGGATAATCAAGAGGTGAGCTACACTCAGGTAATGACATTACGTTATTATAGGTCATTGCACAGCAAACCTGATGAAAGTATTAAACTACACCCTAGGTATAGCTGTTGTCCACTCTAGCCTATGAACGAAATGAAATGAAGTACGTATAAATGAATGAAGCAAACTCTATGTTTGCTATTGAAGACTCCCTAGTTGAGGTTCAATATGTTGAGCCCTCATTTTGGAAAGTCTTAATGTCAAGTCCATGATTTCAATATCTCATGGCATATGAATGAATGATATGAAAGAAGCTATGTGTTATATATTATGTGTTGTGTGCAATATGATATTTATGATAACTCGTGTTACTCTCATGGAATGACTTTCCTTATCCCAATTCTGGAAGCTCATAAACTTTCCTAATCCAAATTTAGAAATTTCATTGACTTTCACAATCCAAATTTGGAAAGTCACTTGACTTGACTTCCCATAATTATGTTGTTAGGAAAAAGCTATTCTTTCTCATGCATGTCCTTGGTGTGTGCTTTCATATACCCATACTTAGTAGAAGTGTGTACTAACCCTATACAAACTTTATTATTTTAGGTGCATGCTCAGATGGACGATAAAGCTACAGGATCATTGCTGCAGTTATTTCGGACGTTCAACATTCATCCATTATTGGTAGGTCCTCATGCTTCCGAGGATGCTACTGTTTTATGTTCTAGCTTAGTTTTAGAGTTTAGCTAGTGGAGCATGTTCCACTAATGTTTCTTTCCTGTTTTTATTCAGACTATATATTGGTGCCATTTTGGCAATTATACACTTAATAAGAATTGAAGTATTTCTTTCTGTTGCTTATCTCATAATATTAGATGGTTGATGGTGAACAATTAGGTATTAACGAGGATATTTTATAAGTATGTTAAGAAGATAAAATTTTCAAATTTTCCACAAATTTTAACCTATGTAAAGTAAGAATGACGTGAGTAGGCTTGTCTGCAACCTCTAAGAGGTCAACGAGGCCGGTCTCGTATGGGATCTAGATTTCAATCGTGATAAAGTTTGCATTAGAGTACTAGGTTAAATTCGTAGAATATTGAGTTCATATCAACCACATTGAGTGGTTTATAAGTCATGGTAGTGAAGTGCACCACTATCTTGGATTAGAGACTGCATGATGCGTAGGAAAAATCTCCCTTCTTCTGATCTTATCGTACTTTTCCTAATGTATGATTTCTTTGTGTTATGAGCGTGTCTAACATCAATCCTTGTTGTTTTTTCGAGAACGAACACTTGGAGAACTAAGGGTCAGAGGAGGGGATGAGCAGCTGCTAGGGGTAATCAGAATCCAACCCAGGCTCCAGCTGAAGGAGTGGCCATGCCAGTTAACCCAGCTAGGTTGATAGATGCTGAGGTGAGGGCATCTCTGGATCAAATGGAACAGGCCATTACGATGCAGGCTCAGGCTATGACTGCCCAAGTCAACCGGCAGGATGTTCAGAGAGAAAACCTACCGGCTCGCACCATGGCTGATAGGCTGCGAGACTTCACGGGGTTGAACCCTCTTATTTTCATAGGTTCTAAGACATCACAAGATCCTCAGGAGTTACTGAATGAAGTACATAAGATTCTGGTTGCTATGGGGGCTACAAATACTGAGAAGGCTGAGCTGGCTTTCTATCAGCTCAAGGATGTGGCACAGACTTGGTGCAAGATATGGCAGGATAGCCGTGTTTTGGGTGGAGTGCTAGTCACTTCGAAGCTGTTCAAGACACCATTTCTGGAGAGGTTCTTCCCCAGAGAGATGAGGGAAGCCAAGGTTGAGGAGTTCATCAACCTTAAACAAGGCTCTATGACAATCAGAGAGTATTTCCTGAAATTTGTTAATTTATCAAGGTATGTTGCTTTCCTTAGTATTGAACAACAAGAATGAGAAGGTTACTGAGCTTTGTTTAAATTATCCAGGTATACTACTTCCCTAGTTTCGAACAGCATGGATGAGATGAGCATGTTACTCACAGGAATTAATGGAAACCTAGAGGAGTGTCGGTCTGCGATGCTCCATGTTAATATGGACCTTTCCAAGTTTATGGTGCATGTCCAACAGGTAAAGGACATCTGCAAGAAGAGAGGTGTTCGTGATGTTAGGGGTGTAGGCCTCAAAATAAGGCAGATCCCAGCCATGGAGGCCACAGAAACAATTTTGAGGTTCGTGAGAAGCCTAGTTTCAAGATGAGGAAACAGAGTTTGGGGAATTCAAACACTCAGAGGAGTACAACACCTAGAGGAGGCAGACCTGAACCCAAGAGGGGAAATGGAGGTGAGATACAACGTCCTAAGAAAAACTGTGTTAAGTGTGGCCGAGCTCACAGTGGAGAGTGCAAACATGGCACTAATGCCTGCTTCGATTGTTGTAAGAGTGGACACATGGTCGGAGACTGTCCACAGAACAAAGGTCAGGCTAGAAGTAATTCTCAGCCTAGGCCTAACCCACAAAGTACAACAGCAGCCAAGCCTCCCAAGAGGAACATATTCTATGCCCTGAAAGGCAGGGAGGAGCGGGAGAAGTCCGCTAATTTGGTCATAGGTATGATGCAAGTATTCTCAACTTCTGTTTATACTCTACTTGATTCAGGGTCTACGTTTTCCTTTATGACTCCTTTGCTTGCTCTTACTTTTTAAATAATACCTGAAGTTTTTCATGATCCTATAGTGGTTAGTACGCCTTTAGGAGAAAGTGTAAGAACTGATAGAATATACAAGGATTGCCCAATAGCTGTATGTGGTAGGACTATGTGTATGGACTTGGTTGAACTACCCATGCATGATTTTGATGTTATTCTTGGTATGGAATGGCTTCACAGTTGTTATGCTTGCTTAAGTTGTCGTAGTAGTGTGGTGAAATTTTTCTTCGCCAATGAAGAAGAGTTAGTTTGGGAGGAGTAAGATTCGAGTCGTCCTAATCCCTTGATTTCAAATCTTAAGGCTAATAAGTTGATGTCCAAGGGGTTACTGTGTAATCTTGTGAGTGTTAATGATTGAGATCATGACATTCCTTCCATAGACTCAGTGCCTGTAGTGAATGAATTCCTAGATGTGTTTCATGAAGATTTGACTAGAGTCCCTCCCCTTCAAGAGATTGACTTTGGTATCGACTTAGAACCCGATACTAAACCAATCTTAATTCCTCCTTATAGAATTGCTCCAACAGAATTAAAAGAGTTGAAGTTGCATTTAAAAGATCTCATGGATAAGGGTTTCATTCAGCCGAGCATATCCCTGTGGGGCGCTCTAGTGTTGTTTGTAAATAAGAAAGATGGGATCCTTAGAATGTGCATCGATTATCGGCATCTCAATAAAGTCACTATATAGAATAAGTATTCACTTCCCAGAATAGATGATTTGTTTGATCAGCTCCAAGGGTCTAGTTTCTTCTCTAAGATTGATCTTCGTTCAGGGTATCATCATCTTAGGGTTAGGGATGGAGATGTCCTAAAGACAGCCTTTTGGACCCATTATGGTCATTATGAGTTCTTGGTTATGTCATTTGGTCTCACAAATGCACCTGCTGCATTTATGGATCTCATGAACAGTCTTCTGTTAGTACCTTGAATATTTCGTCATGGTATTCATTGATGACATTCTCATCTACTTTAAGACCAAGGAAGCGAATGAACAACATTTGAGACTAACCTTGCAGGTACTTAGACAACATCAGTTGTATGTCAAATTCAGCAAGTTTGAATTCTGCTGAGATCAGTGACCTTCCTGGGTCATGTTGTATCCGATCAAGGTGTAGAGGTGGACCCCAGGAAGACTAAAACTGCTAAGAAATGTCCAAATCCCCTTACTCCTATTGACATTCATAGAAATCTAGGATTGGCTGGTTATTACCGCAGGTTTATGGAGGGATTTTCTTCCATTGTTGTGCCACTGAAAGCTTTGACGAAGATGAAATCCAAGTTTGAAAGGACAGAGACTTGTGAGAAGGGTTTCTAGGAGCTCAAGGAAAGACTCACTTCAGCCCCGGTTCTTACTCTGCCTAAGTGTTGTGAGAATTACACTGTCTATTGTGATAAATCTAGGGTTGTTTTGGGTTGTGTTCTTATGCAGGCTGGTAAGGTGATAGCCTATGCTTCCAGACAACTCAAGGTTCATGAAAAGAATTATCCCACTCATGACCTGGATTTGGCAGCTGTGGTGTTTGCACTGAAGCTGTGGAGGCATTATCTGTATGGAGTGCATGTGGATGTGTTCATAGATCATGAGAGTCTCCAGTACGTGTTCACACAGAATGAGTTAAATTTACGTCAGCGAAGTTGGTTAGAACTGTTGAAGGTTCATGACATGAATGTGCACTACCATCCAGGTAAGGCTAATGTTGTGACTGATGCTTTGAGCAGGATGAGCATGGGGAGTACAACCCACATTGAGGACGAGAAGAAGAAGTTGGCAAAATAGGTACACAGACTGGACAGACTGGTTGTGCGATTGGTGACTCTACTAGTGGCGGTGTTTCACTTCATCCTAGTTCTGAATCATCCTTGGTAGTTGAAGTCAAGAAGGGTCAGCATCTTGATCCTGTGTTGATGGAGCTGAAGGACTCAATGCCGTTAAAAATGAATGAGTCTTTCGCTTTGGGAGGTAATGGTATACTTAGATACCAGGACAGGCTATGTGTGCCAGATGTAGATGATTTACGGACCAGGATTGTGGCAGAGTCCCATGGTTTAAGATGTTCCATACATCCAGGTTTCACCAAAATGTATCATGATCTTGAGTAGATTTATTGGTGGGATGGCATGAAGAATGACATTGCAGAATATGTGGCTAAGTGTGCTAATTGATAGCAGGTTAAGGTAGAGCATCTTAAGCCTGGTGATCTGACTCAGATTATTGAGGTTCCAACTTGGAAGTAGGAGGCCATTAATATGGACTTCGTGGTTTGTCTCCAAGGACTAGAAGGCAGCATGACTTCATATATTGTGGACATATTGACTAAGTCTGCTCTGTTTATCCTTGTGAAGTCTACCTACAGAGCCAAGGATTATGCGAGACTTTTATATTGATGAGATTGTGATGTGGAATGGGATTCTATTATGTATCATTTCATATAGATAATCTTAGTTTACTTCAAATTTCTGGAAATCTTTCCAGAAAAGCTTGGGTACGCAGGTAAAGCTTAGTACCGCCTTTCATCCTCAGACTGATGGGCAAGAAGAGCGTACCATTTAGACATTGGAGGACATGTTGAGGTCGTGTGCGATTGACTTCAGAGGTAGCTGGGATGACCATCTACCTTTGATAGAGTTGTCGTATAATAATAGCTATCACACTAGCATTGGGATGGCACCATTTCTGGCATTGTATGGTAGGAGGTGTAGATCTCCAGTTGGGTGGTTCGAGGTTGGAGAGTTATCCGTTTTTGGTCCAGAGATCATCAGGAGGCCTTAGAAAAGGTTAGAGCGATTATGGATAGGTTGGCTACTGCTTATATCCGACATAAATCATATACAAATAATAGAAAGCGGCCTTGGAATTTGATGTTGGTGATCAGGTTTACTTGAAGATATCACCTATGAAAGAGGTGATGGGATTTGGTAGAAAAAGGAAGCTGAGTCCGAGGTATGTGGGTCCATATGAGATCCTACCACGTGTGGGTGAGGTGGCTTATGTTTTAGCATTGCCTGCGGAGCTAGCTTCTGTCCATCTAGTCTTTCATGTCTCTATGTTGAAGAAGTTCCTAGGTGATCCAGCATTAATTCTACTTGTGGAAGGTTTGGGGTTTGATGAAGACTTGTCTTATGAGGAGGTACCCTGTTGAGATCTTAGACAGACAGTTAAAGCGACTGAGGAACAAGGAGATTCCCACAGTGAAGGTATTGTGGAGAAATCATCTTGTTGAGGGTGATACGTGAGAGTCCGAGGTCGACATGACATCCCGCTACCCTTAACTTTTCAGCTCTTGAGGTTAGATTTCCTACTCTTAAGGCTATGTTTCCTTATCTCTCTGTATTTTGTTGCTATAGCTTGACTGTGCATAGAGATTAAGTTATAATCTGATTGGCATCACGATATGTAGTGGTAGTGTCATTCGGGGATGAATGTTCCTGGGGGGGGGATAATGTAACAAGCCGAAAAACGAATAGGATAAGTACCTAGGGTGATTTAATTATTATTTAAAATCTAAAATTTTAAGGGCATAATGGTCCTTACACTAAGCTAATTAAATCAGGTTTTTTTATTTAAATTAATAAGGAGTCCTACTTTGACTAATTCCCAAACTAAAACTCCTATTATTTGACTACTCTGTCACACACATAATCTTTCTCTCTCTCACGTTCATCATCCTCTTTGTCACGTTTGTTTCTGCCAAAAAACAACTTCAAGAATTGAAAAATACATCACGAGTTCTTCACACTTGAAGAATTTACATGAAATTTTAACAATAATAAAGTAACCAAAACTTTAAGGCAAAGATAAGATTCCGTCGAGTTGGTGGAGAAACTTTAGGTGAGTTGGACGTGGTTTTGGAGAAGGATTTGGGCAGCAACTTCACGTTTGAACAAGCAAATTAAGGTTTGGATTTCTTTTCTCTTGGTCCCTTTCCCAGAAGGCCCCTCACGATTGAAGATATACACTCTGAAACTAAGGTTGTTCCCCGTTGCATGTCCTTGTCACTAGCTCCCAAATTACTTCGTATGTTGGGTATTTTTGTGCTGGTAGATTTAGGCATGTATGTGTTTTTGTATTGAATGTGAATATGTTTATGTACGTGAAATCACGAAAATGAAAAGCAATGTATGATAAAAAAAAATGATGTGTGTGGGTGCACGTTGGCAATGAACTTTGGCAGTGAATGAGCTCACTGCTAGACGTATGAATTAACAAGTTCATTATGTGTATTTTATGTGTGAAATGGGTATGGAATGTGATGTTCGTTGTAATCAAATATGGTTGATTGAATAACAATCTTTTAGCCAAATAAACTTATGAAAGAGGCGCCTAAAAATGTATAAAAACGATTTATGAAGCACCCTTTGAATCATGTGAAAATGTTGATGAAAATGAGTTGAAGAGTGACTAAAATTTTCAGCAACTATGCAATATTATTTAAGGCTAAAGTTAAAAAGAAATCTGGAAATTAACGCATTTTAAAGAGGTGAGGCCATCAGGATTCGAACATGTGGCCTCAACCTTTTGCCATTGTGAATTCGTAAACAAAAAAAAAATTGGTCTAGGGGGAATCGAACCTGGCTACTGGTTCGCGACAAGGGAAAAAGAAAATGGGGCTAATGGGAATCGAACCTGGCCACTGTGAATTCGCGAGAAAAGAAAAGAAAAAACAAAAAAACAAAGGTGGCTGGGGGGATTCGAACTCGCGAACTTCCGAGGATGCTAATTTTTTTTATATTCTAACTTAGTTTTAGAGTTGAGCTAGTAGAGCATGTTCCACTAGTGTTTCTTTCTTGTTTTTATTCAGACTATGTATTGGTGCCATTTTGGCGATTATACACTTAAGAAGAATAGAACTATTTCATTCAGTTGCTTATCTCATAATATTAGATGGTTGATGGTGAACAATTATGTATTAACGAGGATATTTTATAAGTATGTTAAGAAACAAAGAGTTTCAAATATTCCGCAAAAATCAACCTATGTAAAGTAAGAATGACGTAAGTAGGCTTGTCTGCGACCTCTGAGAGGTCAACGACGTCGATCTCGTCTGAGGTCTGGATTCAAGTCGTGACACAAATCTCCACTAAATTTGTACATTTTTCATAATCCATTGTTCGTTGCAAGTAGCGTAGCGCACGCTTATTACAGCTCCTAAATGCACTTGGATTGGTTCTTGCATGAATCTGGATAATAAACTAGTAGCAAACATAATATCTGGCCTTGTTGAATAAAGATATAGCAAACTTCCAATAAAACTCCAATAAAGTGAGCTATTAACTTTATTTTTTCCATCATCTTTTCTAAAATTCTCATTTGCTCATAATGGTATGACCACATGCCTGCAATTCATCATTTTGAATTTTTGAAGAACATTTTTATTATACTTCTTTTGAGAAATGAAAATTCCTTATTTCACTTGAGAAACTTCGATGCCCAAAAAATAATTTAGCAACCCAAGATCTCTCATTTTATAATCTTGCATCATATCTTGTTTGAAAGTTTGCATCATCTTTACATAATTTCCCGTAAAGAACAAATCATCCACATAGAGACAAACTATGATAATTTTGTCATGTTCTTTCTTCACACACAAAGTGGCTTCACTTTTAATTCTCTGAAAATTATTTTTCAGAAAGTATGTATCAATTTCATTGTACCAGGCTCTTGGAGCTTGCTTCAGCCCGTAAAGATGTTTTTTTTTAGCCTGTACACTTTTTCTTCTCCCTCTTGAACAAAAAATCCTTGAAGTTGCTCAACATAAATCTCGTCATCAAGTTTTCCATTCAGAAATGCTGATTTAACATCAAGTTGAAATATCTTCCATTTATTTTGTGCAGCAACAACAATTACAGTTCTAATTGTCTCAAGACGAGCAACTGGAGAGAAAGTTTCATAAAAATCAATACCTGGTTTTTGAATGAAGCTTCTAGCAACCAACCTTGCTTTGTGATTTTGAATATCTCCTTCCTCATTGAGTTTGATTTTGTAAATACATTTTAGACTTACAACTTCTCTTTTTCGAGGAATAGCCACAAGCTCCCAAGCATTATTTTTTTCAATCATTCCAATTTCTTCTTCTATGGCTTTCTTCCAAACATCATGCTTTATTGCTTCTTCATAATTTTCTGGCTCAACAACGGCAAAATTACATCTTTGATAAATGTCACTCAACATTTTTGTTCCTCTTAGAGGCGTTTCTTCGTCATCTGAATATGGGATTTCTCCCCTTTGAGAGAAATGTTCACCTTTCTCATCCTCTTCTTGATTTGAAGATATGATAGCAATAGTCTCTATCTTTTTATCCTCCCAATTCCATATTTTTTTTCATCAAACATGAAATCTCTACTAACAACAAGTTTGTTTGTTTTGACATCGAGAAGCCTATATCCTTTTGTCACATCACTATAACCAAGAAAGACACATTTTTGACTTTTTTTCATCCAATTTTATTCTTTTCTCAGCAGGTGCATGAGTATAATACATACACCTAAAAATTTTAAAATGACTTACAGAAGGTTTAATTCAACTCCAAGCTTCAACTGGTGTCTTTTCCTTTATTGCCTTTGTTGGACGCCTGTTAAGGATGTGAAGAGTTGTATGCAGTGCTTCTGCCAAAATAAAATTTGGCAGCCCTTTCTCATTCATAATAGTTCTGTTCATTTCAACAATTGTTCTATTTCATCTTTCAGATACATCATTTTGTTGAGGAGTATACCCTACTATAAGTTGCTTATGAATGCCTTCATTTTTGCGATATTCTTCAAATTCTCGACTTGTGTACTCACCTCCTCGATCACTGCGAATGGTTTTGATGCTGCAACATTTTTGTTTCTCAACAAGGGCTTCAAATTTCTTGAATGTAGCAAATGCTTCTGAATTTTCTTTCAAGATATAAATCCAAGTCATTCTTAAGAAATCATCAAAAAATATTAGAAAATACATTTGACTTCCAAGAGATGGAGTCTTCATTGGTCCACAAATGTCGGTATGATTTAGTTTCAAAAGTACACTTGCTCTCCAAGACACCCCTTTTGTAAAAGACTTCCTGTGTTGCTTTCCCATCATACAACTTTCACCTGTATCCACCTCAGTATGTATCGCAGGAAGGCCTTGCACCATGCCTTTTTGCTTGAGAAGCTTTAAACCATGCAAATTCAAGTGATAAAATCTTTTGTGCCAAAGCCATGAATTATCAACAATTTCATTCTTTAATGCATTGTAATGAAATTGCAAAGGAAAGTTTCTTTTTATCATCTTTACTTCAACAATGACTTGATTTTTCTCAATTTTATCATAAATCCTGCAATAATTATCTCTAAACACAAGAGAATAACCATTCCATGAGTTGACCAACACTAAGAAAATTTTCTTCTAAGTCAGGAACATAGAGAACATCATGAATTTGCCTACTGCTTCCTTTCATGTTGATCGAAATAGCACATTTACCTTTCGCATCAACTAAGGCTCCATTTCCCATCTTCACTTTAGTAGTGATGCTATTATTAATTGAGAGGAAAGCCTTTTCATCTCCATTCATGTGATTACTACAACCACTATCAACATATCATTCATTGCTTTTTGTTGAATCATCAGATTTAGAAGTGAAGAAAAGGTTTTCTTCCCTTTCTTCTTCCTGTTTTTCACAAAAATTTGTTTGCTCTTGTTTCTTGTGCCAACAATCCTTTTCAATGTGGCCAAACTTTTTACAAAAGTTACATTGGGGCTTGCCTTTGTGCCAACATTTTTCTGCATTGTGGTTGGTCTTTTTTCAAACTTTACAAAAAAAGACTTGAGTTTTTCTCACCTTTTTCTTCAACCTTCTTGGAAGAACCATCATGATCCTGCTTCTTTTTTGGCTTGTGATCTTCTTCTAATGATTTTTTGAGAAATTTTGAGAATTCTCATTTGTTTTAGACTGGAAAGTGGTCTCTTTGGGTTGATCTTCATGAAAAAATCTTCGCTTCTCGTGTGCACGAAATGATCCAACTAGCTCTTCGATGGAAAGCTTAGAAAGATCTTTTTTCTCCTAAGTGATAGCAACAATGTACTCATACTTTTCTTTGACACTAATTAGAATCTTTTCCATAACTTGTTGGTTAGAAATTGTATCACTACGATTTCTTATTTCATTAACAATATTCATGACACTTATGCAATATTCATCAATTTTTTCAGATTCTATCATCTTTAACTTTTGAAACTCTCTTCCAAGAGTTTGACGATTTATAGTGCATACCTTTTAGTCACCATACACCTCAGTTTCCATAAAATCCCAAGCTTCCTTTCAAGTCTCACAAGTAGCAATTTTTGCAAAATATTCTCTTGAGACTCCCATTTGGATTTCGCTCAAGGCTTTTGCATCCTGACGATACTTAGCCTCAAGATTTTTCATCTCTACTGCTGTAAGATCACCATCGTTGTCTGGCTCTTCAAAGTCATTTGCCACAATAGTCCACAAACCTTCAGCTTTCAAATGTATTCTCATTCTTATTTTCCAGTATTCAAAATCAGTTCCATTAAAAAATGAAGTAAGAACAACTACAAAATCAGCACCTTCATTTGTTTTGGATGCCATATTTTTTTCTTCACCTAACCCCAGATTAAAAACGAAAACCTGCTCTTGATACCAATTTGTAGGAATATGGAAGGAAAATAATATATTTAGATAATGCTCAAGTTTATTATAGGCTACTTAAGGCCACTTGAGATGATTATAATCATCAACTACATCACTATTTATACTACTCAAATTAGAAAATAAAAAGTCTTGAACAAATAACTAAATACATGCATCACAATTTACTAGATACATGTACTTCAAAATTCTAAAGAGACTTCTTGAAAAACTAAGATACAATTTCGGAATACTAAACATTGATGCATTAATTCCAACATAGTTGAGATTTCACATATAGTTTAAGAAAAAATGATTTATTTTCCATACATTTACGGAGTACCATGCATATTCATCCCTTTCTCCGAAGAATGTACCCACAAATCAGGACTAAGTCATTTCCATGCGTAGAATAATCGGAAACCCACCCAAAAGAACTCAATAGTACAAATAAATTAATGGATATCCAAAAGATGAAGCAACATATATAGAAGATGGGGGCATGTAACTAAAGTTGACTGTTGCCGTCAATAATTGTTTTAGCAGTTACTTTGGAGTCCCAGATGATCGATCAAATCTTGAACACCAAAAGCATTGAGGAAGTTCACAACTTTGATGCTCTTTATGTTTGTAATGACGATGAACATGATTCTCCCTTTGTGTGCGAGTCTCTTCAAATCACTAGAAATGTGGTTTATACTTGATCTATATGAAAGAATTACTACTTTAGTAAATTTTGTTATTTAAACATTTCATCAAAGATAGTTCATTTTTTTACTAGCTGATTTTTCCTTCAGTGTGGCACTACACTGGGTATGTTGTTGTTGGAAGAGGCGATAAAGGTGAAGAGTGATCATATTTTTGGAACTTTTTTTAGAAATAACATAGATGTATTTTTTCCCTCAACAATATCATGAAAGTTATCATTGTTAATTCCTTTGTTGCTAAATTTTTGTGTTGTTTATAGAAATACATAAAATTTACTTGATTGTACACATTTTTTTGGATCAGGTGCTCATACTTTGTTCATTAGAAATTATTAGTATTAGTATTTTATGATTAATTTGGTTGTTTCTTATGATAGTAATTATTAGTAATATTTACACGTGTGGTTACATTCATTAAAATTTATGTCTAGACATACTGGTGGACAAAACATATAAGCTTGATGAGTTCAATTGTATAGATTATTTTCGATATGATACATGATGCATCTGTAATTTTAAAAGTGTAATATAATAACTAAAGGTTGAAATGGTGCATGTAAAATTGGGAATTTTGGTAGGCTTTCTCTTGGAATATTAGTGTCGCATAAATGAGATATGACAGAGTGGATCTTCGAAACATCATATTTGAAATCCATTGCTTTTCAAAGTATGATTTCATCAATCTTCAAGTTAGCAAACAATTACAAATAGAAAAATAAGAAAATTAAGGTTGACACCATCAAAGTACTCCATGAATTTGCTATATATGTCTTTTTAATTGCTCAAATTCGAGTAAACAAATTTGTTAATACAGTAGTTTCGACTGTTTTATCGAAAAATAATTCGAAAAGGAGTTTGTTTGTTTTAAAGATATTTTCGACGTTTTAGGAGTCGCCACTTAATTTTTAAGGAAAATTAAGAAAACTTGTTTTCCAACAATTCAAACAGGAAAATTGTTTTGAAAACATTTTAAGGGTTCGGGATTCCTATTAGCATCTTAGGAAGGTGTTGAAAGCACCTAAGACGCTCCGCTAACTACGGTTTCCGGCGATTAACAATTTGACTATGTTTATTTTAAAATTTGCGAATCTGTTTTGAAGTTAAATTTCTTAAAGTTTTTGTCTAGACAAACTTTACGAATTTGAAATATTTGTTGTTTTAAGATTTAATTTTAGTTTAAAGATTTGATAAAATAGATAGGCGTTTCGACGAGATTGGAGTTATTATAACCCTAAACTAACGACATTTAAGCAAAATGCATAAACAAATAGTAAAGTGGGAGAGAGAGAGAGAGAGATTTTTGGGTCCAAATTCGGGTTCTGTTCGCCTTGACCGAATTTTGGACCCACCTGCTTTTGGTTTTTTAACCCATTTTTACCTGTAACATACAAAATAAAATACGACAAAATAAAAACAACAAGTGCTTATGCCCATTACAAATAAGAATACAAAAACAAAATAAAGAAAAGTCTTCTAATCCGCCTTCTTTGATTTTCTTCACACTTAGCGAAATCGGGTTTAGTACATCCTGCCTCGATGGGTTGACTCGATTGAGAAGTCAAGCCTCAATGGCTCCATTGTAAAGCTAGGGAAAACGGGAGTTCATGAAGAACTCAGATAAAATCATGAGAAAAGCAAACAAATAAATGACATTAGCGCGATGCTCCATTTTTAGACAAAAATAATATCAATCATTTCAATATGCTAGTTCACCATTTCCGAGGCATTATTTTATTTTTACAAACAAAATTGACATTTTAGCTCTATTTGGATAATCTCAAAAAATATATGGACATTCTCTCAATCAATTAACCAGGCTCCTATTTCTGCAAACATTAAGGCATATTTTGGGGCCAATTTAAACAAACACTTGCTTAGATTGTAACAAAAAAAAAACAGTGATATGAAAAAAAAACTGCTCAATTCCGGTCAATTCAAACATGGAACAAATCTTTCAACAATCAATCAACTAGGCAGAACAAACAAATCTTTCATTGATCAGTCAACTAGTCATCTGCTTCAAAAAAAAATATTGCAGTCCCTCTATAACTATGTCTGTCCAATATAGCATAGCTCAATTTAAACGAGAAACGAGTATCAACAAGTAAAATCACAAGAAAGGAAACAATTGTATGTTGAAAACGGGGTCAGCCATATGTATACCATGAAACTATTCTCTTCTATCTTTGCAAAATCAATGAATACGTAAACCTTCAAAGCAAAGCATATACTACTGTTTTAGCTTGAAAAGGCACAAGAATAAAAGACAGATTTTTTTTATTTTTTTTAGCATTTCTCCAAGTTCAAGCAAAGCAGGGATCAAACCAAGATAACAAAAGCACAATATAATGTTAAACACCAATGTTCAAACAAATACGCATTTAAAGCCGAAACAAAATGGATAAAGATAAACATTATAAAGTCAAAAATTTTCCGAGACAGGATTAAACCATAAACCCAACCTAAAATCAACGGCGTATTTTGCTAGAACTCGAACATGAATCGTCTTTGAACCACAAAATCATCAAGACGAGCCACAAGTGCAACACAGACTTCGAACAATCACAACGCCACAGGCCAAATCTTAAATTTTGACATCTCGATTCATTCTTTCAACTTGGAGTGAAAGAATGAAGGTTGAGACATTGAATGTTCAGCATCACTTCAAATACAACTCAATAAGAGAAAGAAAGAAAGAAAAACATGCTCAATAAGAAAAAGAACACAGAACCATCTTCGCTAAAGTATGCGGACCTCTAAACTATAACCAAACCACGTATTCATTCAAATGAACTAGACAAGAAACACATGAGTTGTATAAACGAATAAAACAGACAAGCAAACTCCAGCAGACATATCCATTAAGGTCAAACCAATAGTGACACACAACCTCAAAGACGTATAACAGAAAGTTCTCCACCCTCAAACCATCCAAGCGAGACAAAACAGAAAAAAAAAATTACGCAAAAGAGGTGTTTACCTGGTGATGAGCAGCGGCACTTGCGACAAGCAAGCAGAGCAGTGGCTTCCCACGACGAGAGCGACACGACCGACCACTACGACGTTTCGAAAGAACATCGTAGTCGACACACTGAGACGAACAGAACGTTTCTCTCGATTTTATCAGTTCCCTCTGTTCTTCGGAAACCAACAGTGGAGCAAAACAAAAAATTTCGATTTCCCAAGAAAATTCTTATAACTCTTCGCGGTAGAACTATCTCTAGTATTCCAAACAAATTTTCAATCCCCCAAATTTTGACCCTCTGTGATAAAATTAAATCTCCCAAAATCCAACCCCCTTTCTGAACAAGGAAGAGGGTTTAAATAGAAAAAAATTAGGGTTTTCGTAGAGAAGGGCTTCTTCGATAATTTCTGGCCCACTAATTTCAAAATTTGAATTCTTTTCCCTTAACAGAGCAACACCCCTTTTCTGAAAATCTGCCCCATTCCGGAAACGGAAAGCAGGGAAGGATGGTTGAGATGAAAAGAAACGTCCTTGACAGCTACGTGGCTCGATCTCAGGCCACAAGGACAGCATCGCGTGCTGGCGAGGACGATTTGTGTCGTCTTGTGCATTGCAGAGCCGCGCGACAACTGCAGGACGCAGCTTTCCGTTGCTGGGAGTTGTCTGGGCGTCCAATCTGGAAATCATCGCGCGTAAGGAAAATGAGAAGGAGTTAATTCTGCGTGGGGGTGCTCTGTTTTGCTGAGAGTCGCGTGGGGGAATTTGTGTGGGGGTCGCGCGTCTGGGAACGGGGGGAGGGGTTTCGCGTCTGCTACTGGGAATTAATTTCGTTTCCTTTTTCTGAAAAGGCGTGATGAGGGGGGAAGAAGGAGGGGAAGGGGAAGGGGTCGGGTCGGTCGGGTCGGTCGGGTCAAATGGGAAAGGGGCGGGTTAGGGATTAAGTTTAGTGGATTGGGTTGGATGTTTGGGCCTGGGTTAATTTGTGCTGCCTTAAGTTTTAGTATTGAAGAGGGGATTTTTGGGATGGGAGAAAAAGTAAATTGGGTTGGATTAAAATATTGGGCCGGGAAGAGGGAGTGGGCCTAGGACTTGGGTTGAGAATTAAAGGGAAAAGGGTGAAGTGGGCCTACGAATTGGGCTGGTAAGTTGGAAGAAGACCCAAATTTGGTTCTTAAAAAAAATTAAAAGGGAAAAAGAGTTAAGTTTAATAAATAGTCAATTGATTTAAAGTAAAAAGAATTTGGTATAAATTTATTAACGAGCTTATTTATTTATTAATTTATTTAGATTGTTAAATAGTTCCTTTTTTTTTAAATATAACTATGTTTTAAACTAAATTAGCTTAAAATAATACTTACTAAACTAAAAATATATTTTTTGGTTTTCGTTGAATATTCATAGAATATACCCATTATATACATAACGATGTAAAATATAGATTATCTAAAAATTATGACAAAAGTAACCGGAGTAACAAAAGTTCATGCATTATATTATTACAATTCGTAAAATTCATAAAATTAATTAATTTAAATTATTTGGAAAACTCACGAAGCTCGATAATTAATTTATACCGACGCGGGTCTAAAATTGGGTGTTAACAACTGTCCCTCATTTTACTTAGGTTGATGCAAGCAATTCGAGAAAAATGAAATTGACCAAACCAATTTTGACCAACCCCATTCATTTTTCAAAGGAAGGATTCGACAAAGGGTTTAGGAATTATGGCCGAACCCTTGAAACAGGTTTCCTACATATCTCAGGTTATATATGAAAATTCAGGCCACTTGTAGTTCGATAATCTTGATTTACCGCACGATTTTGAAAGAATCAAAAGCCACCTCGATGCCGAATTATGAAGTTATCGAAATGCTCAAGCATAGAATTCGAGAGTGAATGTTGGAATACAGCCGAGTTCTCAACGTTGAATCCGCCTACATATCCTTAAACCTTCGGAATCAGGCTGTGTGTAGTTCGACCCGTTCGGTTGAAAAGGAAATCAATTATGCTAGATAACCTTTGGTTTTGGATGAGTGACAAGTTAAACGAGTATGAAAAGGAGGCTTCTAACCTCTTAGCCATGAATGTGGCGCGCTTCACACCCATAATGAAGAACCTACACGGACATAATTTCCAAAGCTCTTTGGGCACTGTCACTCAGATTGGGAACCTGCTTCCGGTATATTGAAACTTCCGATGCGAGACTGAAACTGACAGAACTAAAGAAAAACCTGCATGCTTTGATAGGGGTGGTTCGATTGTGGTGGAAGTCGCTTCTCTGCTCGAGTCCTAAGAGTTTGACATTCCTCTTTGGACTGTGTCCCAGTTCGCTGCTAAGAAAAGTTCCACGTTGTGCTGCATCCTTTTTGATGTCGTCCGCACCTGTGGTTTTTTGAGAATTCATCCTTTTGGATGCTCTCGACAAAGACTGAGATAAAACTCGTCAGCTTAAAAAATGCAATTAGGATGGGAGTCAGTGTCTTTTTACCATGTTGACACTTCATTGTTCTCCTCAATATTCGACGTCGACTCGATTGGTCTGACGTCCAGCAAATAAAGTTTATGACTTGTGATTTGCGATATAATCTTCGATGTACTTTATACTTGATGTGGAAATAAATAAATAAACGCTGATGTGATATTGATGTCTATTTTGTCGTTATCTTCGATGCTCTTCTTCATGTTTACTTTTATAAAAAATAAAAGAATGCAATCGAGGCCAATGGATAAGTGTTGCTCTTAAGATATACATTTCCCTTTCTTTATCTGTGTATGTCCTCTTGCGGGGCATGCATATCTTCCCGCGATACGTAAATTTCTGCGAGGTATGAATCTTCTCGCGATGTCTAAATTTCAGCGAGGCATAAAATCTTCTCGCGATGTATAAATTTTGACGAGGCACGAAATCTTCTCGTCGTGCATCACTGTTGACTCGCGATGCATGACCTTTCCGCGATGCATGATTTTCAACGAGGCATGGATTCTTCTCGTGATGCATAAATTTCAACGAGGCATGGATTCTTCTCGTGATGCATAAACTTCAGCGAGGTATGAACTCTTCTCGCGATGTATAAATTTTGACGAGGCATGAAATCTTCTCGTCGTGCATAATTGTTGACTCGCAATGTATGATTTTCCGCGATGCATGACTTTTCCGCGATGCATGATTTCCGCAATGCATGATCTTTGCAGTATGACTTCCGCGATGCATGATTTACGCGATGCATGATTCTTCAGGGTATGACTTTCGCAATGCATGATTTTTCAGCAGTATATGACTTCCGCAATGCATGATTTTTCGGCAACACACGATTCTTCGCGATGCATGAATATTTATATCGTCTGTGTTGATAATAATGGCAAAACAACTTCCAATTAATATACCGACTTGATCGATGTCTTCTGGGGTAATGCATTGTCTTGATTGACAATAATTATCTTTTTTTGATAACGTAATGCAAATAGTGTCCTTCACGAAAATCGTGAGATCTTCGTTGGGAGTCCCGTTTGATTCACCTTTAGACTCTAGCCAGACGCCTTTTGTAAATTTCACATTGTTGGGAATGGCTCGAAATAAACAGACCACGTTCCCAAGCATTCTGACACAAACGATATGAACTGCCTCTGGTTCCAAGTAGAATCACTGGTTTTTGAGATAGTTTTCTCCTCTTTGGGAGCACTCCATATTCATTCGTCAGGAGAACTTGGCCGATTTCGAAGTAAAGTTATAAACCTGCATCCACAGAAAAATTGTCAGTTTTAAAACATACTGATCTGTGTCGACTTCTTCAGTTGTCTGCTCCTTGTTTTGATATCTCCGGTTGATTTCCTGATTCCCCGACTCTTGATAGATAGGAAAAATATCTTATGCCAAAACAAATGAAGCATAAAAGGGAAAGTTTGAGAAAAATAAGAAATCTTTAAGAAATAATTTCTTGAAAAAGTCACTGCCAAGTCATGTCATATCATGCTTAATAAGCTTCTTTGAATCTGACACCCGAGAGGTCTATCTGATCATTCGCTGATGGGTTTCAAAGGCACTCCGGACTTGTAGGGAAGACCCGTAACGAAATTTTGAGGCCATCCTCAAAATTTCTGTCCCATTTTACTATCTTGCTTATCTTTCCACTTAAACCGAAAATATCGCGGAATTTTTGAGATCTTCTCAAGAATTCTGTCCTAGTTGCAAATCTCGAAATATCTTTAGTTTGACTTGCCGAAGAGGAGGCTTCTTCTGGAGAATTTTTGAGTCCCTCTCAAAAATTCTGTCCCAGTTTCATTGCAGGAGGGGGAATAGAACTTATAAGAGATATGACCGAACCCTTGTGGAGCCTACGTATCCCGTTGAGGCAGGAATCAGGTCAAACGTAGTTCCCCCTAAAGGTTAACAAGAATAATATTTATAAAGAAACCGACTGAGTCCGACATAGGCCGCCTACGTATCTCATTCTTGAGAATTCAGGTCGAACGTAGTTCAGATACAAAGAAATAATTAATGGGGATAAATGGGGTGACCGAAGCCGACATAGGCCACCTACGTATCTCGTTTCGACAATTCAGGTCAGAAGTAGTTCACTACAAGAGAGATAATAATTCAAATTGAACAAACACAAGAAAACAGAACGATTACAAGTAAATAATAGAAAATACAAAAATGAAACTTCACGCATAGTATCTCTTGACAGCATCTGAGTTTATAGGTTTGGGCCATACAGCGCCATCCATCTCTAACAGGACCAAAGCACCTCAAGATAATACTTTACGAACCATGTAAGGACCCTGCCAGTTTGACGCGAACTTTCCTTTGTACTCATCTTGATGAGGAAAAATACGCTTAAAAACTAATTGACCAACTTCAAAATTTCTGGCTCTTACTCTTTTGTGAAAAGCGCGAGTCATTCTTTGTCTATACAACTGGACATGGAAAATAGCGACCATTCTCTTCTCATCAATCAAAGCTAGTTGATCAATCCGTTAACTAATCCATTCGGCGTTACTTAATTCAGCTTCATGGATGATCCTCAATGACGGTATCTCGACTTCAACAGGTACGACTGCTTCTGTTCCATATACTAGCAAATATGGAGTAGCCCTAGTCGATGTTCTGGTCATCGTTCGATAACCCAGTAGAGAATATGGCAACATTTCGTGCCAACCTCGCTGTTTTTCAATCATTTTCCTCAAAATCTTTTTTATATTCTTGTTGGCAGCCTCTACAGCTCCGTTCATTTGGGGGCGGTAAGCGGTTGACTTTCGATGAATAATCTTAAATTGTTCACATATCTCTTTCATCAGATAACTTTTGAGATTTGCACCGTTATCAGTAATGATGGATTCTGGAACTTCATATCTGCATATCAGGTTGTTGGGGATAAAATCGGCCACCACTTTCTTGGTTACCGACTTGTAAAAGGCTGCTTCCACCCACATGGTAAAATAATTAATGGCAACCAAAATGAATATGTGTCCATTAGAAGCGTCCGTCTCTATGGGACCGATGACGTCCATTCCCCAAGCTACAAATGGCCAAGGTGAACTCATAGCATTAAGTTCATGAGGTGGCACCCGTATCAAATCGCTGTGCACTTGACATTTGTGGCATTTTTGCACGAATTTGCAACAGTCATTCTCCATAGACATCGAGAAATAACCGGCTCGAAGAACCTTTCTTTCCAAAGTAAGCCCATTCATGTGTGTACCGCAAACTCCGACATGTATCTGTTCAATAAGCCTCACAGCTTCAGCAGCATCCAGACACCTTAAAAGACCCAAATCTGGAGTCCTCCTATACAGGACTTCTCTATTTAGGAAGCAATTGAGAGCCATACGACGTATCTACTTCTTCTGATTAGATGTAGCGTCTTTTGCATATGTCCCAGACTCCAAGTACCTCTTTATGTCAAAATACCAAGGCAGACCATCTGGTTCTGATTCAACGTTTGAACAATGGACTGGATGCTCCTTCAACTCTATATCCAGTGGGTCGATGTAATCAGTATCTGGATGTTTGATCATCGAAGCGATGGTGGCAAGAGCATCAGCTAATTCATTCTGTATTCTGGGAGTATGTCTAAACTCGATCTTGCGAAACCTTTTACCCTGATTTCGCACACACTATACGTAAGGTTTAATTTTTGGGTTCTTCGCAGCCCATTCACCTTGAACCTGCTGAATCAAAAGGTCTGAATCTCCAATAACCAGTAACTCGTAAACATTCATGTCAATGGCCATTTTCAAACCAAGAATATAAGCTTCGTATTCAGCCATGTTGTTTGTGCAATTGAATCGTAGTTTAGCTGCCATAGGATAGTGCTTACCGGATTCTGATACTAAGACTACTCCAACACCTTTACCTTGGTGATTCGCCGCTCATTCAAAGAATAATCTCCAACCTGGATACGCTTCAGAAATATCTTCACCCACAAATGACACTTCTTCATCGTGATAATATGTCTTAAGAGGTTCATATTCTTCGTCAACGGGATTTTCCGCAAGATGGTCAGCCAAAGCTTGTGCCTTTATTGCCTTTTGAGTCACGTACACGATATCAAACTCACTCAACAACATTTGCCATTTAGCGAACTTTCCGATCGACATCGCTTTCTGGAAAATGGACTTCAACAGATCCATTCTAGAAATGAGATATGTAGTATACGAAGACAAATAATGTCTCAATTTCTGGGCGAGCCACGTCAGAGCACAACATATTCTCTCCAGCAAAGTGTAGCGAGATTCGTACGTAGTAAATTTCTTGCTTATGTAGTAGATAGCCTTTTCCTTCTTCCCTGTCTCGTCGTGTTGACCAAGTACACATCCAAAGGCACTATCTGACACAGACAAATACAGCAACAAAGGACTTCCTTCTCGCGGGGGAACCAACACCGGTGGGTTAAACAAATAGCTCTTGATAGCATCGAAAGCAGTTTGGCATTCCTCAGTCCACTTAGTCGGGGCGTCTTTCTTCAACAACTTGAAAATAGGCTCGCACACCACTGTTGATTGTGCTATAAACCGGCTGATATAGTTTAACCTCCCTAAGAAACTCATCACTTCTTTTCTCGTTTTCGGCGGAGGTAACTCTTGAATTGCTTTGATCTTCGAGGGCTCAAGCTCAATACCTCTTCTGCTGACTATAAACCCCAACAACTTCCCAGCTGGGACTCCAAAAGTGCATTTGGCGGGATTTAGCTTCAAGTTGTACCGACAAAAACGTTGAAAGAATTTTCTCAGGAGTGTCAAATGATCCGAACTCTCGCGGGATTTGATTATGACGTCGTCCACGTATACTTCAATTTCCTTGCAAATCATGTCATGGAAAATAGTCGTCATGGCTCTCATGTAAGTGGCACCCGCGTTCTTGAGGCCGAACGGCATCACTCTGTAGTGATACGCACCCCAAGCAGTGATGAAAGCCATTTTTCCTGCGTCTTCCCCATCCATCAAAATTTGGTGATAACCTGCGTAACGGTCCACAAATGATTGCATCTCATGTTTGGCACAATTGTCAATCAAAATATGGATATTCGGCAATGGAAGATTATCCTTCGGACTACCCTTGTTGAGGTCTCTTTAATCAACACAAATCCTGATTTTTCCATCCTTCTTGGCGACCGGAACGACATTGGCCAACCAGGTTGGATATTGTGTTACTTCCATCAATTGAGACTCTATCTGCTTGGTGATTTCTTCCTTAATCTTCAAATTTAGTTCGAGCTTGAATTTCCGAGTCTTTTGTTTCACTTGCTTGAACCCTGGGTTGATAGGTAGCTTATAAGATACGACATCAGTACTCAACCCCTACATGTCACTAACTTCCCAAACAAACACATCACTATATTTGGCAAACAAATGAACCAGGATTTCTTTCTGAGTTTCATTCAGTTAGGTGCTGATCTTGACCTCTTTGATGCATTCTGAATCTCCCAAATTCACTGTTTCCGTCTCCTCCAGATTTGGTTTATGCTGATTCTCGAACTGTCGAAATTCTTCTGCAACATAATCTGGTTCCCCACTTTCTTCTTCATAGTCGTCAACCTCGTCGTCATTTGTCTCATTTTGTTCATTTAGCTCATGACATGACATGACATTGGAAGGTCTGTAACTTACGTTACTGAAATCATAAACAGATAAAATTAGTAAAGTAAAGTATAACAAGCAACTAAATAAACAAATTTAAAAATAAGGAGGCTTTCATTTAAAACAGAAATGCGAACTTTGGTCATGGCACAGGGCCATGTCGCTTTTTTAAACATCACAACGAAAATTCAAAGTTCGAACAATTAAAAAAATGCAGAAATGGTGGGTCTCGGGCCTCTTCCAGACGACACTAATTTTAGTATGCATAAAATAACTCCTTTCTACCACAGAGTTCGGGACATCAGGATTGGCGTGGAAGTCCAATTCTGCAGCATCTACCCTGGTTCAACATCACGAATGCCAGCTGGCTCGACCTCCTCCTCGATGATAGCATTGATCTCCTTGAAAAGGTCACAGATTCCTTCCCCACAGTCTTCAGGCTCGGCATACTTCCGGACATGAAATGATTGATACAGATGCAGGATCAGTTTAGCCAACTCTTGATCCTTTTTTTTCTTTATCTTCGCATCGTCATCTGTGGGGATGTACCCCAAACCATATTTGGATCCTTTAGCAAGGACTAGAACTGGCTCGATGATCCCTTGGGAATTTCTTCCCAATCCGAAACGTGGTTCGAACCCGTTTTGCAGTATTACCGTGGTGATCATTCTGTACACGGCTGGCATGGGATTCTGCGGGGCCAACTCCTCATCAGTGGCATTAACCAACTCCATCGTGTAAAAATCCAAACCTTGCGGCGTCTCGTCAAAGATCGGCACCTGCTTGCCTGAGTGGCTTCTTTCAGCGTGAATAACTAGCTCCTCATTGTTCCATACAAGCTTCATCATTTGGTGGAGAGTAGAGGGGACGGCTCCAGCCATGTGAATGAATGGCCTTCCCAAAAGAAGGTTATAGCTGGTGTCGATGTCCAACACTTGTAACTTTGCGTCGAACTCCACGGGGCCCATTTGGAGGGTCAGGTTCACCGCCCCTAATGTGTCTCTTTTCATAGCATCAAACGCTTTTACATTAACCTGGTTTTGCTCTAATTTTCGAGGTCAAACCTCAGCTGCTTCAATGTGGACAAGGGGCATATGTTCAAACCAGATCCATCGTCTACCAAAACACGATTGACGACCTTTCCGCGGCATATCACAGTGACGTGTAGAGCTTTGTTATGGGATCTCCCTTCGGCTGGTAATTCATCGTCGCAGAAGCTGATGCGGTGTCCCTGAATGACTTGGTGGATCATGTCAGCTACGTTGTCGCTGCTCGTACCTGAGGGCACGTACGTGTCATAAAGAACTTTCATCAAAGCCTGTTTGTGGGACCAGGATCTCATCAGTAGGGCCCACACAGAAATCTGGGCCATAGTCTTCTCCAAGTGTTTGACAATGGAGTAATCTTTAGGCTGCATCCTCCTCCAGAACTCCTCGACTTCTGCTTCACTTATTGGTCTCTTGGCATGGTCTTTCTTTTGTACTCCGAGAGCAAGCTCATCAGGAGTGTAGCATCTCCCAGACCTAGTCATGCCTTGGGCCACGTCCGTTTCTATGACAAACTTTGGTTTGGCGAGAGTTTTCGAGGACACCAAGGCAACAGCCTTCGCAGGTGTCAGAATAACGAACTCTCCTTTTTCCCTGACGCTTAAAGAAGCGACAGCCTTTTCCAAGTCTTCCTGCGCAACAGGAGTAATCCTCCTCGTTTCACACTCATCTTCGTCTGTTTCTATCATGTTGATGTTTCCACCCCCATGATTCGGCAGCGGATTTGTATTGACATTCGGCGCCGCAGGCTGAAGGGAGACCACTTCCTGGTGGATCAAATCCTTGATCTTGTGCTTATGATTGATACATTCTTTAGTGTCATGTGCAACACTGTTGGAATGATAAGCACATCTCTACTCCGGTTTGTAGAACTTAGAGTTGACATCCATGGGCTTGGGCCCCACAGGGTGGATGTATCCGGCTACGGATAATCTTTCGAACAGCTTGGTCCGGCTTTCAGCCAGCGCGGTAAAGTATCTGGAGGGCCTCTTCTCAAACCTAGGACGAGAAGGATCATACCCGCTTTGCTGAAGGGGAGGAACTTGTTGATAATTGCGAGCATTTGGGCGAGGAGCTTGGGTTCTAGGGTAGGGATTTGTCTGGTAATTTGGCAATGGAGCTTGGTTATTTGGGAGGGGGCTTTGATATGCTGGAGCTTGACCTTGATATGTGGGGGAAGGTGCTCGATAGCTTGATTGTACGTTAGCGCAGCTGCGAGCGATATTCTGGTAAGGGGGTGGAATTTGATAAGATTGGGGGTAATTTGGGTATAAGGAGGGAAAATTTTAGAGATTTGGGGGTGGATTTTGATATGACAAATTTTGGGCATCTGGATAAATGGGGGTAGCATTGTAGTTTCCGGAATGATTCTATTGTGTATGATAGGCTTGGTGAGATTTTGGTGGAGGCTTGGAGCGGTCTTGAGGACGCGATGAGTTTCTGGGGAACTTTCTTCCCCCGTATGAAATAGCGGCAACCTCTTCTCTCTTCTTCCTTGTCAGTTCGGAAGATCCAGGCGATGCGGATACTCGGGCTATCTTCCCCGACTTCAGGCCGTCTTCGATAGTCTACCAACTTTGACTATATCGGCGAATTTGGCTCCGATTAACAAAATGATTCTGTCATAGTATTCGGGATCTTGCACCCGTACGGACACTTCTACAATCTGCTTTTCAGTCATTGGAGGCCTCACCCTCGCAGCCTCTTTTCTCCATCTGTAGGCAAATTCCCGATAGCTTTCTGTTGATTTCTTCTTCATTTTCTCTAACGAATATCGATCAGGGACTATCTCGACATTGTACACGAATCGATCAATGAAGTCTTTAGCTAGTAAGCTTCAACTGGGCCACTGTCGAGTTTCGTGTGATGTAAACCATTCCAGGGCCTCACCGCACAGACTCCGGCTGAATAACCTCATCAGTAAAGCCTCATCTTTGCCAACTCCAACGAGCTGGTCGCAGTACGCTCTCAAATGCGCCATAGGGTTGCCTACCCCTCCGAAGGTATCAAACTTCGGGATTTTGAACCCTTCAGGAAGGTTCAAGTCTGGATGGATACACAGTTATGCATATCTCAATCCGGAGATGTCTAGATTGCATTTCAACTCTTTCATTGCCCTTTTAATCGCCTCCTTTATGTCAATCTTTGCTTCTTCCCTTGCCTTCCACTCTCTCTCCTGCTCTTCATAGTGATCCAACTCGGAACCGTGCACCTCATGCTCGGCCGGAACAGGAACTTGGAATGTGGTTCTTTTTGGGAGGGGTGGAGCTATGGAAGGGCTCGGGACGTTTTGTGCAGTTTGATAGTTTTGTGGATTGGTGTTTTGGGTTAAGTGGGGATGTGGTGTTTGGGGGTTGAAGGCGGTCGGATTTTGATTTTTTATTTTGGGATGGTGGGGCTGTTTGAGTGTTCTAGGGTGTGGTGGCATTTGAGTAGGATAGTTTGGAAGCGGTGGGGGAGTTTGATAAGAAACAGAAGCATACTGGGGGTTTTGGGTTGTTAAATCTATCTCTGACGGGTTATGCACGAGTGTTAACGGCTGGTTCTGAGTTGGATCAAAGTTGGATGAGGGGAAGTACATCGGAGGTCTTGCGTAAACAAAATTTGGGCCGAATCCGGGTGGAGACGTGTCCTGCCTTCGCTGCATCTCGACTCTCATATCAGCTATATGCTGCATTAGTTGCGCAATTAGTTCATTTTGTTCTGCCACGGTGGGCTTAGCCACCACAACATCTGTGAGACTAACTACATCATTATGGTCTCCCATAGTTGTATTTCCTCTGTCTGAGTTTGGTCCGGGGAAGGAATCTGTAGGACCTTTCGATCTAGTGAAGTAGGGATGATCTGCCAGCTTTTATCGACAGAGATTAGTTAAACGTACCTGAGATGTGAAACAACTCAAATGCAGATTTGTTAGTGCATATTCGGAGTATAAAATGCATAATATCGCACAGAAAGCAGATAAACACACAAGTCGCTTTGTTTGAGGATATTTTAACCCACGAATGAGGACAGAAATATATTTCGAACAAACAGGAATTTGTTTGTTTAACGCTATCTCGGGAAGGCTGAACCACGTGGAGCTATGGTCTTCTTGCAGCTGCTTTTCGATGCCCATTGATCATATTTTCATATCTTCGTAACACGGAGGAGAATGAAAATTTTTAGCGATAGGGGCCGAGCCGGGAAAGGCTGCCTACGTATCTCACAAAGAGAATTCTGGCCCAACGTAGTTCGAGATTAGGATGAAATATTTTCATTCATTCTTTCATTGCGATTACAAGGAAATTGAAAGACAACATTGAAATTCCTAGACGATGACGACAACATTTCAGTGATTTCTCCCTTATTGTTGTGTCGCTCCGTTCCTTTCAGACAGTCGGAAATGGAGGCTTGTAGACGATTTCCTCCTCATCGTCCTCCTCGGTCAATTCGTTGTCATGGCCATTGTCGTCTGCTCCCTATTCACGAGTGAGGTATTTCCTGCCGTTCAAGTTGCCACGGGTCGTCAATTCTTTATCAAGTGACGCACTTTTGTCCAACAGTACGGTAGTCTCAACATCTATTTTCGCCTCTCTCGCCTTTTCTTCGTGCACCTCCAAATGAAGCATGTTCAACCTCTTTCTTAGGCTTTCGGTTTCCATATAAACCTCTTTCTTTCTTTTTATCTGCGACGCCAGATCTTCATCCAATGTCGCGGCAGCAGCTTTGTAGATTGCCGTGGTCATGTCAACTTTGAGTCCTTCCTCCTTAACCTTTTGAATTTCTCGAGTGACTCGTTCGATCTTTCTTCGCAACTCCTCTTCAGTGAGCTCCGTCTGGACTTTCTTACCTCTATCCATAGCAGTGATTCACCTTTCCTGAGACGATAGAGCTGTATTTAGGATTTGTGGTATGGCAGATGGATTTTTGCATGAGAAACTTGAGACTTGGGAATTTGGTTGGACATTTGTAATAGTGGTTTTCGTATATTCTTTGAAATTTCTGGCTGGGAGTGGGTTTACTATATCCTCATTCAAAGCAACATAACACATAATTATTTAAACACACACATATATCGCGTCCTAAAACATACATGGGGACCCTTTTGTGCCAAGGGTAGGCCTAGCGCATTCGAATGATGTACGTGTGAATTTAAACCAAATAAACGATTCCCCCCAAAATAACATTTAATAATGGATAAAAATGTTCGAAAAAGGGAAATAGACATAAAAACAAACCCACGCAGGGGCCATTCGAAAGTGCAACAAAATCAGGCCCACGTAGGGGCTAAAGTAGTGTAAATACAAGTAAAGAAAACCCACGCAGGGGTGATGTCCACTTAGCTTCTCCGGATGATCCTGCTCCGTTGTCATCTTTCTGGATTTTGCGTTGCTGAAACATATACCTCAGCATCAGTAGAAAACCTTCACCCAGACGTCCTTTGTCTTCCAAACTCTCGTATCGCATCCTCTCGATTTTCTACTGGATCCAGTTGTCAAAATCGTCATACCCCTGCCTCAGTCTTTCGATATCTCGAGTTGCCCTCTCAAGAGCGTCATGATTCTCTACAAACATGGCATACACCTCCTTGGCCACTTCCATTATCTCTTGCAGTTCGGCCACTGCTTTGGCCTCTCTGTCCGTCACACTGCGAAAACTACGCGGAATCTGAAAGGAGATATTCTGTCTGTCCTTCTTCAGCCACTCTTTGTAACATTCGTCGTATCCAGCATTGAATCGGTCCAGGGAGATAGTATCTTTACCCATGCGCTTGGCGTTTTTCCATTCTCTGAGCACTTCTGAAGCGTCATGCACTCTGTCATCCCTAATGTCGTACACATAAGCGTCATAATACGCTTCTCTGGGCATGATTTGTTTTCTTCCGAATTGTCTCAAGACTCGAAATGGCGCGTAAGAGCGAATTCCTTGAATGCCTGGAAGATGGAGCACGACTCATCTGCGACTCTCCACGACAACTTCCTTGGATATAAAAGGTCGAGCATCATTTGGAGGTCCTCTTCTCTCAATTCGGAGAAAATTTGGGCCCATCTCCCTCTGGTTCTCCGATTGTTCATATTTGCCCAGAATAGTAAATCGTTTAAGTCCTTGAGAGTGTTCTTGTTGTCGAGGGTGTGTAATTCCCGAGTCCCAGCAACCTTCGCCAAATGGCTGAGAATCCACCACTTGAGGAGCAGATTACACCCTTGGAAATATCGGTGTCCTTCTTTGCACTTACCCAAGGCCCGATACATGTCAGATAATATGATGGGAGTTACGGGGTAGTATTTTGTTGTTCCTTGATTTTCGTATCCTTTGAACAACGTATGGACGAGCGTTATGACTCTGGTGTTGATGCTCAAACTCGGATCCTGCAGGAAGACCATTGTTCCCAAAAATGCCATGGCAAACGCTAAGGGACGGACCTCGTTCCACTCCCTGTAGGAAATCTTAAACTCCCGATTGTACGCGGCGTAGAAACTCGCATGTCCGATATGATATAGAGATCTCTGAACATCACGTGGGAATCCTTACACCAATAAGTGAAGTTTTTTCTCAGTCCAAACCAATCCGCGATGTTCTCTACGGAAGGTTTGTTGGGGATGAAAATAACCTCTTGTTTTCGAGCTCTTCTCTCTATACCAGTGCCCACGGTGTCTATGCAATCTCTTATCTCTTCTAGCGTCCGGATAATTTTGGCTGTTCCGAAATGGAAGATCATCCTCTGACTGTCCCAATACCCCGTAAGCACCTCGATTAGTTCCGGCCAACTTTCCATGTTGATCAGCTCGGCTAAGGCACCTACGTATTTGTTAAGGGTTCGCCTATGATCCCCGTCCAAGTCGTTATGCCACATCGTAAGCTGAGGCGGTGTTGATATGACCATATTGAATTTAGGGAAGCGGTCCATATTTGTAAAACAGAAACCCGTTAGATTTTCCCTACCCCCAAGTTGGTTTCACACATACATTTATTCGAATGTAAAATAATACTTTGCGTTGTGAGGTCGAAGACCTTAGACGCGATCTGGCGGTTTTTCTACTAAAATGGACTTAATACGCCTTGGGTATTAAGCCATCCTAGGTTGATGCCTAATTTGGTTTTGGTTTCGCTCTATCTTAGGCTTTCTAGAGTTGTTTTCAAATTGACGGTTACCTGAGTCGGACAAACGTCGGGGTGGAGCTACCAAACAACGCCGGATGACCGCATTCGGACTATTTGTTTGATACTCCCAAACGATTTGTTGGGTATATCCGAAGAAAGTCGCGGTAAGCCGCGTAACTTCCGTTTCCTAATGCAAACTTTTTTCCGTTTGGCAGAAGTATGCCATGAAATGCAATTCTTCGAAAACTAAAGTAGTTAAGCAAGTAAACAGTTATCGCAAATAGTCAAATTAGTTAATCTTAGGGTTAGAATCCTCCAAATATTCCCCAGCGGAGTCGCCATTCTGTTTTATCGAAAAATAATTCGAAAAGGAGCTTGTTTGTTTTAAAGATATTTTCGACGTTTTAGGAGTCGCCACTTAATTTTTAAGGAAAATTAAGAAAAACTTGTTTTCCAACAATTCAAACAGGAAAATTGTTTTGAAAACATTTTAAGGGTTCGGGATTCCTATTAGCCTCTTAGGAACGTGTTGAAAGCACCTAAGACGCTCCGCTAACTATAGTTTTCCGGCGATTAACAATTTGACTATGTTTATTTTAAAATTTGCGAATCTGTTTTGAAGTTAAATTTCTTAAAGTTTTTGTCTAGACAAACTTTACGAATTTAAAGTATTTGTTGTTTTAAGATTTAATTTTAGTTTTAAGATTTGATAAAATAGATAGGCGTTTCGACGAGGTTGGAGTTATTCTAACCCTAAACTAACGGCATTTAAGCAAAACGCATAAACAAATAGTAAAGTTGGAAAGAGAGAGAGAGTGTGAGAGAGAGAGAGAGATATTTGGGTCCAAATTTGGGTTCTTTTCGCCTTGACCGAATTTTGGACCCACCTGCTTTTGGTTTTTTAACCCATTTTTACCTGTCCTAACCTACACATACAAAATAGAATACGAGAAAATAAAAACAACAAGGGATTATGCCCTTACAAATAAAAATACAAAAACAAAATAAAGAAAAGTCTTCTAATCCGCCTTCTTTGATTTTCTTCACACTTCACGAAATCGGGTTTCGTACATCCTGCCTCGATGGGTTGACTCGATTGAGTAGTGGAGCCTCAATGGCTCCATTGTAAAGCTAGGGAAAACGGGAGTTCATGAAGAACTCGAATAAAATCATGCGAAAAGCAAACAAATAAAAGACATTAGCGCGATGCTCCATTTTAGACAAAAATAATATCAATCATTTCAATATGCTAGTTCACCATCTCCGAGGCATTATTTTATTTTTACAAACAAAATTGACATTTTAGTTCTATTTGGAAAATCTCAAACAATATATGGACATTCTCTCAATCAATTAACCAGACTTCTATTTCTGCAAACATTAAGGCATATTTTGGGGCCAATTTAAACAAACACTTGCTTAGATTGTTAAAAAAAAATGCTCAATTCCGGTCAATTCAAACATGGAACAAATCTTTCAACAATAAATCAACTAGGCACAACAAACAAATCTTTCATTGATCAGTCAACTAGTCATCTGCTTCAAAAAAAATATGCAGTCCCTCTATAACTATGTCTGTCCAATATAGCATAGCCCAATTTAAACGAGAAACGAGTATTAACAAGTAAAATCACAAGAAAGGAAACAATAGTATGTTGAAAATGGGGTCAGCCATATGTATACCATGAAACTATTCTCTTCTATCTTTGCAAAATCAAGACGTAAACCTTCAAAGCAAAGCATATACTATTGTTTTAGCTGGAAAAGGCACAAGAATAAAAGACAGATTTTTTTTTAGCATTTCTCCAACTTCAAGCAAAGCAAGGAGCAAACCAAGATAACACAAGCACAATATAATGTTTAACACCAATGTTCAAACAAATACGCATTTAAAGCTGAAACAAAATGGATAAAGATTAAGTTTCTAAAGTTGAAAATTTTCCGAGATAGGATTAAACCATAAACCCAACCTAAAATCAACGGCGTATTTTGCTAGAACTCGAAGTTGAATCGTCTTTGAACCACGAAATCATCAAGACGAGCCACAAGTGCAACACAGACTTCGAACAATCACAATGCCACAGGCCAAATCTTAAATTTTGACATCTCGATTCATTCTTTCAACTTGGGGTGAAAGAATGAAGGATGAGACATCGAATGTTCAGCATCACTTCAAATACAACTCAATAACAAAAAGAAAGAAAGAAAAACATGCTCAGTAAGAAAAAGAACACAGAACCATCTTCACTAAAGTATGCGGACCTCTAAACTATAACCAAACCAAGTATTCATTCAAATGAACTAGACAAGAAACACATGAGTTGTATAAACGAATAAAACAGACAAGCAAACTCCAGCACACATATCCATTAAGGTCACTCCAACAGTGACAAACAACCCCAAAGACGTATAACAGAAAGTTCTCCACCTTCAAACCATCCAATCGAGACAAAACAGAAAAAAAAACAAATTTACGTAAAAGAGGTGTTTACCTGGTGATGAGCAGCGGCACTGGCGACAAGCGAGCAAAGCAGTGGCTTCCCACGACGAGAGAGACACGACTGACGGCTACGACGTTTCGAAAGAACACCGTAGTCGACACACCGAGACGAACAGAACGTTTCTCTCGATTTTATCAGTTCCCTCTGTTCTTCGGAAACCAATAGTGAAGCAAAAAAAAATTCGATTTCCCAAGAAAATTCTTATAACTCTTCGCGGTAGAACTATCTCTAATTTTCCAAACAAATTTTCAATCCCCCAAATTTCGAACCTCTCTGATGAAATTAACTCTCCGAAAATCCAACCCCCTTTCTGAAGAAGGAAGAGGGTTTAAATAGAAAAAAAACTAGGGTTTTCGTAGAGAAGGGCTTCTTCGATAATTTCCGGCCCACTAATTTCAAAATTTGAATTCTTTTCCCTTAATAGAGCAACACCCCTTTTGTGAAAATCTGTCCCATTCCGGAAACGGAAAGGAGGGAAGGATGGTTGAGATGAAAAGAAATGTCCTTGGCAGCTACGTGGCTCGATCTCAGTCCACAAGGACAGCATCGCGTGCTGGCGAGGACGATTTGTGTCGTCTTGCGCATTGCAGAGCCGCGCGACAGCTGCAGGACGCAGGTTTCCGTTGCTGCGAGTTGGTTGGGCGTCCTTTCTGGAAATCATCGCGCGTGAGGGAGTAGAGAAGGAGTTCATTCAGCGTAAGGGTGCTCTGTTTTGCTGAGAGTCGCGTGGGCGAATTTGCGTGGGGGTCGCGCGTCTGGGAATGGGGGGATGGGTTTCACGTCTGCTGCTGGGAATTAATTTCGTTGCCTTTTTCTGAAAAGGTGTGATGAGGGGGGAAGAAGGAGGGGAAGGGAAAGGGTCGGGTCGGTCGGGTCAAATGGGAAAGGGGCGGGTTAGGGATTAAGTTTAGTGGGTTGGGTTTGATGTTTGGGTCTGGGGTTAATTTGTGGGTGGGCCGCCTGAAGTTTTAGGATGGAAGAGGGGATTTTTGGGATGGGAGAAAAAGTAAATTGGGTTGGATTAAAATATTGGTCCGGGAAGAGGGAGTGGGCCTGGGACTTGGGTTGAGAATTAAAGGGAAAAGGGTTAAGTGGGCCTACGAATTGGGCTGGTAAGTTGGAAGAAGACCCAAATTTGGTTCTTAAAAAAAAGAATTAAAAGGGAAAATGAGTTAAGTTTAATAAATAGTCAATTGATTTAAAGTAAAACGAATTTGGTATAAATTTATTAACGAGCTTATTTATTTAGTAATTTATTTAGATTGTAAAATAGTCATTTTTTTAAAATATAACCATGTTTTAAACTAAATTAGCTTAATATAATACTTAGTAAACTAAAAATATATTTTTTGGTTTTCGTTGAATATTCATAGAATATACCCATTATATACATAACGATGTAAAATATATATTATCTAAAAATTATGACAAAAGTAACCGGAGTGACAATAGTTCATGCATTATATTATTACAAATCGTAAAATTCATAAAACTAATTAATTTAAATTATTTGGAAAACTCACGAAGCTCGATAATTAATTTATACCGACGCGGGTCAAAAATTGGGTGTCAACATCGACTTCTGAGCCTGAATTGGGTTGTCCCTCTAAGTGAGATTGTAGTTTTACATGGACATGTTTATTTTTTTCGTATTCAATTTTTTTGTTTTAATGGCATCTGATCTTCTTACGACCCTCGACTTTTATTCTAGGTGACTTCCAACTAGTAATCACTGCCCTTTGATGAAAATCAATGGTGTATGAGGTTTATTTGTGTGTTAATAGATTTACTTATGTGTTAACAGAGTCATCCTTTTAATCTTCTTAATTTTTTCATTTTCTAGGGAGTTGTGCTTCAATACGTAATTGAGAGTTTGATCTCTAAAACTCCAAGAAATTTAATTTACAGTGATTTATTTCAACTTTATCGTTGGCCTATAAATTGCAAGGGAGTATAACTTTATGAGTTGTATCTAAGACTCTTTACTATCGATGAATTTATTCCAAAGAAGGTATTCTTTAAGGGTAAAGTTTTATGTACTTAGTTGGCATACTTCTATGTCAATATATCTACAAATGCTTATAGTTCTGTTCTAATTGGATCAAACAAGCTTTCGTGATATTAATACTATGTTTTCCTATGCTACTTTTTCATTTTTCTTTTAATTTTAACTCCCATCTTGCGCCTCCAAATGACGATTGAAAGATCCATCATAAACAATAGAAAATGTAGCACGGGTCGTACCCTTCTAGTATTATCGATCCATATGTACTGTAAATTATTTTATGCATGCATGATGCATGTGTTCATACATGCTATGTGGGAGAGAAGCCAATGCACAACGTTTAGTGGCAATAAATGTATTTTTTTACCCTCCCAAGGAATTTCCACTCCTTTGCTTCCCTTGGTGACTCGAATTCACAACCTTCGGGTTAGAAGTGAATGCTGCTTACCATCAGAGAAACTCTCTCTTGTCAGTGGCAATAAATATTCACATTAACTAAAAGTACAAATGTTTTTATCGATATTAGTTAAATGTCATTTGATCCAAGGTCGTTATAGGCTTTACGAACATTTACAAAAGTGTTAAATTGCTACCAAAATACATATTTAACAATAATTAAGCTATTGATGTTAATTAATTACCGCTAAAAGTCATTTTTAGTGTATTTTTTAGTGTATGTTTATGATTGGAATTTGGTTGGTTCAGACATTTTCACTTGATGTTAGAGTATATATTTGGTAAAATTGTTAAATTTCATATAGTTACGCATAAAGTTCAGGTGAATCATTTTTTAAAAAAAAAATTGAATTCTAATAATCAAACTCATGATTCAACACTCAAATCTACATCAAACAAATTTAAATTTGAAACATAAGTTTCACATATAATATAAAACAAACTTCAGTCGTTAATTTGCCAACAAAACAATAATAAATCTAACAAATTTATTTGGAGCAATTGTGATTACTAATCGTCTAAAAATTAGTAAGACCAATAATTAAATGGGTGTCCATACCCAACATAAATTGCTGATTATTATTTAGTCAAGCAAAGTTGGCTAGTATTTCCCATCCAAAAAAATTAAAAATTACAATGATAATATCACAAGCAATTTATTTTATACCCTTTTCTTTATACTTCTTCGTTTTTATTCTACATGGAGGGACAGGGCCATCTGAGGCAAATGTGATCTGGTGCATATTCTTCGCCAAAAAATTATGTGATGTACTGAGAGTTACCTGTCAACAAATTGAAGTGTATATTTAATATTGCATATCTTTGTCAAATTTCTGATTCCGCCACTATAGAAGTGATTAATACATAAAGTGCAAAATTTTAGAAATAAGTACAAATCTCAAGTCTTTGTTTCTCAAATAGAACAAAGCATTAAAGGAAGAACTAGAGGGTCCGCCAGGATGACAAACAACTACATCTTCACAATTCTTTGACAAGTCTTGAAAATGGGAGAAGAAGAGCAATCACATAGTACTAGGTTCGGAACCTGCACAAGTGCAGAAATAAGGAGTGATTATCAACAAAATTGTATCCAACAAACAACCTAACAACTACAAGACAACTAACTATAAATCAAATACTCATTTCATCCCCACCCGAACCTCTTCAAACTACAACCTGCTCATAAATCAGTCCAATCTAACAATTCTACAATACATAGCTCATAAAGATCAATAATGTCTGTCAAATAATCACAATTGAACAACCAACACGTATCAAGTAAGTCAATCTCAAGTGTCAAGTAGAGCAATCACAAGTAACAAGTGCATCAATAACAATCAACAAATAGATCAATCATAAGTATCAAAATGCATCACGTCACAATAATCAAACTCTTGCCGGAACCATTTCTCATCAACTTTGTATTATATCACTAGCCGAAACATTTCTCATCGGCTTTGCATCACATCACTTGTCAAAACTATTTTCCTTCGGTATATATATCACTAGTCGAAACTATTTTCCATTGACTTTATCTCATTGTGGTGTACTACAATTAATGCACTAAGCAGCTACGCACCATAAGGAAGAGACAACAATTCAATCAATTCAAGTCCACATTGATGCAATCAAAGTATTTCTATTGGACTGTAATATTAACCATATGATCCAGTTATAGTATTGATTTTAATCCTTTATATAGACTCTATGTTTTATGTTAACTGTTAAAATAAAATCATTGTTTGAATATACCATTATGTTTATTTGCGTGTTATTACTTATATAGTAGACGGTATTTGGGTATGGAGTTGCTTAACTGACACGTGGAAGATTAAAATTGTCGGTTGTTATCAGTTATAAATTAAATGTTCACAATCAAAGATGAAGTTGGACACACATCTTGATGATTGTAACACAAGATTAAATATAATTCCATCTTAATTATGGAAATGGTAAAATTTCAACTTCTTGTGTTAGTACATTTTGCATGTATCGAACGAACCAAATTTACATATGTACTTAGGTTTTGAATTACAATATATAATATCTCTAATCCATTACATGAGTTTATACTCTTAATCTTGGTGTAGTGGTTATGATATGTGTAGTTTGATTTATTGTTTTAATCTATTGAAAGGTGAGTGTGTGTATATATACACACACGTCATGTGAACTAATTCAAGCATAAAGATAACAGATTAAATTAATCAATGGATTAAATTTTTCACAAGCTTGACTTAATTGATTGGTGTTCGTAATTCTAACATGGGGAATTAAATAAGTTGTAACGAAAAAAATTGAAATTAAATAGAGTGCAATTACATATTTTTAGTGGTACAATCTGTGATTTATTATGATAAGGTTAATTCCTGTTTTTACAAATTAAATATTATATTGAAAGCCTCTGCCAATAAATTTGTGATCCCTACTATGCCTGATTAATTGATCGAGTTCGGAAACGAAAAGGTCTGTTAGTATTTTTTCAGTATAGGAATAAATTTTTTTTACTTTTTATTAGTTTCAAATTTTTTTTCTTAATGGGAAAATACACAAGTACCCGCTCAATCTATGCCCGAATTTCAAGACACACACTTATACTATAATAAGGTCCTATTACCCCCATAAACTTATTTTAAAAGTAATTTTTACCCCTTTTCGGTCTACGTGGCACTAACTTGAAAAAAAGTCAATCAGCGTTCGGCCTACAAGAGAGTGTCACGTAGGCCGAAAAGGGGTAGAAAATTATTAATTAAATAAGTTCAAAGGTTAATAGGACCTTAGTATAGTATAAATGTGTCTCTGATATTTCGAGCATAGGTTGACGAGGCACTTGTGCATTATCCCTTTCTTAAAAGAAGAAAGAAGAAAACATTGAAATTCATTATTTCCTTTAGAAGATGAAAGAAGCAAATAATAGTGTTCAATGGTTCTTAATGGTCATTGATGATTTTTAATGATTGTTTATTACCGTTGGTGTTTAATGACTTTCTAAATACACTTAGGCCTCATTTTTTCCATTAAGACTAAGAGGTCTAAATTTGAATACACATCTGAATATTAAGATATGGTGTCCAACTGAGAACACTAAATAATTAATGTTGTTCGTTCTCAATTTCTGAATATGGAAGTGAAATTGAACATTATATTAATTGAATATTATAAAATTTTCATTGCAACAAAATATATCAATTTTGATTTAAAAAAATTACGTTTTAATAATCATGATTTGGAGTACTATTTTTCATTTAAAAACCTTAATAAACACAATACACCAAAAATATATTGCAACCAATGTTCTGGACACATATCAATATAAGAAAATTATTAATATTAAAGATACTTGAAAAGGATTTATGAGAACTTGCCACTTGAGAAAAAATGGTGTTTGATTGAGAAAAGTGAAAAAAATGTTTTTAGTTATGAGATAAAAAGGCACGCCCAAAGCAGAGAAGTTATGATTTAATTATTATTTATAACTTATCAAATGAGTCTGAATGTTATTAAGAGTCTTCTACAAATCTGTTTCGTTCAGACCTCTTCTGACCCATTAAGATGTTTTTTAAAAAAACACAAATGAACTTAATAGGGTGAATTTGAATGATTCAGATTCAGACCTAAAATCCAAACGTCCTTAATAGGCTTAATCAGAACGATTAAGATTCAGACATCCATTAAGTGCAAACAAATGAGGTCTTAATTATATTTAGTGGTTGTTTATAACTATTAATCATGGTTGTTAGGTACTCTTAACAGTGTCAAAAGACACTTAATGGTATTTAATGATTGTTAATGACTACTGATCATGGTTGTTGGATGCACTTTAAAGTGTCCAAATACATTTAAAGGTATTTAATGACTATTAATTATGACTAAAAACATTTCATCTTTCAAACCTTTCCCTTATACTGATAGGTACAAATGGGGGGGAGGGGGTAGTTCTCAAAGAAAGATCATCATTTTTCTGAAAATTTCCTTGTTCGCACAAGACTTGATTGAAAGAGTTAGTCAGGGCTGGAATTCTGAAATCCCAGTCCATGAACAAATTATGTGTAAGCTACAAAAGGTTAGAGTTTCACAATTTATTTAGTTTACATTATTATGCTATTATGTAAGTTTGTGATATGGAAGAATGATTTTATTGTACATATCCTAACAATTGGTATCAGAGACTTCTTACATATAACTTATAATATAATTACAGTTCATGATTGTGATATATATTTGATTAAATTTGTATATATCATGTTGTTCTTTTGTTGAACACTTTTTTGTTTTTTTAAAAATATTTTTTTTTGTACTCCAGATTTGTAAGGGTTCATCCCTATTTTTTTAAAAAAAATATTTTAAACAATTAATTTATGATCTTATATGTTGAAATATGTCCTCTTTCGCATCGGGTAAACTTGTATATTTTGATGTTGTTATGTCTTTATTTTGATTTGTTGACTTGTGTTGACTTTTCAACTAAGTTGCGTGTTGAATCAATGAACTAAAGACAATATATACACTGACTAATACTTCACAAATTACTCTATAACTGCGTTGAACTTGTCTTGTTTAAGTAGTACTATATATATGAACTTGTTCATATATTTGTTTGAATAGTTAAGTTCCCTATTGATTCTAACTGTTTATTAGCATGATTATATGTGTCTTTTTTTTATTTATTTTTTAAAAAGGTATAAAATATATGTTACTTATGATCAATTTTAAATATCTCTTAGATTAGCTATGTCACACTTCAGTTCTCTGTCCTCTATCTTGAACGAAAACAAATTGGAAGGTCCTAACGATCTGGATAGAAAACGAAACCTTGACATTGTTCTAACATATGAGGGTTTCAAGTATGTGTTGGTTGAATAAAGCCCCATTAAACCTAAACCCTACTGATAAAGAGATTAAGGCCTATGAGAAATGGGTCAAGGTTGATGAAATGGCAAGGTGCTACACTCTTTCCTTAAAATTGAATGTTTTGTAGCATCAACATCAGTCGATGACTCTACTTACGATATGCTCGGATCTCTCAAAGAGATGTTTGAAGAGCAGAATTGGGTTGCCAAGTAGACTGCCATAAAGGCTATCTTAACCACCAAAATGGTTAAAGGATCACCTGTCAAGGATCATGTGCTGAACATGATGAGTTATCAAAATGAGTTACAGATACTTGGTGCTGCTTTTGATATGGAATCTCAGGTAAAGATGATCCTACAGAATCTACTGGGCAGTTTTCAATAGTTTCACTTGAATTATAATATGAATAACATGGGTTGTCTCTCAGAAATTGTTGAATGAACTGACAACGACAAAATCCATTATCAAGCAGCAAACTCCTCTCCTTATGGAATAAGTGGTGGGGAACATATCACTTCTTCGTTTAAACCGACTAAAGCCCAAAAGAAGAAGAAAAACTCGTGCTACTATTTCTAGCAGCATGGTAACCGCAGGAGGCAATGTCCTGACTGTCAAGACAAAAATGAAGCACAAAGGTAATTCTTGTTTAAATGTCGTTGAAGCATGTTTAGTTGTTGTTTCTACCAAATTATGGGTTGTAGATTCGGGAGCAACTGACCATGTCTGCACTTCTTTGCAAAGGTTTCAAGAAATGCGGCGGCTAAGTGAGAATAAAGTTTGTGTTGTTCATGCGAATGGGAACAAGCACCAGGCGTAGCAATAGGAAATATATCTTTTTATTTGAGTAATTCCATAATTCTTTTTTCAAAAGATGTTCTTTAATTATGTACCTTCGATAATAAAGAATTTTCTTTTTGTTTAAAATAGATTGGATGCTGGTTATGAAGTCTTATTCGCAAATAATCGTGTTGTTATTGAGTATGATAAGCAATTCATCCATAGTGCTCCTAAAATGCATTACCTCTTTGTATTTGAAGTCTCCCATGACATGCTACACCACAATGAATAAAATAATATTGATGTTTCTCATAAAAGAAAGCATATTTTTAAATTGAGTCAAACTTACTTATGGCACTTACGTCTATGTCATATAAATATAAATAGGATTTCAAGGTTGATTTCTGATGGACCTCTGAATTCATTAATAGTGAAGGCACTACCAACCTGTGAATCTTGTTTAGAAGGTAAAATGACAAAGAGACATTTCCCTTCCAAAGGAAATAGAGACAATAATAAGTTAGAAATAATTCATCCTAATTTGTGCGATCTTGCGAAATTTATTAAGTACTTATGAATCAGGCATTACATCTTAATAATCTACACTAGAAACACCACAACAAAATGGTGTGACAGAACGAACAAATATAACTCTGTCGAAAATGGTTAGATCAATGTTAAGTTATCGAGATTTGTCTTTCAGCTTTTGGGAATATGCCTTAAAAACTGCAAATTACATTCTAAACTTGGTTCCTTCCAAATATGTTCATTTAACCCATCCTAATTGTGGAATGGGCGCAAGCCTAGTCTATGACATATTCGAGTTTGAAAATGTCCAGCGCATGTATTAAAAGGGAAAACAAATAAATTGGAATCAAGAAAGAAGTGTGCATTTTTATTGGATATCCAAAAGGAACTAAAGAAGGTTTATTTTACTGTCTTAAGGAACAAACGATTATTGTTTCAACAAATGTCAAGTTTTTGAAACAAGACTATTTAACTAACCATGTTTTTAGAAGTAAACATGTGTTACATGAACCAAGCAAAGGAAGAAGTACGAATGAAACATCAACACAAAAACCTAGAACAACCTGTTACGTTATTAGCATTTTAATATTAATATTTAACATATTAAATTGCTTTATTTTGGAGTTATAAGAATGAACATTGGAATGGATGACTTCTACATCATCCATTAGCATTGGTTATCCATCAATTTATTTCATTCTTAATTCCTCCATTACTCTTTGTAAGCTATATAACCTATGTAACTCCCATTGTAACTTATGTAACCTATGTAACTCCCATTGTAACCTATGAAACTCCTAAGGCCATTATCTTCACTATTTACTACCTCCATTATCTTCCTATTCATTGCTAGGAAGACTTCTTGTAGTATAAATTGTGGTAGTCTTCATTTGGTTTTAGATACACAAAAAAAAACATAAGAGAAAACAAAAAGTAAAGAGTTAGTCTAAAAGAGAGTTCTTATTAGTTGAAGGGAGGTGTTCTTTTTTGTGGAGCTTTGAACTCAACTCTTGTCCAGAGTTGTTGAGTTATACTTTGTGAAGGCTGTTGTATCCTGGAGGGGACAAGTCAAAGAGGACTACTGCTGGACCGGTGAAAACATTTGCTGCAGTAGGCTTGAATCTCCTTAAAGAGAGCGAGATATCCGATCCTCAGCCTGAAGAGATTACTTTCTTCATTTTATTTTCAATTGTAATCTTGCAATTTTATTATCTTGTAAGTTTTTTCACTAACAATTTTAAGGAGATACAAGGATGGCTACAATTGAAAAAACTGCGGATGTCAAGATGGGAGATCTTAACAAGTCATTTCGGTTCAATGGTAACCATTTCAAGAGATGCAAGGGTAAAGTACTTTTCTACTTAAGTCTTCTCAATGTTCTTATGTATTAACTGAGAAGAATCCAATTAAAGAAGACATCTCCACTATGAATGATGATGAAACTATTTCTCATCTAGAGAAAGTGGAAAAGTACGATGGTGATTCATATAAGTGTCGATATTATCTTCTTAATTGTCTATCTGATAATTTTTATGATTATTATGATAGAACTTACTCTAGTGCAAAGAAAATTTGGAAGGCATTGCGGAGTAAGTATGATACTGAAGAGGCTGGAGAGAAAAAATATGCAGCTAGTAGATTTTTTCGTTTCCAAATGGTTGACAACAAATCAGTGGTAGATCAAGCTCAAGACTTCATCATGATTGTTGGAGAGCTTAGGTCCGAAGAGGTTAAAATTGGAGATAACCTTATTGTTTGTGGCATAGTGGATAAACTTCCACCTTCTTGGAAGGAATTTCAAAAAACTATGCGCCACAAAAAAAAGGAAACCTCTCTTGAAACCTTGATAATGAAAATCCGCATGGAAGAAGAAGCAAGGGGCAAAGATGCACTTTTACAAACAGAAGAGAACAACATCACATCGAAGGTAAATTTAATTACTTCGAATAATGCTACTCTTGAAACTCACAAAAATACTTCTTTAAAACCTAAGAAGAAAAAATTCAAGAAAAATAATGGTAGACCTCCCAAGAAAAATAATGGTGAAAATCACCAAGCATAAAATCAACAAGTTCAAGAAAAGGGACCATGCTTTATTTGTGGCAAGAGTGGGTATATTGCTCGATTTTGCATATTCTGAAAACGTGGTCCTAACCCTCAGACAAACGTTAGCGAAGAACCTTTTGTGGCGGTGATTACCGACATAAACATGGTTTAGAATGTTGATGGATTGTGGGCTGATTCTGGTGCAAACCGTCATGTCTGTTATGACAAAGACTGGTTTAAAAAATACACTCATTTTGAGGAGCCCAAAACCATCATGCTTGGTGATGCTCACACTACTCAAGTGCTTGAAAAGGGAGATGTTGATTTGTGTTTTACTTCTGGAAGGATATTAACATTGAAAGATGTACTTTATACTCCTTCTATGAGAAAAAATTTGATGTCTAGTTTTCTTCTTAATAAAGCAGGCTTTAAACAGATTACTGAATCTGATCAATATGTAATAGTGAAGAAAGGTATTTTTGTGGGGAAGGAGTATGCATGTGATGGGATGTTTAAGTTGAATGTTGAAATGAATAAAACTTCTACTTCTGTTTATATGTTTTCTTCTACTAATTTTTGGCATGCTCGTTTGTGTCATATTAATGATTGTTATGTTGGAATCATGAGTAGTTTAGGATTAATCCCAATGGTTAAAAAGAATTTTGAAAAGTGTAAGTCTTGTAGTAAAGCCAAGATCACTAAAAGGCCTCATTTTCAAGTGGAAAGAAAAACTGATTTGTTAGAATTAGTTCATACTGATATTTGTGAACTTGGTGGAATTCTAACTCGTGGAGGTAATAGATATTTTATCACTTTCATTGATGATTTTTCTAAGTTTACATATGTTTACTTGATGAAAAATAAACGTGATGCTTTTGAAAATTTCAAAACTTATCTCAATGAGGTTGAAAATCAGTTTGGAAGAAAAATATAAAGAATTAGAAGTGATAGAGGCCGTGAATATGAATCAAATGAGTTTAATTCTTTAGTTACATCATTAAGAATAATTCATGAAACTACTCCTCCTTACTCTCCTTCGTCTAATGGAGTAGCATAAAGGAAAAATAGAACTTTGGTTGAATTGACTAACGTCATGCTTATTGAGTCACATGCACCTTTAAATTTTTGGAGTGAAGCTATCTTAACTGCTTGTTATGTGTTGAATCGTGTGCCTCATAAAAAGTCTAAACCTTTTGAATTGTGGAAAGGTTACAAGCCAAGTTTGGGATATCTAAGAGTTTGGGGTTGTCTAGCCTTTGTGAGGCTAATGGATCCCAAGATTACAAAGTTGGGTAAGAAAGTTACTACTTGTGCTTTTCTTTGTTATGCTTCAAATAGTACAGCCTATAGATTTTTTAATCTTGAAGATAATATTGTAATAGAATCTGGTGATGCTATTTTTCATGAAAATAAATTTCCTTTTGATACTAAAAATAGTGGGGGTCAAAGGATTGAACAAAATATTTTATCACTACCTAGTTCTTCTACTTCAACTTTGAAAAATAAAGAAGTTGTTGATTTTGAGTGAAGAAGAAGTAAAAGAGCTAGAGTAGAAAAAGATTTTGGTCCTGATTTTTATGTGTTTAATGTTGAAAATGACCCTCTAACTTTGAAAGAAGCATTATCTTCACATAATTCTATTTTTTGGAAAGAGGCTGTAAACGATGAAATGGAATCTCTAATTTCTAATACAACTTGAAAGTTAGTTGATTTACCACCGGATTTTAAAACAATTGGTTGCAAATGGGTCTTAAGGAAAAAGTTGAAACCGGATGGTTCTATTGATAAATACAAGGTCAGGCTAGTTGCAAAAGGTTTTAAACAACTAGAAGGCCTAGAATTTTTGATACTTTTTCTCCGGTAACAAGAATTACATCCATTAGACTTTTAGTTACTATGGCTGCAATTTTTGATTTGCAAATTCATCAAATGGATGTAAAAACTGCTTTTCTAAATGGAGACCTAAATGAAGAAATTTATATGGACCAACCCGAGTGTTTTGTTGAAGCAGGCCAAGAAAGCAAAGTTTGTAAACTTACTAAATCCCTATATGGCTTGAAACAGGCACCAAAGCAATGGCATGAAAAGTTTGATTCCTGCATGATTTAAAATGGTTTTAAAACAAATGAGTGTGATAAGTGCATATAACATAAGTCTTGGAATAATTCTCATTTGATTATTTGTCTATATGTTGATGATTTGTTGATCTTTGGATCTAACATGAATGTTATTGATGAAGCTAAAAATGTTCTTGGAAGCCATTTTGATATGAAAGATCTTGGTGAGGCAAATTTTATTCTTGGAATAAAAATAACAAGAACATGTGAGGGGATTTTCCTTTACCAGTCACATTATGTTGAGAAAATTTTGAAAAAATATAACTTTCATGATTGCAAGCATGTTGCTACTCCTTTTGATTCAAGTGTTCACTTATATCCTGTTGAAAGTGAAAATGATGTAATAAATCAAAAGGAATATGCTAGTATAATCAGAAGTTTGAGATATGTGACTGATTGCACTAGGCCTGATATTGCATATGCAGTAGGAGTACTTGGCAGGTTTACAAGCAAGTCAGGTAATGAACATTGGCATGCTATAACAAGAGTTATGAGATATTTAATTGGAACGAAAAGTTGTGGTTTGTTCTATAAAATATATTCTGTTGTACTTGAAGGCTTTTGTGATGCGGATTGGAACACTTTGTCAGGTGATTCCTGTTCTACAACTGGTTATGTTTTTACTTTAGGTGGTGGTGTTGTTTGTTGGAGATCAAAAAAGCAAACTATAATTGCTAACTCTACCGTGGAGGCTGAACTAATTTCTTTAGCTTCAACTAGTGAGGAAGCGAATTGGTTAAGAGATTTATTGTTTCAAATTCCTTATTTTGAAAAACCAATTCCTCCTATTTTAATTCATTGTGATAGCACCGCTGCAATTGGTAGAGTTTAAAACCGTTATTACAACAGTAAATCCAGACCTATAAGGAGGAAACATAGTAATGTAAGATCGTATTTGACAAATGGTACCATTAATGTTGATTATGTCAAATCTTGTGATAATCTTGCAGATCCTCTTACAAAGGCCTTAACAAGAGAAAAGGTCTGGAGCACATCTAGGGGGATAAGATTGAAGCCTACAAATTCTTGAGTCATATATGAGGAAACCCAACCTGGGGAATAGTGATCCTATAACCAGGTTCAAAGGGAAAAACTAATCATATGATGACTTGTTTTGAAAAATGCACTATTTTTTTCCCTCCCTATGATGTGAGTGCATTATTTCCTGTAGTTTGTAAAGGTTGAGTTGATTAAACTCTTCATGAATATCTGTAGCACGTATGGGTGGAGTGTTAATCTTACAGGAGCACTCTCGACAGATTTCACCTATGTGATGTGTGGAAGTAGGTCGCTTCCTATGAGAATGGGGATTATTCTCAAATGCACTCATGAAACAGGGATAGCACATGGCCATAACGTGCTGGCTGTTAAAGCTCATGTCAACACCTTGATTATTATGTATGAGCAGTGATATTTTATTTCCCTGGAGTAGTCATAGTTCAAGTCTGAGACCACTACGACTCTGGAGTAAAAGTTATTTTTCACTAAGTAGAGGTTCAATGCAGAGCACACCTTCACTATGCATAATAGTCTTCCTTCAACTGATATACTCTCTTATCTAAATATTAAAATGAGTGGGGGATTGTTAGGTTATTAGCATTTTAATATTAATATTTAACATATTAAATTTCTTTATTTTGGAGTTATAAGAATGAACATTGGAATGGATGACTTCTACATCATCCATTAGCATTGGTTATCCATCAGTGTATTTCATTCTTAATTCCTCCATTACTCTTTGTAACCTATGTAACTCCCATTGTAACTTATGTAGTCTATGTAACTCCCATTGTACCCTATGAAACTCCTAAGGCCATTATCTTCACTATTTACTACCTCCATTATCTTCCTATTCATTGCTAGGAAGACTTCTTGTAGTATAAATAGTGGTAGTCTTCATTTGGTTTTAGATACACAAAAAAAAAACATAAGAGAAAACAAAAAGTAAAGAGTTAGTCTAAAAGAGAGTTCTTATTAGTTGAAGGGAGGTGTTCTTTTTTGTGGAGCTTTGAACTCAACTCTTGTCCAGAGTTGTTGAGTTATACTTTGTGAAGGCTGTTGTATCCTGGAGGGGACAAGTCAAAGAGGACTACTGCTGGATCGGTGAAAACATTTGCTGCAGTAGCGAGATATCCGCACCTCAGCCTGAAGAGATTACTTTCTTCATTTTATTTTCAATTGTAATCTTGCAATTTTAATATCTTGTAAGTTTTTTCACTAACAATTTTAAGGAGATACAAGGATGGCTATAATTGAAAAAACTGCGAATGTCAAGATGAGAGATCTTAACAAGTCATTTCGGTTCAATGGTAACCATTTCAAGAGATGGAAGGGTAAAGTACTTTTCTACTTAAGTTTTCTCAATGTTTCTTATGTATTAACTGAGAAGAATCTAAATAAAGAAGACATCTCCACTATTAACACTAAACTAATACTGTCAATTTGAACAAAATTCAAATTAAGATTGAGATAAGTACATTATACAACTAGAAGCCGTATATTCTTCATGAATGAATATGTTAGAGGATTATTTGAATTATTTTAAGTAAATTCATTTCCGTATTTCTCTTTTCGAACTAATTTTCTATATATATTTTTCCTTGACACGAGGGTTTATCGAAAATAACTTCTCTAACTTTTAAATATAGGTATGCATACACACTATCCTCTCCAGACCCCATTTTACAAGTAGTTATGTAGATTTGTTGTTGTATTTCAATTGTTGTGATGATATTAATTAGTGGATTACTTATATTTGTGTTTACTGAAATCTAGCTAGTATGTAATACGTTCTTATTAGTGTCATTATATTTATTTTGCATGCATGTCTTATTTTCTATCAGTATATGTACTCACACGTTGCGCGGATATACTAAAATGAAAAAGAAAAACCATATATTGAGTTATATTTCTTATGAATTATAAATATCCAAAGAAATTAAATAAACTAAAAATTAAATGAAAAAGAATATAATATTTTGAAATTATTTTAATCACAATATAAAGTTATTTTGTGGTCCCAACAGTAATTACAATTTTTATAATAAACATAAGTCGTTTATATTAATATATCATATAATATAATATATAATTATTATATCAAGGTTTTGTGTATGTGAGGTATTCCTTTCGTCTCATATAAGTTGATCACCGTTAATTTTTTACAGTACTTAAAAAAAATAAGAAGATCATTTTTCTAGTTCACGCCTTAAAATACTTCTTGTTAAAAATACAAATAAATATATATTCTTTCAAAAATAAAATTAATTGCAAGAGTAGTAAATTTTCTTATTTAAGTTTAATTGATTTAGAAGTGATTAACTAATATAATTTAATTATATTTAGTATAATGATAAATTAATATGCAACAATTATATTTAATATAATAATAAACTAATATTCATCAGTTTACTTTTAATGTCATGTTTTCATTTTTTAATTAAAACATAAGAATTTTGACTAACAATTTACGATATATTTTTTTATTATATTAATATGTAAACAATGGATATTATAGTGCTTTTCGTATAATTTTGAAATATAAAAATATTTTTAAAAAAATATCAAATTAATATAATTTTATTTTATTTTGAAAATGTTTCCAATCTGTGTTATAAAATCAGAAATTACTGGTTCTAATAAATCATTCAGAAACACGAAGTAACTGAGAATTTTTATAACCAGTATATAAGATGAACAGAAATAAAATAATTTAATCTGAAAAAACGTACCAGAATCTGGAATACTCTTATTGAAATTTTAGGAAGAAAATCAAGTCCACTGAATTCACAGTGTCCCCTTAAGGAAATTATTCCCCTCTAGTTACCGATGTTTTATTTGGAATATAACCTCCCAGGGTAAAATGATTTTAATCAGTAGAGTATAGATACCAAAAACTCTATTGTCAGCGAATCAATCCACAGCAGGAAAGTACACGAAGAAAAAATGTGATTTTAAGAAGAATGAAGATCAGAAAAAATTCGTTGGAAATATTCTGAAGACTGAATGGTATTTATAGGCAAGAAGAATATATTCTGAAAGGTTGCAACCCTTTCAGAATTAACACGACCATTAATGAAAGGTTGCAAACTTTCAAATGGTATTGACTGTTCCTGAAAGTTGCAACCTTCCGAGCAGTCATGGCGGAAAATTTTGAATATAACGGAATTTAAAACGGGTCACTCGCGCGGATCCGAGTCGGGTCGGATTTTAACTAAAAAGTTGAAAACATTTCGGTTATCAACTAATTTATTGAAAATAATTTTTGGCCATTTAAAATTAATTAATAAATAATTAAAATAAATTTTGTCCAAAAAATTATCTCTCGATCGATCATTTGCCAAAGCCAAAGCCAAAGCCGAAGCTGAAGCCCAAGCGAGCGAGCGACGACGACGACGGCGCAAGGGGGTCCCTCTTTCCAACCCTTTTAACAATTAATAGGAGTGTTTATTTATTTAAACTCTCCTATTTTCCTTTCCATTACTGATGAGGGACTATTGCCTTTTTCAATAAAGCATTAGAGGACTTTTCAAGTTCCCAACCTTTCAAGTTCTAAACCTTTCAAATTCCTCTCCTTCCCTCTATTTCCCATCAATTCTTGCTACATACCCAACAATCCCCCACATTGATGGGGAATAGTTATAACATAGGAATGCATGGACAGTTGTGTACTTTACAAGAAAGGATTAATTGCATCTGGATAAGTAGGTTTCCCCTTGGACTTTCCGTAGTGAACATATGTCGGATATACTCGGTCAATCGGTAGATGTGATATCTTTGAACCGTCGAACTTTGGTGTATACCTAGACAACCATATGTCACACAATTAACCCTTTACTGTTTATGATTCTTACGGTTGTGTTCGTTTCAGCCATGAACACCTCCTGGTTTCATGAGTGTATAGAGAATAGGCTTTTGACATAAATTCTCTTTGAAGCGGCTTCCACTTCACACTCACATAGGTGATTTCTAACCGTGTCATCTCGTAGATACACTATTTGGTCAAATCTACCAAACTTAACAAATCATTAAAAAGTTTAAGCTTTATTACCTCATTAACAAGCCTTAAAGTCTTAACCTTTTCCTGAACTATGTCTTCATCATGAGAATGGATTGAGTTATTTGACAATGTCGAACCGTCAGCCACAACTTTTTTTTTTCTCCTTGAATCTAGCTCTTGGGATCTCCAGTCTGCTAGATAGAGTTACCGTCATGCTGACTTGTCCTAAGCCGTAAACCCATTCCCTTAGATGATCTTTCAACTGCCTCTCTCACTAGGCCTTTCTTTAGTTGATCTGACACATTATCGCTTGACTTTACATAGTCAATTGTGATAATTTCACTAGAGAGCAGTTGTCTTATGTACGTCGTATATGACGAGACTTCCCGTTGTACATAACGCTCCCTGCCCTACCTATTGCTGCTTGACTATCGCAATGTATGCAAATTGGTCCGACAGGTTTGGGCTAGAATGGAATATCCTCTAGGAAATTCCGAAGCCATTCTGCTTCTTCACCAGCCTTATCCAAAGCAATGAATTCAGATTCCATTGTGGAGCGAGCAATACATGTCTATTTGGAAGATTTCCAAGAGACAGCTCCTCCACCAAGTATGAATACATAACCACTCGTGGATTTTACATCATTTGACCCGTGATCCAATTTGCATCACTATATCCTTCAATCACAGCAGGATATTTATTATAATGCAAAGCATAATGTTGTGTCCATTTTAGATAACCCAACACACGTTTCATAGCCATCCAGTGAGTTTGATTCGGATTACTAGTGTACCGACTCAGTTTACTAATAGCACATGCTATATCTGGTCGAGTGCAATTCATAATATACATCAAACTTCCCAACACTCTGGCATATTCCAATTGAGAGTCACTTTGACCTTCATTCTTTTTAAATGTACAACTTAAATCAATTGGAGTTTTGACTACATTGAAATTCAAGTAATTGAACTTATCCAATACTTTTTCAATATAATGAGATTGAGATAATGCTAGTCCCTGGGGAGTTTTGATAATCCTGACCTCTAAGATAAAATCAGCAACTCCTAAGTCTTTCATATCGAACTTGTTGGACAACATGCGCTTAGTAGCATTTATATCATCAATTTCTTTACTCATTATTAACATGTCACATACAAACAAACAATGACTTCATGATTCATAACATTTTTTATGTAAACAAATTTATCACATTCGTTAATCTTGAATCCATTTGCCAACATTACTTGATCAAATTTAGCATGCCATCGATTGGGTGCTTGCTTGAGTCCATAAAGTGACTTCACAAGTCTGCACACTTTCTTTTCTTTACCAGGAACTATAAACCCTTCAGGTTGTTCCATGTAAATTTCTTCCTCTAACTCTCCATTTAAGAAGGCTGTCTTTACATCCATTTGGTGGATTTTAAGATCATGCACTGCTGCAAGTGCTATTAACATCCTAATTGATGTTATCCTTGTTACTGGAGAATATGTGTCAAAGTAGTCCAGACCTTCCTTTTGTCTGTACCCTTTGACTACCAGTCTAGCCTTGTATTTGTCAATAGTCCCATCAGGTTTCATTTTCCTTTTAAAGATCCATTTTGATCCTAAAGGTTTATTTCCTGGAGGAAGATCAGTCAATTCCCAAGTGTGACTGCTTAAAATTGATTCAATCTCACTATTGACTGCTTCTTTCCAATAAGTTGACTCTGACGAAGACATAGCTGCTTTAAATGTTTGAGGCTCATTTTCAAGCAATAGTGCTACAAAATATGGTCTGAAAGAAACAGATTTTCGTTGTCGAGTACTTCGCCTAGGTTCCTCACTATTTAGAATATTTTCCATTGATTCTTCTCGTGGTCGTTTAAATCTTTCACTTGTTGACTCACTTTCAGTTTTATACGGATAAATGTTTTCAAAAAACTCTGCATTATTTGATTCAATTATCGTATTAACATGAATCTCAAGATTATCAGATTTGTGAACCAAAAATCGACAGGCTTTACTATTCACATCATATCCAATAAAGACACAATCTATTGTTTTGGGTCCAATTTTAACCCTCTTAGGTAAAGGAAGCTCTACCTTGGCTAAACACCCCCACACTTTAAAATATTTCAAGTTGGGTTTTCTTCCTTTCCAGAACTCATATGGAATTGATTGTGTTTGTCGATGGGGTACTCTATTGAGTATTTTATTAGCTGTAAGAATGGCTTCCCCCCAAAGATTTCGCGGTGAACCAGAATTGATCATTAAGGCATTCATCATTTCCTTTAATGTTCTGTTCTTCCGTTCTGCCAAACCATTTGACTGTGGTGTATAAGGTGCAGTAGTTTGATGAATAATACAATATTCCAAACATATCTCTGCAAAAGGAGATTCATATTCTCCACCACTATCACTCCGAATCATTTTTATCTTTAGATTCAATTGGTTTTCCACTTCATGTTTGTATTGCTTAAATGCACAAATTGCTTCATACTTACTATTAAGCAAGTATACATAACAAAATCGAGTGCAGTCATCAATAAAAGTTATAATGTACTTTTTCCCACCACGAGATGGTGTTGATTTCATATCGCATATATCTGTGTGAATTAAGTCTAACGTTTTAGAATTTCTTTCAACAGACTTGTAAGGATTTTTAACAAACTTACTTTCCACACAAATTTCACATTTCAACTTATCGCATTTAAAATCATGCAATACTTGTAAATTAACCAATTTTCGCAAGGTTTTGTAATTAACATGTCCCAAACGGGCATGCCATAAATCACATAACTTCAATAAGTAAACAGAAGCAGAATTTTTATTGATACTGTCAATAACCATTACATTTAGTTTGAAAAGACCCTCATTGAGATAGCCCTTTCCTATGAACATTTCATTCTTACTTATTACAGCTTTATCACTAACTAGGACACACTTAAACCCGTTCTTAACGAGTAGTGCAGCATAAACTAAATTCTTCCTAATAGTAGGGACATGCAGAACATTGTTTAAATTCAACACTTTGCCGGATGTCATTTTTAACATTACTTTGCCAGTTCCTGCAATCCTTGTTGTTGCTGTGTTTCCCATGAATAAATCTTCATCGTACTCAGCAGGAGTGTATGTTGCAAAGGCTTCTTTTGCAGAGCAAATATGTCTAGTGGCACCTGAGTCGAGAAACCACTCCTTGGGATTTCCAACTAAGTTACACTCCGATATCATTGCACACAAGTCATCTGCATCTTCCATTTTTTCCACGATGTTTGCTTGATTTTTGCCTTTGCCTTTGTTTTTGTCCTTTCTTGGAGCATGACAATCAGAAGATCTATGACCAGCCTTGCCACAATTATAACATTGCCTTTGAATTTCTTCTTGACTGTTTCGACTTACGCCCGTTGGACTTCTTTCTCTTTTTGTCTTTGGTAGGAGCTTCTTCAACAATATTAACTCCAATGATTGTTGAACTCTTACGCGACTTCTTTTCAAAGATTTCTGTTATCTTCCTCAATCTTGAGCCGAATCACAAGATCTTCAAGCTTCATTTCTTTACGCTTGTGCTTTAGATAATTCTTGAAATCATTCCACGAAGGAGGCAACTTCTCGATCATTGCAGCCACTTGAAAAGCTTAATTTACTACCATATCTTCAGCAATCAGATCATGGAGAATAAGTTGAAGTTCCTGCACTTGTGATCCAACAGTTTTACTATCTGTCATTTTATAGTCTAAAAACTTTGCGACCACAAACTTTTTCAAGCATTCATCTTCTGTCTTATATTTCTTCTCAAGTGCATTCCACAACTCTTTTGAAGTTGTTATTGCACTATAGACATTATATAAGTCATCCTCTAAAGCACTCAAAATGTAACCTTTACATAGGAAGTCTGATTGTTTCCATGCTTCAACAATCATAAATTTTTCCCTGTCCGGCATATCATCGCCAGAACTGGAGTATCTTCACTTGTAAATTTCTGCAGACCAAGAGTGGTAAGCCAGAAAAATACTCGTTGCTGCCATCCTTTAAAATTCACACCTGTAAATTTACCCGGTTTCTCTGCATGTGATACAAGAGGTCGGGTTGGTGCAAAGAATGACCATCAGAATACACGGTGTTTTCCATTTCTGATAAACAAAATTGATACAATATAAGTAAGCAATAGAAATATCATTGCAGACTTAAAGGAGTATAAAATCACAAAGATTTTTGTCTCCACCAGAAACACAGATTTATTAATTTCCTTAAGATTATTTCCAATCTGTGTTATAAAATCAGAAATTACTGGTTCTAATAAATCATTCAGAAACACGAAGTAACTGAGAATTTTTATAACCAGTAAATAAGATGAACAGAAATAAAATAATTTAATCTGAAAAAACGTACCAGAATCTGGAATACTCTTATTGAAATTTTAGGAAGAAAATCAAGTCCACGGAATTCACAGTGTCCCCTTAAGGAAATTATTCCCCTCTAGTATCCGAGGTTTGATTTGGAATATAACCTCCCAGGGTAAAATGATTTTAATCAGTAGAGTATAGATACCAAAAACTCTACTGTCAGCGAATCAATCCACAGCAGGAAAGTACACGAAGAAAAAATGTTATTTTAAGAAGAAGGAAGATCAGAAAAAATTCGTTGGAAATATTCTGAAGACTGAATGGTATTTATAGGCAAGAACAATATATTCTGAAAGGTTGCAACCCTTTCAGAATTAACACGACCATTAATGAAAGGTTGCAAACTTTCAAATGGTAGTGACTGCTCTGAAAGTTGCAACCTTCGGAGCAGTCATGGTGAAAATTTTGAATATAACGAAATTTAAAACAGGTCACTCGCGCGGATCCGAGTCGGGTCGGGTTTTAACTAAAAAGTTGAAAACATTTCGGTTATCAACTAATTTATTGAAAATAATTTTTGGCCATTTAAAATTAATTAATAAATAATTAAAATAAATTTTGTCCAAAAAATTATCTCTCGATCGATCATTTGCCAAAGCCGAAGCGAAAGCGAGCGAAGCGGCGGCGACGACGGCAGCGAGGGGGTCCCTCTTTCCAACCCTTTTAACAATTAATAGGAGTGTTTATTTATTTAAACTCTCCTATTTTCCTTTCCATTACCGATGAGGGACTATTGCCTTTTTCAATAAAGCATTAGAGGACTTTTCAAGTTCCCAACCTTTCAAGTTCTAAACCTTCCAAATTCCTCTCCTTCTCTCTATTTCCCATCAATTCTTGCTACATACCCAACAGAAAATTGATCAAATTAACTTTCGAAAAAAACTAAATATGACAGAAAAAAATTGACAGAGAAGGTACTGAATGAAGGAAGTGATATAAAAGAGTACAACTTTTTAGATATAAGTAAAGACTTCTATGCAACATTTCAATAATTCCATCTTTCTTTCTTTATTTTTAACTAAGCAAAATTGCCATGGGCCAATTTATTTTTAGATCTAGAGCTATTCCGTCAACAATCGTATGTTTTGTGAATGGCGAGTTCATTTTCTTCAATTCGTATTGCTTAATAAGAACTTTGATTGAAGAGTACTAACATGAATCAACTACTTGTCGTGGAGTTAATTTTGCCAAATTTATCAATTGATGTCTTCTTCGGCTCTGTTTTGCCTCGATGCTACTCTATTTGGGATGGTCAACTAAGGTATTGTATTTTAAATTAAATTTTATTAGTACATGCATGCTATAACTTAGTTGCAATAAGATGCAAATTTTGTTATTTTGCTTGGTGATTGAGAGTTTATGTTATGAAAATGTGTCTTGTTTATGTTCTTTGCAATGTCAGGTTAGATCTCTATCTTTGTTTTTATTTTTATGCTTAACCATGTTGATAGCGTAGATTGTGATGAATTATTGCTTCTTGCATAAGCAGGTAACTGATTATTTGTTTATTATAATTCAAAAATAAAGAATACAAAGTAACTCTATATTCTCATGATGAATAGAGTACTACTATTGTAATTATTTAAAACTTATTGAATATAAAATGATTTGGATGATATTAAACTAGTTAAAATGTTCGCGCTTCGCGCGATCCTAACAACTATTTTTAAAATAATTTCTTTTATAAATTAGCACATAATATAAAAGAAGAAAAATAAAAACTATATAATGTTTATACTAATTGTTTCAGTTTAAAGATATTATTTTTGTATTATCTTGTTAGGATTCCTTCTTTTTAAAAAGTATGGATGCTTATTTTTATACAAGGAACCACTGACTTAGACCTTTTTATATATAGTTCTTTAATATAATTTATTTAACAAAAAACATACTTGTTACATACAAAATCTTTTATAAAATTCCTTATTTAAAAAAAATGTGCAAGTTAAAATAGATCAAAATAAGTGAATTGTTCCAAGTTTAAAAGAGATATTAAAAAATTCTTCCATTTTTCCCCTCATTTACAATGTTAAATACTTATAAAAGAAATAAATTTTTAAGTACAGAATATGTACATAACGTCATCAGAAAAATAAAGCATTATTTTTAAAGTTATTTAGAGCGCTTATTTATGAAATAGATAAATGACTTAATTTTGAGTAAATTAATATATGATGTAAATGATTTAAAAATGAAAAGAAGTCTTAAAAAGAGAGATAAAGAATTATGTAAAAAGGAATTGAGAAGACATGTTTATTAGCAAAAAATATAAATACATAAAAAGAATTGTAAGTGTGAGATGGATCAACCCGCTAATAAAAAGAACAAAGCAACATATATAGTAGTATTTCCTTATTAATTTTAAACAAAATTAGAGAATGTCTAGTTACCAAAAGCCTACAACCACAAATAAAGAAAAAACATATGCTTCCATGAAAATGTTCTCCATGCAAATATTGAATAGTTGATGTGTAAATGTCACTACCCAAATCGGGTCGCGACTGGCACCCACACTTACCCTCCTAGGTGAGCAAACCAATCAATACAAAACCCAACATTCCAATATAATAACACAATATAATGCGGAAGACTCAAACTCATTAATGAAAATCAAGTAAATAACTTCTAAAAACTCAACAACTATTATTATTCCCAAAATCTGGAAGTCATCATCACAAGAACATCTATCCTCAAATTACTAATCTAAGAGTATCTAAGAAGCTAAAATAAGTAAAAAGCTAGTCCATGCCGAAGTTCAAGGCATCAAGACATGAAGAGGAATATCCAGTCCAAGCTAGAAGCATTAGCTTACCCTGAAATCCGGTGTAATGAAGACTGGCTAGAGTTGCGGTTGAGTTGAGGACGACGACACGTTTGCTGCACTCCACAAATAACAAAGAAAGAAACATACAATAGGGGTAAGTACAAACACAAGTACTGAGTAGGTATCATCGGCCAACTCAAAATAGAAAACAGTATATATCAGATCATATTATAAATCAACTACAATACTCAACAGGTCGCAACAACAAGTACTCTAATCATTAATAAGTACCGCCAAGTTCACACATGAGGACTCAAGCCTCAATACCATACTCATTTGGGAATTAGGTTCATTAGATTGAGTATATTAACATATTTCAAGATTCATTATCTTTATTTCTCTTGTGTCGGTACGTGACACTCCGATCCTCATATACTATCCTGGTGTTGGTACGTGACACTCCGATCCCCTAATTCTACGTGTCGGTTCGTGACACCCGTTTCCCTAATTCTACGTGTCGGTTAGTGACACCCGTTCCCCTAATTCTACGTGTCGGTTCGTAACACCCGTTCCCCTAATTCTACATGTCGGTTCGTGACACCCGTTCCCCTAATTCTACATGTCGGTTCGTGACACCCGTTCCCCTAATTCTACGTGTCGGTTCGTGACACCCGCTCGACTAATCTTATTCTAGTAATTCATCAAGCCTTCTCTTATACCAAGGCATCATCATCTCATTACTTTAGTTCATCAAGCCTTCTTTTAAACCAAGGCATCATCATCTCATTACTTTAGTTCCTCAAGCCTTCTTTTCTATCAAGGAATCATCATTAACAAGGGGTTTTCAAGATTTGGAATTCAATAGCTTCATCATGCTTATTTCATCACAATTATATAATCACATTCATGCAAGCATACAATTAAGCATATAGAAGACTTTACAATACAACCCAACACATATCATTCGCTATTAAGAGTTTACTACGAATAACATAAAACCATAACCTACCTCCACTGAAGATTCGTGATCACGCAAGCAATTTCTCAAAGCTTTGTTTTCTCTTCGTTTCTCTTTTTCTCGATCGTTCTCTGTCTCTCTCTTGTTCTTTCTATTTTTCTTATTCAAACCCTCTTTCTTTTACCCTAATTAGCATATAATTAAGTATAAAAGATGAGGACTTAACCCACTAATTAACTCAAGGTTACCTCTTTTAACCCGTAAGTAATTGAGTTATTAATATTAAACCACTAACTTTATAATTATCAGCAGGAATAGTCCAAAACGTCCCTTAAAATATTTAAAGAAATCCGACCCAGCCTGGGATTACGCAACCCGTGACGGCCCGTCGTGCCTGTGACGGTCCGTCCTGCTGCTCCGTCACAGAGTTCAGAGACTCAATTCCATTAAAGGGTCTGTGACGGTCCGTCGTGCCCACGACGGTCCGTCCTGCCATTCCGTTACGAAGTTCAGAGAGTCGATTTCAGTACCCAAATTTCAGAATTCAAAGTATTTTGGAACAAGACCCCCTCGACGGTCCATCGTGCCCATGACGGTCCGTCGTGGGATCCGTCGACCAAGACAGTTTTTCCAGAAATAAAATCTGCTGCTCAAAACGACTAAACAGGTCGTTACAATAGATACTAATTTGCCCATCGTTTGTCCTCGAACGATCATAAGAAGAAAAACAAGGGCGAAAAGAAGTACTTGAATCGGTAAACAGGTGTGGGTATCTTTCTTGCATATCAGCCTCTTTCTCCCAAGTGGCTTCTTCAACGGGTCGATTCTTCCATTGTACTTTGATGGATGCAATCTCCCTTGACCTCAACTTGCGAACTTCTCTATCTAAAATGACAACAGGCTCCTCCTCATAAGACAAATTTTCATCAAGCAGAACTGAATCCCAACGAATGATGTAGTTTCCATCCCCATGGTATCTTTTTAACATAGACACATGAAATACCAGATGCACTCCTACCAGCCCTGGAGGCAAGGCTAACTCATAAGCCACCTCCCCTACTCGCTGAAGTACTTCAAAGGGACCAATATACCTTGGGCTTAGTTTACCTCTTTTACCAAACCGCATCACCCCTTTCATGGGCGAAACCTTCAGCAAGACTTGTTACCCCTCCATAAACTCCAAATCTCTAACCTTTCGATCTGCATATTCTTTCTGCCTACTTTGGGCCGCTAAAAGCTTTTCTTGAATGCATTTCACTTTATCTAACGATTCTCTCCGAAGGTCAGTACCCCAAGGTCTAACCTCAAATGCATCAAACCACCCAATGGGAGACCTATTTCTTCTCCCATATAGTGCCTCAAATGGGGTCATATCAATACTTGAGTGATAGCTATTGTAGTAGGAGAACTCTGCTAAGGGTAAGAAGCTATCCCAATGACCACCAAATTCTATCACACATGCACGAAGCATATCCTCCAACACTTGAATCGTTCACTCAGACTGACCATCGGTCTGAGGATGGAACGCAGTACTAAGGTCCAACCTAGTACCCAATTCCGCATGCAATGTTTTCCAAAACTTAGAAGTAAACTTCGTACCTCTATCTGATATGATGGAGAGTGGAACCCCATGCAACCGAACAATTTCTGAGATATAGATTTTGGCTAACTTCTCTGCATTGTAAGTCACCTTGACCGGAATGAAGTGAGCAGACTTAGTTAACCTATCAACGATTACCCAAATGGAGTCATACTTACTCATTGTCTTGGGAAGACCAACCACGAAGTCCATTGCGATCCTTTCCCACTTCCATTCAGGAATGGGCATTCTCTGAAGTGTTCCTCCGGGCCTCTAGTGTTCATATTTTACTTGCTGATAATTTGGACATTTGGCAATAAAATCAACAATGTCACGCTTCATTCTACTCCACCAAAAATGTTGCTTTAGGTCACGGTACATCTTGGTTGCACCAGGATGTATAGAGTACCTTGAACTATGAGCCTTTGTCATAATAGTGTTGATCAAATCATCAACGCAGGGTACACATACCCTTCCCTTGATTCTCAAAACACCTTCCTCATCGAGTTGTGCTTCCTTAGCCTCTCCTCGCAGTACTTTATCTTGGATTCTGCTTAGTTTCTCATCATCAAACTGTTTTCCCTTAATCTTGTCAAGAAAAGAAGATCTTGCCTCCACACAAGCCAACAATCCTCCCTTCTCATTTACTTCTAACCTCATAAAGTTGTTAGCCAGAGTCTGAACCTCTCTAGCCAATGGACGTCTAGAAACTTGCATGTGAGCTAGACTTCCCATGCTCCCTGCCTTTCTACTTAAGGCGTCTGCCACAACATTAGCCTTTCCCGGATGATACAAGATAGCGAAATCGTAGTCCTTCAGTAGTTCCATCCATCTCCTCTGTCTCAAATTCAAATCTTTTTGAATAAAGACATACTGTAGGCTACGATGATCCGTGTATACTTCACACTTAATCCCATACAGATAGTGTCTCCATTGCTTTAATGCAAACACTACCGCAGCCAATTCCAAATCATGGGTCGGATAGTTACGTTCATGCACTTTTAATTGCCTCGAAGCATAAGCAATCACATTCTTCTCTTGCATTAGCACTGCACCCAAACCAGAATAGGATGCATCACAATAAACAATGAAGTTCTTACCTTCCACGGGCAAGGTGAGAATTGGTGCAGTAGTCAACAAAGTCTTGAGCTTCTGAAAGCTTTCTTCACACTCGTCCGACCATACAAATGGAACATTCTGCTTAGTCAAGTTCGTCAATTGGGAAGCAATGGAAGAGAATCCCTTGACAAATCGACGGTAATAGCTAGTTAAACCAACAAAGCTCCTTATTTCTGACACATTAGTAGGTCTTACCCAATTCTTCACTGTCTCAATCTTAGAAGGATCCACCATCACTCCATCCTTAGACGCCACGTGTCCCAAGAAGGACACTGAATCTAGCCAAAACTCACACTTGGAGAATTTGGCATAAAGCTTTTTCTCCCTTAACATTTCCAATACAATTCTCAAATGCTCTTCATGTTCTTTCTTGCTCTTTCAGTATATCAGTGTATCATCAATAAATACGATCACAAAGAGATCCAGATATGGCTTAAGAATCTCGTTCATCAAGCTCATGAAAGCAGCAGGGGTATTCGTAAGACCAAAAGACATCACTACAAATTCGTAATGCCCATACCTGGTCCGAAAAGCAGTCTTTGGCACATCCGTTGCTCGTATTTTCAATTGATGATAACCGAATCTCAAGTCGATCTTAGAGAAGACACAAGCACCTTGTAACTGATCGAACAAGTCATCAATGCGAGGAATGGGATACTTGTTCTTAATAGTTACCTTGTTCAATTGCCGGTAGTCTATGCACATCCGGAAACTCCCATCCTTTTTCTTCACAAATAACACCGGAGCACCCCAAGGAGATGCACTTGGCCTAATGAAGCCTTTGTTCAACAACTCTTGAAGTTGGGCCTTTAATTCTCTTAACTCTGCGGGAGCCATTCTATAAGGGGGTATGGAAATGGGGCGAGTACCCGGTTCAAGATCGATGCAGAAGTCAATATCTCTATCCGGTGGCATACCAGGAAGGTCTGCAGGAAACACATCTAAAAATTCGCGGACTATCGAAACCGACTCAATTGAAGGTACTTGAGTAGTATCATCCTTGAGGTGTGCCAAGAAAGCTAAAACACCCCTTACTAACCATTCTCTTAGCACGAAGAAAGGAGATGATACGAACCGGATTGGAAGTGTAGTCGCCCTCCCACACTAACGGATCTGTCCCAGGCTTGGCTAACGTCACAGTTTTAGCATTACAATCCAAGATTGCAAAATTTGGAGAAATCCATACCCAAAATTACATCAAAATCAACCATTTCTAAGATAACCAAGTCTACATAAGTGTTTCTCCCCACAAAAGTCACCAAACAAGACCTATATACTTTTTCAACTATCACAGACTCACCCACCGGAGTAGAAACACGAATAGGCATGTCAAGTAATTCACAAGGTAAATTAAGACCAGTAGCAAATGAAGAAGATACATAAAAAAATGTGGATCAAGGATCAAACAATACAGAAGCCATGCAATCACAAACCGAAAGATTACCTGTGATGACAGCATCAGATGTCTCCGTCTCAGATCTCCCAGGGAAAGCGTAACAATGGGCCCCATTACTTGTCTGTCCGTTGCCCCTACCATGTTGTGTTGTATGCCCATCACCCCGGCTGTTTTGGTGACCACCATTACCTCGGCCACCACGTCCTCCAGAATAACGGCCTCTACCATGACCACCTCTACCTCTAGCTATTGGGGGTCTATAACTCTGTTTTGGACAATTCCTCCTAATATGTACAGTCTCCCCACATCCATAACACTCTCTGGAGTCAAGCATAGGTCTCTCAGAGAAGTGTTGACCGGTCTGAGGTGGACCCCCAACTACAGTCTGTAGTGAAGACTGAATTGGTCGAACTGAGTAACCTCCTGAACCCTGTCCTCTAGAGTAAGAACCATTGAACTCACCTCCCTTTCGGAACCTTTTTGATGTCGATGCCATGGTGAAATCATCTGGCTTCACTCCTTCCACCTCTACCACGAAATCTACCACTTCTTGAAAGGATTTTGCCGTAGCCGCTACCTGTAAGGCTGAAATCCGCAATTCTGACCTATACCCCTTCACAAAATGGCGAATCCGCTCTTGTGGACTGAAACAAAGTTGGGTGGCATACCTGGATAATGCACGAAACTTAGCCTCATATGCAGTAACCGATATCCTACCTTGCTCTAAGCTCAAGAACTCATCTCTTTTCCTATCCCTCAAAGTCCGGGGGATATACTTCTCTATAAACAAGCTAGAGAATGATGCCCAAGTCATAGGTGGTGCCTCTGTTGGTTGACACTCAACATGTGACCGCCACCACATTTTGGCGTTCCCTTGAAACAGATAAGTCACAAACTCAACACCAAACCGTTCTACTATACCCATCTTGTGTAGTAGCTCATGACAGTCAACCCGAAAATCGTAGGAATCCTCAGATTCAGCACCCTTGAAGACTGGAGGTTTCAATTTCAAGAATTTACTGAAAAGTTCATGCTGATCATTTGTCATTATAGGCCCTGTAGTCAGACGAGGAAACGTGCCTATTTCCAATGAGGCATCCATGCAGGGAGCCCCGGCAGCGGCATGTTGTACCTCCGGAACCTGAGGTGCTGGTGCAGAAAACACTGGAGGGGTTTGACCTTGATCAGATAACCCTCTAAGATAGGCAAGAACCTGATTAATCATTTCTGGGGTAGGTTGGGGTGGCAATTCTTCATTCTGCACTTGCTCATTCTCCCCATCCTCACCCTCTCTTACCACTTCCTTAGTCGGTGGAGGAGTCACCGCCCTAGTACCAGATGGGCTAGGTTCTTGTCCTCTTCCTCTAGAGGACGTCCTCCCACGACCTCTTCCACGGCCTCTTGCCACTACTCCTCTTCGAGCTACAGTCCCAGTGGCTGGCTCATACGCTTCTTGTCTTGCCGATGTTGGTGTTGGCGCAGTCGTTGCTCTAGTTCTAACCATCTGCGAAATAGAGTGAAGATGGTCAGATACCAATTTGTATCACCTAGATACCAATTGGATCCAAGTAATAGAACGAAAAAAAGAAAGAAAGAATGGAATTTTCCTAAAGTCTTATAGCCTCTCAAGGAAAAGTAAAGGCGTCCCCCTACCGTTCCTTAAGACTCTACTAGACTCGTTCTTGTGTGATGAGACCAACGAACCTAATGCTCTGATACCAAGTTTGTCACGACCCAAATCAGGTCGCGACTGGAACCCACACTTACCCTCCTAGGTGAGCGAACCAATCAATACAAAACCCAACATTTCAATATAATAACACAATATAATGCGGAAGACTTAAACTCATTAATGAAAATCAAGTAAATAACTTCTAAAAACTCAACAACTATTATTATTCCCAAAATCTGGAAGTCATCATCACAAGAACATCTATCCTCAAATTACTAATCTAAGAGTATCTAAGAAGCTAAAATAAGTAAAAAGCTAGTCCATGCCGAAAGTTCAAGGCATCAAGACATGAAGAGGAAGATCCAGTCCAAGCTAGAAGCATTAGCTCACCCTGAAATCCGGTGTAATGAAGACTGGCTAGAGTTGCGGTTGAGTTGAGGACGACGGCACGTTTGCTGCACTCCACAAATAACAAAGAAAGAAATATACAATAGGGGTCAGTACAAACACAAGTACTGAGTAGGTATCATCGGCCAACTCAAAATAGAAAACAGTATATATCAGATCATATCATAAATCAACTACATTACTCAACAGGTAGCAACAACAAGTACTCTAATCATTAATAAGTACCGCCAAGTTCACACATGAGGACTCAAGCCTCAATACCATACTCATTTGGAAATTAGGTTCATTAGATTGAGTACATTAACATATTTCAAGATTCATTATCTTTATTTCTCTTGTGTCGGTACGTGACACTCCGATCCTCATATACTATCCTGATGTCGGTACGTGACACTCTAATCCCCTAATTCTACGTGTCGGTTCGTGACACCCGTTCCCCTAATTCTACGTGTCGGTTCGTGACACCCGTTCCCCTAATTCTACGTGTCGGTTCGTGACACCCGTTCCCCTAATTCTACGTGTCGGTTCGTGACACCCGTTCCCCTAATTCTACGTGTCGGTTCGTGACACCCGCTCCACTAATCTCATTCTAGTAATTCATCAAGCCTTCTCTTATACCAAGGCATCATCATCTCATTACTTTAGTTCATCAAGCCTTCTTTTAAACCAAGGCATCATCATCTCATTACTTTAGTTCCTCAAGCCTTCTTTTATATCAAGGCATCATCATTAACAAGGGGTTTTTAAGATTTGGGATTCAATAGCTTCATCATGCTTATTTCATCACAATTATATAATCACATTCATGCAAGCATACAATAAAGCATATAGAAGACTTTACAATACAACCCAACACATATCATTCGCTATTAAGAGTTTACTACGAATAGCATAAAAATCATAACCTACCTCCACCGAAGATTCGTGATCAAGCAAGCAATTTCTCAAAGCTTTGTTTTCTCTTCGTTTCTCTCTTTCTCGATCGTTCTCTGTCTCTCTCTTGTTCTTTCTATTTTTCTTATTCAAACCCTCTTTCTTTTACCCTAATTAGCATATAATTAAGTATAAAAGATGAGGACTTAACCCACTAATTAACTCAAGGTTACCTCTTTTAACCCCCAAGTAATTGAGTTATTAATATTAAACCACTAACTTTATAATTATCAGCAGGAATAGTCCAAAACGTCCCTTAAAACATTTAAAGAAATCCGACCCAGCCTGGGATTACGCAACCTGTGACGGCCCGTCGTGGCCTGGTGGACGGCCGTCGTGGCTCGCGACGGTCCGTCTGCCGCTCCACGAGTTCAGAGACTCAATTCCATTAAAGGGTCTGTGACGGTCCGTCGTGCCCATGACGGTCCGTCCTGCCATTTCGTTACGAAGTTCAGAGAGTCGATTTCAGTACCCAAATTTCAGAATTCTAAGTATTTTGGAACGAGACCCCCTCGACGGTCCGTCGTGCCCATGACGGTCCGTCGTGGGATCCGTCGACCAAGACAGTTTTTCCAGAAATAAAATCTGCTGCTTAAAACGACTAAACAGGTCGTTACAGTAAATGAAAGACTAAAATCTAAGTCAATTATATTTTGGAAAAACTAAATGTAGAGGTAATGAATAGAATCGTAGAAATGAGTTGAGAAGATATGTCATTTAAGTATAAAAAGTGAATAAACTAAGATTTTTTTAATTTATGAGATGTAATTAGCTATAATAAACATTATAATTTTTTTAGTTATCAAACAAATTAATTAATGAAGAGAGTAAACTCATTTTTTCAGTTTCATAATCAACTTAAACAAATATCAATTTTCTCTATAACTTAAGAAAATATGTTCATTGTAATTGGATATTGACAGAACAAACTTAGTTCATTCTGAAAAATTTCATTAAATTAGAAGAATTAAATGTTTTATGAAATTTGAGTCCCCCAATCATATATATAGACTTTTACACAAATGTTAACAAAATACGAAATAAAAACTTAATGGAGGGGATGTCATCTCCTTTTTAGTCAATTCAAAATCCACAAAAGAAAGAAATGTGTTATATCATCTAAATTAGAATAAAAAGAAGTAGATAAAACAAAACAAAAGATAATGGGATATTCTTGATCGAGAAATTATGTCATATTAACATGTTGTATACATAATATATATATCAATATAGATATGGATTATATATCCAAAAGACAAAAGTTTTATATAACGAAAATATAAAAAGTTTTCTTTAAGCAACAAAATAATTCATGAAAGAACATGTTGCCCTTGATACAAAACGTGTGCTTTGTAATATAATCTTGTTCTAGAAGGGTACATATCTTGATGGATAAATAATTAAATGAAAAATTATATAACCTACAATAAGTGCATCTATATATTTGTAAATTATTGAAACTTCTACTTTTTCAAATTTTACTGTGACCAACTCCTGATGAATCTCCCACCGCCGTTAAATCCTTTCTTCTTCATTTTGATGACTTGTATCAATAAATTCTTGATCGTCTCTTTTGACGAATCTTACACCACCTTTGAACTTTCTTGTTCATCTTGATAAACTTTTGCTTGGCTATGATAACACAAGAAGAAATTCTAAAAAATATATATATAATCTTCAATAAAAACTGGGGAAAAAAATATTAACAATATGAAGTTGGAGAAAATAGAAATGGACATGCAACAACACCACAAATGATTGTTATTTATAGATGAGAATTAAGTAGAAGGAAGTTGAGAAGGCATCTTATTTAATTAGATAATTTAAATAGATAGAGGGTTTTTTTTGTAACTTTCATGTGATATAATTATATGTAACGAATATGATTGTATAAATTAACTAATGAAAATCATCATTTAAAAACTCAAAAAAGGGAGAAAAAGGATAAATAGTTTTCTAGGTCATTGAGAGGTGCCACATCACCTTTTTTATATCCTGTTTTATTATATATATATATATATATATATATATATATATATATATATATATATATATATATATATATATATATATAGACTTTTTGTATTTAATTAAGTAATATCACTACTAAAAAGGCCAAAAAGAGACCTAGAAATGGAGACCTCAAAAATAGGTCAATAATAAGAGACCTCATGAGGTCGCTATTTGAATTAATATCTTTTAATTTTTTTTATAAATGTAGGAGAGACCTCGTGAGGTCAATTTAATGATTTTTTTTTACCTGACTTATTTAAAAAATTTAAATTTTTAATCTAATTCTCATAAAATTAGAGACCTCACGAGGTCTATACTTGTTAAATTAAAAATAATAAAATAATTTAATTAAATAGTTAAAAAATTAGAGACCTCATGAGGTCTCTTTAACAAAACAAAAAACCTAGCCAAAATTAAAATAGCTCTCTTTCTTCCCTCTCTCTTTCTCGTCGTCCCTCTCTCTCTGTATCGTCCCTCTCTCTCTGTATCGTCCCTCTCTCTCTCTCATCGTTCCACTCCGCCGTCGTCTTCTCCGTCTTCTCTATCCGACGTCGTCTTCTCCATCTCCATCTCCGTCGTCGTCTCTGTCTCCTCCACCAGCTCTCCGCCATTTGCAGTCGTGCTTCAGCAGGTGGAGGTCGCGCCGCCTCCATCTCCGCCATTTGCAGTTGGGCCTCAGCAACAGCGTTCCCAACCCTTTGACTCCAGGTAAATTTTTTGAACAAATTATTTCTTTGAAAATAAGTTAGTTCTAGTGTTAACTTTTTTCTTGAGGGTAGAAAGACAAGTGGGATTGGGATTTTCTTGGTTGTTGAAGGGACGAAGAAACAGAAAGGTTCAATCTTTGTGTGTTACAAGTTTAGTTTCAGATGGTTCATCAATTGCTGAAAATAAGAAAGTGTTGAAGGGCTTCTTTTGGGTCCTGAGAGAGATGGTTCCGGCTCTGTTGTTAGTTTTCAATTGATTCCACATTCTTGTACTGCCCCTTTTTGTGTTCTTGAGTTTGAAGTTAACATTCAGTATTTATGAATTTGAGATATGGCTTTCAAGTTGCTCCAATTACTGAAAAATTTGTTTGTTAAGCTTAAGTACCAACACTAGTTGATCCTATTGATGACAAAATTGATTTTCTTTGAAAATCAATTCGTGTTCATCTAGTGTTGACACTTACCTTGAAATTTAGAAATAATATATTGTTTAAGCATAAGAACCAACACTAGTTAATCCTATTGATGACAAAATTAATTTTCTTTTAAAATCAATTTGTGTCCATCTAGTGTTGACACTTAGCTTTAAATTTAGAAATAATTATTTGTTAAGCTTAAGATCCAACACTAGTTGATCCTATTGATGACAAAATTGATTTTCTTTGAAAATCAATTTGTGTCCATCTAGTGTTGATACTTAGCTTTAAATTTTAGAAATAATTATTTGCTAAGCATAAGTACCAACACTAGTTGATCCTATTGATGACAAAATTGATTTTCTTTTGAAATCAATTTGTGTTCATCTAGTGTTGACACTTAGCTTTAAATTTTAGAAATAATTATTTGTTAAATTTGTGACTATCGTGTTATTATTAAGGTAAAACTAAACTAATTAAACTTAGAAATTTTTAAGTTATTAGGTAAGTTAAACTTGTTACAATAGTATAAGAAATTAAGTTAAAAATAAACTAGTTAGAATTATAAAATTGTTAAGTTGGTCAATAAGTTACATTGGTTACTATAGTGTTGGAATTAAGTCAAAACTAAACTAATTAGACTTAAAATTTTGTTAAGTTGGTTAATAAGTTAAAGTTGTGACTATAGTGTTTGAATTAAGTTAAAACTAAACTAATTAGATTTAGAAATTTGTTAAGTTGGTTAATAAGTTAAACTTGTTACTATAGTATTAGAATTTAGTTAAACTAGACTAATTAGACTTAGAAATTTGTTAAGTTGGTTAATAAGTTAAATTTGTAACTATCGTGTTAGTATTAAGGTAAAACTAAACTAATTAAACTTAGAAATTTGTTAAGTTATTTGGTAAGTTAAACTTGTTAAAATTTATTTTCAGTAAGTTATTACATAATGTAGTGCTTGACAAATTTAATTTTTGATTCTTATGTAGACGGATCGTAGTTGGATGTATAATATGACTAATTTTGGTCGAATGGGGCTAAGACCTGAATTTGTAGAAGGTGTCATTGGTTTTGTGGAGTATGCAAAGACATTAGTGATGATGTCACTTTCCCTCCTCGACCTCCTCAATCTCAACCTACTCAACATCCAATGTATGGTCAACAAAGAAATATGACACATGAGTCTAGTAGTGATGAAGAAAGTGATGATTATGTGGCAAACACACTACCACATTAGTGAAGTTTAGACTTGTGATAGTTAACTTATGGATCATTTTGTTAACTTTATAATTTTGTGATGGGAATTATTTATTTTGTGAATACATGATAACGTTGCAATGTATTATATAACTTATGGATATCATGGTTTTTGTTTAATATATAATTATGTTGAAGTGAGTTGCAATTGAGTTGATAAGAGAATATTTGGTAAATGTATTGCTTCAATTGATTTTTGGAAGCTCTTTGAGCTTGATTTGGGTACTGAATTAAAATGACAGGTGATGAGAAGCCGCAGAAATAATAATTAGCTGCCAGTTTTTTTTCCAGAAAAAGAGACCTCATGAGGTCTCTTTTTTGCATTTATAAAATAGAAAATGTTAAATAGAGACCTCATGAGGTCTCTTTTTTGCATTAATTTTTCCAGATATTTCATTATAGAGACCTAATAAGGTCTCTATTTAACATTTTATATTTTATAAATGCAGAAAAGAGACCTCATGAGGTCTCTTTTCTGCATTATATTTTCCGTAAATTTCATTATAGAGACCTCACGAGGTCGCTATAAATAAATGCAGAAAAGAGTCCTCATCAGGTCTCCCCTTTAAAATAATATAAAATTAAATTAAATAATATCTTAGCGACCTAATGAGGTCTCTTTATTAAAATATAAAATTAAATAATATAATAAAATGGTGACCTCATGAGGTCTCTATATAAAAAATATAAAATTAAATTAAATAATACAATAGTGACATCATGAGGTCTCTTTTTTTAAAAAAATCTGACAATTTGTTTGTGACCTCGTGAGGTTTCCGTTTGGCGACCTCATGAGGTGTCTTTAAAAAAGTGACCTGCATTAGAGACCTCGTGAGGTCTCTTTTCTAGGTCTCTTTTTGGCCTTTTTTTAGTAGTGTATACATTTAATATAAATTAAATAATAAAGATTAAATACTTAATATTTTAATCTTTCGTAATTATAATTAGGAGAAGGACAAAAAATTTAAAAAAATATTTTTTTAATTAATAATTGAAATTAGGGAGGTATGAATCATGAATAATTACTCTTTTTATGTTGGCATGTAAAGAATCTTTGTTGTAAATGTTTTTTCATTAATATAAGATTTATTATAATAAATTATATAATGACTTTTGCAATAAAATAATTAATTTAAATAAGAAAGAAAAATCAAGAAAATGAGAAGAAAAGATAAATACATGTGGAGATCATAGAGAGGTGTCACATCACCTTGTCTACGATTTTCCTTTATATTTTATTAAGATTAAGATTTAAGATATATTAGCTTAAAGAAATATTAGGAATTAATTACTTAAGTCCAATAGATATAAATCTATTTAAAGTCCAATTTCATTGGTCTGATTTATTGATTTTGGCAACAAATAAAGGACCTATTTTTTTATGTCAATGTATCATTTCATCTTAAAGAATCGTTTGATGTCATGTGTCCCGTCAAATGACAAGACACACAAAGTTAAAAGAATAAGTGTCAAATAACATGACATGCCTAGCTAGTCAAATAAAATGCCATAAATTGTGTCTCATAATTACATGTGACATGTTCTGACCAATCAAATACCGTCATGTCATTTAAATAAGTTAGGTAAATTATGATTTCATAAACTAATTTTACAACGTTTGGCTATAGTTAATTAAGGTTATTGATGTTTATGCAAGAAATTTTTTGTGCATCTACTCCTTTGATAAATATCTTATGCATACGTGCTATTACATTGTTATTGATATTTAAAAATTAAAAAAAAAAACTAAAAATGTTGGTTATGTCAAATTCACTTGTTATTATTACTAACAAACAATTAAATAACAATAACAATGCGGTCGTTTGTAAATCAACAAGTAGAATTTAGCGTTCGTATATTAAGTTAAAGAATGATGTTTATTGAGTCGTTCGAGGGATCAAACAACTCATTAATCATAACCAATTCGTTATCAATCACCGAAGACATTAAAATAATTTTGGTGAAGACACTTGTTCCAAAAAACACCTTATATTATTTTTGGAGGAAAGGAACAATCTCAAATACCAACACCACATAAAATAATCTCAAAAGGAGATCAAAATATTGGATGCACCCAAAAAATAATGAAAAAAAATAAGCATGGACTAAAATAAAATATAATTTACCATAAAGGCTTATGAAAATCCATAGAGATTGACGGTCTTCATATAGGGCTTCACCACTTGCAATAGATGGTTAATTGTAATATCTATAAAACACTCAATTTTGACCCTCCTCGACAGAAATTAATTCACGAGCTTCTTAGATTCCAAACGAGGTGATAGAATTAACTTTATATAATTAAAAATATTTTTTAAGTCTTTGAAAGAAGCTTTAATCAGTTTCTATAGTCTTTAAATGACATATTTTACACGTCTCTATATAATCAGTTCATTTTATAAAGTATTCGAAAATCATCTAAAAAAGATTTTACTGTTGCTTAACGCCTTATAAATTAGTCTTTAATAACTTGTAGTTTGGTTGTTTAGTTTATAGTAAATTTATTAGTTTGTCTTGTTATAGTTTAAAGGGATTATGCAGAAGTACCCCCTCAATCTACACCCGAAATCCCAGAGACACAGTTATACTATACTAAGGTCATGTTACCCCCCTGAACTTACTTTATAAGTTATTTTCTAGCCCTGTTCGACCTACGTGGCGCTAGCTTGAAAGAAAAAGTCAACCATCGTTGGGCCCACAAGATAGTGCCACGTAGGCCGAAAAGGGGTAGAAAATAATTAATAAAATAAGTTCAGGGGGGTAATAGGACCTTAATATCGTATAAGTGTGTCTCTGAAATTTCGGGCATAGGTTAAGGGGATACTGGTGCATTATTCCTAGTTTAAATAATATATATGTTTTATATAATTTTATATATAATTAGTTTATTTTATAAAATATCTGAAAATCCTTTCAAAAAAAAGATTTTAGTTTTACTTAACGCTTTATTAATTTGATTTTGTCTAAATTGTTGGTTTTTTTTTTTAGCCATTAGTCATAATTAAGTTAAAGTCAAAAGCTCGCTGATTAGTTTTGATTAATTCATCTTATTTGGACTTTAGGTAATTTGTGAATTAAATTCGTTTGGGCTAAATTGTTTTCCCTTTTAATCCCACCCAAACGATTTTGGAGTTGGGCCCCTTTTCTCATTATTTCGCAACCCACTTCTTTATTTCAACACACCCAATTATATACAGCAATAATCCCAGCCCAACAACGACCCCAGTTCAGCCCACCCTTTTTGACCCAAATTTTGACCCAGTCCCATACCCTTTTTGACCCGGCCCATTTATTTTACAGTCTCTCTTAATTTGAGTTTGATTTGTTTGCTTAGTTGACTATATTGTTCTGATGATAGTTGTTTAGGAATAGGGATTTCCTTGTGATTGAAGTTGTAGTCTCTTATTTATTTTATTATGAATTATTATATCAGTATGGATAGCGAAAGTATGCTTCGGGAATCATTATTTCTTATTGTTCTCTTATTTTAACTTTGGGTATTTCTAATTGCTATTGTCATGTTGTTTTACTTGTGTTAGTCTTCTTTGGTCGTTGCGTAGAAGAATAATTATTTCGGGGTGGAATGGAATTTTATTAAATCAGAATCCGATAAAAGCTCCTACTGAAGCATTGCTTTTCATGCTCTAAGTGCTTGTGCTAGTTGTGTGAAATTCGTGTTGAAATATTCACTGCCCTGCTACCCTTTCACATTAAATTTCAGAGGCTAAAAATAGGATTTGTTCATGACTTATACATCTGTTAGCGGAAACGTGAAACTAAAGAACAAGGAAGAACAACAATATTTAACGTGGTTCGGATCAAAATGATCCTACGTCCACCAAAGAACAACTGCACTAATATTTATTTCACTATACAAAGAATATAAGTGAAATACTACAAGAGAGAGAACACAATGCCTTAGAAGGTGAGAAGGCAAGTGAAAGGATGATATGAAAATGAATTAAGAGCTACCTATTTATAGGAATAAATTCATCCTATTGATGTCATCCATGACATCGCTATGTGTCAAAATTGTCAAGGTTAAGATAGCAAACCATTTTATGGTTTGCCTAACTTTCACCTACCAAGATACAATCTTTGACTTGTATTTCCTACTAATTATCTTCCTACCAAATATTCATATTAATTCATCTTCCATTTAGTTTGATTCCACAAGAACCAAAACCAACTCTTTCAATCTCCCCCTTGGTTTGTGTTCCAAGCATGCGTATAAACAACTCCGGCCAAAACTTCTAAGCTTACTGGGCAATCCCATTGTAAGAAACAAGAAGAATCAAACCTTTGTTGAACATACCAGCTCCACCTAGCAGTTGTTCTCTTAGAGTTGCATCAATTGATGCATACTCCCGCCAAGTCCTTGCAGTGTGGAAACTTGGCAAGCGGGACTATTTTGGTCAACATGTCTGCAGCGTTATCGTCTGTGATAACCTTCTCAACCTTGATAGCTCCCTTTTCTACGACATCTTGAATAAAATGAAATCTGACATCAATGTGTTTGGTGCGCTCATGAAATCTTTGATTTTTAATCAAATGAATAGCACTTTTATTATCACATTTTAGAATTGATTTAAGCTGAGCTGAACTCAATTCTACCACCAGACCTTTCAACCAGATAGCTTCTTTCACTGCCTCCGTTGCTGCCATATATTCTGTCTCTGTTGTAGACAAAGCGACAATCGACTGTAAAGTCGATTTCCAACTAACGGCACTGCCAACGAGAGTAAAGATGTATCCAGTTGTGGACCTCCTTCGATCAAGATCCCCGGCATAGTCAGAATCAACATAACCGAGAATTGAAATACCTTCACTTTTCCGAAAGGTTAGGCCAGCATCAGGAGCTCCTTTGAGATATCTCAATATCCACTTGACAGCTTCCCAATGCCTTTTTCCTGGATTTGCCATGTACTTGCTTACTACACTTACAGATTGGGCAGTATCTGGACGTGTTCATACCATAGCATACATAATGCTACCAACTGCACTCGCATAAGGAACCTTTGACATATGCTCCACCTCATCCATAGATTGAGGCATTTGTAACTCTGGAAGCTTGAAATGAGAAGCTAAAGGTGTACTTACAGGCTTGCTCATATCCATATTGAATCTTTCAAGAACTTTTCGGATTTACCTCTTCTGAGAAAGATGTACAACACCATTTTCTCTTGAAATTTCCATTCCAAGGATTTTCTTTGCAACTCCTAGATCCTTCATGTCAAATTCCTTGCTCAATAGTTTCTTCAAGGTATGTATTGGTAAGATTTTAAAAATTATTGATCGCATTGTGTATGAAGCATTTAGAAGGATTTATTTATTATTTGAGTAGTAAATTTATTACTTTTGATTGCTATACCTAAGGCGAGTTTCACATAATGTTTTGGTTTAGAGCATAAGGTAAAAATATCACGGGTTGTTGGTCAACTGATAAGATTAGTATGCGAGTCAACCAACGGAACAAGAGTTTGTGTATTGAAGAGTTCAAGATACTTAAAAATTTGTGTCATGGAAAGAATCTAAGGAAAGTGAAGGAATAAGACCTATCGTATAAACCCTTGGTTTGTAGTTGAAAGATTTATTGATTTTTATCTATGAGTTTATATATGACTGTGAGATGTGAAATAGTTTGGTACAAACTTATTAGGAATTTATCATCGATTTTTCTAAAGATTGAATTTTTTTTTGGATGACAGGCAATGATCTGAAGATTGTATGTGGTTATGTCGAGCTAGGTTGTTCAAATTATGATTGGTAACATATTGTTGATCAACGGTGTGGACCTACAGTTCTACTTGATTAATGAGGATTTTGAGGGGATTGAAACTACTATTTTTATGAGACAATATTGATTGTTATGGTGTGTTACATAGGCATTGATGGTGAGTATTGATTATGATCTTGTAGTATATAAAATTATCGGAGTGACCATGGATTTCCTTGTACATGATGGTATGAAGGATAGTTGAAACTTGGTATGTGAATGATTGCGTAAATTTAACATTAGATGTGATTCAATTATTGTACTATGATGGAAAATACTTTTAGATTTGGAATTAGTATTATTAGTCTTAGGTTTGACCCGTATTTTTCATGAAACAGTTAAATTGAAAGATAGAGAGTCGTAATTTTCAAAATTGTAGAGGCTACAATATGTTCGCTAAGAACTTTGATACTAGTAACAGTTTGAGAGTAATAAATGGCTAACGTGGTTATGATGTGTGTTGGTATTAAGAGTGTTGGCTTCAATGGAGTACTATGAGAAGTATGTGGGGTTTGATGAATCGAGTAATTGTAATATTGTAATAGAGATCAGACTGATTAACTGTGGGTGTCTAAAACTAAAAAAGATGGAGTTATATGTATGGAAATGTTTAATATGGGCCCTATGGAGGGAGTATATTGTGCTATCTAGTTTTGGTTTTGTATCCTTATGTGACACAACTACTTCATTTCGGATATGATTTAGAGTATAACTCATTGTATATGCTCACATGCATTTCTATATCTGCTGATTAATTTCTAGTGGTGGATGGATGTACCAATTCTCTTACGTCCCCTTGATAGTATAGGATACTTGGACAACCTTAATTATTTCAGATATGACATATTTGGTGTTGTCTTGGGATAGTTAAATTATACCAATATTTCTACACACACAACCTTACTTATAAAAACTTATATAAGAGCTATAAAAAGTTATAACTTTCTAAAACTGTAACGACCTTATTCCGTTCTTATGGAAAAGTGAACGGATAATGAATTAGGGCAAGAAAACTTTCTGGTAGTAACTTGGAATTGGCCAACCTAGTCCAGATTTGGATGACATTGGAGTCATTAAGCTGTAGGGAAATCTAGTAATTAATGAGAGATCTAATTATGAATTTTATTGCATGAGTGATATCTAAGATGATAAGGAACTTGTAGCACTTTACGGAATCGAGTTCAGGCGAGTAGAACTCCCAGAAATGATCTTTTCGTGAATGGGTACATTATGTTTCTATTGAGGACGCTGTAGCAGGATTCTGGGCGCTGGAGCGGGATGGGTCCGCTGTAGCGGGCCAGTTGCGACTTGAAGTCGTTAATAAACTCCTAAGCAACTATATTTGGTATTTTCAACTTTTAGGGCTAAGGAGGTGACTCAAACCAAGTTCTTGACAGTTTTTCACCATTCTTGAGGCTAAAGGTAAGGATTTAACACCCTAAATCTGATTTTTGATCTGTAGAACCTATTTTATTGGGTTATTATCAAAGGGGAAGGGTTTTGATCTAAGAATTATGGTGGAAAAACCGTAATTTGGTTATTAGGATCTTGGGTTAGTCTAGGGTTATTGGTTTGTTATAATCCGAATAATAAAACCTTTTATTATTCATCCTTGCGTATATTAATCGTTGTAGACCTAGAACAAGCGAAAATAGTCTGGAAAGGGAGGATTAAAGCGTCTTAGGGGATTCAATGTAGGTGACTGTTATATGTTTGTAATTTCTTCATCATAATGCATGTATGTATGTGAATGTTACATTATTGATCACCCTAATCGTAAATGAGGATACTTGAATAATTGTATGTCATGAATCACGTCTTGTTGTATCATATTGATGATGTACTTATGATTGTAATTGTGATTGTGGTGTGTGAATGGGGATCAAATTTTTGCACTGGCAAGCTAACTTAGCTTAAATTGCCACGTTCCATCATAAAAATGGGATCGGATTTCCACATGCCGACAAGCTAACAGTTTGGGTGTAGGTTCCATGGGAGGACCATTGAATTGGGTCCCGCAAGAGAACCATTGAATTCTACTGTGTATCTACGTATGATAATACGTACATACCTAATGATGATGGATATGGAAGTACTAATTGTTGCTCTAAAATAATTTAATTGTATATCATTAAGAATTGTGAAATTGTTCGTTTATGTGAAGGATGATGATATTGTATATGCTTAGTGTATGTCTATTTTATAATGTTATGGTTATTTGCATGTGTTTCAGTTAGTGGGATAGACGCGAAATCCTACCAGTACACTTTGGTTGTTTCTTGATAGTGCACTTGCTCTTATATTTGTTGAGTACAAGGCTTTTTCTGCTGGCTATTAATACACCTTATTTAGAATATCAGTGAACCTTTGAATTCAGCGGTGATCAGCTAGTTCTTTCGGGCTGCCTTGAGTTATCTTTGTTTAAGTTCACTCATTTTGGACTTGGACTATTGGTTAAGTTGTTATTAGTTTTGGGGTTGTACCCCTTGTTGTTAGATTTTCCTTTGGTAGAGTTTTGGAACATTGACTTTCAGGTTCTAGGTATTTAATTCCGCATTTGTTTAGTTGATTAAACTTGTTTCCATAACTTTACGGTCTTAATTTTGGCTTAGTTGCTTAGTTTGGGTTGTAGTAGTGGTTCTCCCACGGATGGTTAGTATTGGTGTCATCTGACGGTTTGAGTCCCGACAAAAGTGTTATTAGAGGTTCTACATTTTGAAATGTATCACTTGTTAGGTGTTTCATGATCATTTTCTTCTTTAGGTTAGATAAGTTTGATCTGATGAGTACCCGATGTCTAAAGATAAGATTTTATAACTTAAATTATCAAAAGATTGTGTTGTAAGAAGAGAATCTTGATAGGATCTGTGATGGTTTATGCATTATGAGTGTCTGGTGGTCCATTCAGGTTCACTTCAAGTTATAACTAGTATTGATTCAGGTGGTTTCTCTTGGTTATGTGAGAAAGAATTATCATGATGGTTGTTAGATTAGGCTCATGAGTTAATTTGTGGCTTGATAATTACTCATGATATATAGATATTTTACAGCTTGAGTTGAAAGTCAAGTACGTGGTAATTGATCTTGATGGGATGGTCTTAAGGAGAGGAGCTCACTTGAAAAGATGAAAACTGACTGGTATGTCATAACTGAGATTTTGGTCACATCGGTTATTATTTCCCCTTATGTTTGAAGACAAAATGATTTTTAGTGGTGGATAATGTAATGACCCGGAATGTAATTTTTGAGAAGTTGAACAATTCGATATCTATGATTATTTAGTTAGTTGGTATTTATTAAATAATTAATTTTTTTTATAATTGTTGATTAATGGGCCAATTTATACTTTAAATTAATACCCTATGTCACTTTAGATAAAAAATATTCAAGAAATACGGTAACCTCCGAGGAGGACATTACCGTTTCCGACTCAATCAAGTTAAAAGTCAAGGAGTCAACATGATACCATTATTTCAGGAGAGATTATAATCAAACCTTGATTCTTGCACTTGTATACATAGATAATGGGTATATGACATTATTGGAGTTCAGAAAGAAACAAAAAGTATTAGAAATTTCAATGTTAGAGTTGTTGTAGCGTAATATTTTGGGACTTGGGGACAAAAATATTTAAAGTTTTGATGACCCAATCATTATACAATGATTATGACTTATCATAGGATCTTCATTATTATTAATATTTGATGATATTGAATATAGGTTGAATTGAACCTTAGGAATAGGTTTATTCAGCAAATTTTTTCGAGCGTGGTGCGTTGTTGGTTTTCTAATCAGTTGGTTTAAGCTTTAATAATTTTATTTAATCATCACATTATGACTCAAGTTTTGATATAATGATATACCTAATTAACATTAGATGTATTTTGTTATATAAATATAATTAGATTCATGATATTCCTAGGAATCGAGTCATATTCCTAGGTTTAAATTTTAAGAATATGAGAGTTGATGTAAATTTGAGTGAGACATATAGTAATAAAAATGTTGTTAGTTTCAAAATCTTATCGTGATCATTTATATGAACAGATTGCTTTGATTTAGAAGTTCAACGAAAAGGGAGACTCAAGTTCTGGAATAATTGTGCATATGGAATTCTTGTATTTCCTTGTGGTATATGTTTGGGAGTAATGAGAATTGTTGATGAGTTGACTTGTCCATGTTGAATAATTCTATTTATGAAAAAATGGTGGTAAAAAAGTGATGTGATTAATTATTTGTGTGTGATGTTTGAGAATGATTTGAAAATGTATTATGTAATTGTTGATGTTGTATCACGAATGTACTGTTCTGAATTATGTATTGATATTAAAATGGTCATCTCTTCATTATTTGTATGAACATGTCATTTTGCATTGGTTCTGAGACATGGTTGTGATAACTATTAGGTAATAAGAGGATATACAATTTCGAGAGACGTATCACGCCCTGCTACCCTTTCACATTAAATTTCAGAGGCTAAAAATAGGATTTGTTCATGACTTATACATCACATGTGCCTACAGTATTATGTTGTCATTACAAGTAATGAATGTGGATCAAAATAATTTTGTCCCTTCTTCTCATGGTAGCCAGAGTAATTGTCCAAGTTATCTATTTTGCTACTCTGATCTTTATTGCTTTATTATAATTTATCATACTAAGTTATTGATCATCATAATATTGTTCATTTTCTTTTATAAAAATATATTAGTCTTTCTCATTCCATGCTAATGTGATTTTATTTATGTTTGGCATGTAAAATCTCCTCGGAATTCATCACGAACCCATCCTCATTGCATATCGAGAGGGCCATAAAGGCACAAATGTTTTCTATTTTCATCTCGAGTCGCGAAGAGGTTCCGAAGTCGGAAAGATTCAAAATCCAAGAAGTTGAAGACTTGAGATAAAAAAGGTCCAAATTTATTTTTTCAAGTCTTGTATTTTGTTCTTTTGGGAGGCTTAAGTCCTTGGCGCTTGTTGTTTATTCTTTATTACTTTTGCTAGAACTCAGGACAGGTAGAATATTGAAATGGGTCAGAACCCCAAAGCAAAACAAATCAGTCCAAATATCAGTTCAGGCGGACAGAATTCGGATTTGGACCCAACTCTCTCTCTCCCTCTTTTACTTTATTGCATATATGTTTCATTATTTTGTCGCTAGTTCTAGGTTTAGAGAAGTCAAATCCCCGCAAGAAGCTATTTTTGTTTTAACAACTAAATTAAATCGATCGTGACTAAATAAGTTTAAATAATAATCAATAAAATTTTGCAAGTCAAATATAAATTAATACTTCATTTTCAAACAACTCTAGAATAATTTTTGACTCCAAATTTAAGTTAGATATTTTAGCCAAATAAGTTAGTTGCCGGATAATCACGAGTTAGTGAATATTTTAGGTGTCATAAACCATCCAAAATATAAATGTGAATTCTCGAACCCCTCTTAAACATTTTCAACTGGTTTACTGTTTTAATCGATTGAAAAAAACAGTTTTCTTGATTATTTTTTTTAAATTAAGTGGCGACTCTAAAAAAGTCAAAAACTTATAAAAATGTTTTTCGAAAATGGAAAACAATATCATAGCTAATATGACCCATGGATAAACAGAAAATGTTTATCTATCGGCTGTGGGAAAAGTTCATTTCTTAAAACATATTTGTGTTCAAATCTTTTCCACTAAGAATTCTCCGAACAAAATAAAGTAAGCACAACATTTTTTTACACCTTTCCTAATATCTTTGGTTTTGAGATGATCAATCAACTCATTTCTCTTACAACTCTTTTTCACCTCATCAAGAATTTTTTGTAATCTCCTTTTTGTCTTAGTTGTAATTTTTACATTATCATACATATCTACCTTATGATAATTTAAGTTAGTGATGACAACAAACTCTTTCATGTCAAAATAAATTTCAATGCCACTACAACTTATCTAAAATTCCTATTTTTGATTGCTACAAACTCGATGTCAAAAAAGTTGATAAACTATGCTTATATAATATCTATTACTCACATATTTAAGTTATAAGTAAGTTCCAAAAATAGAAGATCAAAGGAATTTTTTTCAACTTATGTTCTTCTAACACCTTTCTAAATTTACAAAAACTTGCATAATTCTACTTAACAGTATAAACCCTCTTAAATCTGAATACATATCAATCATTGACTCAAAATTGTAATTTGCATACCTAATTGACTTGTCAAATAAAATATTAATTGAAGGACTAAATGGAGAAGATTCAACAATTGAAAATGTCCCCTTCTTTAGGTATATCATGTTGTTCCTTCTCTATCATTTCCTTTTGCAACATATAGACGATTAAAGGACTTTATTGTCTTATGTAAGTCTATTATAGAGAACAAATATAGACAATTGAAGGGCTTTATTGTCTTATGTAAGTCTATTATAGACAACAATTAAGAAGTTTATTTGCTTGACTACTGTTGATGAACAAGGACATATTAGAGCTCTAAAACTAGCAGATTTAATAATTATTAAAGCAATAGAGTAAGCCATTAATAAATCCACACATGTTACTAATGGGCAAATGTGAATTATAGGTCAAACATCAGATGTCACCTTCACCATGCTATCTATGGGAGACTGAGCAAATAAAATTAATGTTCAGACAACACACCACAACGAATGCAGCTAAAATAAATTGGTAAAACAAAGCATAATTTATACAATTTATACAACATCACACACAATCAACAATCTATTACTGATGTCAATTTCAATGAAAAAATTGTACCCAACAATATACTAAACCAAGATAAATGATTTGAAGATTTCATAAAATGCATTTAAAATTCTGGATTGATTTAATCAATCTCTACATATTATAAGCAATTAAAAATGGATGAAACTCTAACTTTGAGAGAAGTGAAAAAATTTACCATTTGGAAATTAAAAATCAAGCTTGACAACGAGTTGACGGAAATGAGAACATTGGAGATCGAGTTGAAGCAGAAATGCAAGGAGATGAATCTAACTTTGAACTTGAGGAGTCTCATAGATCTCACCATCATTCATCACGATTTTGCACTTGCTTTTATATGACTATCCATCAGTGTCTCTGTTGTTTTCGCTGCCATGGCCTTAGGGAAGTTCTTAGTAGAAACTCCATTAGTAAGAAATGTAACCCCACCCGATCTATAATAGGAAGAGCAACATCAAGAAGTAGTAGAAGAAGATTCACCACTAGCAGAGTTCTTGGAATCCAGTCATGAAGCCATTGAAACCCCAAAAAGACCTCCTATAAGAAAAATTGGAATCAAGGACAAGAGGATACTTGTCGAGAATGAGGATGTGGGGATGAAGATAGGGGAAAAGATGTGTTGTTAAATAAGAGGGTGTTTACATTGGTTTAAAACTTGGTCAAACGTACTTTTAAGTCAGTTTTTAACTTCTAGAAGTGTTTGAAAAATACAAAAAAATAACTTAAAATAAGTCAAAAATAGACTTAAAATAAGTTAGGAAGTGTTTGACAAGGTAAAAATAACTTAAAATGAGTTTAAAAAGACCTAAAAGAAGTCAAAAACAAAAAGTACAAGGTAAAAATGACTTAAAATGAGTTTAAAATGACCTAAAAGAAGTCAAAAACAAAAAGTTGGTCTCCACTTACTTTTGTTTTGACTTAAAAGTCATTTTTGTTTAACTTTTTATTTTTGACCTAAAACTACTTTTTTTAAGTCGATCCATATGGGCTCTAAGTGTTTAAGTTTCTTAATTTGAAAATAAGTGAATTGATTGAGGGTTTTGGGTTATATAACTTGTGGTAGATTTTTTAATAATTCAACTGTGTTTTTTTTAATTTTGGATAGAAGTTTAACAATAACGGATCGACGATTAAGATTGAGACACATGTACCTGTTGGGAATTAAACACACAACAAACACAAATAATCTAGAGAAAAGAGAAACGGAACACAAACGGGACACACAAGAATTTAACGTGGTTCGGTTTCCCTACTCCACGACTGTAACAGGAGGATTTTATTTCACTTGTGCTCCTTCAAGAATTACAAATACAAGGATCATATTTATAGGAAAACCAAATGGTTAACCTAGGGTTTCAGAATGGCCTGGGCCCGCCACAAGCCTCCACAAAGCCCAACAATCTCCCACTTGGAGGCTTGAAGAATTTCAACTGTCATCCACTTAGAACACTTGTATGTCTAGTAATCTTTTTCAACTCTCTCTGCTACTGGCCTTCTCATCACCAATGAAAGGCCCGTTGAAGCTCCCCGGCTTCAACACATCGATCCACGGCTGAAATCGCCTTGACTCGCCCTCGGTCCCTACCGGCTCCCACTTGAGACACGAATCGCCGGATCCTAGAACTCCCCGAGAACAAACACTCTCCATACTCGGCAAGAAATTTTCTCGAGACGTATCAACACCGAATATCTGGTTCTCTTGACCCATCGTCTTCAGGAGCCTTGGCTGAAGTGGCCGGTTCCCACCGCCACAAACGCCTCGACCGGGTCTTCCGAACCTTTCCTTGCTCGCTCATCCTGAATCGACTGTGGCTCGGGTTTCTTTCTTGCAAAGACAACCTTCTTACGCCCACGAGATTACGTGAACCGGACTTTGTTTTTCTTACGAATCGACGGTCCCTCCCTCGACGGTAATCCGACAATATACAACGATCCTCTTTTTGTTCCACGAGCCATGACAAGATTGCCCTCACGACCTTCCATCGCCCATTTCCGAACTTCACATGATGTCCCTGCTCATCCAATCGCCAACAGAAATCAAACTTTTCATCAAGCTTGGAACAACTCGACATCCTTCAAGGTCCGTAAACCGACCGGGCGTCTTCACACCATGTCACCCATGCCCGTAACATCAAGATCTCTATCGCCTGCAAGCCTTACCTTTCCAAAATCTCCAATAACCAGATTACGCAATGCTTCACCGCTGTGGGTAGCGTGAAAAGAAGCACCGTAATCCATGACCCAGAATCCACATTGCTCTCCGCCGCAATGGATAAACAAATCCTCGTTGACGCTGCTTCTCGCAATGTTGACTTGTTTGTCTTTCTGGCATTGATTCTGAAATGCCCCACCTCCTGCAGTTCCAACATGTTACACGAGCCATCCCGAGCCTTCGATCGACTCCTTCTTCCTCGCCTCCCACTACCTCTGTTATTTCCTCTGTCTCGACGACGTTTAGCATATCACCCGATGATTCTCCGTAACTCCTTCTTCGACATCCTCGCCAAGAACGAGATCACGAATCTTCTTAAAGGTGAATCCATTAGGTCCCATCGAATCGCAATCGCCAGAATCGCTCAGGACCAACCGTCAGGCAATGATGATAACAGAGTAAAGCTTGAACTTCATCATCGAACTTAATGCCAACCGACAAAAGTCCGCTAAGATCGAATTCAATGAGTTGATGTGCTCAGAATCGAATCGCCTTCCTTCATCTTTGTGTTCACCAACTCTCTAATCGAAAAATTTTGTTTGCTGCAGATGGCTTCGTACATGTTAGACAAGGCTTCCAAGATGCCTTTCGCCGTTTTTCCTTAAGAATGTTGAACGCAACATTCTTGGTCAACGAGTCGGATAAGCGACATAGCTTTCCGATCCAAATCGCCCACTCGTGATCGGACAATTTTCCTGGCTTGTCACCCAACACTACGCCCAAATCTTTACGAACCAAAGAAATCTTCAATCTGCATCTTCCACCAACCGAAATCTGTACCATCGAACTTCTCAATCTGAACTTCCCATCTTACGCCATCTCAAAGGACTAAATGAGATACTCGGTACAACTAATTTCAGATCTTGGTAATTTCGTCGAAATATTGCACCACAAAACCGCACCTTCGCAATTCCCCTTAACGGCGCTGACAATGGCGGCCAACTGAACGGGCGCGACGGACAAAGACACTGACGACGGCTGCTCGTGACTCGCGCGGTTCTCCTAGCCGGCCGCTTCGAGGTTACCCACACGGTAACAGCGGCTACTCCTCCCTCGCATACGCTTCTTCACACAAGAACCCTAGGTGACAATTTCTCACAGTTTGTGTTACAATGTTGTTGAAACCTCGCTCTGATACCAATTGTTGGGAATTAAACACACAACAAACACAAATAATCTAGAGAAAAGAGAAACGGAACACAAACGGGACACACAAGAATTTAACGTGGTTCGGTTTCCCTACTCCACGACTGTAACAGGAGGATTTTATTTCACTTGTGCTCCTTCAAGAATTACAAATACAAGGATCATATTTATAGGAAAACCAAATGGTTAACCTAGGGTTTCAGTAATGGGTCGGGCCTGCTCACAAGCCTCCACAAAGCCCAACAGTACCATCGTTATATTAAAAATATATATGCACAAAAATTTGGACGGTAAGGGCACTAACATCCTTTAAGTATAACGAAAAGAATACACATGTCATTTAGGATATTTCAATGTTATATTTATCCTTTATCCCTTTTTAAAATAACTTTTTAGAAAGTGCTTTCGAAAAAATAATAATTGTGTTTGGTTAATTTATTTGAAAAGTACTTTTGATAAGTAGATTGTGTTTGACTAATCATTTTTAAAAGTATTTTTGAGAGTCAAATTATGAAAAGACAATTTTAATATTAAGATTATTTTATAAAGAGAGTGATTTTGTAAATAAGAACCCATGTTGAGTAATTTGTAAGTAAAATATTCATAATTGAGTGACTTTTGAGTTATACAAAGTTGGAAAAAAATTATAGTTGAGTGAATTTTGAGTTAAAACTAAATGTTTAGTGACTTTCAAGAGTACATAGTTGAGCGACCATCTGAGTTATTAACTCTAAGAATAGATAACTTCTAGTAACCATAAGTAATGACCAAATTACTACTAATAATGGTGAGAAACCGCTCAATGCTCCATGTTTGAAATCTCAAGGAATTTGAGAAGATGCAAATCATTATCTCCTCTTCTCTTTCTTCGCTTCTTCCTCCTTGAAAAAATGCGGAAGATACGTGTCTTATCAAATTCTTTCTCCTTATTTAAAATAATAATTCTACATAATCTCAAATTTCATGGGATTTTGGTAATTCTGTTCACTAATCCGTCTAAATCATATACATAACTTTATAAACATAAGAGGATCAAATCTTGATATAAAGAATATCTTTTCATCCTAGAAGAGCAGAACTTGATATGAAGAATATCTACTTTGAAATCATCTATCAGCCAACAATAATTTCCATCTTTTTATGCAAAGGTTGTTCAGCTAACCATCCTTGAATGGTTGTAGCTCTGCCCCTATTAATTCTCCAGGTGTAGTATAACAATAACTAGCATTTAAACAAAGTTAGGAATGATAAATTCAAGAAAAAAGTTCACATTGGCAACGAAGCAATCGCCTTTCACTATGTCAACTCCTTCTGTCTTGTTTGTAGTACTACCCTGTGTGAACCTGAAGATTTTTGGATATAATGACCGCGAGTTACCTTGTCATTTAAGAAAAAAACTGAGAAATAATTCAGAAACACAGAAAACATTTACTCCATACTACTGAAAACAATTAATCTATTTTCCTTTATGAAAAATAAAAATTTACGAAACTACAACTACTGTAATTAATAAACTTGATCAATTTATAGAGCTATAAAAAAACACATAAGCTAGTCAAATGAAAATATAAAAGGCGCAGTGCTCCAAGAAATTATCTTGTACATCAAATTGAAGGGTACAATCTTCCAGTAATTTCTTCAATTCTAAAGGCCTGTTCGGTCATGCAATATGAGATTATGATATGAATATGAAGTTGAAATTTTGTTTGAACGTGCAATTTTGACTTTTTATATTGTATGTTCTTATGAACATAAAAACATTCATAAGTTGTAAAACTATTAAAATTGTCTCATTTCTTTATACAATCTTACCAAATAAACAAAACTTTATAAATTTACATAATATGCTATCACAAAATTATTTAAAAGGAAGTGCAACATTTATTGATCAGATTTTAATTCAATTAAATTAAATATAAGTTTTAGAGTTATTAATATAAATCTCCAACATAGTACAATCAACCTTCTCACGTTGAACTTGCATTTATCGATCATATGACTAAGAACGATGAACCAACATCATTACTTTGAGCCATTTGTTGGTAAATAAATTTGATCAAAAATAAAGAATTTAATGAATATAAATGGTAAAGTAGAAAATGATTCAAAGTAATAATATATGTGCTAGTGAGAATAGTCATTATATGAGTATAATGATTTTAAATAATGACATAAATTATAACTTTTATTTATATATGAAGTAAATGGTTAGTGCAAATAAGTTTTAGTTATTTTTACAAAGTATAAACTTAAGAGTTAATTTTTATATTTGAAAAATCTCAAATCATAAATATTAATGAATTCATGAGATGAAATCTGTTTGAAATCACATATTCAAACTAATTTCATCTCATAATTTCATATCACCATATGAAATAACATGTCTGCCTATTATACCAAATACTTTCGAGTCTGACACTTCTATAAATATCTCTAAGCTCTTGAATTTTCCAAAACGTAATTTTTATCTTCTCTCAAAGTTAGGGTTTCATCAATTTTTTTTAAAGTTGCTTAAGGATTGTTGTCATATGTAAAGGTTTATTTTAGCTGTATTTGCTATGGTGAAGGTCACATTGCATTGTTTGATGAGAAATACTGAATTTTGGTATTAATTTTTCAAATGCATAGAGCTATTTAGCAAAAATAGAGTATTTGTCACTGCAGTATTAACTTAACACAAGTTTTATTGGCCTTCAAATATTGGCTGAGAAAGGACCTACCTTTAGTGGTTGTCCAAAGTATTAGTAGTCACTAAAATTAAACTTGATTAAAATTCAACTTTCGTGAAATTTTTATCCTCCCTCCAATTAATTAGCGTAAAAAGAACTTTATAACAAAATTTTATGCATTGTTGGTTAGTTTTGAGAGTATGAGTTACGTTATGCATATAATATTGTGGAGAATTCCATAAATAATTAAAGAATAGTGAGAAAGAAGTTGTAGATAAAAAAATTTGGTTGTCATCAGTAGTTAAAAGCTTGCTCGTTAAAAGTTAACGACCGGATTGAGAATTCGATCGTTAAAAGTTAACGATCGGATTGAGAATTCGGTCGTTAAATATCCTAAAGCGACAACAATTATTCCGGTCATTATATTTATTATTAGCAAAAACATTTCCCTTCGGTCATTGTGAATTTTCCCTTCGCTGATTCTCTTTTAACTATCTAGTATTTTGAATGTTATAAATTCAGTTATTTGATATAGAAACCAAATGCTAACTCATCTTGTCAAATTTATTCAACCATTCACGTTTAATATATAATAGAATATGCAAAATAATTAATTTCTATATAAACTTGATCGTTCCTAATTCTATGGTAGATCTGTATAAATGTGAATTTCAAAGAACCCGCTGACAAGAACAACGACAATCGATATGAACTTTTCATTAGCTGCCCACTAAATTCAGTCGTTTCGTCCATCTTACAAGCAAGTGATAAACAAGATAGACTCAATCACTGTATCTTTCATGCTTTGTCCTTCTGCAAAAAGAAGAAAAAATACTATCAACAATGTGAGTAAATGAAAATCAGAGCGTATAGTATATTAATAAAAGAAATGATCAAAGAGCTTATGGATAATTCATACACAAAAAAAAGTGATATAAATATTATAATAGTTATAATATACACAACATTATACTAGAGTTCAAATATGAATTAGGAAAACACTTGATAGAAAACATTCTTAATAACTATAAGCATATTAAACCATCAAAAGTTACAAAAAAAAATAAAAGTTAGAATATTTCTTTATTACAATAATGTAAATCTATAATTAAGATTTATAAAATTTGTCAAGTTTCAACTTTCATTTCAATTTAGCATGAAATGTTTTATTAGTTTTGACTCCTAAACACAACCCTACACAATAGAATCAATATGAGAAGCTACTAGGAAACAAGCTTCATGGATTGTCCTAAATATATTCAAAGCCAAGAAGTATATGGCGAAAGCAGGGTATACTGAGCTAGATATTCAACAAATGAGCACTTTGTCTATCAAGTATATGTATCAGAAGTTGTTTGGAACCCATCATAAAGTACACTTGAAAAGACTCACTTCTAATAACCTTGGCTCCTCCAAATGATTTTTCATAGTAAGATTAGCCACACCCAAAAGATTTATACACCCATAATCATTGATCAAAACTACCCACTACGTAATGTTGATTTGGAGAGTATCTTCCATTTAATCTTTTGGTGTCCAGTGTCTGCAGCAGTTTGGAGCAATATACTGTAGAGTCAAGGAGTAATGAGAGCAACATGACATAGAAGCAGGAGCTTGATTGGGTTGTAACACACTATAGAGGGAAGATCAATGTTGCTGGAGTATATGGGATATGTTTGTCCCTTGGTGTCTATAACATATGGCAAGAGAGGAATAACCTAATATTTCAACAGAAGTTACACCCAGTAGAAGTAATTGTGAAGATACTAGTCCAGCAAGTTTATCTTTGGGGAACTTTTAACCTAGGATATCTAAGAATTGGAAACTATAAACTTCTATCCTAGTTAACAAATAGGTTTGTTGTCTAAAAGTTTTGATTATAACCTTAATCACTAGGCTCAATATTTAGTGGTGAGGTTTTTTCTGCATTTTAATTCTTATTTTGGTAACACAAAGTTCTTAGTTACCAAAATAATGACACTCGAGAGCATTTTCCTCTAATTTAAATGCATGACCAAAGTAAGTGCCAAGAAAAATATGAGGTGAAGAGCTTAAGCAAGTGAAATAGGAAAATTACTAAGGGTTAAGTAGAGAAGCAATATAAATCCGAAGACGAAACATGAAGGTGAAGTGTAGTTAGGGTGAAAAGAGATATTACTTGATGGTTATACCTTGGCCAGTACATAGAAAAGACTAGAGACTTTTGCAGTCTCATCACAATGAGTAAATAGCAGATTATCCTTTAACAAGTTTTTGACTCCATGTTTTTCCTTAAGGCAAAACTTATGTTCAGTAATCCAGAAAGGACACGAAAATCAACGTCACACTTTGGTACAACTCAAAATGAGAGGCCTTGATCTTTGGTCACTAGACGAGATCCATGCATCCAACATCTTGTTTTTATGACAAATAATATCAGATAAATTTCTTTCGGTTGATAAACTAATAGAAATAATTTTTTAGTTAGGATCCCAACATCCTTAGAGAATATTTTAGACTTTTCTAGGAAATTTCAGTTCAACAATAACGGTACCTTTCAAGCATGGTTGAATTAAATTATTTATGAAAAACATTCACTTATGGATTCTCGATTGACAATAATAATAATAAAGCATACAACAGTACAAAATGGTTCAAAAGATAGAAACTGCTATTGTGTCGAAGCCACAACCACGTGTTCTTGTTTGAGTGTTACTTTGGAAAGTCTGCTTCCTTTCTCAGGGTTTTAACAATTTTTTACCAAACTAAGTCATTAAATAGAGAAATTTATCAAAATGATACGTTTTTAAAAAAATTTACTTAACTAGTATAAACGTATTTCACAGTAACGTTTTATGATATATTTCATTTTTTAAAAACACCAATAAGAGGGTTACAAATGTTCTTCTAATGGCTACAAAACAAGTGCCAAAAAGAGAACAAACAATAGCTACACCAACAAAAGATAAATAGAAAGAAACACTACCCAAACCCAGCTTCTGTTCGGGACCTAAAACAGGATCTTGCTGACCACCAAATCCGATCTACACCGTTCAAATCGACCATCATGATGTCAGGAACACTCAGTACAAATTTCAGCCTGATCCAACGGTTAGTTAATCGGAAAACACGATTTGAATGTTGCTGGTCGGAGAGACTGCAGCAAAAGAACCCTTTTCCTTTTCTCTTTTTTCTTGTTGAAAGCTCTCTCAAAAAACCTCTCTTATATTCTAATGTCTTTCAAAGACAATATCAATGAGCAATTGATTATTCTCTCAAAACCATTCTCTTTTTATAGAGTTGTGCTTTTCCTTACAAAGCCAAAACCAACTACAAATAGGAATACTATTCTAATCCTTTTCCTAATAGAATTGGAAACCAAATAAAGAGAATAATTCAAATCATTTTCCAAGTAGGATTAGGCCATGGGCCTTTGGATGGAACATGGGCAATAGCCCAAAACACTCCCCTCCAGCCAAGGGGCCAATGGACTTCAAGTGGAGGAATTTTTGATAGGCTTCCACCTGCCACAGTTCTACAAAACTCATGATTGTCTACGATGAGTTCTTTCAACTTATCTCTATGAGTATCTAACATGACTTCATCATAACCTTCAGGTTCTCCCATATTAGTCAATAAAATATACTCATTATGAGAATAACGTGTTGAGCTTTGTTTCTCTCTAGTAGATCTTCTACAAGAGATTTCTGGAGCATCCGAAGCGGTCATCACAACATGAGAAAGGTGAAATTCAGTTGCATTATTGTCACACAGAAGAACAACTTGTTGACATCTTCACCAAAGCACTTCCTAGAATTTTTTTTTGCTATCTTCGAGAACACATTGGAGTTATCAAGCAAATGCATTAAGGGGAAGTGTTGTAATTAATGCATCAATGTTTAGTCTTCCAAAATTGTCTCTTAGATTTTCAAGAAGTCTCTTTAGAATTTCGTAGTACATGTATCTAGTAAATTGTGATACATGTATTTAGTCATTTGTGCAAGACTTTTTGTATTCTATTTTGAGTAGTATAAATAGTGATGTAGTTGATGATTGTAATCGTCTCAAGTGGCCTTAAGTAGCCTATAATAAACTTGAGCGTTTTCTAAAGATATTATTTTTCCTTTCATATTTCCTACACCTATTGTCCCCTGAACTTATTTTATTAAAAATTTTCTACCCTTTTAGGCCTACTTGACACTATCTTGTGGGCCCAACGCTGATTGATTTTTTTTTCAAGATAGTACCACGTAGTACGAAAAGGGGTAGAAAATTACTTATAAAATAATTTCAGGGGAGTAATAAGATCTTAGTATAATATAAGTGTCTCTCTAGGATTTCGGGCATAGATTGAGGGGATACTTGTGCATTTTCCCATTATTTTATAACTAAGTAATCATATCTCCACTATATTTATTGTTGTATAACTTCTTTATCATGTCCCCTTCTCCTCATTTTTTGGCTTTTTATTTAATAAAATGTGTTAATGACTTTTTTCTTTAATTTTATGATTTAGTTAATAATTTTATTATTGTCTCATGTAGTGTAGATAAAATGACTCTAAGAAAAAAATGAACAAAAATTGCTACTACTATTAGAAATCATAGCAGGAAAATTAGTACATAAAGACAGAGAAGAAGAAGAAAGTACCAGACTAGAAAAGTCCATAGAAGAAAATGAAAACACAAGATTGGAAAATTCTATAAGTGAAGAAAGAGAACGTGTAATTAATGTTTTTTCTACAAATGTAGATGGAGCTGATAGAGGAGGAACAACATGATATACATATTCCTTAGGAGACATTTGTATTGCTGAGCCTTCTCCGGTTAGTCCTTCAATCGACACGTTCTTGTGAAGCCGATTCGGTATGTAAATTACAGTTTTAAATCAAGGATTGATATGTATTAAGATTTCAGAGGTTCTTTACTTTTAAGTTGGAATTGTTTTAAGTTTTCTGATTTTAGTAGAACAAAAACTGGAAAAAAAATTTGACCTTTTATTTTTGAAAACTACTCATAACTTAAATATGTGAGTTTTAGATTTTGTCGTTCTGGTTGACAGTATTACTAAAAATATTAGTGTTGTGAAAATAATTTAATTTAATGTTATGTTATTTTCAATTGATGACATATTTTGTTGTAATAAATGAGTTGTCTATTGCAACAAATTAGTCATATGTTGGAAGAAATCAAATCAGTAGCAAGACTTTCTTATTTCTTCCACATGTGACTTGTCGGTTGAAAAAAATAACTCATCTATTGCAACATATGGACCATCTATTGCAATAAACACATCATCTAATGGAAGAAATCAAATAAACAGATTGTTAATTATTTTGTTAATTATTGTATAATGTTATATTCATTAAATTTATTGCTATATTTTTTTGATGATGCACAAATCAATTGTATTTTATTTTTATTTTTTTATTATTTGTAGATAAAATGACTTCCAAAAGAAAATAAAATGAATCAGCCTCTTGTAAATCAACTAAAATAGCTAAAATACAAACACTATTAGAAGAACTTGTTGAATAAGTCCTTCACAAAGAGATGATAGGTTACACTCTATATATGTACATAAACAAAATGTGGAAAATGATAACTAGAAAAACTGTAGAGAAAGAAGATAAAAATAAAAATGAAGAAAAGAAAATAAATGATAAAATGATGAGAAAACTGAAAGTGATACTGAAGATGATGAGGAAGGTGAAGAAAGTGACGAAGTGGTGATATTGAAAGTGGAAAGATATTGATAAGGGAACTGAAAAAGGACGATGAAAAGGAAAGAGATGACAATATTGATGATAATGTTGAGGTATCCATGAGGGATCGTGAACGCATATAAAAAACCCGACATGATGTTGTCAATTTTTTTAATACTGATGAGTTTCAGGTAGAGATGTGTATAGATAATTCTACCAATTTAACGGGGGATTTTGTTGTAAAATTAGTCATAAACATCAAATTTGATGATTTTAGAAAGATATTGAGGGTTGAAAAATTGGAGTATTTCTTTAAGTCCGGTTGTTTTGGATATTTTGATTCCAAAGGATAACAATGTACACTTTCGAAATGGCCATGGTGTAACAACCTGTTTAGTCGGTTCGAGCAGTAGAACTATTTTTGATAAAAACTGACTGGGTCGACAGATCACGCGACGGACCGTCACGGTCATGACCGACCGTGATGGACTCCGTCGTTCCATACTTGTGTAATTTCTTCTGCTGCTTTCCTCATTACCCTCGACGACAGGTAGGACGAACCGTCATAGGCACGACGGTCCGTCGAGGGTCTTCGTTCCAAAACACTTGAACTCTGAAATCTGGATACTGGGATCGACTCTCTGAACTTCACGACGGAACTGCAGCACGGACCGTCGTAGATATGACGGACCATCGTAGATACGGCGGACCGTCACAAGTTGCGTAACTTCACTACTGAATTTAACTCTCTGAACTTTGTGACGGACCTGCAGGATGGACCATCATAGATACGACGGGCCGTCACAAGCTGCGTAACCCCGACTTGGTTAGACTTCCGCTAAAAGTTTTAAAGGGGTGTTTCGGACTAATCATGATTATAGTTATGAAATTAGTGGGGTAAGTTTAATAATTTATTTACTTGGGGGTTAAAGAAGACGATAGGGAATAAATAGTGGGTTACTTTTATCATCTTTTATAATTGATTATATGATAATTAGGGTAAAAGAAAAAGAATCTGAAGAAGAAAAAAAAAAGAACAGGAAAGAGGGAACGAGCGAGAGAGAGAGAACGAAGAGGACAACAAAGGCATTGGGAAGGTAGCTTGCTTGATCACGATTCTTCGGTGGAGGTAGGTTATGGTTTAACTTCTATATGATAGATAAACTCTAAATAGTGCTCGATATGTATTGGGTGGTATTGTAAAGTCTTCTATGTACTTGATTGTGTGATTGCATGTTTGATTGTGCAGTTGTAGTTGGTTAGAATGATGAGATTGTTGAACCTTCAATCTTAAATCGTCTCTATTAAGATGACGTCTTGACATAGAGAAGACTTGATGAAATAAAATAATGAGATAAATGGATCGGAGTGTCACATTTCGACATGGTAATATTGGATCGGAGTGTCACGTTCCGACACGGTATAGGGGATCGGAGTGTCACGTTCCGACACGATAAAAATAAAGAGAAGGAATCTTAAATTATGTTAATATACTTAAATTCGAAAAACCTATTTCCCAAATGAGTATGGTGTGGAGGCTTGAGTCTTCATAGGTGTGCTTGGTGTTGTTGTCAATGGTTCTTGTACTTGTTGCTTGTCACCTGTTAAGTATTGTGGTTGATTTTATATTATTATTCAGTATATATTGTTTTCTATTTTGAGTTGGCCGATGATACCTACTCAGTACGTGTTCCTTGTACTGACCCCTACTTGTAATTTTCTTCTTTGTTATTTGTGGAGTGCAGCAAGCGTTCCATCGACTTCGACTCCTCCTCAGCTCTAGCCAGTCTTCAGTACATCAGAGTTCAGGGTGAGCTATTATTCCTAGCTCGTGCTGGATTCTCTCCTTCACGTCTTGATGTCTTGAAGTTCGGACATGGACCATCTTTTTACTTATTTTAGCTTCTTGAATACTCTTAGATTTAGAAATTTTAGGATAGATGTTCTTGATATGATGACTTCCAGATTTTGGGAATAATAAGTATTAAACTTTAGAAGTTTATTTAATTGATCTCGTTAACAATTTTTGGATCTTCCGCAATATTTTTTTTACTATTCATAATTGATATACCGGTAAATGTTGGGGTTTAGATTTGTTGGTTTACTCACCTAGGAGAGTAAGTATGGGTGCCACTCGCGGCTCGTTTTGGGTCGTGACAAACTTGGTATCACAGCGTTAGGTTCGTTGGTCTCATCACACAAGAACGAGTCTAGTAGAGTCTTGAGGAACGGTAGGGGGACGCCATTACTTTTCTTTGAAAGGCTATAGGACTTTAGGAAAACTCCATTCTTTCTTTCTTTCGTGCTATTACTTGGATCCAATTGGTATCTAGGTGATAGAAATTGGTATCTGACATCCTCACTCTATTTCGCAGATGGTTAGAACTAGAGCAACAACTATGCCAACACCAACACGACAAGACAGGGTGCGTCTGAGCCAACCATTGGGGCTGTAGCTCAAGGAGGAGCAGTGGCAAGAGGCCGTGGTAGAGGTCGCAGGAGAACTCCCTCTAGGGGTAGAGGACAAACACCTGGTCCAGCTAGTAATAGGGCGGTGACTCCTCCACCGACTGATGAGGTAGTGAGAGAGGGTGAAGAAGGGGAAAACGAGGAGGTTCAAGATGAGGAATTACCACCCAAGCCTACCCCAGAGATAATTAACCAGGTTCTTAGTTATCTTAGCAAGTTATCTGATCAGGGCCAGACACCTCCAGTATTTTCTGCACCAGCACCTTAGGTTCCGGGAGTACAACATGCAGCTGCTGTGGCTCCCCGCATGGATGCCTTATTGGAAGTAGGCACGTTTCCTCGATTAACTACAGGGTCTATAATGACGAGTGATCAGCATGAAATTTTCACTAAATTCTTGAAGTTGAAACCTCCAGTCTTCATGGGTGCTGAATTTGAGGATGCCTATGATTTTCTGGTTGATTGTCATGAGCTTCTACATAAGATGGACATAGTAGAACGATTCGGGTTTGAGTTTGTGACCTATCAGTTTCAGAGGAATGCCAAAATGTGGTGGCGGTCGTATGTTGAGTGTCAACCAGCACAGGCACCACCTATGACTTGGGCATTATTCTCTAGCTTATTTATGGAGAAGTATATACCCCGGACTTTGAGGGACAAGATGAGAGATGAGTTCCTGAGCCTAGAGCAAGGCAGGATGTCTGTTATTGCTTATGAGGCTAAATTTCATGCACTATCCAGGTATGCCACCCAGCTTTGCTTCAGTCCACAAGAGCGGATTCGCTATTTTGTGAAAGGATTGAGGTCAGATTTGCAGATCCCAGCCTTACAGGTAGCTGCTGCAGCAAAATCCTTTCAGGAAGTGGTTGATTTTGTGATAGAGGTGGAGGGGTGAAGCCAGACGACTTCACCATGGCGTCGACATCTAAGAAGTTCTGTAAGGGAGGTGAGTTTAGTGGTTCTTACTCCAGAGGGCAGAGTTTAGGAGGTTACCCAGCCCGTCCTATTCAGTCTTCACTACAGGCTGTAGCTGCGGGTTCATCGCAGACCAATCAGCATTTTTTTGAGTTTGGAGGTTATCCCCAGACTTCGTCATTCTCACAGAGACCTATGCTTGACTCAAGAAATTGTTATGGATGTGGAGAGACTGGACATATTAGGAAATATTGTCCAAAACAGAGTTACCGACCCCCAATAGCTATTGGAAGAGGTGGTCATGGTAGAGGCCGCCATTCTGGAGGATGTGGTGGTCAAGGTAATGATAGTCATCAAATCAGTCGGGGTGGCGGGCAAGTTGGAACTACTGCAGCACAACATGGTAGGGGCAACGGGGAGACAGGTGATAGGGCCCATTGATATGATTTCCCCGGGAGGTCTGAAGCAGAGACATCTGATGCTGTTATCACAGGTAATCTATTGGTAAGTGATTGCATGGATTTTGTATTATTTGATCCTGGATCCACATTTTCATATGTATCTTCCTCATTTGCTACTGGTCTTGATTTACATTGTGATTTGCTTTACATGCCTATTCGTGTCTCTACTCCTGTGGGTGAGTCTGTGATAGTTGATAAGGTGTATAGGTCTTGTCTTGTGACTTTTGTGGGGAGCAATACTCATGTAGATTTGATTATTCTAGAGATGGTTGATTTCGATGTAATTCTGGGTATGACTTGGCTTTCTCCAAATTTTGCAATCTTAGATTGTAATGCTAAAACTGTGACATTGGCCAAGCCTGGGAAAGATCCATTAGTGTGGGAGGGCGACTATATTTCCACCCCAGTTCGTATTATCTCTTTTCTTCGTGCTAAGAGGATGGTTAGTAAGGGTTGTTTAGCTTTCTTGACCCATCTCAGGGATGATACTTCCAAAGTACCTTCGATTGAGTCTGTTTCGATAGTCCGTGAGTTTCTGGATGTGTTTCCTGCAGACCTTCCTGGTATGCCACCAGATAGGGATATTGATTTTTGTATTGATCTGGAGCCGGGTACTCGCCCCATTTCCATACCCCCTTATAGAATGGCTCCAGCTGAGTTAAGGGATTTAAAGGCCCAACTTCAGGAGTTGTTAGGAAAAGGTTTTATGAGACCAAGTGCATCCCCTTGAAATGCTCCTGTTTTATTTGTGAAGAAGAAGGATGGAAGTTTTCGGATGTGCATAGACTACAGGCAACTGAATAAGGTAACTATTAAGAACAATTATCATATTCCTCGCATTGATGATCTGTTCGATCAGTTACAAGGTACTTGTACCTTCTCAAAAATTGATTTGAGATCTGGTTATCATCAATTGAAAATACGGGCAGCAGATGTGCCAAAGACTGCTTTATGGGCATTATGAATTCTTAGTAATGTCTTTTGGGCTCACGAATGCCCCTGCTGCTTTCATGATCCTGATGAACGGGATTTTTAAGCCATATCTGGATCTCTTTGTTATTGTATTTATTGATGATATACTGATATACTCAAAGAGCAGAAAAGAACATGGGGAGCATTTGAAAATTGTATTGGAATTGTTGAGGGAGAAAAGGCTTTATGCCAAATTCTCCAAGTGCGAGTTTTGGCTAGATTCAGTGTCCTTCTTGGGGCACGTGGTTTCTAAGGATGGAGTGATGGTGGATCCTTCTAATGTTGAAGCAGTGAAGAGTTGGGTAAGACCTACTAATGTTACAGAGGTAAGGAGCTTTGTTGGTTTAGCTAGCTACTACCGTCGATTTGTCAAGGGATTTTCTTCTGTTGCTTCCCAATTGAGAAATTTGACTAAACAGAATGTTCCATTTGTATGGTCGGACGAATGTGAAGAAAGCTTCGAGAACCTAAAGACCTTGTTGACTACCGCACCAATTCTTACCTTGCCAGTGGAAGGTAAGAATTTCATTGTTTACTGTGATGCATCTTATTCTTGTTTGGGTGCAGTGCTAATGCAGGAGAGGAATGTAATTGCTTATGCTTTGAGGCAATTAAAAGTGCATGAACGCAACTATCCGACCCAAGATTTGGAGTTGGCTGCAGTTGTGTTTGCATTAAAGCAATGGAGACATTAACTATATGGGGTCAAGTATGAAGTCGATACAGATCATCGTAGTTTACAGTATGTCTTTACTCATAAAGATTTGAATTTGAGGCAGAGGAGGTGGATGGAATTACTAAAGGACTATGATATTACTATTTTGTATCACCCAGGAAAAGCTAATATTGTGGCAGATGCTTTAAGTAGAAAGGCAGGAGCATGGGAAGTTTAGCCCACTTACAGGTTTCTAGACGTCCATTGGCTAGAGAGGTTCAGACTCTGGCTAATGACTTTATGAGGCTGGAAGTACTAGAGAAGGGAGGATTTTTGGCCTGTGTGGAGGCAAGATCTTCTTTTCTTGACAGGATTAAGGGAAAACAGTTTACTGATGAGAAGCTGAGCCGAATTCGAGATATGGTATTACGAGGAGAGGCTAAAGAGGCAATAATTGATGAGGAAGGCGTTTTGAGAATTAAGGGAAGGGTATGTGTGCCCCGTGTTGATAATTTGATTCACACTTTTCTTACAGAGGCTCATAGTTCAAGGTATTCTATACATCCTGGTGCAACCAAGATGTATCGTGACCTAAAGCAACATTTTTGGTGGAGTAGAATGAAGCGTGACATTGTTGATTTTGTTGCCCAATGCCCGAATTGTCAGCAGGTAAAGTATGAACACCAGAGGCCCGGAGGAACACTTAATAAAATGCCCATTCCTGAATGGAAATGGGAAAGAATTGCAATGGATTTTGTGGTTGGTCTTCCAAAGACATTGGGTAAGTTTGATTCTACTGGGTAATCGTTGACTGATTAACTAAGTCTGCTCACTTCATTCCGGTCAAGGTGACTTACAATGCAGAGAAGTTAGCCAAACTCTATATCTCAGAAATTGTTCGATTGCATGGAGTTCCACTTTCCATCATATCAGATAGAGGTACGTAATTTACTTCTAAATTTGGAGAACATTTCATGCTGAGTTAGGTACTAAGTTGGATCTTAGTACTGCATTTCACCCTCAGACCGAAGGTCAGTCTGAGCAAACGATTCAGGTGTTTGAGGATATGCTTCGTGCATGTGTGATAGAATTTGGTGGTCATTGGGATAACTTCTTACCCTTAGCAGAGTTTTCATACAATAATAGCTATCACTCAAGTATTGATATGGCCCCATTTGAGGCACTGTATGGGAGGAGATGTAGCTCTCCCATTGGTTGATTTGATGCATTTGAGGTGAGACCATGGGGTACCGATCTCTTGAGGGAATCGTTAGATAAAGTAAAATTCATTCAGGAGAGCTTCTAGCAGCTCAGAACAGGCAGAAAGAATATGCAGATCGAAAGGTTAGGGACTTGGATTTTATGGAGGGTGAACAAGTCTTGCTGAAGGTTTCACCCATGAAAGGGGTGATGCGGTTTGGGAAGCGAGGTAAGCTTAGTCCGAGGTATATTGGTCCATTTGAAGTTCTGAAGCGCGTGGGGGAGGTGGCTTATGAATTGGCATTGCCTCCTGGACTCTCAGGAGTGCACCCGGTATTTCATGTGTCTATGCTGAAAAAATATCATGGGGATGGAACTACATTATTCGTTGGCATTCAGTTCTTCTTGATGAGAATTTGTCTAATGAAGAGGATCCTGTTGCCATTTTAGATAGAGAGGTCCGCAAGTTGAGATCAAAGGAGATTGCTTCTATCAAGGTTCAGTGGAAGAATCGGCCAGTTGAAGAGTCCACTTAGGAGAATGAGGCTGATATGCAAGAAAGATATCCACATCTTTTACAGAGTCAGGTACTCTTTCTCACCCTTGCTTTTCTTCCTATGATCGTTCGAGGACGAACGATGGGTAAATTGGTATCTATTGTAACAACCTGTTTAGTCGGTTCGAATAGTAGAACTATTTTTGATAAAAACTGACTGGGTCGACGGATCACGCGACGGACCGTCATGGTCATGACGGACCGTGATGGACTCCGTCGTCCTATACTTGTGTAATTTCTTCTGCTGCTCTCCTCATTACACTCGACGACAGGCAGGACGAACCGTCATAGGAACGACGGCCTGTCGAGAGTCTTCTTTCCAAAACACTTCAACTCTGAAATCTGGGTACTGGGATCGACTCTCTAAACTTCACGACGAAACTGCAGCACGGACCATCGTAGATACGATGGACCGTCACAAGTTGCGTAACTTCACTACTGAATTTAACTCTCTGAACTTTGTGACGGACCTGCAGGACGGACCGTCATAGATACGATGGGCCGTCACAAGCTGCGTAACCCCGACTTGGTCAGACTTCCGCTAAAAGGTTTAAAGGGGTGTTTCGGACTATTCATGATTATAGTTATGAAATTAGTGGGGTAAGTTTAATAATTTATTTACTTGGGGGTTAAAGAAGACGATAGGGAATAAATAGTGGGTTACTTTTATCATCTTTTATAATTGATTATATGATAATTAGGGTAAAATAAAAAGAATCTGAAAAAAAAAGAAAAGAACAGGAAAGGGGGAACGAGCGAGAGAGAGAGAGAACGAAGAGGACAGCAAAGGCATTGGGAAGGTCACTTGCTTGATCACGATTCTTCGGTGGAGGTAGGTTATGGTTTAACTTCTATATGATAGATAAACTCTAAATAGTGATCGATATGTATTGAGTGGTATTGTAAAGTCTTCTATGTACTTGATTGTGTGATTGTATGTTTGATTGTGCAGTTGTAGTTGGTTAGAATGATGAGATTGTTGACCCTTCAATCTTAAATCCTCTATATTAAGATGACGCTTTTACATAGAGAATACTTGATGAAATAAAATAATGAGATAAATGGATCGGAGTGTCACGTTCCGACACGGTAATATTGGATCGGAGTGTCACATTCCGACACGGTTAGGGGATCGGAGTGTCACGTTCCGACACGGTATAGGGGATCGGAGTGTCACGTTCCGACACGATAATAATAAAGAGAAGGAATCTTGAATTATGTTAACATACTTAAATTCGAAGAACCTATTTCCCAAATGAGTATGGTGTGGAGGCTTGAGTCCTCATAGGTGTGCTTGGTGTTGTTGTCAATGGTTCTTGTACTTGTTGCTTGTCGCCTGTTAAGTATTGTGGTTGATTTTATATTATTATTCAGTATATAGTATTTTCTATTTTGAGTTGGCCGATGATACCTACTCAGTACGTGTTCCTTGTACTGACCCCTACTTGTAATTTTCTTCTTTGTCATTTGTGGAGTGCAGCAAGCGTGCCATCGACTTTGACTCATCCTCAGCTCTAGCCAGTCTTCAGTACATCAGAGTTCAGGGTGAGCTATTATTCGTAGCTCGTGCTGGATTCTCTCCTTCACGTCTTGATGTCTTGAAGTTCGGACATGGACCATCTTTTTACTTATTTTAGCTTCTTGAATAATCTTAGATTTAGAAATTTGAGGATAGATGTTCTTGATGTGATGACTTCCAGATTTTGGGAATAATAAGTATTAAACTTTAGAAGTTTATTTAATTGATCTCGTTAATAATTTTTGGATCTTCAGCATCATATTTTTTACTATCCATAATTGATATACCGGTAAATGTTGGGGTTTAGATTTGTTGGTTCGCTCACCTAGGAGAGTAAGTGTGGGTGCCACTCGCGGCTCGTTTTGGGTCGTGAAACATGGTGTATGATCTTCGGAAGTTCTTAATCAAATATAAGGGTGATAATTATTATGCTTTGAAGGATGAAGACAAGAATTGATGAGATTTGAATAAAGTATTGTGACATGTTGATTTGTGTTGGTATGAAAGAATTTGTCATAGTGACTGGAATGAGATGTCATCCTATTTCTTAACCTCTTTTCAAAGTTACACACTTAAAAAAGCTAAGAGAAAACCAGTCACCTACATCAGTCAAAGACTTAAAAGAAAAAAAAATGTCAACAAAGACAATCACCTAAATAAACAAAGACAAGAAAAAATAAATAATGCAAGCGAGTTGTTGGTCATTTTTGGACCTAGTTCATGGTTGACTCGACAGTGTTAAAAAAAGACATGTGTCTTGGACCCCCAAAATTTAAGGGCCCCCCTTTTTAATAATAATAGATTATACGTTATTATTTTTTTTAACAAATATTGAATGTTATTTATAGAAAAAGTAAAAAAAATGAAGGAATTATAAAAGAAATTTGACATATTTGAGGTACTATATCTCATTAAAAACAATTTAAAATAAGAATGATTATATTATCAATTGAAAACTAGAAGAAATCAATTATATAAAGTTATTGACGATTCAAGTTCAAGGACCCATTTAATTTTTGCTTTAGGCCTCTCATATGCTTGAGTTGATCCTGACCTAGTTATAAAGTGAATGATTTATTAGCAGATTTCTAAAACAAAAAGGTTTTGAAGCGGCACAAAAAACGATTGTGCTTAGTTTGATTTGTGCATGTTATTTTATGGGCTAAATGCATTAACAGAGTCATAGATCTTGAATTGTTTGTGTTTGCTCAGGATTTAAATGCATTCAAAAATTACCCATGGGGTTATGATAGTTATTTCCTGACTATCAAATATTTGTTAACAAAATTATCATCAATTTGTGTTTGCTCAGGATTTAAATGCATTCAACAATTACCCATGGGGTTATGGTAGTTATTTCTTGGGCTTTCATGATAAACTTTACATCTATTTTTAGTGTTTCATTTATTTATGTTATTAAATAATTTATTCTAATTTTTAGAACAATTATTTAATAAAATAAATAATAAAACACTAAAATTAGAGGTGAAGTATACCATGAAAGCCCAAGAAAAGACATAGATTTTTCGTTTTTGATGATAACTTTGTCAACAAATATTTGACAGCAAAGAAATAACTATCATAATTTCATGGGCAATTGTTGAATGCATTCAAATACTGAGCAAACACAAATAATTTAAGATTCATGACTTTGTTGATGTCGTTAGCCCATAAAATGACGTGCAAAAACCAAACTAAGCACAATCGCTTTTTGTGCTTCTTCAAAACCTTTTTAATCTTGAGAGTCGTTAACAAATCTTTGGATTTATAACTGGGCCCAACAATGGTCAATATCATTTTCATTTTCTTTGCCTTTGATTCTTTTCGGCCTTTACTGTTTTAGATGTCTTTTTTTATCTCGACTTTTTTAAGGGTGTAACTTTGGAAAGAAGTTTAGAAAAAGGATGACATCTCGGTGAAGTTACTATAGGAAATTCTTTCATGCCAAAACAAACCGACATATCACAATAGTTTAACCAAATCTAAGCCATCTTGTTCTTCTCATCCTTCAAAGCATCACCACCTTATAGTTAATCTTACGCTTGAGAAGATCATACATCATGGTCATTTGAAAGTGTACATTGTTATCCTCCAAAAACAAAGTGTCCAAAACAAGTGGATTTAAAGAATATTTCAATTTTCATCCCTAAATGTCTTTTAAATATCATTAAATTTGTTGACCATGATTGGTTTTACAAAAAAATTACCAGTCAAATTTTAGGATTATCTATAGGCATCTTTACCTGAAACTTGTCACTACTAAAAGTTTTGACAACATGACAGGCTTTTTATTAGCATTCACAATATCTTATCGATACCTCAATATTATCAATTATTTTCTCATCATCATTTTTTCAGTTTCCTGTTCAACATCTTTCTATTTATTTATTTGAAATATATAGTAAATGAAAATTATTAAATATCTTAATAACAACAAATATTCATATAAAATAATTGTTACTGCATATATAACATATGAACAAAAATATGCATTAAAACATATGTTTGTACTGATATTAATTAAGTCCAAAACATCTAACTATCAATAATCTCGTAATTACTAATGTGGAGCTCATCTTAATGTCACACACCTTAATTTTGTCCTCTGGAATATAAAAACATTAGCAGATGTGAATTTATTTTCATATAACAAACCACTCCAAAAAAAACTATTTTCAAGAATTCTCACAGAGAAATAAGTCCTTCTGGAATCAGTCAAATACCAATTACCCTACAAAAATCAACTAAATTAAATTTAGCATCAAATTTGACAAACAAACAAAACTTAACCAACTATCTTTTATAACTTTAAAATAACTTAACTTTTGATATTTCATTTATAAAGTCACAAAATCAATTTAAAAATAATATTTTAATTATTGAAACACAACTTTTTTGAGCATTTTTTTTGTATATAAAAATGCTCATTTTAGTTACTCTTAAATTTCATTAAAACGCAATTTTTTGCTACAAAAGATGAGCCTATTTTGCTAAGTTAATGTATCATTTCATCCTAAAGGCTTAGTTTGATGTCATGTGTCCGGTCAAATGACAGGTCATGCAAAGTTAAACTAATAAATCAACAGAATTATGCTACATGTCAAAATAACATGGCATGCCTAGTCAAATAAAAGACCAAAATAATGTGTCGTATATGTACATGCGACATGTTCTGACCAATCAAATATAGTCATGTCATTTAAATAAGTTGGGTAAATTATGGTTTCATCGACTAGTTATACGACCTTTGGCTATAATTAATTAAGGTTATTGTTTATGCATGAAAAAGTTTGTGCATCTACTCCTTTAATAAGTATCTTTGTTATTGACATTTAAAAGTAAAAAGCTAAAACTGTTGATAATCACCAACAAATCTCTTTCAACTTGAAGATCATTATCGAAATTAACATTCTCCTTGATGTTTGCAATAGAGATCCTCCAACTTTTGATGTAAAGTACAAATTTCTTTCTTGCAATTGCTTCTCCTGCAACTTTAACTATTTTTTTTTCTCTTTTTAGCAAAAATTTCACCAAGGATTTGTTTTTCTTTTTTCAGATTGAAGATCATATAAGCATATCACTTCATCACCCCTCTTTAAACTGACACCTACAAGACATCTAAAACACAAATTCTTGGTACACATCAGTTCAAAGAGGAGTCATGAAGTAAAAGAATTAATATGCTTATATGATCTTCAAATAAAAAAAAAGAACAAATTCTTGGTGAAGCATTTGATGAAAAACATAAGAATAATTAGCTTAAATTGTAGGAAAAGTACGAAGAGAAAGTCAAATCACTACGGAAAAAAGATAGAGAAGCGGCTCGGATTGCTATTGCAACCATCAAAAGGACTAATAATTCAACAATGCTCTTTAATTTTATGGGTGGGGGTGGGGGGCATGATAATATGCTAGATACTTGAATTTCCTTATTCACTTTTATGAAATAAATATCATATGCAGAGAAATATATGGATATATAGGAGTTGTGGTCTGGGGTTTACCTAATCTGAACCAAATGGATTATTTAAATTATGTTTTAGAACAATAATATGTAGTATAATTACTATATTTTCCTCATATAATTGTTCGTTAGTATTAATAACAAGTGATTTTGACCTACCCAACATGTTTAGCTTTTTATTTCTAAATAACAATAACAATGTGGTCGCATATGTAAAGGAATGAGTAGAATTTAGTTTTTGTATATTAAGTTAAAAAGGATGCTTACTGAATCCGCAGAAGGATCAAACAACTCATTAATCTCAACCAATTCATTATCAATCACGAAAAGACAACAAAAAATTCTCGGTGCAAACACTTGCTATGAAAATACCCTATATTTTTTTTAAAGGAAAGGAATAACCTCAAATACAAACACCACATAAAATAATGTCTAAAAGAAATAAAATATTGGATGCACCCAAAAATAATGAAAAAAATATGGATTAAAATAAAATAAAAATTTATCATAAAGACTCATGAATAGTCATAAATATTGGTGGTCTTCATATTGGGCTTGATCACTTGCCATAGATGGTTAAATGTAATATCATAGATAATACGACCCTATGGATAAATAGAAAAGTACAAATGCACTAAAATTTGAACGGTAAGGACACAAACATCTTAAAAGTATAATGAATGGTATACACATGTATTGATAACTATGTATATATGGCAATGATAGTTTGGTCTTGGAATCTTCCCTTTTTCGCAAAAAACTACAGAATATGACAGACATCAATATACATTTGAATTAAATAGCTATAGTTTAATTTTTTTTATATTATATGGATATAACTATACAATAAACACAAAGTTCATTATATATCACTAATCATTTTTTTTAGGGAAAATGCACAAGTACCCCCTCAACCTATGCTCAAAATCCCAGAGACACACTTATACTATACTAAGGTCCTATTACCCCCTGAACTTATTTTATAAGTAATTTTCTACCCCTTTTTAGCCTACGTGGCACTAGTTTGGAAAAAAAAGTCAACCATCGTTGGGCTCACAAGATAGTGCCACGTAGGTCGAAAAGGGGTAAAATATTATTAATAAAATAAGTTCAGGGAGGTAATAGGACCTTAGTATAGTATAAGGGTGTCTCTGAGATTTCGGAAATAGGTTAAGGGGGTACTTGAGCATTATCCCTTTTTTTTTTAAACATATATTTGATATAAATAAATATTAAATAGTAAAGTTATTATTGAACTCGTAATTAATTATGTCCTCATCAATACGTTCTCTTTCATGAATATCCTTCTGTCACAGATTTTTGTATTTTTTCCCCAAATTCTTTCCAATTCAAGAATTTTTTTGTATGATTGTAGGAGCAATTTTTTTGATTTGAATTCGGAGATATTTTAACCTATTTTTTCCTCTTTCTTATGAAGTTTTATTTATATACATCTATTTTCATCTATTTTTATAGGGTTTTTATTGAAATTTCTTTTTCATGAAAATTATATTGATTTTTTAATACTTTTGTTTCCACAACAAAATTGCATATCTCCTTGCGAAGAGTGTCACCTCTACTGCTGGAGCCATCTCCTTGTCCCGGCGCACCTATGAGAGATCCTCGGAGGTCTATGAGATGGAGCGTGGGGAATACCCGTAGTTCAGCGAAACCGTTAGATTATCGTTGTTACTAGAGAGTGTAGAGAGAGAATTTTGTTGTTTGTCAAATTTGTATATAGTATAATACTTATATACATAGACAATTGTATTTTAATATTAATACAAGTTGAAATGGCGATTTGTGACATAAGTAATTTATTCAATTTAATTAGGCAATACAAGTATAGTTGGATACATCACTATATTTTTAATAAATAAATACGTATATAATTAACATCAAGCCTCAAATATTATAGGAAAAACTTCACGTAAAAGAGATCGACGTTTTGTTGGCCTTTTCAATTTCTTATACAATCGAATATTTACGCACTTTGATACATACACACTCTATTATTTTTCCATTTTCTTATTAAACAACAGTGCATTCAAAATTTGTAGAATATTGGCATATTCAATTTTGGTTTAACAATAGTGTATCCATTTTTCAAATTGTTGTATTCATATGCTAAAAATTGTACTACTTTACCTTGTTTAATGTATTTATACATTATGTTTTTATAAATAATTGTATCTTTGATATATTAATATTTTAGTTTTATAGATTGAAACACCAAATTGAATTCAATGTATTCATATGCTAATTGTACAAGTAATACATTTTCCTTATTTATTTATTGCAATTACAATTGTATTAGTGTATAAATTAAAAAAAACATATGCAAAAATACGTCAAGAAAAAGACAATGAATATTCTTTTATATTCAAAATTTTGCAAGTACCTTTATAATTAGTATTCAGTGAATATATTATATTCATGAATATAAATACAACTTATTGTATTATGTGAGTGAATCAGGATATGCATACAACGTATAATTATTAGTTGGTAATTTAATAATGGAAATTTGAGTGGTTTAAGAACATAATAAAAGGTTGACTATTGACAGTTATTATGACATATCATACCTTATTTAATGCATTGAATGATCACTCTATAAATAATAATAAAAAAATTGATGCAAACATGCAGCTAGTAATTGACATAAAGTGTAGTCATTTTTAGTAAATAACATAGTTATAGCTATTAAACTTCAATAACCCAATAAATATAGTCATTTTTGTAAGTTTCTCATATGTAATTATTAGTTGGTAATTTAATAATGGAAATTTGAGTGATTTAGGAACATAATATTGACAGTTGACAGTTATTGTAACATATCATACCTTATTTAATGTATTGAATGATCACTCTATAATACAAACATTCATCTAAAAATTGACATAAGTGTAGTCATTTTAGTAAATAACATAGTTATAGCTACTAAACTTCAATAACCCTATAAATATAGTCATTTTTGTTAGTTGCTCTTTTAAGAAACAAAAATTTTAACTTCTTCGCAATAGTAGAAAAAATGTTTTGGTTTCCATTAAAAACAATTTTATATGTTAATCAAACACTCTTATTTCTCTAAAATATGTTTTTGGCTTTCCAATGACAATGTCAAACAGAGCATAAGTGATTTTTGAAAGTTTAAGAGTTTTTAAAATTATATTTTATATTGTAATTCTTGTGAATTTCAATTTTCAAGCTTAAGCATATTGTTATATTATTTATGTTTGTTACTTCTGAATAATGTAATGATGTGAAAATTCAAGAGCTCTAAGATATTCATAGTATTGTCGAAGACTCAAAATGTACTTGGATTAGTAGGCGGACATGCGATTTCGTCCTAAGATGAAACAAGTGTTTGGACTTGGAACACGAAAGAGTACTGATAAAAAAGATACATCTAAGTATATCTTCGTCATAATCCGAGTCTACACCCTTGACGTGGCCGGCACCCAAAGACCATTGATGGTCCCCAAGCGAACCCTCATCCTGGCTGACTACAAAAGAAATACTAACTTAAGCATACAAAAGCTTGAAACTGAAATGAAAAACTTTGAATAAAAATAGTATACTGAACTAGCCATATAGTAGGCAACTTTAGTCTTTAAAACATTTAATAAGATAAATGATTAATACAGACTCCTCAACAATACTCACTATCTATGAAACATCTAACTGATAAAGATGGAAGTTGGGACAAGACCACCTGACCTCCTAGCTAAAAAGAAAAATAAATGAAATTCTCTTGAAGCAAGGAGGCTCACCATAGCTAACTAGAATCTCGGATATATCAACGAAACTCCTATTGATGATCCTGGACACTTGTGTCTGCATAATGAGAGATACAAGTCAATTGACTTAGTACGTGGAATGTACGAGCATGTAAGGGGAAATCTAAAGCATAAAATAAGATTAAAATTAATGAAAAGGAAACATACTTACCTCTTTTAAACTCAACTCAAATCAAGAATAAGATACTCAACTCAAATATTAGATATTCAACTCCAAGATTAGATACCCAACTTCAAAGATATGATACTCGACTCAATGAAGCACATAAAAACTCAAGATACTCAACTTAAGGTACTCAACTCATGATATCCAAGTGAACTCATATCAACATAAAGCAGTTTAACTCAATGACTCAAGCTCGACTCAGAGGGTTCATGCGGAATTATGGGCATGAACAACTTAACTTAAGGACTTAATGGGTAACATGTAATAGTCCTATGATTAGGAATATAATATCAAAATAAATAAGAAACTCAATACTCAAGACTTTGGAAATGGAGATACTACTCTTCTCAATAATACTAAATTTTTGGAGTTCATGCGGAAGTTTTGGGCATGAACAACTCGACTCGAAGGTCTAAGTAACTAGATGGAACTCATGTGTACAAATCTTGTCATTCTCTTACTTACTTCATCAAAACATAGTTCAAATGAATAATAGATCTCAAATACTTCACAGTTGAACTTAAAGGCTTTCTTGAACTCTACTCTTAACTCTTTCTTGAATGTGAAGTATGAATTTAACAGTTACGGTTCATGATATGAAAGATCTAGGTGATATTGTTGAATCATGAATACATTCTCCTCACTCTCATTCTCACTTACTTGAGTGTGGAAACAAGTTACTAGAAGTTGTAAAAGACTCCTCAAAAGGACTCGAGTGGACTCTCTCAAAAGGTTCGAAAGAACTCTCAAAACTAGATATTGCCTTTACCTTGAATTAGAATTTTTGTTTCAAGGTTACGATTCATGTTATGAATGATTTATAAGTTATTAGAAGAAGTTTAAAGTGTTTAGAATCAAAAGGAGTGAATATACACTTTAAATGAGCTCAAACGGAGCAACCGGGGGCAAACTGAATGGGGCAGGTGACCCTGGGGCTATGGGTGGTGCGGGGTGCCAATCCCTGAAGTAAACAGAGAAGGGATTGGGGCGCTCTGGTAGGCGTGCCGCGCCAGTCCCCAACCCAGAAAATCTGGTGAACATCCTTGCTCGTCCTCTCACCCTAAATCGCCTAAAATAGAACGATTTCTTTCCCAATCACTTGGATTCGATTACTTTTATTAAATACACTCTAATCTAATTAAAACAACACTCAAATTACTCAACTTCATATCAAGAATTCATCAAAAACTCAATACAACAAGATTTAGAATGAACCTTAAGAACACCTATCAAGAACTCAATAAGAACTCTAATTCTTAAACTTTAAGAATGAAATTTCCCTAAAAAATAACATGATTGGCGTGTGTGTGAACTAAAACAACACTATGGAATATTACATACCTCGTAGGGATTAGACCCATGGCAATAATTCGCAACTAAACTTAAGTACGTCGATAAACCCCTTCATCCTTTCATCCTTTCATTTTTTCTCCTCTTTTCTTTTCTTTTTCTTTTCTTGCCTTTTCTTGAACTATCACCTAAAAACCAAGATGTATATTATGATTTAAAAACTGAACCTAAAAGGATTAGAATCCTAAAATATTACTAAAAATGAATTAAATCTTATTGGGTAAGGAAAAAACCAAAATATCCCTCATATTTTTATCTAACTTTCCTTAACTGGAAAGCCTAACTTCAAAACGTCATATCTCAGTTATCTAAACTTGAAACTTAGAAAAATCGGCAGCTTTGGAAAGATAATTCAAAGATAATTCCTATGCTATCTTGTATCACACCTAAATCATCATGTGCTAGGAGTTATGATCATTTTAAGTTGCCCAAAACTCATACTTAACTTAACTCTCCAAATTTCAGATTTTTTGAAAAGTATCCATTTTATCCTGCTTCACTATCTCCAACACGATGAAAAGCCCCATTGTGAAACCATCTGGTCCAAGGGCCTTGTCAGCTGCACATAGATCTAAATATGTTAGCACTTGATTTTCCTCGAATCTGCCTCGAAGGGCAAATGTGAAAATATTTATAAACTTTTAGGGAGTACTTAGTTCACATATACTTATTTGAAGAACAGAACTTCAACTTTACTCTTTCTCAACTCAGTGCTCATGTCTTTAAAACAAATATTAAAACAATTTGTAAAAATACTTCTTAAAATAGGGTTCGTATCGAACTATGAACATAAACAACTCAGTTCAAGGTTTTCAATAACCATGCATAGAACTCAATACTTGAACCAAAAAACTCCAGAACTCAAGGAGTCAGTGATACTACTCATCTGAAGAATACTCGACTCGGAGGGTTCATGCAGAGTTATAGGCATGAACTACTTAACTCAATGACGCAAGCTCAACTCAGATGGTTCATGCGAAATTATGGTCATGAACAACTTAGCTCAAGGACTTAATAGGTAACATGTAATAGTCCCATGATTAAGAATATAGTCTCAAAAGAAATAAGGATATAAATACTCAAGACTTTGGAATGTGGCGATACTACTCGTCTCAATGATATTCAATTTATGGAGTTCATGCGGAAGTTATGTGCATGAACAACTTGAATCGAAGGGTCTAAGTAACTAGATGGAACTCATTTATAAAAGTATTCTAATTCTCTTACTTACTTCCTAAAAACTTGATCAAATCAATAATACATCTCAAATACTTCACAATTGAACTTAAAGTGTTTCTTGAACTCTACTCTAAACTCTCTCTTGAATGTAAATTATGAATTCAAAAGTTATGGTTCATGATATGAAGGATCTAGGTGATATTGTTCACTCATGAATACATTATCCTTACTCTCATGCTCACTTACTTGAGTCTTGAAACAAGTTACTAGAAGTTGTAGAAGACTCCTCAAAAGGACTCGAGTGGACTCTCTCAAAAGGTTCGGAAAAACTCTCAAAACTAAATATTTATTTTACCTTAATTTAGAATTATTGTTTCAAGTTTATGATTCATGTTATGAATGATTTATAAGTGTTTAAATGTATTAAAGTGTTTGGCATCAAAAGGATTGAAGATACACTTTAAATGAGCTCAAACGGAGAAACCGGGGGCAAACTGGATGGAGCAGGTGACCCTGGGGCTATGGGTGGCGTGGGGCACCAACTCCTAAAGTACATAAATCCTACCGAACGTCCTTGCTCGTTTTCTCACCCTAACTCACCTAAAATCGAATAGTTTCTTCCCCAATCACTTTGATTCAATTACTTAACTTAAATACACTTTAATCTACTGAAACAACACTAAAGTTACTCAATTTCATCTTAAGAGTTCATCAAAAATACAATACAACAAGATTAAGAATGAACCTCATGAACACCTATCAAGACCTCATCAAGAACTCTAATATTTACACTTTACTAATGAAATTTCGCTAAAAAATAACATGATTGGCATGTGGGTGAACTAAACCAACACTATGGAAGCTTACATACCTCTTAGGGATTAGACCCATGATGAAAATCCACATATATACTCAAGAACGTTGATGAACGCCTTCAACCTTTCATCTTTTCTCTTTTGCCTCTTTTTGAACTATCAACTAAAACCCTAGATGTGTATTAGGATTTTAAAATTGAACCTAAAAGGATGAGAACCCTAAAATATTGCAAAAAATGAATTAAATCTGATTGGGTAAGGAAAGGACCAAAATACTCCTCAAATTTTCGGCTAACTTTCCTTATCTGGACAACCTAACTCATAAGGTTATATCTCACTCATCCAAACTCGAAACATAGCAAACTCGTCAGCTTTGGAAATAAAATCCAAAGATATTTCTTATTGTATCTTATAGCGCACCTACCTCATACTATGCTAGCAGTTATGGTTGTTTTAATTTTTTACATCAAGAATTTTTTGCCATCTCCTTTTTCTCTAGGTTGACATTTTTTAATTATCATACTTATTTCTACCTTATGAGAATTTATGTGAGTGATGATAGCAAAATCTTTCATGCCAAAACAAATAGGCATGCTACTATGGTTGTAACACCCCAGAAATTTTTTCAAACTAAGACTTGAGTCTTTAATCATAGCGAGTGATATTTCACCAAGGAAATAAAAAGTCTCTTAAGTCTTAAGTTCATTTCTCTATATTTAGCACCAAGAGTTCCAAAAAAACAATTAAATTGGGAATAACAAAAATCTTAAATTTTAAGAGTTAAGTATGAGTTTTGGGTCAACTTCAAGCAACCATTAATCATAGTAAATGATTATTTAGGTGTCCTACAAGATATCTTTAGAAAGATCTTTGCATTATATTTCCAAATACGCTGAGTTTGCTAAATTCCGAGTTTGGATGACTGAGATATGACCTTTGAAAGTTAGGCTGTCCAATTAAGAAAAGTTAGCCAAAAATAGTGAGGGGTATTTTGGTCCTTTCCTTATCCAATCAGATTTAACCATTTTTAGTCATATTTTAGGGGTCTAATCCTTTTAGGTTCAGTTTTATAATTCTAATAAATACGTAGTGTTTTAGTTGAAAGTTCAAGAAGAGGCAATAAAAGAAAAGAGGAGAAAAAAGACAAGGATGAAGGCGTTCATCGACGTTCTTGAGTCTAGTTGCGGATTTTCGCCATGGGTCAAATCCCTAAGAGGTATGTAAGCTTCCATAGTGTTTGTTTAGTTCATCCACACGCCAATAATGTATTTTTTTGAGCGAAATTTCATGCTTAAAATGTAAAGATTAGAGTTCTTGAAAGTTGTTATTGAAGTTCATTCTAAATCTTGTTGTGTTGGAGTTTTGATGATTTCTTGAGATTAAATTGAGTAATTTTAGTGTTATTTCTAGTATATTAGAGAGTACGTAAGTTATGTAATCGAATCAAAGTGATTGAGAAGAAACCGTTCAAATTTAGGTAATTTAGGGTGAGAAAACGAGCAGAAGTGCTCGGCAGAATTTTTGGGTTGGGGCCTGGCGCGGCACGCCTGCAAGAGAGCCCCAAACCCATCTCTGTCTGTCAAGTGTTGGGGCTCCGCGCCATCCATAGCCCAGAGTTGTCTTCCCAATCCAGTTTTGCTTGGTAGCTCCGTTTGAGTTCGTCTAAAGTGCACCTTCATCCTTTTCGATTCTTACTAATCTAAGTTACTTCTAACCACATAAAATCAGTTCTAACATGATCATAAACTTGAATTCATAATTATAATTCAAGGTATAGTTGAGAGTTAAGTTTTGATAATTCTTTCAAACGTTCTAAGAAAGGCCTTTTGAGGAGTCTTCCACAACTTCTAGTAACTTGTTTCTAGACTCAAGTAAGTGAGTATAAGAGTGAAGAGTATGTATTCATGAGTCTACCATATAACTTAGATCCTTCATATCATTAAATCATAACTTTTGAATTCATTAATTCACATTCAAGAGTGAGTTAAGAGTAGATTCAAGGAAGGCTTAAAGTTGAATCGTGAATCCTTTGAGATCAACTATTATGATTTAGCTAAGATTTGAGGATGTATGTAATAGAATGAGAAGAGTTATATACATGATTTCCATTTAGTTACTTAGACCTTCGAGTCACTTCGTTCATTCCCATAACATCCGCATGAGTTTCATAAATTGAATATCATTGAAAGAAGTAGTATCTCCAAGTTCTAAGTCATGAGTATTGAGTTCCTTATTCCTATTTTGAGTTAAATAAAAAGGTACTTTCTAGTTCATGCTCATTTTTCCGCATGAACTCTCCAAGTTAAAAATCATGAAATCATCCATAAACATGAGATCATGATCCTTGAATCCACACTTCAATTCAAGGAAAGTTAAGATCAAAGTCAAGGAATCTAAAAGCAAAGTCTAGAAGTTAAAAAACAAGTCAAAGTAAAGTTATAAAGTTTTCTAGAGTCTTTCACAAACGGTTTTGCTTCATTTTAAAAGGCTTAAAGTTCAAGTCAAGAAAGAGTAAATAGTTGAGTTCATTTCTCAAAATATATAGGGGAACTAAGTGTTCCCTAAGAGTTAAGTTCTCAAGTAAGAAAAGAGTATCAAGTTGAGTTCAGTTCTCAAGAGTTCTAAGGGAACTATGTAATCCTTAAGAGTTTAAACAAAATGTTTTCAAACTTTTGAGAACGAAAGGAAGCTCGACTTCCAAAGAGCCTATGTCTAGTTTCAGTAAAAGAAAAAGGAAACTATGATTTCCGAGAGAGATATTTAAAGCTAAGTTTTGAGCACTAATATCAAATCACAGGATCAATATGTTTTTAAATATAAGAGCTAGTATTTTTGGGAGTAGTATTGAGCACCGATATGGGGTAGATTTCAGATAACTCATAGCCCCCATAAACAATGTACCCACCATGGGGTGAAAAGGTTCATACTTTTTGGATTAACCCTTTTTCCATTTTACTAGTGGATCCATTAGGCAGTTCAGGTCTTATACCTTTGGCCCGGGTATAAGATGTGCTGGCAGCGTGAGGGAGATCGATGTATCATCACTGTAGCTCTTAATTGATGGTTGTCGCTTAGAGAAACTCCTATAGTATGATTTACATGGTCCCTCAAGGGGTTCTGCTTAGTATGAATGGAAGTATGAGACTTAATTCATGCAGTTGCACAAGTAGACTTTGAGAGGGAGCATGATATATATTTTATGATATTTATTATCTTGAGTTAACATCATGTTTTTAAACAGCTTTTCTTTATATTACACTTTTTTTAAACTACTTTATTTTGAAATGAGTTCAGTTAAGTATCATGAATTGAGTACTTTGAGTTGAGTATCCTTAGTTGAGTATCATATCTTTAAGTTCAATATTTAATCTCTGAGTTGATTATCTTATTCTTGAGTAATCTTTAGTATCCTCGGGTTTCAAGTTTTAGAAGAGGTAAGTACGTTTCGATTTTTTTCAAGTATCAAGCTTATGTTATGTTTTAGAATTCCCCTTACATGTTCGTACATTCCTCGTATTGAGAAATTTGCATGTATCTTCTCAAGATGCAAACACATGTATACAGGATCATCAACAGGAGCTTCGTTGATACATCTGAGAGTTTGAGTTAGCCAGGGGAACTTCCTTGTTTTCAGAGGATTTCATTTACTTTTCAATTTAGTCATGAGGTTGTGGGTCTTGGACCGACTTCCATCTTTATCAGTTAGAGGCTTCGTAGGTAGTCGGTATAGTTGAGAAGCCTGTATTATCATTTATTTCATTAAAAGTTTTAAAGACTAAATTTGTGTATTTTATGGCTAGTTGAATATATTACTTTATTCAGAGTTGTTTATTTGAGTTAAAAGTTTGAAATTTGAGTTTATAAATTTTATTTCCCTTTTCAAGCTTTGTATGCTTAATTAAGTCTTCAGCTTGTAGTCAACCAGGATGAGGGTTCGCTTGGGGACCAGCAATGGTCTTTGAGTGCCGGGCATGTCCAGGATGTAGGCTCGGGGCTTGATAAACTTGATATCAGAGCACAGAGTTTAAGTGTCATATGGTGTCTATGAATTCGTATCAATAGGATATTATTTATGGTTGTGAGGGCCTCACTTCTAGGGATGAGGTACTATAGGCATTTAAGAAAAGTTTCCCTTCTTTCATACTCTTAATCGTGCAATAGAGCTAAGTCATAGAGATATATTCTAACTCATGCGTTCTTATATTTATTTGACTACCCATCATACTAGAGGTGGATGAAAATTAAAGTTTAAAGATCCTTACCGATGAGTTGTTCTTTGCAAGAGTCTTGAGAAAGTCATGAGACTCGAGACGGGCTTTAGAGTAGCCCTAGAGTAAGTTAAGTGTTCGATTTTAGAGGAATGCACCCACATTCATTTGAATCGTGTGTTTGAGCTAAAAGTGAGTTGTACTCTTTTCCTTGAATCTTGTTTCAATTGGGATCTTTATGAGAAAGTATATTTAGATATTGGGTAGTATTTTTACCCGAAAAGGTAGTATGAACTATGAGATCGTGAGCAGTATTAATCAAAGAGCCATAGTTAGAGCATAGTATGCAGAGGTTTACTAATCCTAGAAAGAGAGATTGTGTTTTGAAGAGCTATATTACTATGGTCATGTACCTAGTAAGTTAGTAATGAAAAGTATTACCTTATGGGTTGACGAAGAAGTGAATAGTTGTGAAGAGCTCACGATAGGAGGTAGAGTATGTATTGCAAGTCAATATGTGTTAGCATATACCTTAACTAGAAAGGGGTTATGATGATGTGTCACATTGTGTTAGTAACGACTAAGCGTAAGTTGTGAATATATATAGAAGAGTTAGAGTATCCATAATGTGATAGATTAATCTAGGCTTATGAATTTTGAAAGGATATTCTCATGGTATTCAAAGGATGGTAGAGTTATTAGAGAGAAAATGCACAGTAAGTGAGTAAGTAGTAGTTAAGTTGTGAAGTGGAATGTGATGGTAATTCTAGTATGAAGACTGAAAGGTAAGGATTTACTAATTTTCATGAGGTCCTAGTGTAAAAGTCTTCCTATATTTCCATAATGGTATTGAGGTATAGTATAGTAAGCGAGCAATCATATTGATATTATGGTATAGTAAAAAACATTAAGCTCTAATTTGATATGAATTTTATAATCCAAAAGAATGAAAACATGAGGGAGATAATGTTCGTCTAGATATGAGATCTAGTAGACTTGACATAGACTAGGTGATGAATTGATATGTTGCTGCAATGCATGTAGTAGCAGAGAGCCTAACCTTTATATAAAGTTAGTGGTGTGGCTAAGTCAGGAGAGGGAAAAGATCGTTAAGAGAATGTACACGAGTTAGAGATGTGGAATAGGTCCATAGTTTTCAAGTGTTAGATTCAGACCTAAGGGGGAGATAGCGAGATGATAAATCAAGTCTAGTGTTGAGAATTTCTTAAGGAGCTGGTTAGTCGGAGTCCATGGAGATGTTAGAGTACTAATTTTTGAATGTGGTGTTGTTAAACATTCGATGGATTCTTGAGATGAGCAATATGGTTATAAAGAGTAATAGTTTTGGGATGTGATTCCCTATTGAGAGGTATATATTCCGAACTTAAGGAGTTCAGTTAAGATTGAATTAAGTAAGAGAACACCATTAGATTTAAGACCTTAGTAAGAGTAACCCAATAAGTACCAATTCCAGTAGTCATTTGAGGACGAATGATCCCATGGAGGAGATATTGTAACTCCCCAGAAACTTTTACGAACTAATACTTAAGTCGTTAATCGTAGCGAGTAATATTTCGCCAAGGAAATAAAAAAAATTTTAAGTCTTAAGGTCACTCTCTAGCTTTAGAACCAAGATTCCGAAAAAAGAATTAAATTGGGAATAACAAAAATCTGAAATTTGGAGAATTAAGCTAAGTATGAGTTTTGGGTCAACTTCAAACAATTATATATCTAGTACAGGATAAGTTAGGTGTGCTACAAGATACTATTGGAAATATATTTGAATTATCTTTCCAAAGCCGCCGAGTTTTCTAAATTCTAAGTTCAGATGATTGTGGTATGACCTTTTGAAGTTAGGTTGTCCATTTAAGGAAAGTCAGCCGAAAATAGTGAGGGGTATTTTGGTCCTTTCCTTACCCAATCAGATTTAACTCATTTTTAGTCATATTTTAGGGGTATAATATACTCAGCTTCAGTTTTATAATCCTGATAAAAACTTAGGGTTTTAGTTGAGAGTTCAATAAGAGGCAAGAAAAGAAAAGAGAAGAAAAAAGGCAAGGATAAAGGCGTTCGTTGACGTTGTTTAGTCTAGTTGCGGATTTTCGCCATGGTCAAATATCTAAGAGGTACGGAAGCTTCCATAGTGTTGGGTTAGTTAATCCACACTCCAATCATTTATTTTTTTTCCAGTGAAATTTCATGCTTAAAGTTTAAAGATTAGAGTTCTTGATGAATTCTTGAAAGGTGTTCTTCAAGTTCATTCTAAATCTTGTTGTGTTGGAGTTTTGATGATTTATTGAGATAAAATTGAGTAATTTTAGTGTTGTTTACAGTATATTAGAGTGTAATCAAGTTAAGTAATCGAATCCAAGTGATTGGGAAAGAAACCGTTCGAATTTATATTATTTAGGGTGAGAAAACGAGCAAAAGGAATCGACACAATTTTTGGATTGAGACCTGGCACGGCGCGCCTTCTAGAGCACCCCAAACCCATAAAGTTCCTTCAAGGGTTGGGTATACGCTCTATCTATAGCCCCAGGGTCGTTTGCCTAGTCCATTTAGCCTCCAGTACATCCATTTAACTTCGTTTAAAGTGCACCTTCACTCCTTTTCGATTCTAACTAATCTAAGATACTTCAAACCACATAAATCAGTCCTAATATGATCATAACCTTGTATTTAAAATTCAAATTCAAGGTATAGTTGAGAGTTAAGTTTTGAGAATTCTTTCAAACGTTCTTATACAGTCCTTTGGGGAGTCTAGACTCAAACAAGTGAGTATAAGAGTGAAGAGTATGTATTCATGATTCTACCATATCACTTATATCCTTCATATCATTCAATCATAATTTTTGAATTCATTAATTCACATTCAAGAGTGAGTTAACCATAGATTCAAGAAAGGCTTAAAGTTGAATCATGAATCCTTTGAGATCAACTATTATAATTTAGCTAAGATTTGAGGATGTAAGTGATAGAATGAGAAGAGTTATATACATGAGTTCCATCTAGTTACTTAGACCTTCGAGTCACTTCGTTCATTCCCATAACATCCGCATGAGTTTCATAAATTGAGTATCATTGAAAGGAGTAGTATCTCCAAGTTCTAAGTCATGAGTATTGAGTTCCTTATTCCTATCTTGAGTTAAAAAAAGGTACTTTCTAGTTCATGCTCATTTTTCCGCATGAACTCTCCAAGTTAAAAATCATGAAATCATCCATCATAAACATGAGATCATGATCCTTGAATCCAAACTTCAATTCAAGGAAAGTTAAGATCAAAGATAAGGAATCTAAAAGCCAAGTCTAGAAGTTAAAAAACAAGTCACAGTAAAGTTATAAAGTTTTCTAGAGTCTTTCACAAACGTTTTTGCTTCATTCTAAAAGGCTTAAAGTTCAAGTTAAGAAAGAGTAAAGAGTTGAGTTCATTTCTCAAAATCTATAGGGGAACTAAGTATTCCCTAAGAGTTAAGTTCTCAAGTAAGAAAAGAGTATCAAGTTGAGTTCAGTTCTCAAAAGTTCTAAGGGAACTATGTAATCCCTAAGAGTTTAAACAAATGTTTTCAAACTTTTGAGAACGAATGGAAGCTAGAATTCAAAGAGCCTATGTCTAGTTTAAGTAAAAGAAAAAGGAAACTATGATTTTCAAGAGAGATACTTAAAGCTATGTTTTGAGCACTAATATCAAATCACAGGATCAGTATGTTTTTAAATATAAGAGCTAGTATATTTTTGGGAGTAGTATTGAGCACCAATATGGGGTAGATTACAGATTACTCACAGCACCCATAAACCATGTAGCCACCATGGGTAGAAAAGGTTCATACTTTTTGGATTAACCCTTTTCCTATTTTACTAGTGGATCCATTAGGCAGTTCAGGTCTTATACCTTTGGCTCGGGTATAAGATTTGCTGGCAGCGTGAGGGAGATCGATGTATCATCAGTGTAGCTCTTAAGTGATGGTTGTCGATTAGAAAAAATCCCACAGTATGAGTTACATGGTCCCTCAAGGGGTTCTGCTTAGTATGAATGGGGGTATGAGACTTCATTCATGCATTTGCACAAGTGGACTTTGGGAGGGATATAATATGTTTTTTATTAAATTATTATCTTGAGTTAACATCATATTTTTAAACAGCTTTTCTTTATATTGCACTTGTTTTAAACTGCTTTATTTTGATATGAGTTTAGTTAAGTATCATGAGTTGAGTACTTTGAGTTGAGTATCCTTAGTCCTGAATCATATGTTTGAGTTCAGTATTTAATCTCTGGGTTGAGTATCTTATTCTTTGAGTATTCATTGGGTTTCAAGTTTGAGAAGAGGTAAGTATGTTTCCATTTTTTATTCAAGTATCAAGCTTATGTTATGTTTTAGAATTTCCCTTAAATGTTCGTACATTCCACGTACTGAGCGAATTGGCATGCATCTTATCAAGATGCAGACACATGCATACAGGATTATCAACAAGAGCTTCATTAATACATCTTAGAGTTCGAGTTAGCTATGGGGAGCATCCTTATTTCCGGAGGATTTCAATTACTTTTCAGTTTAGTCAGGAAGTCGTGGGTCTTGTCCCGACTTCTATCTTTATCAGTTAGAGGTTTCGTAGATAGTCAGTATAGTTGAAGAGTCTTTATTATCATTTATTTCATTAAATGTTTTAAAGACTAAAGTTGTCTATTTTATGGCTAGTTTAATATATTACTTTATTCAGAGTTGTTTATTTGAGTTACAATTTTTGAAAGTTGAGTTTATAAATTTTATTTCACGTTTCAAGATTTGTATGATTAAGTAAGTCTCCGGCTTGTAGGAAGCCAGGATGAGGGTTCGTTGGGGACCATCAATGGTCTTTGAGTGCCGGCTATGTCCAGGGTGTAGGCTCGGATCATGAAAATAACTTATCCAAACTTCCTCTTTTTGACTGCTATAAATTCGATATCAAGGAAGTTGATAAACTATGCTCATCTAAAGTGTAACACTCACATATTTAAGTTATAAGTAGCTTTAGAAAATGGAAGACTCAAAGAATTTGTTCAATTTTTTCATCTAAAGCCATTTTATTCACAAAAAAAAAAACTTACATAATTCTAACTTAACAAGTAAAAACCCTCTTAAATTCTAATACATACATATCAATGACTCAAAACTATAATTTGCATACCTAATTTACTTTTCAAAGAAAATATCTATTGAAGGACTAACCGGAGAAGACTCAACGATAAAAAATGTCTCCATCTCTAGGTATATCATGTTGTTCCTTCTCTATTATTTCCTTCTGCAACGAATAGGTGATTGAAGGACTTTATTTGTTTTACATAAGTCTATTACAAACAGGTGTTGATGAACAAGGACGTGTTAAAGTTCTAAAACTAGCAGACTTAGTAATTATTGAAGCAATAGAGTAAGCTATTAATAAATATGCACATGTTATTAATGGACAAATATGAACTACAGGTCAAACGTCAAATGTCACCTTCATAGGCTATCTATTGGAGGCTGAGCTAATAAAATTAATGTTCACACAAAACGCCACAACAAATGTAGCTAAAATCAATGGATAAAACAAAGCATAATTTATACAATTTGTACAATATCACACAATCAGCAACTTATTACAGATGACAATTTGAGTGAAAAATTGTACCCAACAATAGAGGAAATCAAGATTAATGCTTTGAAAATTTTGAAAAAAACATTTAGAATTTTGGATTAATTTTATCAACCTCTACATATCCTAAAGCAACTAAAAGATGGATGAAACCCTAACTTTGAGAAAAGAGAAAAAATTACCTTTTGGAAATTAAAGAGTGAGCTTGACGACGAGATGATGGAAACAACAGCAATGGAGACGGAGTTGAAGGAGAAAAACAAGGAGCTGAATTTGACTTTGAATCTGAGGCATCTCATAGATCTCGATGTCATTCATCACGATTTTGCGCTTGCTTCCATAAAACTATACCTCAATGTCTCCGTTGTTTGCACCACCGTGCCCTTAGGAAGGTTTCCAGTCGAAACTCCATTTGTAAAAAGATGAAACCCCAACTAGATTTAGGAAGAGCAACATCAAGAAATAGAAGAAGATGATTCACCACTGGCTCAGTTCTTGTAATCCAGCCATGAAGCTATTGAAACCCCAAAAAGAGCTCCTCTGAGAAAAATTGATTCAGGGAAGGACAGAGGATATCTTGTTGAGAATGGGGATGCGAGGATGAATATTGGGGAAAAGATGCGGCCAAATAAGTGTTCTAATTCTCTTAATTTGAAATAAGTTAATTGATTAGGGATCTTAGGTTATATTACTTTTGGTGGGTTTTTTTAAATAATTCTGGTTTTTTTTTAAAATAAATTGGATAGAAGCTTAACAAATAATTGATCGACAGTTAAGATTGAGACATGTTTACCACCTTTAATATAGAAAGTATTTATTCACTAAAATTTGGATGGTAAGAACACAAACATTAAAAAAGTATAATGAAGGTATACACATGTATTGATAAAAATGTGTTTTTAGCTTTCCAACGGCAATGTCGAACAGTGCCTAAGTGTTTTATGAAAGTTTTAGAGTTTTTAAAATTATACTTTATATTTTTTTTGTCAATTTCGATTTTAAGGTAAAGTATTTTGTTATGTTATTTATGTTTGTTGCTTTTGAATATGGTAATGATATGAGAATTTAAGAGCTCTGAGATATTCATAGAGCTGTCGAAGACTCAGAAAAACTTGGTTTAGTAGGCAAACATGTGATTTGATATCGTCACGAGATGATATCAACGTTTTGACTTAGAACACGGAAGAGTACTGATAAAAAAACATACATCTAAGTATATTTTCCTCAATATATGCTAGAAATCTCTCAATTAGTGAGAATATACGTGATATTTTAAAAGAATAAATATCTAATTATGAATTTTTTACATAATTTTATATTACCATCAAATTTGAAAAAACAATACAAAATTAACATGACACATTGGTGCAACAATTAATTATGACAAATTTGTGAAAATTCCTAAGCAAAGGGATCTAGCTAATCAGAGGTTTAATGTTCTTAGTCAGATATCATCGAGGGACAAAAATTAGAATCTATCTATAATTCTGGTGCTATTAACCCTAAAAATTATGACTATCTCATAGTTCTTTCCACTAATAAGATGTAGTTTCATAAGAAAATGTGGCATAACCTAGTAAGAAATACCACAGACAACAAATCTAAAATAGACTTAACTTTTGTTAAGACCGAAAATAAGCAGGTGTAAACGCGGAAGCTAGCAAAGAGAACCTCAAAAGACTAAGAGTAAGAAGACAACGAGAAAAATACCAAAAGACACAAAGATTTAACGTGGTTCGGTCAATCGACCTACGTCTACAAAGGAGATGATCAATCCACTATAAGTATGAGAGTACAAATACAGAAAGAAACAACCTCAACCAAATTCACTTTAAATACATGGGAGGTTCACACAAGATAACGTATCAAGCTTGTGACCCACAAATTCTACCCCTGACCAAAACTCTCAAAGCCCTTTAAGATTACATTGTGAATGCTGATTAAGTTAGAAGGAACATTCCTCTATTTATAGAGTCCTAAACCTTAGCCTACAAGAAAAATGATTAGTCAATTCAAAACCTTTTCCTAAAAGAAAAACTATTTATGGTAAGAAATATAGGGCAAATAAAACCTAACGAATCTCCTCCTTGGCCTGAAAATCTGACAAAATAAATTTGTCCACCTTCTTTACTTAATCTTCAACAACTTGCTTCTCCTCTCCATAATCTCCTTTGCAAAATTTATGTCTCAACACAGAGAACCTCTCTGAAACAACTTCTCCAACAAAATCTTCATTACTCTCAAAAAGGTTGCGGCTAGAACTACACCCATCAAGATGAACACCTCTTTCTAACCTAGTACAATCGTGGTTATCGAACCACTGAACCTGAATCCGTCATAGAATCTGGCTCTGATACCACTTTTTAGGACCGGAAATAAGAAGGTGTACACGCGAAAGCTAGCAAAGCAAACCTCAAAAGACCACGAGTAAGAAGACAACAGAAAATATACCAAAAGAAATCGACCTACGTCCACAAAGGAGATGATCAATGTACTATAAATATGCGAGTACAAATACAGAGGGAAACAACCTCAACCAAATTCACTTTGAATACATAGGAGGTTTACACCAAGTGATAACGTATCAAGCTTGTGACCCACAAATTCTCCCCTTAAACAAAACTCTCAAGGCCCTTTAAGACTACGTTGTGAATGTTGATTAAGTTAGAAGGAACACTCCTCTATTTATAGAGTCCTAAACCTTTTCCTACAAGAAAAGGATTAGTCAATCCAAAACCTTTTCCTAAAAGGAAAACCTATTTATGGTACGAAATTTAGGGCAAATAAAACCTAACAACTTTTTCACACTAGCTACAATAAATCTAAAATAAACAAATTTGATATGACAGTTTAGCTCATTTTTGCAGCGTAATTTGTATTTAACTTCCTTTTTTGGATGTAATTTGCAACATCATCCATCTATGCTTCAATTCTAATTTTCCTATACGAAAATTACACAACCCTGCTAATTTCAAACATGATTATGTTTTGACATGAAAGAGTATTCCATAATGACTGGACTGAGATGTCATCCTCCTTCAGAACATCTTTTCAAAGTTACACCCTTATAAAAGACAAGAGAAAACAAGGCAACTAAATCAATCAAGGTTGGAAAGAAATACAAATCTTCAATCAAGACAACCATCAAAACCAACAAAAACAAAAAAAATGAAAAATGAAAATGAGTTGTTGACCATTGTTGGACCTCGTTATAAGCCAATGATTATCTCAAAAATAAAACTATTTTGAAGAAGCACAAAGAGTGATGTCCCTTAGTTTGATTTATGCATATCAATTCATGGACTAAAGACATCTGCAAAGTCATAGATCTTGAATTGTTTGTTCTTGCTTAAAATTTTAAAGCATTCAATAACTACCCATGAGGTTATAATAGTTATTTCTTGACTGTCAAATATTTGTTGACAAAGTTATCATCAAAGAATAATAATTTATATTATATTCCTTTTCTTGGGCTTTCATAGTAAACTTCACTCTAATTTTAGTGTTTTATTTATCTTATTTAATAATTATTTTAATTTTTTATTTTCATCTTTATATTTTCAGGCTTGGACATTTGAAGCAATACCTTACCTCTAACAGCCAGTCAAGAATTATCCAAATGAGATCTTTCAGCCAAGAATTGTTAGGTGGTTGTCTGCCCAAAACAGTTCAAAAAATAAGTTCTCATAAGGGAGTGAAGAGATACCTAAGAAGGGAGAGAAGAGAGAAGTGGCTGAAAGTAAAAATATCAACTCGATTGATATATGTGTAATTGTTACAGTTTTGAATATAACCTTTGTTCTTGTACAATAGAACCATTGTACTCCACCTCCATTCGTTGAGCATTTCTAAAATCTTAAAAACAACACTTAACAACCCAATTAACCACTCCATACCTTCTTTGTCTTTGCTCTTTTAAAATTTTACCGAAATCTCAACAGATCTCTTCCCTTTTCCATCCTATAGTACCCAAAGTCCCAATGTCTTTCAGAGTGTCACAAATCATCAAACACAATATTTTTGTCCCCTTCGTCTAAGAGCTTGTGAAAGTTTGTTTTCTATCTTTGTTGAATGGAGATTTCTTCCACCATTACCCTGTCTTCCTCATCTCTTTGACACACATCACTTGATCCAATACATGAGCCTTTTTTTCTCACTTTTGCAAGCCTATGCAATCTCATATCCCCACGTATGTTGCCTAGTCTGACTTACCATCATTCGAAAGTTGCAATAACAATAACATTGTCACATAAGGCAGTGGGTGTTTAAGCGCCCATAATGTCCAACATATGTCTGTCATTGTCCACATTAAAGAAATTTTATCTTATCAAAGAAAAAAATAGTTTAATGTTTCAATCAAAAAAGTCATTCAACTTTCTTTTATAATCTCAAGGTCACTTAAATAATATTATTTCACAAAAAGTCACTCAATTTTCTTTATACCTCAAAGTCACTCAACTTATAATTCTTTTAACAAAAAGTCACTTAACTATTGATATTTCATTTAGAAAGTCACCCAACCAATTTAAATAATTTTAGTTATATTTTATTGAATTTTTTTGTTTTGTTTTTAAACAATTTTTGTATAATAAATAAATAAAATGCTTTATTTATTAAATTTTATTAAAATAACACAACTTTTTTGGAAATTCAATTACAAAAGTGTTTCACTTAGTGCATGAAATTATTAACAATTTCCTGTTGTTCGTATAATAATCTCATTAATACATAGAAGTAATTCTTATATCATTATTTATAAGATGCTATGCCTACCCAGACAATCTAAAACAAAAATATTTCACTTTGTGCATGAATTATTAACAAAAATGATGTTGTGGTTTATAATCAACCAACTCATGTTGGGATGACCGCTTCGGATGCTCCAGAAACCTCTTGTAGAAGATCTACTAGAGAAAAACGAAGCTCAACACATTATTCTCCTAATGAGTATATCCTCTTGACTGACATGGGAGAACCTGAAGGTTATGATGAAGTCATGCTAGATACTCATAGAGATAGGTGGGTAGAAGACATGAAAGACGAGATGAAGTCACTTCACGAGAATGGCACATATGAGCTAGTGGAGTTACCGAAAGGTAAGAAAGCTTTAACAAATAAATGGATATTTACATTAAAACAAGATCAACATACATTTGCACCTAGATACAAGGCTAGGTTAGTCGTCAAACGTTTTGGTAAAAGAAAGGGGATTGACTTTGATGATATTTTCTCTCCTATTGTGAAAATGTCCTCCATTCGTATGGTTCTAGCCTTAGCCGCAAGTCTAGATTTAGAGGTTGAGCAGATGGATGTCAAGACTGCCTTTATTCATGGTGATTTAGAAGAGGAGATCTACATGGAGCAACCTGAAGGTTTTGTAGTTAATGGGAAAGAAAACCATGTTTGCAAATTGAGAAAGAGTTTGTATGGCTTAAAACAAGCTCCAAGGCAGTGGTACTTAAAGTTTGAATCTGTCATTGAAAATTAGGGATACAAGAAAACTTCTTCAGATCATTGTGCATTCTTTCAGAAGTTCTCTGATGATGATTTTATAATCTTACTACTTTATGTGGATGATATGCTGATTGTTTGCAAAAATAAATATAGAATTGCAATCCTCAAGAAAGAGTTAAGGAATTCGTTTGCGATAAAGGACTAGGGGCCAGCAAAGAAGATCTTAGGCATACAAATATACTGAGATAGACACAAGAAGTTATCTCTATCCCAAAAGGAGTATATTGAGAAAGTACTCAAGAGGTTCAACATGACAGAGAATAAAGTGGTTAGTACACCTCTTGCTAAAAACTTTGAGTTGAGTACGACTCAAAGTCCATCGACTAATGAAGAGAAGAATGAGATGTCGAGTATTCCATATTCTTCCGTGGTTGGTAGTTTGATGTATGATATGATTTGCACTAGACCAGATATTGCACATGTTGTTGGTACCTTTAGCAAATTTCTTTCCAATCCTAGAAAAGAACATTGGGGTGCAGTGAAATGGATTCTACGATATTTGAAGGGTACGTCAGATATGGAGTTGTTCTTTGGTAGTGGCAAGTCTGAACTAGTATGATACACGGACTCCGATTTGGGAGAAAATCTTGACAATTCAAAATCCACTTCAGGCTATTTGATCACTTTTGGAGGGGGAGCTATTTCTTGGCAATCAAGACTTCAGAAGTGCATAGCTCTATCTACCACAGAAGCCGAATATATTGCCATTACTGAAGGTGCCAAGGAATTGATTTGGATGAAGGAGTTCATCAAAGATCTTGATTTTGAACAATCAAGATTTTTCTTATTTTGTGATAATCTAAGTGCAATTTATTTCACCAAGCACTCTACCTTTCATTCTAAGTCCAAGCATATTAGTAGAAAATATTAGTAGTTAGAATGGCCCTAGAAGAGAAATTATTTGAGGTTGAGAAGATACACACTGATGACACCTTCAGATATGCTTACGAAAGTGGTGATCGTAGATAAGCATGAGTTTTGTAGAAGTGCAGCAGGCATGGAGCCTGCCAAGAGATCCTCCACTTGAAGTCCATTTGGCCCCTTGGCTGGAGGGGGAGTTTGTTGGGCTATTGCCCATGTTCCAGCCAAAGTCCCATGGCCTAATCCTACTTGGAAAGGGATTGTAATTATTCTTTTTATTTGGTTTCCAATTCTATTAGGAAAAGGATTGGAATTGTAATCCTATTTGTAGTTGGTTTTGACTTTGTAAGGAAAAGCACAACTCTATAAATAGAGGATGGTCTTGAGAGAATAATTAATTGCTCATTGGTATTGTCTTTGAAAGACATTAGAATATAAGAGAGGTTTTTGAGAGAGATTTCAACAAGAGAAAAGAGAGAAACAAAAGGGTGCTCTTGCTGCAGTCTTTTTCTCCGACCAGTAACGTTCATATCGTGTTTCTCGATTAACTAACTGTTGGATCGGGCTGAAATTTGTACTGAGTGTTTCTGACATCTTGGTGGTTGATTTGAACGGTGGAGATCGAATTTGGAAGTCAACAAGATCCTGTTTTAGGTCCCAAACAGAAGCTGGGTTTGGGTGGTGTTTCTTTCTATTTATATTTTGTTGGTGTAGCTATTGTTTGTTCTCTTTTGGCACTTATTGTGTACTCATAAGAAGAATATTTGTAACCCTCTTATTTGTATAGTGAAGCAATTTGGATCTTGTCGATCCCGTGGTGTTTACCTTCGGCTTTATCTTTTCGTCACAACAAACCCTTACCTTTTGTTGTAGTATGGATGAATAAAGATGGTAAGGAAAAATATAATTATGTATATACATGTAGTTAGCCATTTAAAAAGGAATACAAAATTAGGTTTCCTAAATTAGTTACGAGTAATTATTAATATGAAAACTTTTCAAACACGTAATTTAACCAAATTTTATATTTTCACATTAAATTATTGGATACTTAATTGGAAACTTATTTTCACATTGTATCTTTTTTCTCCAATGGATAGAAAATTATTTTTCATAGAAGCAGTATATTCTTCATGAATGAAGCTGTTAGAGGATCATACGAATTGCTTTGAGTAATTTCACTTCTGTATTTCTCTTTTTGAACTACATTCCTATATATATATATTTTTCTTTGACACGAGCATCTATCGAAAATAACTTCTCTATCTTCTTAAATAGGTATACATACACACTATCCTCTCCAGACCAACTCCAAATTTCACAACTAGTTATATATTTGTTATTGTATTTCAATTGTTGTGATGATATTAGTTAGTGGATTACTTATATTTGTGTTTACTGGAATCTAGCTAATATGTAGTACCTTCTTATTAGTTTCATTATATTTATTATGCATGTCATTATTTTCTATTTTAAATGTTTGATAAAGAATACAATGTAACTCGCTGTATTATTTAAAATTTATTGAATATTAAATGAATTGGATTATTTAAAATTAAGATATATTAACTTATGTAAATATTACAAATTAATTATTTAAGTCTAATAAAGTTATTTTACTTCAATCAGTACAATTATAAATTTATTTAATATTAATCTTTTGATTTTATTAAATAAATAAATAATCGGTTCAGGTTGAACATGGATACCCATAACTATTGTACTTCATCATAATATATTTGAAATCCTAGTGGGTTCATTTCTTTTATTTGTGCTTTATATTTTAGTTTATTTCCATGTTCACAGTGATGGAAAAAATTAAAAGAAATTCATAAAATATATCGCACATTTGCAAAGTCTTAGTTTGTAAGTCGATGTTATCTCTGTATAGTTACTCTACGTATGTATGTGAAATTACTATTAAATATGTACATATTTATAGTCATAACCAAATAGATCAACTTCATAAGTCTATGTAGCACAAAGATTTGAGAAATTATCTTTTTTATTGTGCTTATCAATGAAAACGTATCAAATAAATAACAAAAGTGTTAAACCAACAAATAATAGTGATCTAGTGGTAGAACCGTGCCCACTCACGGTACTTATAATCTGGATTGAATTTTTCAAATCATGCATTTTATAATTGTGTAATTTAAGAAAATTGACCTATTGAACTTTTTCATTTTTACAAAATTGATTGAATTAGTTGGTTTTAATATTTTCACTTGCTACTTAACGAATGGACTGTGTCTATTTCTTATGAAGAACTTGTATTATTTTTTGTGTAAGTTGTTACTTGTAATTATAAACAATTGTAGCAAAAAAATTGTATTTAGCGATGAATTTTTTTCGTACCAAATAATTGAGTTATCCACTACAAATATTAAGTTATAACTATTTAACACATTTTACATACTTTGTGTCAATTTTTTTGTTGTCACTAAATCACAGATTGATTAGAGACAATAAAATATTTGTCACCAATTATTGATACTATTAGTGACGAAATAAATGTCATAATTAAATCTAAATGTTCATACCAAAAATTTATAATATTTAATTACGAACTCTAATTTGTCGATATAGTAACAATATATTTTTTTAGATGAATTTTTGTCCAAAATTTAATAAATTATAAGACAAAAATATTGTCATTAATTACACACATTATTAGTGGTGAATTAATGTGTCACAGATAACTTTAAATTCGTGACTAATTCGTGACTAACACTGCTTAACAAATGACGCCAAATAATTTTTTGGTGGGAAACTTTAGTGGACAAAACTTTAGCACATATTTTTATGTTTCTTCACTAAAAGTATGTGTCTCATATATTTAAGCACGAAAAGTAAATTTTGTCACTAAAAGCGAATAATAAGTGCCGAATTTGATGTCAAAAATTGTCATGAATTATATACATTATTAGTGACGAATAATGTCTCACCGGTAACTTTATGATCGTGACAAACACTATTTAAGAAATGGCACAAATTAATTTTTTGGTGGGAAACTTTAATGGACAAAGCTTCGCTACAAACTTTTATGTTTCGTCACTAAAAGTATGTATCTCGTATATTTAAGCACGAAAAGTAAATTTTATCACTAAAAGCTAATAATTAATGAAGAATTTGATGTCGTAACTAATAATTCTATACCTATATATCATATTTGTTGTATCTTGATATATATATATATATATATATATATATATATATATATATATATATATATATATATATATATATATATATATATATATATATATATATATATATATATATATATATATATATATATATTCATGCTATAATGCATAAGCTATACTCTTTCTCTACTTTGAGGTAATTACTCAAAATAACCTCTCAAAAAAGGTAACCGCTATGAAATATCTCTGAACTCATAAATTCTTTTTAGTAAAAGTTTTTCTTTCCTCAATTTAACAAAATGATACATTTGCGACTACTTAGTTCCCTTAAAGTTTACTCAAAAATCTTTTTAAAACTCTTACTCAAACTTCTCTATAATTTCTCAAAAATTCAGTTTAAAATAAAAATGTTGGCTTTAAAAGATTCACATAATTTATAACTCAAAACAGGGTTCATATTGAAATATAGACATGAACGACTCAACTCAAGGATCTCAATAACAATATAAAAAAGTAAATACTCAAAACTCAATAACTCAGAACTCAACGTACTATGTCAAGAATACTCAATCCATAAGATACATGTTGAAATTAGACACGAACGAATCAACTCAAGAATCTCAATGCATTACAGATATCAATTCAATATAATTAGGAATAATATTTAAAAAAGAATCAAGAACCAAGAACTCATAATTAACTCATCTCAAAAATACTCAAACCTAACACTACTAAAAAAACAGTGAATACGACCTAAAAATTACCGACCTCAACTGATATCGGTAATTTCTGACCTCCGGAGGTCAGTATTGTTAAAAATAATAAAACTAGATTGAAGATAAGGGGGGAAATTCCGACCTCAAATGGTCGGTATTTTTCACGGCTAAACTTAATTACAATAAAAACTGACTTCTTGATGTCAGTATTAAATAAAATAAATGAATAAACATATTTTATTTTTGGTATTTTTATTTCATCAATATCCAAATACCGACATCACGAGGTCGGTATTTTTATTTCATCCAAATACTGACATCATGAAGTCGGTATTTCATCCAAATACTGACATCATGAAGTCAGTATTTTTATTTCATTCAAATACCGACCTCATGAAGTCGGTATTTTTTCTTCATCCAAATATCGACCTCATGAGGTCGGAATTTTTATTCCATCTAAATACCAACTTCATTTGATTGATATTTATCTTTCATATAAATACTGACCTATTTATTTTATCCATATCCAAATACCGACATCATGAGGGAGATATTTTTATTTCATCCAAATACAGACATCATGAAGTTGGTATTTTTATTTCACCCAAATACCGACCTCATGAAGTCGGTATTTTTTCTTCATCCAAATATTGACCCCATGTGGTTGGTATATTTACTTTACCTAAATACCGACTTCATGAGATCGATATTTATCTTTCATCTAAATACCGACCTAATGAGGTTGGTATTTTTATCTCATCTAAATACTGACATAATGAAATTGGTATTTTTATTTCATCCAAATACCAACCTCATGAAGTCGGTATTTTTTTGTTCATCCAAATATCGACCTCATGAGGTCAGTATTTTTACTTCATCTAAGTACCGATTTCATGAGATCGGTATTTATCTTTCATCCAAATACTGATCGCATGGAGTCGGTATTTTTCTTTTATCCAAATCCAAATACAGACATCATACGGTCGGTATTTTTATTTCATCCAAATACTGACAGCATAAAGTTGGTATTTTTATTTCATCCAAATACCGACCTCATGAAGTCGGTATCTTTTCTTCATCTAAATATCAACCTCACGAGGCCAGTGATGTTATTTTAGATAAATATCGATCTCATGAGGACGATTTTGTGTAAATTAAAAAATAAAAAATATTATAATACCGACTTCCAAAAATTGGTAAAATTGAATATCATGCAATTTAATTAGTTTTCATTTTAATATTTATATCGTGCAATTAACTTTAAATAAAGCGTACTCTGGATGACGGTTTTATATAAATTAAAAAATAAACTAATATAAAATACCGACCTCTCGATATCAATATTATATATTTAAAATGATTCCTTTTATTTTTTTTAAAAATTTAATGTGATACCGATCGATGTCAATATTATATATTTAGCGTATGAAACTACGTTAAAATTAATTAGGATAGAATTATACTTATATTTCTAGAGTAATGTACATATCTATTAGTCCGTCGTCTAATCGTGAACTTAATATCAGATGTTATGATGTAGAGGTGAAGAGATAACATATAATCTATTCGAGTATGATATGCGAGATAGTATTATTACATACTTTCGATCTTGAATGTATGTCAAGTGTAGTGATCACTTCCTAATTATAATGACATGTAAAGGATATTTCATCTGAGTATGATATACATTAATTAAATATATATTAAATATATTATCAATTAAATAAATATCGATGATCAATTTTAAGAGATTTATATATTAGAATTCACACACACACACACACACACACACACACACACACATATATATATATATATATATATATATATATATATATATATATAGACCCAAAGAGGTTTGTATATTTAAATTATTATTTTATTTAAATAATATCGACTTCACGATGTCGACATTCATTAAACATTGTTAAATATAGATAATTATTTTTACAAATACCGATATTTCGTGGTCGGTAAATTAATTATTCTAAAAAATACTGACATAACTTGGTCGGTAAATTAAACACTGCTCTTTAAAAAAAGAAGGATAATATCAAAATCCTAGTCAAATATATCTCTCTCACTCCTCCCTCATTGACTACCGACTGTGGCCCATTGAGGTTGCTCCGCCTCCGCCGCCCATCCCACCTTGCCTCGATTGGTGCTACCCCACGCCATCTGCAGGTCGCGTGCAGCAATGAATCGCGCGCACCAGTGGGTCGCACCTCCCTGTTGGAGGTTGCGCCCCGTCTCTCGGCACCGGGGCCGTATAATCTTCCACCTGAGATGTGTATGAAAAGTCCATATATATTTCTAAATTGTGTCATTCCTGGTCCGAGTAATCCAAAAGGCAAGATTGATGTGTACTTACAACCTTTGATTGATGACTTGAAAATTATTGTGGTCTGAGGGGGTAGAAACATGGGACATTTCTCGTAAACAAAATTTCAACATGCGTTCTACTTTAATGTGGACTATTAATGTTTTTCCTGCCTATAGGATGCTATCTGGATGGATGACAACTCGAAATTTAGCATGTCCCTACTGTATGGAAGATACAAAATCAGTCACATTAAAACATAGCGGATATATTCATGGTTTGATTGTCACCTTCGATTCTTGCCACCTGATCATGAGTTTAAGAGTAAAAAATATGCATTTAAAAAGAATAAAACAGAACGAGATGGTCCACCCCCAATATTAACGGGTGATGATATTTGGTAAAGGGTTCAAAATTTTCCAAAGGTAACTGAGGAACCACCGTAGAAATTTGATGTGTATGGTGTTGCACATAATTGGACTAAACATAATATATTCTGGGTGCTGCCTTATTGGAGGGATAATTTGCTTATACATAATCTTGATGTCATGCATATTGAAAAGAATTATTTTGATAATTTGTTCAACACTCTAATGGATATGTATGGAAAGACAAAAGATAATGTTAAGGCTAGACATGATTTACCAGAATATTGTAGACGACCGGAGTTGCATTTACAAGAGTCTGCCAACAACAAGTTACTTAAGCCCAAGGCTAGTTATTCATTCACAATTGAACAGAAGAGAAAAATTTGTGAGTTGGTGGAAAGCTTGAAAATGCAAGATGGATATGCGTCAAATTTGGGAGAGAGAGTTGACATGGAGCATGGAATATTACATGGGATGAAAAGTCACGACTCTCATGTTTTCATGGAACAATTACTTCCGATTGCTTTTTGTGGATTGCCTTAAAACAAATGAAAACCGATGGCAGGGATCAGTTTGTTCTTCAAAGACTTGTGTTCCAGCACATTGAGAACAGAGAGTCTGGTTCGAGTGGCCGAAAATATTGTTGTCATTAGCAATAAGTTGGAGAATATTCTTCCACCTCGGTTCTTTGATGTGATGGAACATCTTCCCATTCACCTTGTTCATGAAGCCCTACTTGGTGGTCCAGTTCAATATAGGTGGACGTATCCTTTTGAGCGGTTAGTCACTATACCACATTTATTCTTATTTGATAATGGTTCATTTATCTTTTGAAATTATATATCTAATATAAATTTTTATAGGAGCATTGGCAAGTCTATTGAGAATAAACATAGAGTCTAATGAAATCATATTCCAGCTTCTGTACGGATGTGGGTATGTCAAAGATTATTTTAAAGTGCATTGGTACTCACTATCATGGTGTGTACCCGACTTGGGGTTCGATTCCAATTAACAACACGGGGTATATGTTCCATGAATTTAAGGTAAGAATGTGTACTAATTAAATTTACGTCATATACATTTAAATTCGCTATTCATTTGAACAATAAATATTTAGTCCATTACAAAAATATTATGTCTGGGCTCCGAAAACGAGGAAGAATTTCAAGCAAACTTCAACGTTAAAGCTTCGAAATTGCTTTCTATCACATTTAATGAATGTCGGAAAAATAATAGAATTCCTAAGTTTATGGTACCAACTCGATGGGATCTATTACTGGAACATTGGGGTGCTGATGAAAGTTTAAAAGAGGAGTGAGATTGGGAAGATGGCTTGGCATCAAAAAAGGGAGGCTCTTTGCACACCGATGGAGCTATTAGCCTAGTTATTAGGAAGGAAATAGTGGTATACTTTCTTAATTTTTTAAAATATTTGTTTTCTTTTTTGATAAGTAGTTTCTGGAGACTAAATTATACATGTGTTATTTGCACAAAAAAGAGTTGGGTAGGCCGGTAGCTGTAGAAGAGATGTTCAATGTTACTCATGTCAAGAAGAGTACGAACCCTGAAGAAGAAAAAAGATGGATTGAGCCACGTGCAATGACACATATGTAAGAGCTCTATTCAAGTAAATATTTTTTTCTCTTTCTTGTATATATTACATTCATATATGTAGAGTTCTTTGTTTAAATTACAGGATAGGTTTATATGAATGTCTCAGGAATATCGTATCACTCTATTTCTTGAGAGCTGGGATAGATCATTTATACAAGAAGAAAGTGAAAATCTTTGGAAACAAAGTGCAGGTGAACCGATTAGAGTCTACGGCTATTCAGGAAAGACATACTCAGAAGAAGCACGCTTGGTATTGTGGTTCATCATCCTATAGCTTCGATGGAGGGGATAAAGAGACAATATCTGCAATGGAGTGTAAGATAGCTTTTCTCAATGCCTAGCTTGCTGCTGTAGCCAACAGAGAGAGGAAGAGAGAGGTGGAGATTCCGGCATCAAAGGAGGAAGAGAACAATATGTATATAACGCTTTAGGACCAACTAACTTTTCTTTTTGAATCAGTAAATATTCCTCCTCCATGTCTGACAAGCAGTGATGATGGAGCTGATCAAGAGGGTGATGAGAATGATAAGGGTAATAAGGAGAGTGAGGATAATAACGAGTAGTTGTATTGGGTTGACATTTTAGACTTCTATATTTTTGGAATTGTTTGATCGTATTTTAGTTTATTTTGAAGTTGGATGAAGTTCATTTTGAAATAGTTTAATGTATATTTTGAAAATATTGTGTTGTTTATTTTAAAATAGCTCAATTGGAATTCTTTGAGTTGAATGAAGATTATTTTGGAATGACTTATTTAGTATTTTGTGGGTTGTTTTGATATAAATATGCAGGTGGGATACTAAAATTGAAGCTCAATGCTGCCAGATTTGTAGAAAAAATACCTACCTCCGGAGGTCGGAATCTAAAAAATAAGAAATAAAAATACCGACCTCAGGAGGTCGAAATCTAAAAAATAAGAAAAATACTGACCTCCGGAGTTCGAAATCTAAAAAATAAGATATAAAAATACCGACCTCCGGAGGTTGGAATCTCAAAGTAAGAAATAAAAATAGTGACCTCAGGAGGTCAGAATCTAAAAAATAAAAAATAAAAATAACGACATTCATAGGTTGGAATCTAATACATAAGAAATAGAAATACCGACCTCTGGAGGTCGAAGTCTAAAAAATAAGAAATAAAAATACTGACCTCCGGAGGTCGGAATTTCAAAAATAATAAATAAAAATACCGACATTAGGAGATCCGAATCTAAAAAATAGGAAATTAAAAATACCGACCTCCAGAGATCGGAATCTAAAAAATAAGAAATAAAAATATCGACCTCCAGAGGTCGGATCTAAAAAATAAGAAATAGAAATACCGACATCTAGAGGTCGAAATCTAAAAAAATAAGAAATGAAATCACTAGAAGCTGGAAATTTTCTTTTAATTTTTCGGCATCCTTTCATCTAGTTACATCTTAGTTCTTAGGGGAATTTCGTAGTGCATTTAGAACGTTTTAGCTACGTTTTCATGGATTGTTTAGCCAAGATATTATCCCTCAAATCAGCCACATTTCAACTCATATGAACATCAGATTTACATCAACATGTGTACATGAAATATAAAGAACTATCATGTCATTTCAAGGCCTAAACCATGAATAATAGCCACGGCAACACACACATACACACGTAGTTACATTTTCGGAAATATTAACATAAGTCACATAATTCCAAACATACATAAAAACACATAATCATCACGAAAACACGTTTCATCCCTAGTTTTGTACCAGCAAACATAACCAACCTATGATTCAATGGGAGCTTGTGACAGGGACATGCAACGGGGAACAATCCTAGTTTTCAGAATGAATATTCAGAACCTGTCTGTTGGTAAAGGTACCAAGAGAGAAGAGAACCCGTACCTTTTTAACGTTCAAACCTCTACTTTCTTCTCTAAGAACCCCTCCAAGCACACGTCCAAATCCAATAGCTTCAACACCAACTTGATGGGAAAATCCTCTCTTTGCCTAACGTGTTTGATTAGGTGTTTGTTTATAATTGTCGTTGTGAGTTCTTCAAGTGTGAATAACTTTGGTTTACCTAATGTTTTTGTACGTTATTTGGCAAAGAAAAACGTGAGTGAGAGTGATAGAGACGTGAGAGAGAGAGATGAGCGTGGGAGAGAAGAGTTTTCATAGGCTTAGGAGTATAGTTTAGGACTTAGTCAAATAAGATTTTATTTAATTATTAAAAATCTGATTTCCTTTTATTTTAAATAATAAATATAAATTAATTACACTAATTTACCAACTTAAATTAAAAATAATTTAATTTATTGCTTCCAACTAGGTTCGAGCCCGGGTGGAGAAAGACTTCACTTCAAGAGCCCAATTTCGGCACTCTCTCCCCAAAATGCCCCTCCACCTTATTAATTAAATAATTAATTATATATTAAGGGTAATCACGATACTAACCTTAGCCAAAAAAAGACCATTTTACCCCTAGACCCTCCAAACCTAAGATTTTCTCTTTTCAAGTCCGGTAAAGACTCCTTCGTGTAAATCTTCGTATTCGAGAGTCCTACATGATTGGACCCAACCTTTCAAATCTCAACTAACTCCCCAAGTTAGTTGTCTTGGATGTAGTAAGGGTTCCGAGGTCTGGCACTACGCACATCAATCCGTGTGAACCCTGGTCTAATCATAGGCATTTTTGACACATTAAGCATTTCTTATCTTATCCATTATTAGGGTTGTTACAAAAGTATTTGTCAATGCAACTATTCCAAGCTCCTGGAGATTGCTTCAACCCATATAAGGCTTTCTTCAACCTCAACACCTTATCTTAATGATTTTTAACCACAAAACCCAATGGTTGCTCAACATAGACTTCTTCTTCAAGATATCCATTCAAGAATGCCGAATTGACATCCAGTTGATGGATATAGACAGATTTTCTCCATGCGGTCAATAGGTGTATAGACTTCTTCATAGTCGATGCCATGCCTTTGCTTGTAGCCTTTATCCACACGTCTTGCCTTGTATCTTTCTAATTTTCCATGAACATTTTTCTTCATCTTATATACCCATTTGACTCCAATTGCTCAATTTTCCTTGGGAAGAGTTGTCAACTCCCAAGTGTAGTTCTTCTCTATTGACTGGATCTCCTCCTCCATGGCTTGTCTCTACCTTTTGTCAGTAACAACTTCATCAAAATTCATTGGTTTACTATCAGCAAAGAGACAACACAAAAAATAAAAATTAATAATTTCTCTTATGTCATCATAGAGTTCTTGGATGCTCCTCATCCTATGTGGTCTTTCACTTGAACTCTCTTGAGAATATAAAGATGCAACATTTGCTGGTGAAGGAGGCGGGGTTGCATAATGTGCAGGTGTCATGGTCTTCTTTTCTCTTCATCTCCGAAGTATGAAAGAAAATTGTATGTTTTTTCTTCCCGAGCCTCCCAATTCCATAATGCTTCTTAATCAAATTCAACATCACGACTCACGACCTCTTTGTTATTGCTTGGATTGTACAATTTGTAGCCTTTGAACTTGCGTCATAACCAACAAACACATATTTGACACTCTGATTGTCAAGTTTAGCTCTCCTTTGATGTGGAACATGAGCATAGGCTATTCTCCCAAAGATTCTCAAGTTCTTAACACATGGATTTCTTCCGATCCATGCTTCTTGAGGTGTTTGATCTCGTACATTTCTTTTTGGACACCTGTTGCTCAAATAAATTGCACAAGAAACAGCCTCGGACCAAAATTCTTTTGGTAGATGTTAAGCTTTCAACATACATCTAGCCATATTAAGAATTGTTCTATTCTTTCTTTCTGCAACTCCATTTTATATGGGCGAGTAAGGTATCGTTAGAGTGCGACGAATTCCATGGGATTGACAAAAGTCATTAAATTCTTTTGAAGTGAATTCGCCTCCTCTATCAGACCTTAATGATTTTATTTCATAGTCACTTTCTTTTTCTACAAGTTATTTGAAATTTTTAAAGGCAATAAAAACTTCAGATTGTTTCTTCAAGAAGTATACCCAAGTTTTTCTACTAAAATCATCAATAAAGAGCAAGAAGTATTTTCTTTTACCAAAAGAAGGTAGATCGATTGGACCACACACATCGGTGTGTACAAGTTGGAGTGGCTTACTTGTTCTTGATGTAGTCTTCTTTGGAAAACTCCTCCTTGCATCTTTTCCAAAAAGACAAGCTTCACACAATTGATTTAGATGGTTGATTGACGGTATCCCATCAACCATGTTCTTGTCTCCCATTGATTTGAGCACTTCAAAGTTCAAGTGCCCAAATCACATATGCCAACACTATGAGTCATCTTGCACATTAGCCTTCAAACATCTTACTTTAATAGTTTGAAGATTCAAAGTAAACAACCTATTCTTTGCCATATAAACTTTAGCAATTAAGTTGTTACTTGAATCTCTTAGCCAAAGATGCATATTTTTCATATGAATATCATATCCTTTTTCAATAAGTTGACCCAAACTCAAAATATTACTTTTCAACTTTGGCACACATTAAATATTGGTAATCAATTTATGACCACCATCTTTACAGGATATCAGAATCGTACCTATCCCTTCAATTTGGATCTTTGAGGTATCGCCAAAAGACACATTACCTTTCACGACCTTCTTTATCTCCACAAATTTGTCTTTGTGGACACACATATGATTGCTTGCTCCATTGTCAAGATACCACGAGTTGCAATCATATTTATCTTCTTCTTTGAGTGTTAATAACAGTGTTGACTCATCTTCAACTTTGTTATTGTTGTTGGGGTTTAGCAAGTGTGAATGGGAAAAGAAAAGAGAGAATTTGAAAAGTGAGGGAACTATTTTGGAGGGAAAATGAAATGTTATTTGCAAAGTGCAAATGAAAAGTCATTTCTCCCATATTGGCAAAAGAAAGAGAAATTGTTGTCCTTATATAAGGAAACACTTCCATTACTTCTTAAAGAGCTAAGAAGAAGATGCCCCCTCGCGCCGTCGTCGTCGCCGCTCGCTCGGCTTCGGCTTCGGATTTGGATTTGGCAAATGATGTGATTTATTGATAAATTTTTTGGACAAAATGTATTTAATCAGTTTTTGTTAAATCAAATAAATACTGTTAATATTATCTCTTATAAATTTGTGGATAATGGTAACATTCTGAAAAGTTGTTACCCTTTCCAAAATGTCGTTACTTTAAAAGTCATTATTTTCCTAACAGACACATTCTTCCGAAAAGTTGTTATTTTTTCTAAAAGACACAACTTTCTGGAATAAACAGGTCTAAACAGATTTCCCTGAAGAGACACGTTTCTTGCTGAAAATGTCTATTAAAGGAAGTCAATTTTCGATTTTTCAAACACTGAATATTTTTTTTCCTTGTCTGCATTTATTTTTCTCCCAAATAAAATCAATGTGTCGATCGACTGAGTCTCTGTGACTTGTTGTTGTTCTAAAGTTCGCTGAAGTTAAGGAAATTTGAGGTACCGCTATTTCTTTAACAGGTTTAATCCATTTTATGTTGGGAGAAATTAATCCATAACCTTGGGTACAGTGAGGGGATTAAATTTCTTTAGGACATAGTAGTTTCTGTGGACTCGTATTACTTCTTGTATTTTATGTATTTTCTGCTTCATCTTATTTTTTGTTTCTGTTTATTGGTTAACCTTACAAATACAGGTTAATATAACAATCTTAAGAAATTTAACAAAGTTTCTGTATTTGCGGTTTCTAGAGATTAAAACCTTTATGGTTTTCTACTCTGCTTGAATTTTTAAAATTCATTCGATTAACGATTAAAAGAACATAAAAACTTTAACGTTAAATCAGAAACAATTTGTGTAAAAATTTGTTCTTTACTGTTAGTATTTCAAATACTTGACTTATCTGCCATTTGTGACAGAATTTTTTTTTGACTAATTCAAGTCAAACAAAAGCTGGAACAGTAATTGCTGCAACAACATTGATTACACATAACCGTTCAAATGCTGCCTTAGCACCGACTGAGAAACGTGCAAAGTTTTCTAGAGTCGACTTTAAGAGATGACAACAAAAGATGTTCTTCAATCTCACCACGTTGATTCGGCAGAAGTTCATGACTGAGAATGTTCTCGTTATGTCAGATGAAACTCTGGCTGATGAACGATTCTTGGTAACAGAAGCATGGACACACTCAGATTTTTTGTGTAAATTATATTTTGAGTGGTCTGCAAGATTATCTGTACAATGTGTACAACAATGCCAAAACTTCAAAAGATCTCTGGGATGCTTTAGAAAAGAGGTACAAAACAGAAGATGCCGGAATAAAGAAATTCATTGTGGCAAAATTTCTGGACTATAAGATGATAGACAGTAAGACTGTCGTCACCCAAATTCAAGGATTGTAAGTCATAATCCATGATCTCCTTGCTCAAGGTATAAAATTTATTTAATGCCTATGTTAGAAATATTAAGTTTTCCCTTAATACTCACATAATCTTTAATGTAGGATTGATTGTGAATGATACTTTTCAAGTGGCTGCAATTATTCAAAAGCTACCTCCATTACGGAAGGACTTCAAAAATTACTTAAATCACAAACACAAGGAGATGATTGTTGAAGATCTCATAGTAAGGTTGAGAATCGAAGAGGATAATAAGGCTGCAGAAAAGAAGATCCCACAAAATTAAAGAAAAGAAAGAATGCATCAGGTCCAAAAACCAATCCTCTTAATAAGACATTCAATAGAAACTATTTTAACTGTGGTGTACATGGTCATACGGCTAATGAATGCCGGGGTCCAAAGAAGGACAAGACAAAGAAGGATCAAACAAATTTGGCTGAATGCAAAAGAGAAATAGACGATCTCTGTGCAAAGCTTTCAGAATGTAACTCTGTTGGAAATCCAAGAGAATGGTGGATAGATTCTGGTGCCTCATGCCATGTTTGTGCCAACAAAGAATTATTTTCATCATATACTCCAGCACTTACAGATGAAAAATTATTTATGGAAAACTTCGTTGTTGCAAAGGTGGAAGGAACTGGCAAAGTTCTATTAATGATGACATCAGGCAAGGTGGTGACTTTGAATAGGGTCTCATATGTTCCAGAATTGAGAAAGAATTTAGTTTCAATTCCAGTTCTGACCAAGAATAGATTTAAATGTGTATTTTTTTTGATAAAGTAGTAGTAAGCAAAAATGATATGTATGTAGGAAAAAGCTACCTTAGTGATGGCCTTTTCAAACTCAATGTAATTGGAGTTGATATGAATAAAGATTTTGCTTCTTCTTACTTTCTTGAGTCTAAATGTTTATGGCATGAACGTTTGGGACACGTTAATAAAAAAACCTTGCGAAAACTGATTAACTTAAATATTTAACCAAAATTTGAGTGCAATAAATCAAAATGTCAAATTTGTGTTGAATCTAAGTATGCTAAGCATTCTTATAAATCTGTTGAAAGGAATTCAAATCCTTTAGAATTGATTCACACTGATATTTGTGACATGAAGTTAACACCATCACGTGGTGGGAAAAAGTATTTCATAACTTTTATTGACGATTGCACTAGATATTGTTATGTATATTTGCTAAATGGCAAGGATGAAGCAATAGATGCATTTAGGCAACATAAACTAAAGTTGAAAATCAGTTAGATAAAAAGATCAAAATGATCAAAAGTGATAGATGTGGAGAATATGAATCTCCATTTGCATAAATATGTTTAGAAAATGGAATAATCCATCAAAATACTGCTCCCTACACTCCTCAGTCTAATGGAATTGCCCTAAGGAAAAATCGAACTTTAAAAGAAATGATGAATGCATTACTTATAAGTTCAGGTTTACCATAGAACTTGTGGGGGGAAGCTATCCTTATATCAAGTCAAATACTTAACAGAGTGCCTCACTCAAAAACAAATGTAATTCCATATGAGAAATGAAAAGGTAGAAAACCCAATTTGAAATATTTCAAAGTGTGGGGGTGTCTAGCTAAAGTCCAAGTTCCTATACCTAAGAGGGTAAAAATAGGACCTAAGACTGTGGATTGTGTATTCATTGGATATGCCACAAACAGTAAGGCATGTTGATTTTTTGTTCATAAGTCCGAACATCCGGATATTCATGATAATACAGTAATGGAATCAAATAGTGCTGAATTTTTTGAACATATATATCCGTATAAAACTAGACTTGAGTCATTTAGTGGGGGATCTAAACAACCCAGAGAAGAACCAAAAGAGAATGAACATAATGAAGAAAGTCCAAGACGGAGTAAACGTCAAAAGACATCTACTTCATTTGAATCAGATTTTTTTAACATTTGTTCTTGAAAGTGAGCCTCAAACATTCAAGGAAGCAATGTTATCTAGTGACTCAGCCTCTTGGAAGGAGGCTGTTAATAGTGAAATTCAATCAATCTTAAGCAATCATACTTGGGAGTTGGTTGATCTTCCTCCAGGGAACAAACCCTTGGATTCAAAATGGATCTTTAAAAGGAAGATGAAAGATGATGGAACTATTGACAAATATAAAGCAAGACTTGTTGTCAAAGTTTTTAGACAAAAAGAAGGTCTTGATTATTTTGATACATACTCGCCAGTGACTAGGATTACATCAATTCGGATGTTAATTGCACTAGCTGCAGTATACGGTCTTGAAATTCATAAAATGGATGTGAAAACAACCTTCTTAAATGGAGAGCTTGAAGAAGAAATTTACATAGTATAGCCTGAGGATTTTGTAGTTCCTGGTAAAGAAAAGAAAGTGTGCAAACTTATTAAGTCACTTTATGGACTAAAACAACCACCAAAACAATGGCATGCAAAGTTTGATCAAACCATGTTGTCAAATGGATTTAAGATCAACGAATGTGATAAATGTGTTTACATTAAAGATACTCCAAATTAGGAAGTTATTTTGTGCCTATGTATAGATGACATGCTTATAATGAGAAAATACATGCTAATATAAAAGCTACAAAGCGTATGCTCGCTAGTAAGTTTGATATGAAAGATTTAGGAGTTGCTGATGTGATATTAGGAATTAAAATTCTTAAAACTCCTAACGGTCTAGCATTGTGTCAAACTCATTATATTCAAAAGATACTTGAAAAATTCAAATTTTTGAATTTTAGAAGGGCAAAGACTCCAATTGATGTAAACCTTCATCTTGCAAAAAATAAATGTGAAAGTCAGTCTCAATTGGACTACGCTAGCTATTGGGTAGCTTAATTTATATCATGAATTGTACACGACCAGACATAGCTTGTGCTATCACTAAACTGAGTCGATACACAAGTAATCCTAATTAAAGTCATTGGTTTGCAATGGAGAGAGTTTTGGGATAAGTAGATGACACTCAAAACTATGCTTTACATTACAACAAATATCCTGCCGTTCTTGAAGGATATAGTGATGCAAATGGGATTACTGGGTCAACTGAAACAAAATCCACAAGTGGATACGTTTTTAGAATTGGTGGAGGAGCAATATCTTGGAAATCATCCAAACAAACATGTATAGCTCGCTCTACAATGGAGTCTGATTGTTTTAGACAAGGCAGGTGAAGAAGCTGAATGGCTATGAAATTTCTTAGAAGATATTCCATTTTGGCCCAAACCAATAGCCCCTATATGCATACACTGTGATAGTCAAGCTGCAATAGGAAGGGCTCGAAGCATCATGTATAACGGCAAGTCTCGTCACATAAGATGAAGACATAACTCTGTGAGACAGTTACTCTGTAGTGGAATTATCACAATTGACTATGCGAAGTCAAAAGATAATGTGTCGGATCCACTTACAAAAGGCCTAAATAGAGAAGGAGTTGAGAAATCATCGACGGGAATGGGACTATGGCCGAGAACAAGTCATCGTGATGGTAACTCTACTTAGAAGACTGGAGATCCCAAGATCTAGGTTCAAGGAGATAAAACAAAGTCATTGATGACAATTCAACATTGTCAAGAAACATTATTATTTTATGGTCCATTCTGATGATGAGACAATGTTTAGTAACCAGGATAAAGACATAAGGACTTTTTAATGGTTTCTAAGTTTGATACAAGGAATATCAAATGGTGTATCTATGGGATAACACATTTAGAAATCACCTATGTAAGTGTGAAGTGTAAGCCGCTTCAAGGAGAATCCGGTAAGGCCATTTCTTTAAACACTTACTATCCATGATGTGTTCATGGCTGAAAAAAACAAAACAATGAGAACTAAGAACAGTTCAAGGGTTGATTGTGTGACATATGTTGTCTAGGTATCCACCAAAGCTCGACGGTTCAAAGATATCAAATCTACCGATTGACCGAGTATATCCGATATATGTTCACTACGGAAAGTTTAAAGGGAAACCTACTTATCAAGATGCGATTAACCTTTACCTATAAGACACACAAGTTTTTTCACGCATATGTTTTAACACTAGCCTTCCCCATTCATGTGGGGGATTGTTGGGGTTTATTAAGTGTGAATAGGAAAAGAAAAGAGAGAATATGAAAAGTGAGGGAACTATTTTTGAGGGAAAATGAAAAGTCATTTGCAAAGTGCAAATGAAAAGTCATTTCTCCCATATCAGCAAAAGAAAGGGAAATTGTTATCCTTATATAAGGAAACACTTCCATTATGTCTTAAATAGCTAAGAATAAGATGCCCCTCGCACCGTCGTCGTCGGCGCTCGCTCGGCTCGGCCTCGGCTTCGGCTTCGGAATCGGATTTGGCAAATGATGTGATTGATTGATAAATTTTTTGGACAAAATTTATTTAATCTATTTTTGTTAAATCAAAGAAATCCTGTTAATATTATCTCTTATAAGTTTGCGGGTAACGGTAACATTTTGAAAAGTTGTTACCATTTCCAAAAAGTCATTACTTTTCAAAAAGTCGTTATTTGCCTAACAGACACATTCTTCCAAAAAGTTGTTATTTTTTCCAAAAGACACAACTTTCTTGAATAAACGGGTCTGAACAGATTTCTCTGAATCGACACGTTTCTTGCTTAAAATGGCTATAAAAGAAAGTCAATTTTTGATTTTTCAAACTCAAAAAAAAAATTTCCTTCTCTGCATTTATTTTTCTCTCAAATAAAATCAAAGTGTCGATCGACTGAGTCTGTGTGACTTGTTGCTGTTCTAAAGTTTGCTGAAGTTAAGGAAATTTGATGTACCGCTATTTCTTTAACGGGTTTAATCCATTTTATCTTGGGAGAAATTAATCCATAACCTTGGGTACAATGAGGGGATTAAATTTCTTAAGGACACACACTAGTTTGTGTGGACTCAGATTACTTCTTGTATTTTATGTATTTTCTGCTTCATCTTATTTCTGTTTCTGTTTATTGGTTAACCTTACAAATACAGGTTAATATAACAATTGTCAACAAGACTAACTTTATCTTCAACATTACTATGACATTCCCAAGACTAATGGTCCATTTTATGACAGTTATAATACTCAATTTTAGATTTGTCATACCTCATTTCATTTGTACCTTGATAGGATCCACGTCCTCTGCCTCCTCGTTGACCATGACCACGACCTCTAAATGACTAGTGACCTTTATCATCATTGTTGAAATGATTGGTGCAACTTCTTCCTCTTCCACGGCCTCCACGACCTCCACGGCCTCGCCATTGTCCATTTCCTTTGTAACTTTTCTCACCTTCAAATCCTTTGAAGGATGCATGAGTTTTATGAAGTTGCTCTAGTGGCTCTTCTTTTCTCCTCTTAATATTCTCTTCATGGGCTTGTAAAGAACCTTCCAATTGATTTACCATCATAGACTCTAGATCTTTAGACTCCTCAATAGCACACACCACATAATCAAATTTAGGTGTTAAAGAAAAAAAGGATCTTTTCTACGCACGAACATCATCTACTTCCTCCCCATATCTTCTTAGTTTATTTAAAACAGCCATCAATCTTGAACAGTACTCCGAAATGGATTCAGATTCTTTTATTTTTAAAACTTCAAACTCAACCCTTAGAGTTTGAAGTTTTATCTTCTTTTCTTTATCAACTCCTTGGAAAGAATTTTGTAAAATCTCTCACGCTTCTTTTGAGGTGGTTGCATCAGCCACCTTCTCAAACATGGCATCATCCAAACATTGATGGATAAGAGTGAAGACCTGTTGATCTTTCTTTCTTGTTTTTAACAAGACCTCCTTTTCATTTGAGGGCAAAGTTTTCTCATTTGCGGGTTTTGTATACCCTGTGTTTACAATATCCCAAACATCTTGAGAGCCAATAATAGCTTTCATTAGTAGACACCATTTTTCATAATTTTCTCTTGTGAGACGGGGGTATTGAAAGGACAACAAACTATTATTTGTCATGACTTTGATACCACGTTGTTGGACAAAATGATAATCACCCTGGATAATGTCCAAAATAATTAGCAATAGGAAGAGAGTAACAACGACACCAAATATTAAAATGGGTAAATATGATACCCGAAGAAGTAATACAATAATATTAATGAAAAACTTGGTAGTGTCAAAAGACTACTACTCAACACTCTTTTATTTCTTACAACTCACAATAATATTACTTGCACACTATTTTCTCACAAACTAAGAACTAGATTGTGGATTACTCTCTCTACTCTCTATTGCTTCTCTATTTTGGTGTGTCTTCAAATGTTCAATTACTACTCTATATAGAGTTTGGAAAACATCATTAATGACATAATGTGATATGCAATTTCAACAAAAAATTGGCTGCCTAACTCTACCAAGCTTATACCAAAAATCATACCAAACATTGACTACCTACTTCCACAAATGTGGCTACCAACTTTCACATTGTTGGCTACCAATTTTCACATTTGTGGCTAATAATTTCAACAAGTATGGCTGCCAAATTAATTGTTGCCAAGATTTATTTCCACAGTTAGCAGAGGTGATAACGTTGAAGAGTGATCATATTTGTGGAGCTTTTTCTAGAAATATCAGATGTAATAGTTCGCTCACCAATATCATGGAAGTTATCTTTGTTCGTTCCTTTGCTGCTAAATTTATGCGTTATTTGTTAAAATACATAAAATTTACTTGAATGTACACATTTTTTTGGATCAGGTTCTCATACTTTGTTTATTAGAAATTATAGGTATCAATATATGTGGCGCTAAAGTGTGTTGCCTCTCGTGGTTGCACTACTCTTCACATGTAAGTGCTCTCTCATTTGTTATCTAGAAGTTTGACTTGCACAGATAAATTATTAGTATTACCACTTTATGATTAATTTTGCTATTGCTTATGATGGTAATATTTTTATGTATGATTACATTCATTAAACTTTATGTCTAGACATAGTGATGGACAAAACATAAGCTTAATGAGTTCAATTGTATTGACTATTTTCGATATAATACATGAGCTATGTATAATTTAAAAGTGTAATACTCCTTACTAGGTGCATGCGAATTGGGAATTTTGGTAGGATTTTTCCTGTAATATAAGTGGTGTAGTCGTATATATGGGATATATGACAGAGTGGATCTTCAAAACATCATATTTGAAATTTTATTTCTTTGCCAAGTGTGGTTCCATCAATCTACAAGTTAGCAAACAATTACAAATTGAAAAAGAATATGGATTCCATCAAATTACTTCACAAATTTGATATATATGTCTTTCTAACTGCTTAAATTTATGTAAACAACCGATTGTCAATACTATGTCGTGTTGTTAAATGGCTTAACTTCTCCTCTGGATTGTTAATACAGTAGTTTAGACTTCTGAGCCTGAATTGGGTTGTCCCTCAAAGCGAGATTAATTGTAGTTTTACATGGACATTTTTACTAGTTCGTATTCAAATTTTTTGTTTGGATGGTATATGATCTTCTTACACCCTGGACTTTTATTTAGGGTGACTTCCCACTTGTGATCACTGCCCTTTGATGAAAAAAATGGTGCATGAGGATTATTTGTGGGTTAATGAAGATATAATTTATGTGTTAATGGAGTCATCCTTTTAATCTTCTTAATTTTTCTATTTTTTAGGGAGCTATGCTGCAATAAATTCAGAGTTTGATCACTAAAGATCCAAGAAATTTGATCTACAATGATTTATTTCAAATTTATCGTTGGCCTATAAATTGCAAGGGAGGATAACTTTACGAGTTGTGTCTAACACCCTTTACCTATTGGATGAACAATTCTATTAGTCATTATCTAGGTTAATTTACGAGTTTTGTCATATACTTAGTTGACATATAATTTTACAAGTTGTGTCATATACTTAGTTGACATATACTTTTATCTCACTATAATTATAAATGCTTACTTGTTTCGTGATATTAACTCTATGTTTTTCCTATGCTACTTTTTCATTTTTCTTTTAATTTAATTCCTATCTTGCACCTCCAAATGATGATTAAAAGATCCATCATAAAAAAAAATTGAAAATGCAATATATATAAACTAGTAGACAGTGAAATTGTATTGATAAATTCATACTACATTATGTGTTCATACATGCTATGCAGTAGAGAAGCCAATGCACAATTTTTATTTACATCTTCGAGTAGATGATAATACCACAAATGCAATTAGCTATTTTATAGAGATAAACAAAATCGCCTCGATCAAGGACTAAAGTAATCTTTGATTGAGATAAAATCCCTTTGTTTTTTTCCTTACAAAGAGCAGAGTTTATCAAGTATTTATATCGACCTAGATGTATAGTGCGAAGCACGCAACTTTACTTGAGATCAGCAAACATGTTTCTTTTGTCTTTCATTAAAATTTGTAAACACTTGAGTGTTTCTTTAGTCTTTCACACACACACACACACGCACAGACACACACACACACACACACACACACACACACACACGCGCGCGCACACACACACACACGCACACACGCACACACACACATACACGCACACACGCGCACACACGCGCACACACACACACACGCACGCACGTACGCACACACACACACACGCACGCACGCACGCATGCACACATGCACACACGCACGCGCGCGCGCGCACGCACGCACGCACACACACACACATGAATGGAGTATAAAAGTTTTTGAACACTAAAAAAACGTTATTACAGTCTTCCCATTTCACAAGGCCGTTTTAGGGTTTTGATTTTTTTCTTGTTCCTTTGCTTTTGAATTTTATGTTTGTGGTGTTTGTCTGGGATTAGCAGGAGAACCAGTTTAGTCAAATCCCTAATCTCTCAGGATGTTCTCAAATTCAATTAGGGCTTTTTAATAATTAATATACTTGTCCTCAATTCTTAAAAAATAATATTTTTTCCCTTCAAGTAGGTAAATATATTCATTTGTGTTAGAAGCATTTTATTGTCTTCTTTACTCCATCTTAATTTCATGTTCTTCTCGATTGAACTCCATTGGCCACTACACTAGTATCTTCCCTTATGTCAAGGGGATTCAACAATTTACACAACTAGGAAGATTGGGTCTGCTATAAATGCACGGTATATTTTTTCAGTGAAGGGGGTCCAATTGACTACATTGTGAGAAACTAGTTCCACCACTATATAAAAGCGCCTACTATTACTTCCCATTCTAAATGGAATTGTCTCCTATAAATAGTAAGTTTAATTAAAAATATAGTTGAGCTTATTGTTTCTTCTAAAACTAGGGGTAAAGTAAATTCAAAACATAGCATTAATGAGAGGAAACCGATAATGTGTTTTATAAATTCAAATGTTTATGACAAGAATGCTGCACTATACAAGCATACTGCTGGTCAGGTTGGCAATACTTGTATTTCTTACATTTATTTTCATATGAAGTATATTTTTTATAGCCAAAAACAATTTTCTTTACGATCTGGACTTTGAAATTTATTTTCTTTTTTGTTTTTCTATGATTTAAGACTTTCATTGGTATCAACATAGTTAGAGATTTTCAGCTAAATATCAGCCAAGGAGGAGGTTGGGGAGAGTCTTGCACTTGTTGTAGATAATGACAGTTCATCTACAATCAATGATACAGGGCTTCAACTGTATCCAGTTTCTGAGTATGAATATGGTGAAGCTTTACCATATGCTCCTATGGGTTGGCCAAATGTTGGTGATAAGTGGGGTTGGAGGACATGTAAAAGAGATACAAACTTAGGCACCTTCAAAGATAGATATTTGTATCTTCCGGAGCGTTTTCAGGCACCGAAAGATGGAAAGAAAAATAACTTCGGAAGTAAGACTTCAGTTAAAAAATATCTCTAATCTAAGTATCTTGGTATGGATATCGATCAATTCTTTTCCTCATTCAGTTGGATGATTCCTTCAAAGCAGTCATCAAGCTCAAAAGGTTAGCTTCAACAAGGTTGTTCGATATATATCATGTAGAGATTTATTTAGTTGTTTGCATAAACTAAAAGAAACAGTAATAACAACATGGATCACTCTGTATACTGAACTTCCAAATAAATTTAATATTTACCGAGTTATGTGTAAGGACCGACTTTAAATCACCTCTCTCTCCCCCTTGGCCTTTACATTTGTATCTTTGACCATGGACTTTGTTCCATCTCTAATATTTACGTAGAATTTTATTTGTTTCCTTTTCTGTCAAACGTGAATGTTATTATACTAGTTACAAGTACTTGCAGTTTACCAAACAAAATGTTAAAATTTGTATAATGCTGCTAGGAGTAAATATTGTTATGTTCTCATATTTCATGAGAGTAATTAATATCTCTAATACTCTTTGAGAAGTATATTGAATATCCATTAATTACTAAAAAGAACAATGGATTTAGATCATTATCCAATGACTTTACCTACAGGAAGTATATATATATATACATTTTAAGCTTTGAGGGTGCTCGTTTACATAAGAAATTATTAGGGAAGTCATTGATATCCATTTTTGGTCGTCAAATTGTGTACAGACAATTGTGTTGTTCGTAATGATATTATTTGGAATGGTTGTAGATAATTAATATTAGTCACCTTTTTTATAATGTTTAATCATCCATAACAAAAAAATAGACAATGTAATCCAACAAATTGTGATTTGAAGAGGATAAAGTGTACGTTGACCTTATTACTATCTAGGTAGAGAGACTATTTATGATAGACCCTCAGCTCAAGATAAAAAACAATCATAAGTAGTATAGAGAAAGAAATAACATAATGAAAAACTTATAGCAAGACAGTATAGACAATCTTACAAATCAACCTGAACAAAAGTAAAAAAAACAAGGTATAACAATTATTGAACTATAAAAAGAAATGAATAATAACCAAACTCAAAGGTTGAAGGAGTTAAATAGTAGGAATTTTTAATATATATCAAACTTCATTCACAAGTTTAAATGGAGCTGCATTGTATATATATTGACGCATAATTATCGTTGATTAACTAGCACACAATCACAAACACAAAAAAGTAGATAAGAGAATAATAAAAGGATTTTAGTGAAGTTCAGTTAGTCCTACAGAGAGAGTTTTCTGCTGTGAAAGAAAAGATGAAGCTTACAATACTTAAGAGTCTCGTAGCCTACATTGCGTATCATATACCATGTTATAGGATCCATATCCATCTCCCCAATATATAGATCCCAAGTAAATGTCCAACCTATTTTCTAATCCTATAAAAGTAATATTTTCCTTTTCCAAATCTATTAGGACAAAGGGTCTTCTAAACCAATAGGAATTATAGTTACCTAAAATAAATAAGGGCAAAATTCAAGAAATAAGTAACATCTATATTTTGGGTATAAAGACATAGGAATAGAGGATTCATATCAACTTTTATAGTTCTTAGGATTCTTGTAAGTACTACACTTTTTGTTCTTTTGCGATTTTCTAAAGGTACCAATGTATCCTTAATGTTGAAGTATACATTGTTACCAATTCGGAAAAAAAGCTACTGTTGAACAAAAGAAACAGAATGCGCATGTCTAGAAGATCTCCATTGATGGAGCTCAAGGAGGAAGAGAAGAAGAAGTGAGGAAGAAGAGATAGAACTCTTCTATGATCTAAATTGATAGAAGTGGTGGAAAGCCAATACAAAAATTACTTTACAATGAATCTGTAGCAGCTATATATATAACTAACTAACAGAGTATTTAACAACTAACCAATTTCTAACTAACTAATGGAAATGTAACTAATAACTAACTAATGGAAATGTAACTAACTAATTGAAGAGCTGTAACTAACTAGTTGTTTACATATATAAATATCAATACCCCCCCTCAAGTTGGAGGTGTAGCAAGCAGATCCAACATGCTTAAGATTGCTTAATGCTTCACTCCAGTGAGTGCTTTGGTTAGAATATCAGCAAGTTGTTCACCAGTTCCAATATGATGCAATGAAATTAACCCTTCTTGAAGCTTAGCTCGCACAAAATGGCAGTCGACTTCAATATGCTTCGTTCTTTCATGGAATACAGGATTCTTGGCAATTTGTAATGCTGACTGGCTATCACAGAAATCAGGAAAAGGACTAGCACATGGCACAGTTAGCTCTTCAAACAATCTGCTTAATTATACCAATTCCCTTACTACTTTTATAATGGACCTATATTCAGCTTCAGCTGAAGATAGAGATATAGTTTCTTGTTTCTTCGATTTCCAGCTGACAGGACTTGATGCCAACAACACAATGTAACCAGTAACAGACTTCCTTGAGTCAGGATAGGATGCCCAGTCTGAATCATAAAATGCTTGGACCTGGTAATCATTAGTAGAAGACATGAGCAAACCCAAGGTTGGATCCTTTTTAAGATATCTCAGTAGATGATATGCAGCCTGCAAATGAGGCTCTCAAGGTTCCTTCATGCACTGACTCAGATGTTGTACTCCATATGCAATATCTAATCTTGTATTGGTGAGAAAATTTAACTTTCCAATCAACTTTCTATATGACTTAGGATTTTCCAGAAGTTTCCCTTCATTGGCTTTGAGCTTGATTGTAGAGTCAAGAGGAGAAGCAAGACTAGACTATGCTGTGCAGTTATACTCTTTGAGAAGATCAAGCACAAATTTTCTCTGAGAGATAAGCATTCCAGCTTCTGTATATAGTACTTCCAGGCCCAAAAAATAGTGTAGCTTACCCAAATCCTTGATTTTGAATTGGTTATGAAGATAGTTATTTAACTGATGAGTCTCTTCAGAATCATTTCCAGTAAGTAGAATATCATCTACATATACAGCTATAAACACAGTGGAAGGACCTTTTTTTCTATAGAACAAAGAATAGTCATTTAAGGAGTTACTGTATCCCCTAGACTTCAAAGCATCAGACAACTTAGCATACCATTGTCTGCTGGCCTGTTTTAAACCATATATGGACTTGTTAAGTTTACAAACCATGCCTTTAGTTGTAACATCCAATCCCTGTGGAATATCCATATATACTTTTTCATGCAACTCTCCATGAAGAAAGGCATTATTAACGTCCAATTGGTATATATTACAGTGTTTCTTTACAGCAGTGGCTATCAACACTCTCACAGTTGTCATTTTGATGACTGGAGAGAAGGTTTCTGTATAATCTACTCCATCGTGCTGAGTGTAACCCTTTACAACTAGCCTTGCTTTGTACCTTTCTATACTCCCATCAGCCTTATGTTTTACCTTATAAACCCATCTACATCCAATAGCCTTTTTACCAGTAGGAAGTGGCATAAGTTCCCACGTATCATTGTCATGTAATGCAGTCAACTCTTGTGTCATTGCATCTTGCCAAGCAGTATTCATTGCAGCCTCATTAAATGATGATGGTTCACAATCATGTGACACACTCAATATAAGTGACTGATTGTCAGGATACAAGGATGTAGAAGCTATATGATGGTGATGTGAAAAAGAGGCATGTAAAGAGGTCATATAGTCTTTAAGATAAACTAGAGGTTTATGAGGTCTAGTAGATTTTCTGATGGGAGGATCATATTCTGAGGGTGTGAGGTTTGGTGAAGGAGAAGTAGTCAAAATGGGATCACATTGCTCAGGTTCTGAGAGGTGAGGCCAATATTATCATTGTCAAAAAAAACATTATCAAATGTAGAACTTGAAGAAGGATTGTTGATAGGAGAATTGATCATACTGGAAAAAGGAAATACTGTTTCATGGAACACAACATCTCTAGAAATATGTATTTTCTTGCTGCTTAAACTTAACACCTTATAACCTTTAACTCCAAAAGGATATCCTAGGAATACATGAGGTGTAGCTCTAGGTTCAAATTTTGTTCTTTGATGTTTAGGTGTAGTAGGAAAACAAAGACAACCAAAACTTTTCATGTGAGAATATTGAGGTTCTTGATTATACAACATAGAAAAAGGACATTTGTTGTGAAGATATGCAGAAGGAAGTCTATTGATTATATATGTGGCAGTAAGTATGCATTCCCTCCAATACTTAGTAGGTAATTTGGAATGGAAAAGAAGAGCTCTAGCTGTTTCTAGTAGATACTTATGTTTTCTCTCTACCACACCATTTTGTTGTGGTGTATAAGGACAAGATTCTGATGTAATATTCCTTTGGATTGAAAATAAAGAATACATTCTTGATTCACAAACTCAAGACCATTATCTGATCTTATTGTTTGAATACTTGTTCTAAACTGATTTTCTACCATGTTGACGAAAGATTTTACAATGTGTAAAGCATTGCTTTTACAACTCAATAAATGTGTCCATGTAGTTCTACTAAAGTCATCAACTAAGGTAATGAAGTATTTAAAATTGTCATGAGTGGGTACATGATACGGACCCCATAAATCTATATGCAGAAGCTCAAAATTTTTTGATGTATTATGAGTCTTAGGTGGAAAAGAGAGTCTAGTCTGTCTGGCCATAGGGCAAATATTGCATGTAAATGGTTGTTTAGATGAAAAAACCACAGGAATGGATGTAATCCCTTTCATTTTAATAAAAGGCACATGCCCAAGTCTATAATGCCATAAAAAATCATTACAAGAATCATGAGATAAAAGAGGTACATAATCAGAAAGTACATTATTTGTGTCACTAAGAATTGTGTTCATTACAGCTGATTTAACATTCTGAGAATTGAATAAAGGATTGCAAGAATGATTGATGGTACTGCAAGAATGAGATAAACATTGACATTGAGAGCCTATCTTATTGTTGTGAGAAGAACAAGGCATTGAAGATGAGACCTGTGAAATGAATGGTCTGTCTTTTTTCTTTTTTTAAACAATCTGAGCAAAGGAAGTACAATCCATCTTGTTCTCTACCAATCTCCAGAGGCCTCTTCATTGAAGAGCCCTGCAAGGTACAAGATGAGTTAGAGAATGATGCAGTACAATTGAGATGTAGAGACAAGGAACTTATAGAAATCAAATTGTATTTAAAGGAAGGGATAAAAAGAACTCTGAACAATGTGATCATGTCATTGATTCTAACATCTCCAACTTTAGTCACCTTAACTTTGTATCCATTTGGCAATTTAACTAAGAGAGGATATGGTAGGTCAGTAATATGTGAAAGATGGTTGATGTTAAAGGTCATGTGATGTGTAGCTCGTGAATCCAGTATCCATAAATCAGTCCTTGATTTGAGACAACCACACGACAGCTTATCAAAATCAATAGATGAGTTGCAAGCTATCATACCTGCAAAGTTTGCAGCTCCACAAGTTACTTGTTCCTCAGAATCAACATCTTCAGGTTGTCCTAATTGAAGGTGTTGCAACAGATTAATAAGCTGACCACATTGTTCATTGGTGAGATTAGCACTACAGGCTGTATTAGCATCAGTTTTTCCCATTGATGATTCTGCAAAAACATTAGCTGCCACTCCTTTACCTCTAGCATACCTATTACTTGCATTGTAATTGGTTTGTACCCTTTGATACTGAACATTATTGTATTTTGATGATTAACACCTTGACAATTAGATGAGTTATTCTGATTGGGATAACCCTGTAACTTGTAACATTTATCAATAATATGCCCTTATCTATTGCAATGTTCACAAAAAGGTCTAGGCCTATTGTTTGCAGGATAATTGCTTGGTGCATAATTTGTTCTGAATACTCTTCCTCCTGTCGAGTTTGATGAACTAGCATTGGCAGAATTTAACCTTCCACCTGATGGATTAGATGAACCAACATGTATGGATGAATTTATTGAACTTCCTTCAGCAAACATTTTACTGTGTGGCTTAAACTCCCTTTTGTTTCTCTTCTTGTACAAGTAATGCAAACCCTTGAGCCATGGATGGTAGTGGATTCATCACAATACTACCTCTAATAACAGCATAGACTTCATTAAGCCCCATTAGAAATTGAATCAACCTTCGATCTTGTTCAGCCTTGTGCATAATCTCTTTACCTCCACAGCTACAAGCACAACTACACTGGTTTTTGATACTCAGATTACTCAACTCCTCCCAGAGTTTCTTCATCCTAGTGTAGTACACAGTAACATCAAGAACTCCCTTACTCAGATCATTGATATCCCTTTGAATTTGAAACAATTTGGCACCATTCGTTTGATCATATCGATCTTCTAATTCTTTCCATAGCTCTACTGCAGCATAAACGTACTCTACACTGTCTGCAATATCTTTGCTAAGGTAATTTAGGATCCAAGATATTACCATGTTATCAAATCTCTCCCACTAGCAATATTGTGGAGATGTTGAAGAAGGGCGTTTGAACTCTCCAGTAATGAATCCTAATTTGTTCTTCACAGATAATGATCTCATTAGCCTCGTCGCCATGATCGATAATAATTCCTTCAAAAGCTACTGGAACTAGGATCAATCTTGTATTGTCAGATGGTTGTATGTAGAGAGGGTTACTAACATCGATTGTGTTCCCTCCTGTTCCTGATGTGGAAGCTTGGCCAGAAATTTCAACCATGATGAATTCGATTCACAGGAAACAATGACAGAACACTGAAGAAATCAACAAGAAGAAAATAACAGAACACTGAAATTGACAAGAAGACAAACTCGACCTTCAGAGTTGAGTGCAGAAATCAACAAGAAGATGAACTCAATTTTCAGAGATGAGAAGAACAGTGATCTACACATGCTTTGATACCATGTTGAACAAAAGAAACAGAATGCGCATGTCTAGAAGATCTCCATTGATGGAGATCATGGAGGAAGAGAAGAAGAAGTGAAGAAGAAGAGATAGAACTCTTCTATGATCTAAATTGATAGGAGTGGTGGAAAACCAATACAAAAATTACTTTACAATGAATCTGTAACATCCATATATATAACTAACTAACAAAGTATTTAACAACTAACCAATTTCTAACTAACTAATGAAAATGGAACTAATAACTAACTAATGGAAATGTAACTAACTAATTGAAGAGCTGTAACTAACTAGTTGTTTACATATATAAATATCAATAGCTACCAAACTCAAAGAGAAGAAACTATAAGGATACTACTACGACCCTAACTTGCGACCGTCCTAATCCCTTAACTATACGAAATAAGTGAAGAAAAACTTAACTATCTAACTTACCTTCTACCCTAATTTGTGACCTCCATAATACCTATCTAAGGTCGTGTCCTTGGTAAAATTAGGTTGTGATATATCATGCCTAATCTTATCTCCCTAATGTTTCATTGGTCTACTCTGCCTCTCTTGAAACCATTCATAGCGAACCTCTCATATTTATGCAGTAACTCATTTGTGCATCTTCGTTCTACGTGTCTGAACGATCACAATCTCTTGTAATGACGACCCTGAAGGCCATTTTTAAAAAAACTTTTCAAAAATTTATCATTTTGCCCCTCTCGATAGTTGTCCCTAGTCATGGTTTTCAGTTTATGATGTTGGTTTTAAAATTGGATTGGGAAGATGAGACTTTTGGAAGTGTTAGATTTTTGGAGACCTCAAGTTGTTAAAAGTAGGTTTTGGCAATAATCAGAGCTATGAGTCACGGAAGGAACTTTAGTCTGTCCAATCAGCTCTGGAATGCAGAATTTGGTCTAGAGGTTTAGTTGTTTTCAAATATGGAGACCCTTTCGTGGATTTGAGCTCTTGAAGTGGAAGTTTAAGTATTATTAGTCCAAGGGTACACTTAAGTCAACATTTGGAGCTTGAACGCTTGAATTAGAATTTCGACGACACCATTAGATTTAATTTTGAGTCCTAGGTGAAGTCTTGTTTGAATTTTCAGAGGTTCCGGGGGAAATTTAGTGTTTTTGAGTAAAAGTTATTTTATTGCTACTTAAACAGATACTGGGTCAAGGAGACTTCGTATACGTGTCCCGAGACTCATTGAGTGTGGAACGTTAAGTTTGGTTGGGTAGCATATCTAGTTTGTGTATGTGCAAATTTTGAATGAATCTTGAGAGTTCATTAGGTGATTTTGTTGAGTCTTGGTGTTTGCTGATATATTGTATATGATGCACGTTAGTATTCTTTGCATCATGGGGATCTTAGTCGCGGTTGCTTTGGTATGTGGTCTTGTGCTTCACGATCGCATGGAGGATGTTGCAATCGCAATTGCATCTTGAGCATCGTGATCCTGTGGCCTTTTGTCGCGATCGCATGGTCAACTAATTAGTTGACAAGAATTAGCCATTGCAATTGAGAGGTATGGGGTCGCAATCGCGAAGAGTAAAAGTGACCCAGATAGATTTTTTTAAAACTTTTTGCATTCATCCTCATTTCTCCATTTTTGTACTTTGGAAGCTTGGTAGAGGCTATTTTAAAGAGAATTTTCGAGATTCTTCAATTGTATAACGAGTTTTACCTCCCCATCTTTATTACCCACTACTTACTTCAAGATTTTATTACCCCATCAGTAGAGGCTATTTGAGTCCTAATTTTGAAGTCAAACTTTGTGAACTTTCTCAAGAATTCAGAAATTTAGGAAAATGGAGATTCAAACTTGGTTTCCTATTCATTAGAAATATCTAGTCAGTCCACACTGATTTCTATCATTTTATATTTGAAGTGAATTTTGTCCATGATTACACAGTCTGTGCACGTAGTCAGGGACACTGCTTAATTGAAAAATTACACCATATAGATAGGGAGAATAATTGTTTTTTGCATATCTGTAAGTTGGTGAATCTGCTTGGCATAAAACTTTTTCTTTGAATCTCCAATTTGTTTCCTTTATTGAGGATGGAAGACTTACATGGTATTCATTTAGACTCATATATGAAAGAGAGGACTACATCTGCAGGGACAAAAATGAAGCTTTTACTGTCTGATTCTTCCTTCAGAGCCATTACTTGTAAGGCTGGTAACCAAATCTGTAGCAGTTTAGCAGCAGAAAACCCTTTTACGGAGACCAGATTCTGTGATCTCCGTTGCAGTGAGTCTGGTTTTTGCGGACACTGTTACTGTATACTTTGCAGCAAGCTTATCAGTCTGGACTATGATGGGTACAGTTACATTCACAGTGAAGTAACATTAATTTCTGGCTACATATGTGGACATGTTTCCTATCTAGAGTGTGCTCTACGAGCTAACATGGCTGGAAGAGTCGGAGGAAGCATCAATTTATAGTATCTTTGTCGATACTGTGATTCAAGGATGGATTTGGTTCCACATGCTTCGAAGATTTTAAACATTTGCACTTCCATTGCTTCTTACGCTGACATTGAGAAGATTTTGAATGTTGTCATTCGCATTTTGCGTGGCTCACAAAAAAGTATTGCAAAGGAATTGTTGCATCGTATTGAATCAATCTATGCAAAGGCATAGTGCTAATTGATTAATGGTACTTTTTTTCCTATGATGCTATCTTTTTTTTCCAGTTTTGAGGTTTATAGTTACAAGAATGATCAATTTGATAATCTTATCAGCTTCTGAAAGGAGTCAGCATTCAAGATGCATTCAAAAAGGAAAGTTGTGTGGATAGCACTGGTAACTTCTCTATCTTGTCATTGTCTTGTATGTATATATGTATTTGAGCAAGATATTTCAGTATGTGCAAATGTGGTTATCTCGCTTAAAGTATTGTCTATTTCATGATAAAAATATATACATCTGTGTCTATTTCCGTACTTCCCATTGTTCACAAATGCCAAAAATACTTGTTGCAACTAAACTGCAATATGACACGAAAATAATATTGGAGAGCCTTGTAAAAATTACATAAGAGGAAATGAATAGCTTACTTAAAAAGAGTTAGGAACTTTGGTGTAATCCGCCTTAAGAGAAAGGAATTGATCACTCATGGATCTCTTGTAGGGTGTTGTTTTGGTCAATTGCGGTAATAACATCTATTGGTATAGAGAGTTCTGCCTAGCCCGTAAGGCATAGAATTGAATGTCACATCCTTGATTTGTCTCACAACATTAGTATAACTATTTTCGAATGTTAGTGAAGTTATAATTGGCCGACTGTTGATTTCTTCAGGTCGGCTACCCTCGAGTTTAGACGATTTGATAAAACAACATATTGTATAACGATGAAGAGATAAAAGACACAGTTGACACAGAATTCTATGCTAGTTCGGATCACGCCTAATACAGTCCCCTTGAGTTACAAGGGTTTCCTTAGGGCTTGAATGTTTATGATTAGACAGGTGGCCTGTTCTGAACTCCTTGACCAGAGAAATTCCAATTTACTTGTCGATCAAATCCTCTACTCTTACAGTTTTCTTTTCACTAGTAAACTATTTTGAATACAGTGATAAAAGAGTGACTATGCTTTTGGTCAAGAGAAATTGCGCTATCAAAGTAGTCGAAAGATAATCTTATTCATTTAGTACCTAAACTATATATACTACAGATATAAACAACCTACAGCTAAACTTAACCTACTACCTGAATTCCAAAACAATAGGGGCGTTTAAAACAGTATTAGTTACTGTAACTAATAATTACAGTAACTAATGCTTAATACATTTGTGATGATGATCTGTTTTTGCATTTTTTGCTGCTTCTTTATCGTTGCTTGGACAGAATGGTATTGATATAAATTCGCTTATCTTCAACTAATCTCGGATTTGGGATATCATTGAGATTGATCTGAGAAGAAGAGAAGATGTGCAATCTTCTTCTCTGATTTTCAGTGTTTTTCTCTTAATGTAACCCAAGGGATTTTCTTGCTGATATTTAAATTTGACAGACTGTCCTGTTTTTTCTTGTGGTTAGCCTGTGCTCTTTTTCCTTCTTTCAAATCTATCGTAGACAAGTCATTTTTCCTTGATTCATGCCTTCTTTTCTTTTAGGAGTAGTGTCATCATTAAAATATAAGTTAATGAAGCTAACAGTATGTGTTATTTTTTCTCTGCCTTTAGAAATACTACTCAGACTTACCGGGGCCTATCTGTTAGTCTGATATATCCAGATAGATATTGTCGCTATTGTGCTTGTGATTCTTCTTGTTGGGCTTGATGTGCAATCATATTTTCTAATGGTAGAATATGTCTATATGTTGTGTCTTTCGTATTTTTAGAAGTCTGGTTTAGTACTCAATTTGCTATTATTAACGAATCTTGTGGCAGTTCATACCTTACTCTATTTGTAATGTCATGTAGGATTCTTTTAACCCTTAAAATTTCGGACGATGGTCTTCATGAAGTTAATTTCTTGATTTTTCAACTAACTCTAGTACCTCGCAAGATCAAAATCTCAGTCAGAAGCAAAAGACACTGGATGATTTCAATAACCCTGAAAACATTGATCGCAAAGTTACCCTATGCTAATTAATTGAAGGTAGCAAGTAGTAAGTGAATAGAGCAAGTTATTCCGGACAACATTGTGGTATATTGCTACCGGTACATCTATACATTATGCGAATATGCTCAAACAGAAAAAGCCCAAGTTTGTTCATTATTTGGCTATATACGTTGTTGTTTAAGTAAACATACATATGTTTGTTACAATTGGCAAGGAATTGTTGTTTTGCATATGTACTATTTCCAAAAACTTTGTACATGTGGTGTTCAAAGTTAGTCTCGATAAAGTGTAACTTTATACAATGTTTGAAAATTTTTTGTGGCTAAAGTTCAGGTATATCGTATATATGGTTGAAGTATTTTTGTTTGAGAAAACATATACTCTGATGTACTAGTAGTTTGTTTAATTTATTCATAAAATGTGAAAATGTTAACTATTGTACAAGAACAAGTTCAGCATCTCTCCAAACACCTCTAGATCCATTATCAAACTCTCACGGGCTTGGTCATCCTTTGGCACCATCACTATCAGCTCTCCATCCACAAATACCACCGTGGCCAGCTCCGGCATAGTCGAAGTAGTCAATCTATACGTCCAATATTTATCCACATTCAATTCATGCTCATCCTCACCATGTGCATTTCCCTTTCTCACAATCTTCCTTAACCCTGTAGGATGAATCTCTACTGCCAGTGTTCTCACTTGTCCATCCCCAGCTCCTTCTAGTTCGATTTTTTCCATGAAACGGAAGAATCCTTCCTTCTCTTCCACTGCCACATCTGCATTAGAACGGAACGACAATTCCAGAAAGTAGTTAAATATGATAGGAAGTCTCCAGAATTTCTTCAGTGAGGAATCATGAATGTGTTGTTGCCGTTCTGAAAATCAGAATGAATTCTACCAATTGTTGGGGGTCCAATTGAAACGATAAGAAGATGAAGAAGACAAATGTTGAAAAGGTTCAAAATTCTAATAGCGCAATTTGGGATATTATTAACCCCTGAAAGAAAGATTGATAATTGCATTAGATTTTTTGTCTGCAAAACACATTACGCATATACTAAACTAATATTAGTAAGTGCAAATGTGGTTATATTACTTTAAGTATTGTCTATTTCATGATACAAACATATACATCTGTGTCTATTTCCGTTTTTACCATTGTCCACAAATGCCAAAAACACTTGTTGCAACTAAACTGCAATATGACAACAAAATAAGATTGGAGAGCCTTGTAAAAAGTAAAAAATAGGAAATAAATAGCTTACTTAAAAAGAGTTTAGAACTTTGGTGTAATCAGCATAAAGAGAAAGGAATGGATCACTCATGGATCTGTTGTAAGGTGGTGTTTTGTTCAATTGCGTTAATAACATCTCCTGGCATAGAGAGTTCTGCCTAGACCGTAAGGCATAGAATTTAATGTCATATCCATGATTTGTCTATCCACATTAGTATAATTCTTTTCGAATGGTAGTCAAGTTATAATTGGCCGACTGTTGATTTCTTCAAGTCGGCTACCCTAGAGTTTAGACAATTAGATAAAACAACATATTGTATACCGATAAAGAGATAAAAGACACAATTGACAAAGAATTCTATGCTAGTTCAGATCACGTCTAATACAGTCCCATTGAGTTACAAGGGTTTCCTTAGAGCTTGAATGTTTATGATTAGACAGATGGCCTGTTCTGAACTCCTTGACCAGAAAAATTCCAATTTACTTGTCAATCACATCCTCTACACTTATATGTTAATGTTATTAATATGTTTCTCTTGTTTTTAGTTTTATCGTTATTCTGTTCAAATTTTCTCTTTTTCATTTATGTACTATTAGTCCCACATTAATTAGTACTCTCTCCGTTTCCAAAAGGATGTCCTAGTTTGACTTGAAATGGAGTTTCAGAGAAGAAAGAAAAGTTTTAAATGTTGTGGTTCTAAATTAAAGTTATGTCAAATGTACCAAAATGCCCTTGAATCTTGTGGTATTAAACATGACACGAGGAAAATTAAAGTTAAAGTTAAAGTGTTTCCAAAAAAGCAAAATGGGTCATTCTTTTAAAACAAACTAAAATAAAATAAGGACTTTCTTTTTTAAACGGAGGGAGTACTGCTTTAGTTTATGTCAATAAAATCCGAAAAGTAAAACATCCACTCTCTTCCTCAACCATTTAGAAAATAAATGTTCATAATTTTTAAAAATTTAAATTATATGCTTACACTTAGTATAACTTATAGGGAAAATTCATAAGTACCCCTTCAACCTTTGCCCGAAATCCAAAAGACACACTTGTACTATATTAAGGTCCTATTATCCCCTTGATTTGATTTTATAAATATTTTTTTACCCATTTACGGCATACGTAGCACCAGCTTGAAAAAAAAAGTCAACACACGTTAGACCCACAAGACAGTGTCACGTAGGCCAATAAAGGGAAATCCTTCATGATGTTGTGGAGAGGGTATTTCGCTTGCAGAAAGACTCTAACACTGATATTGGTAAGTTGTGAGTTGCCACGACAGGAATCAAGCATGTTAGAATGAGTAAGATTTGATAATTGCCAAATGTAGGAACAGACGAAAGAAATAGGTTGTGCGACGTGTTCCTTATAGACCGAATCCGACTTGGATAAGGAGAATGTCAACCTCGCAAACTAGAAGATATAAAGCTGTGGAAGTATTGTTTTTTGTCAAACAACCAGTACAGAAAGTTTCTTTTAAAAAAGGAGTTCGCAACCAAGTCGAAAAAGGAATTAGGGATAAATAATGTTTTCTTATTTAATTAAGGAAAGTTTTGTCACAATACAAAAGAAACATTTTGTGGAAGGTTTTTCTTATTTAATTTAGGAAAGTTTTATGCCAGTATATTACCTAATTTTGGTTGATTTCTACAAAGTCTTCATGCGACCGAGTTAAACTTGAAGAAGAAGATGAAGATGCGGCAAGACGAGTTCCGCACAATGTAGGAGTCCTACGCGTAAGCTTCTAAGTTTCAAGAGAAAATTAAGAAGAGCATAAGTAGGATTTTTAGTTGAAATAGGTTTTTGACTCAAGTTCAAATCTATGAATAGAACGATAGTTTCACTAGAGAAAATTGCGCAACTACATAGAGAGAAGATCAAAACGCGATCAAGAGGTTTGAGAGAGTTTTGATATTTATTGTGAGTGTTGCAATTTTAGAGGAAAAAGTTGTATGATTGTAATTAAGAGTTTTGATTACAATCGAGTGTCTGTGTAGAATTCGTCTAAAAAGTTTGAGAAACTTGATAAACGGTAGAAGACTTAAACCTGGGTTTTTTTTGTCTTGGGTAGCAACGAATTAGTGTTTATAATTTCTTAGCTAGGAATTAGAGTTAATAATTTCTTAGCTAGGAATTAAAGTTTATAATTCCGCTAGGAATTAGAGTTATAATTCCTTGGGTTACATAAGTTTGCAATATTGTGTTGAAACATGGATTTTAATAAAGTGAAGTTAAATCCTACAGAAGTGTAGGTCGTGGTTTTTACCCTTATGAGTTGGGGTTTTCCGTGATAAAATATTATGTTATTATTTTATTTGCTTCAAAAAACGTAATTGTTGTAATCTGAAAAGGAACATATGAAATATACTTGTTCCTTAGGCGAATTTGGGGGTCAGATTCAGAATTCGAACAAAGCAGGAAGGTATCTCAACATTCAATCGCTTGATTAAGAAAGTTGACTCTCTTAAAAGTGGAGTCAACTCCTCCAACAATGAGCTTGTTGTTACAGTTCAGACCTCTTACTCAAGTTTCTCCAAGAATGTGGAATGTTTGTACAACACCTTTTACAAAAATGTGATAAACTCCCTCAAGTAGTTTTGGGGTGGCAATTAACTTTTGTGGTTGCACCTCTTTCTTTTTCTGTATATCTCAATAAGAGTTTGTCCCTCTCTATCTTTTGGACTACTGGTTTTCCTTAACTCTTAGACTACTCTGGTTTCTAATGTCTATGCCTTAATATAGTCTGTTGTTTAGATATTGTTTTTGATTATGACAAAGGAGGAGAAAACAATTATATCCCTCTCTTTGAGACAGGGAGAGCTAAGACAGGGGGAGTTACATACATCTAACCTTATGGAAGTATAATTAAACTCTCTTATTATTATTGGCTATCCATATTACTATTAAAATTGTGATCAAACTTGTCATTATAAAAAAGGTGGAGATTGTTAACTCCATATGGTTAGTTGATTTTGAAAATAGACTCATAATGTGTATCTCAATATTCGTAGATCACAAATCTAAAAAGGGAAGTCATCAGCACAGACGACTTCAAGAAGGAAAAAAAATTTCATTAAAAAAAAGAGATGCATTGGAAAGGAAAGCCGAAAATCTAAGAGAGAAAAGAAAGGAAAGAAATATATGATTGGAATATATGGTTAATCAGCACGTAGAGGAAAGAAGCAAGAATCTCACATTCTTGGCAGCAATCACAATTAACTCATCAAGAAATGGGAAGAACCACAATTCAAACCACAAGATAAGAAGACTGCTGATCACACAAGGACAAGATCAAATCAACACAAGAAAAGCATAAAAAGCGATGAAAAGCGAAGAGCCATAAATAAAGCCACAAGATAAGAAATCTGATGATCACACAATGACAAGATTAAATCAGCACAAGGAAAGAAGAAGAAGCGATCTACTACAGATAAACTAAATCGCCTCAATCAAGGACTCTCTAATGTAATCTTTGATTGAGATAAAATCCCATGGGTTTTTTCCTTAACAAGAGCAGAGGTTATCATATATTTATATCGACCTAGATGTATAGTGCGAAGCATACAACTTTACTTGAGCTTAGCAAACAGGTTTCTTTTGTCTTTCATATAAATTTTGTAAACACTTGAGTGATACAATTGGAAAGAAAAGACAAAAGAAAAACATCTGAGTGCAGGTATACAAGTTGAGACAATGATAAGGTAGAAATCTGATTTGCATATCAGACATATTAAAAGTTCAAGCATTGGTGTAACATAGAATATCTCTTCAACTCTCTTAAGGAAAACCCTTGAAACCCAAGGAAACTGGACTAGGCACTACATTAGTGAACCGAAACAGGTTAAAAGTTTGTCTGTCAACTATTTACTGCAACTTTTTGTTACCGTTTATTATCTTACTAACTTGCAGGTGAGTCAACTATCGACTACTGATAGCTGACTAAGTGAATTTTTAATTTACCCCCACCTCACTTGAATATCACTTAGTATTGTATAAGTGTGTCTATGAGATTTCAGGCATAGGTTAAGGGGGTATTGTGCATTTTCCCTCAGTTATATGGTTATAGTTTTTATTTTGAAGAGACGATTTTGTATAGTTTGTTTAAATTGAAAGTGCAGTAGCATATAATTTTATGTTTCTCTTTTTCATTCTTTCTACTTCTATATTTTTCTTTGAGGTGTCGAATATATATTTTTTTAAAATAGTTTATATGATACAATTTTTTGACTTGATTACTTTTTATTATATATATATATATATATCTATATATATATATATATATATATTCATGTGGATTGTTGCTTGACATTTTTTTAAAAAAAATAAAATACAGAGTGCATACTATATACATACAATCAACTATTCAAATGATGTGTGTGTTTAATACATATATGGTGATAGTATATGTAGAAAGAAAAAAAATTAACTGTTAATGCCAGTGTGACTTTGACCATTACTTTATTTTTTTAAAAATAGATGTCCTTTTTTACCGTCAATCGGATATGGATAACTTGGACCTTCACCAACAAGATGAAACAAAAGTCCAGGTAATCAACCAACTGAACTATTAAGATTTATTCTCTCTGGTACAAATTAAGTGAATTGTCAAAAGCTTTTTTATAGTTCAAAATAAGTGAAATTTTCAAAGTTTAAGATAATTGTTAGTAGGATTTTTGTTTCCATATCTATCCTTTCTTTTAATGATGTTATTAATTACTTTACCTCTGTTAAGAGAATAATTTAAGAATATTTATAAAAAAATGAGTCGTTAATATTGTCCTTAAATATTTTTGTTTAAGAGGAGAGTTGTATCCTAACAATTCAGTTAATATATAAAGTAGAGGAAGTACAATTCATTTCCCAAACACATTTGTGAAAACATTGAATTAATTATATTCAAAGAATGATACAATATAATTACTCTTTTAATTATTTCTCGTTAAGGAATGTGACAGTTGTGTACAAATTCACACATAAAATGTGTATAAAAGTTTTTGAATACTAAAAAAAACCTTATTACAGCCTTTTCATTTCACAAGGCCGTTTTAGGGTTTTGATTTTTTCTTTTTCCTTTGATTTTGAATTTTATGTTTGTCGTGTTGGTATAGGATTAGCAAGATAACCTGTTTTGTCAAACCCCTAATCTCTCCGGCATGTCCTCAAATTTTATCAGGGCTTTCTGTTAATTGATATATTTGTCCTCAATTCTTAAAAAATAATGTGTTTTTCCCTTTATGTAGGTATATATACTCATTTCTGTTTGAAGCCTTTTATTGTCTTCATTACTCCATACAAATTTCATGTTCTTCTCGATTGTATCAATGGTATTAGAGTCATTCATACCGAAATGTATCAAGTGTAGGTTGCTATTTGTAGACAGTTAATCTGCAGTTGGTAGATGAACTTATAGCATTGGCTTATAGAGATTCAGAAATAAATTTTTAGATAAATACTAGAATGTAAACCTAAGATTTGAATGTCTAAAACAAATTTGGAACCCCATTGGCCACTACACTAGTATCTTTCCTTATGTCAAGGGGATTCAACAATTTACACAAAACTAGGAAGATTTGCACAATATATTTTTTCAGTAAAGGGGTCCAATTGACTACATTGCGAGAAATTAGTTCACCCACTAAATAAAAGCGCTAACTATCACTACCTATTCTAAATGGAATTGCCTCCTATAAATAGTAAGTTTAATTAAATATATAGTTGAGCTGATTGTTTTCTTCTAAAACTGGCGGTAAAGTAAATTCAAAACATAGCATTAATAAGAGGAAACTGATAAAGTCGTGTATAAATTCAAATGTTTATGTCAAGAATGCTGCACTATACAAGGTATTCTGCTGGTCGGATTGCCAATACTTGTAGTTCTTACATTTATTTTTATATGAAGTTTACTTTTTATAGCCAAAAACAGTTTGCTTTCTGATCTGGACTTTGACATTTCTTTTCTTTTTTGTTTTTCTATGATTTCAGACTATAATTGGTACCAACAGAGTTAGAGATTTCCAGCTAAATGTCAACCAAGGAGAAGGTTGGGGTGAGTCTTGTACTTATTGTAGATAATGAGAGTTCATCTACAATCAATGAAACAGGGCTTCAACTGTATCCAGTTGCTGAGTAGAATATGGTGAAGGTTTACCATATGCTCCTATGAATTGGCCAAATGTGGGTGATAAGTGGGGTTGGAGAATAGGTAGAAGAGCTACAAACTCAGGCACCTTCAAAGATAAATATTTGTATCTTTCGGAGCGTTGTCAGGCAACAAAAGATGTAAAGAAAAATGCCTTCCGAAGTAAGACTTCAGTTAAAAAATATATCCAATTTGAGTATCCTGGTATGGAAATCGTTCAATTCTTTGCCTCATTCAGTTGGATGATTCCTTCAAAGCAGTCGTCAAGCTCAAAAGGTTAGCTTCAACAAGGCTCTTCGGTATATATCATGTAGAGATTTATTTAGTTGTTTGCATCAACTAAAAGAAAAAGTAAGAAGCACATGGCTCACTGTGTATATTGAACTTCCAAATAAATTTAATATTTACTGAGTTATTTGTAAGGACCGACTCTAAATCACCTCTCTCTCCCCCTTGGACTTTACATTTGTATCTTTGACCATGGAATTTGTTCCATCTCTAATATTTACGTAGAATTTTATTTGTTTCCTTTTCTATCAAACGTGAATGTTATCATACTAGTTACAAGTACTTGCAGTTTACCCAACAAAATGTGAAAATTTGTATAATGCTGCTAGGAGTAGACTTTGTTATGTTCTCATATTTAATGAGAGTATTTAATATTTCTAATACTCATTGAGAAGTATATTGAATATCCATTAATTACTAAAGAGAACAATGGATGTAGATTATTATCCAATGACTCTACGTACAGGTAGTATATATATTTTTTTGCTAAGCTTTGAGGTTGCTCATTTTACTTTAGAAATTATTAGAGAAGTCATTGATATCCATTTTTGGTCGTCAAATTGTGTATTATAGGAATCAAAATATATAAAAGTTTAAACACAATTGTTTTGTTCGTACTGAAATTATTTGGAATAATTGTGGATAATTATGCCAAGAGTAGACTTAAGTCAGCATTTGGAGTTTGAACGCTCGAATTGGTATTTTGACGACACCATCAGATTTAATTTTGCTTCCTACGTGAAGTCTTGTTTGAATTTTTAGAGGTTCTGGGGGAAATTTAGTGTTTTTGAGTAAAAGTTATTTTATCGCTACTTAAAATAGATACTGGGTCAAGGAGACTTCGTATACGTGTCCCGACGTTCATTTAGTTTGGAACGTTAAGCTTGGTTGGGTAGCATATCTAGTTTGTGTATGTGCAAATTTGAATGAATCCTGAGGGTTCATTAGGTGATTTTGTTGAGTCTGGGTGTTTGCTGATATGTTGTACATGATGCACGTTAAGTATTATTTGCATCATGAGGCTCTTGGTCGCGGTTGCATTTTTATGTGGTCTTGTGCTTCACGATTGCATGGAGGATGTTGCAATCACAATAGCATTTTGAGCATCGTGATCGTGTGGCATTTTGTCGCGATCGCATGGTCAACTAATTAGTTGACCAGTATTAGCCATGGCAATTGAGAGGTATGGGGTCGCAATCGCGAACGGTAAAAGTGACCTAGGTAGATTTTTTTAAAAAATCGGCATTCATCCTCATTTCTCCATTTTTGTACTTTGGAAGCTTGGTAGAGGCTATATTAAAGGGACTTTTCGAGATTCTTCAATTGGATAACGAGTTTTAACTTCCCATCTTTATTACCCACTACTTACTTCAAGATTTTATTACCCATTAGTAGAGGCTATTTGTGTCCTAATTTTGAAGTCAAACTTTGTGAACTTTCTCAAGAGTTCGGAATTTTAGGAAAATAGAGATTTAAGCTTGGTTTCCTATTCATTACATATATCTCGTCAGTCCACACTGATTTCTATCATTTTATATTTTAAGTGAATTTTGTCCATGATTACACAGTCTATGCACGTAGTCAGGGACAGAGCTTAATTGAAAAATTACACCATATAGATAGGGAAAATGTTTTTTTTTTTTGCATATCTGTAAGTTGTTAAATCTGCTTCGCATAAAACTTTTTCTTTGAATCCCCAATTTTTTTTCCTTTATTGAGGATGGAAGACTTACATGATATTCATTTTAACTCTAATATGAAAGAGGGGACTGCATCTGCACGGACAAAAATGCAACATTTACTGTCTGATTCTTCCTTCAGAGCCATTACTTGTAAGGCTTGTAACCGAATCTGTAGCAGTTTAGCAGCAGAAAACACTTTTACGAAGACCAGATTCTGTGATCTCTGTTGCAGTGAGTCTGGTTTTTGCGGAGACTGTTGATGTATACTTTGCAGCAAGCTTATCAGTCTGGGCTATGATGGGTACAATTACATCCACTGTGAATCAACAGTAGTTTCTGGCCACATGTGTTGACATGTTTCCCATCTATAGTGTGCTCTACGTGCTTACATGGCTGGGAGAGTTAGAGGAAGCATCAATTTGAATGCAGAGTATCTCTGTCGATACTGTGATTCAAGGATGGATTTGGTTCCACATGCTTCAAAGCTTTTACACATTTGCACATCCATTGCTTCTTATGCTGACATCGAGAAGATTTTGAATGTTGGCATTCGTATTTTGCGTGGCTCAAAAAAGTATTGCAAAAGAATTGTTGCATTGTATTGAATCAATCAATGCAAAGGAATAACGCTAATTGATTAATGGAACTTTGTTTCCTATGATGCTATCTTTCTTTTTTTTCAGTTTTGAGGTTTACAGTTACTAGAATGACCAATTTGATTATCATTTCAGCTTATGAAAGGAGTCAGCATTCAAGACGCATTCAAACAAGAAAGTTGTGTGAATAGCACTCAAGATGCATTCAAGAAATTTTCAGTATGTGCAAATGTGGTTATCTTACTTTAAGTATTGTCTATTTCATGATACAAATATATACATCTATATCTATTTCCGCTTTTACCATTGTCCACAAATGCCAAAAACACTTGTTGCAACTAAACTGCAATATGACAAGAAAATAAGATTGGAGAGCCATGTAAAAAGTAAAAAGGAGGAAATGAATAGATTACTTAAAAAGAGTTTGGAACTTTGGTGTAATCAGCCTAAAGAGAAAGGAATGGATCAATCATGGATCTCTTGTACGGTGGTGTTTTGGTCAATTGCGTTAATAACATCTCCTGGCATAGAGAGTTCTGCCTAGCCCGTATGGCATAGAATTTAATGTCACATCCATGATTTGTCTCACCACATTAGTATAATTCTTTTTCGAATGTTAGTCAAGTTATAATTGGCCGACTGTTGATTTCTCAAGTCTGCTACCCTAGAGTTTTGACGATTAGATAAAACAACATTGTATAACGATAAAGAGATCAAAGACACAGTTGACAAAGAATTCTATGATAGTTCGGATAACGTCTAATCCAGTCCCCTTGAGTTAAAAGGGTTTCCTTAGAGCTTGAATGTTTATGATTAGACAGATTGCCTGTTCTGAACTCCTTGACCAGAAAAATTCCAATTTACTTGTCAATAGCATCCTCTACACTTATAGTTTTATTTTCACTAGTAAACTATTTTGAATACAGTGATAAAGAGTGACTATGCTTTTGATAACGGAAATTGCGCTATCGAAATAGTCAAAAGATAATCTTATTCATTCAGTACCCAAACTTTGTATACTACAGATAAAAACAACCTACAGGTAAACTTAACCTACTACCTGAATTCCAATACAATAGGGGAGTATAAAACAGTGTTAGTTAGTGTAACTAATAATTGCAGTAACCAATGCTTAATACTTCTGTGATGATGATCTGCTTTTATATTGTTTGCTGCTTCTTTGCCGTTGCTTGGACAGAATGGAATTGATATCAATTCGCTGATCTTCCACTAATAGCTGATCTGGAATGTCACTGAGGTTGGTCTTAGAAGAAGAGAAATTGAGCAATCTTCTTTTCTGATTTTCAGTATTTTGCTCTTAATGTAACCCAAGGGATTTTCTCGCTGATATTCAAACTTGTCTGACTGTCCTAATATTTATTGTGGTTAGTGTGTGCTCTTTTCCCTTCATTCAAATCTATCGTAGACAAGTCATTCTTCCTTGATTCATGCCTTCTTTTCACAGATTTTGTATGTCTCATTTTTCTAGGCGCAGATCATTTAGGATTAGTGTCATCATTAAAGTACAAGTTAATGAAGCTAACAGTACGTGTTATTTGTTCTCTGCCTTTAGCAATACTACTCAGATTTATCGGAGCCTATTTGTTAGTCTGATATATCGAGATACATATTGTCGCTATTGTGGGTGTGATTCTTCTTGTTGGTCTTGATGTGCATTCATATTTTCTAATGATAGAATATGTCTATATGTTTGGGTCTTTTGTATTTTGTGGAAGTCTGGTTTAGTACTCTATTTGTTATTATTAACGAATCTTGTGGCATTTCATACCCTACTCTATTTCAAATGTCATGAAGGATTCTTTTAATCCTTCATATTTTGGACAATGGTTTTCATGAAGTTAATTTCTTGATTTTTCAGCTAACTCTGGTACCTCGCAAGATCAAAATCTCAATTAGAAGCAAAAGACACTGGATGATTTCAATATCCCTGAAAACTTTGATTGCAAAGTTACTATGCTAATTAATTGAAGGTAACAAGTAGTAAGTGAGAAGAGCAAGTTATTCCGGACACCATTGTCATAAAAATGATTTGGTATATTTCTACTGGTACATTTATACATTATGAGAATATGCTCAAACAGAAAGAGCCCATGTTTGTTCATTATTTGGCTATATACCTTGTTGTTTAAGTAAACATACATATGTTTATTACAATTGGCAAAGAATTGTTGTTTTGCATATATACTATTTCCAACAACTTTGGACATGTGGTGTTCAAAGTTAGTCTCGACAAAGTGTAACTTTATACAATGTTTGATGTTTTTTGTGGCTTAAGTTCAGGTATATTGTATATATGGTTGAAGTATTTTTTTTGAGAAAGCATATACTCTGATGTACTAGTAGTTTGTTTAATTGATTCATAAAATGTGAAAATGTTAACTATTGTACAAGAATAAGTTCAGCGTCTCTCCAAACACCTCTAGATCCATTATCAAACTCTCACGGCCTTGGTCATCCTTGCGAACCACCACTATCAGCTCTCCATCCGCAAATACCACTGTGGCCAGCTCCGGCATAGTTGAAGCAGTCAATCTATACCTCCAATATGTATCCACATTCAATTCATGCTCATCCTCACCATGTGCATTTCCCTTTCTCACAACAATCTTCCTTACCTCTGCAGGATGAATCTCTACTGCCAGTGTTCTCACTTGTCCATCCCCAGCTCCTTCAAGTTCGATTTTTTCCAAGAATCGGAAGAATCCCTCCTTCTCTTCCACCTCCACATCTGCATTAGAACGGAACGACAATTCCAGAAATTAGTTATATATGAGAGGAAGTCTCCGAAATTTCATTATTGCGGAATCATGAATCTGTTGTTGCCGTTCTGAAAATCAGAATGAATTCTACCAATTGTTGGGGATTGAATTGTTATGATAAGAAGATAAAGAAGACAAATGTTGAAAAGGTTCAAAATTCTAATAGCGCAATTTGGAATTCTATTAACCCCTCAAAGAAAGATTGATAATTACATTAGATTTTTTGCCTGCACAATACATTCCGCATATACTAAATTAATATTAGTTAGTAGAGCATCTTGTATTTATCTCTAATTGAACTGATCTATCATTAATTAGATATTAACTTAGGATAAAAATAAATAATTACCAAAAAAATTTGATAACTAAGTATTTGAAATGGCATATAATTATTGGAGTGATGTAAGTACTTGACATAAATTAAAAAATCCATTACATTTCTTGGATTCTTTATAGATTTTTTTCTAAATAAAAAACAAATAGATTGCTCGTTTATTGTTTTCGCAAATAAGCCAATCAATCGAGAACGAGGAAATTTCCTATTTAAATTGCAACAATATATTTGTATTAATTCATATCAAATACTGCCAATTTTCAAAGAATGTAGCATTTTTAGTATTATAATTTAGAAGGAAGGAAAAAATTGACGAAAACCTTCATTTTGTTGGAATAGTACGATTCGTTAGGTGACTTTTTCGTATCTCTGATCTTTTTATAATTTTTTGATGTAGTGTTGTTGCTTCATTTGTAATTCTATTTATTTTATATGAGCATGGGTATATCATGTAACGAAAATATATTTGTGAAGTTATTATAATTTTTGTTGCCTCTCATTACGCATGTGCTTTTATAACTATACTCTTATTTTATTTTACCTTTTTTATTAGGTATCAAAATAGATCAAAACTTTGTGAATATTCCAGTAGGCCAAATTCTTCTCAATTTAGCATGTTCAAGAAGTAAAATCTAATAATAGTAACCGTCAAAATTCCATCATGCTTACTTTCTCAATTCTTTTGAATATTGCTTTTTTTTGTCTCTATGATTTAGGGTTCTTCTAATCTAGTAAAAGACAATTTCTTGTAATCAAGTTCCCAACATTGTTTTTGGTGAATATAAAGTGAAAAGATAACAATAATTATTTACCTAAAGAAGAAGGTCAAAAATATACGGGCGATCTTCTTACGGATCAATATTAGATTTAAGGAAAGAAATATGTATATATTACTATTAACTTAAATTTTATTATTTTACCATATTGTGTATGGAGCATTGTTTCTATTATGTGAATTTCTAACCACCTAAATCACCCACAAAGAATATTTCTTGAGTTAGAGCTATATATATATATATATATATATATATATATATATATATATATATATATATATATATATATATTGATGTTATTAAGATCTCTTCTCTTGTTTTTCATTTTATCGTTATTCCGTTTAAATTTTCTCTTTTTCATTTATGTACTATTAATCCCACATTAATTAGTACTCTCTCCGTTTCCAAAAGGATGTCCTAGTTTGACTTGAAACGGAATTTAAGAGAAGAAAGAAACGTTTTTAATGTTGTGGTTCTAAATTAAAGTTATGTCAAATGTACTAAAATACCCTTTAATCTTGTGGTATTAAACATGCCACGAGGAAAATAAAGTTAAAGTTAAAGTGTTGCCAAAAAAGCAAAATGGGTCATTCTTTTTAAAACAAACTAAAAATAAAATAGGGACTTTCTTTTTTAAACGGAGGGAGTACTGCTTTATTTTATATCAATAAAATCCGAAAAGTGATACATCCACTGTCTTCCTCAACCATTTAGAAAATAAATGTTCATAATTATTAAAAAATTAAATTATATGCTTACACTTTGTATAAATTATAGAGAAAATGTATAAGTACCCCTTCAACCTTTTTCCGAAATCCCAGAGACACACTTGTACTATATTTACGTCCTATTATCCCCTGATTTGATTTCATAAATAATTTTCTATCCATTTACGGCATATGTGGCACCAGCTTGAAAAAAAAGTCAACACACGTTAGACCCACAAGATAGTGTCACGTATGCCAATAAAGGGAAACCCTTCATGATGTTGTGGAGAGGGTATTTCGCTTGCAAAAAGACTCTAGCACTGATATTGGTAAGTTGTGAGTTGCCACGACAAGAATCAAGCAAGTCAGAATAAGAAAGATTGTGATAATCGACAAATATAGGAACAAATGAAAGAAACAGGTTGTGCGACATGTTCCTTATAGACCGAATCCGACTTGGATAAATAGAACGTCAACCTCGCAAATTATAAGATATAAAGTTGTGGAAGTATTGATTTTTCGACAATCAACCAGTACAGAATGTTTCCTTATAAAAAAAGAGTTCGCAACCAAGTCGAAAAAGGAATTAGGGATCAATAATGTTTTCTTATTTGATTAAGGATAGTTTGTCGCAATACAAAAGAAACATTTTGTGGAAGGTTTTTCTTATTTAATTAAGGAAATTTTTATGCCAGCATATTACCTAATTTTGGTTGACTTCTACAAAGTCTTCATGCAACCGAGTGAAAGTTGAAGAAAAAGATGAAGATGCGGCAAGACGAGTTCGGCACAATGTAGGAGTCCTACGCGTGAGCTTCTAAGTTTTAAGAGAAAATTAAGTAGAGCATAAGTCGGATTTCTAGTTGAAATAGGTTTTTGACTAAAGTTTAAATCTATAAATAGAACGATAGTTTCACTGCAAAAATTGCGCACCTACATAGAGAGAAGATCAAAACACGATCAAGAGGTTTGAGAGAGTTTTGATATTATTGTGAGTTTTGCAATTTTAGAGGAAAAAGTTGTAAGATTGTAATTAAGAGTTTTGATTACAATCGAGTGTGTGTGTTGAATTCGTCTAACAAGTTTGAGAAACTTGACAAACGGTAGAAGACTTAAACCTGGGTTTTTTTTGTCTTGGGTAGCAAGGAATTAGAGTTTATAATTTCTTAGCTAGGAATTAGAGTTTATAATTTCTTAGCAAGGAATTAGCTTTTATAATTCTTCTCGGAATTAGAGTTATGATTCCTTAGGTTACATAGGTTTGCATTATTGTGTTGAAACTTGGAGTTTAATAAAGTGAAGTTACATCCTACATAGGTGTAGGTCGTGGTTTTTACCCTTATGAGTTAGGGTTTTCCATGATAAAATATTATGTTATTATTTTATTTGCTTCAAAAAACGTAATTGTTGTAATCTGAAAAGGAACATATGAAATATACTTGTTCCTTAGGCGAATTTGGGTGTCAGAATTCAGAATTCCAACAAAGCAGGAAGGTATCTCATCATTCAATCGCTTGATTAAGCAAGTTGACTCTCTTAAAAGTGGAGTCAACTCCTCCAACAATGAGCTTGTTGTTACAGTTCAGACCTCTTACTCAAGTTTCTCCAAGAATGTGGAATGTTCGTACAACACCTTTTACGAAAATGAGATCAACTCCCTCACGTACTTTTGGGGTGGCAATTAACTCTTGTGGTTGCACCTCTTTCTTTTTCTCTATATCTGAATAAGAGCTTGTCCCTCTCTATCTTTTGGAGTACTGGTTTTCCTTAACTCTTAGACTACTCTGGTTTCTAATGTCTATGCTTTTAATATAGTCTGTTTTTTAGGTATTCTTTTTTGATTATGACAAAGGAGGAGAAAACAATTACATCCCTCTCTTTGAGACAGGGAGAGCTAAGATAGGGGGAGCTGCATACATCAACAACATCTAACCTTATGGAAGTATAATTAAACTCTCTCCGTATAATTGACTATCCATATTACTATTAAAATTGTGATCAAACTTGTCATTATCAAAAAGGTGGAGATTTTTAACTCCATATGGTTAGTTGATTTTGAAAATAGACTCATAATGTGTATCTCAATTTTCGTAGATCACAAATCTAAAAAGGGAAGTCATCAGCACAGACGACTTCAAGAAGGAAAAAAATATTTCATTAAAATACAGAGATGCATTGGAAAGGAAAGCCTCAAATCTAAGGACAAAAGAAAGGAAAGAAATATATGATTGGAATATATGGTCAATCAGCACATAGAGGAAATAAGCAAGAATCCCACACTCTAGGCAGCAATCACAAGTAACTCATCAAGAAATAGGAAGAACCACAATTCAAGCCACAAGATAAGAGGACTGTTGATCACACAAGGACAAGATCAAATCAACACAAGAAAAGCATAAGAAGCAATGAAAAGCGAAGAGCCATAAATCAAGCCACAAGATAAGAAATCTGATGATCACACAAGGACAAGATTAAATCAGCAGAAGGAAAGCAGAAGAAGCGATCTAGTACAGTAAACTAAATCGCCTCAATTAAGGACTCTCGAAAGTAATCTTTGATTGAGATAAAATCCCATAGGTTTTTTCCTTACAAAGAGTAGAGGTTATCATCTATTTATATCGACCTAGATGTACAGTGCAAAGCACACAACTTTATTTGAGCTTAGCAAACAAGTTTCTTTTGTCTTTCATAAAAATTTTGTAACACTTGAGTGATACAATTGGAAAGAAAAGACAAATGAAAACATCTGAGTGCAGGTATACAAGAGACAATGTTAAGGTAGAAATTTGATTTGCATATCAGACATATTGAAAGTGTAACTATTGGTGTAACAAAGAATATATCTTCAACTCTCTTAAGGAAAACCCTTGAAATCCAAGGGGACTGGACTAGGCACCACATTAGTGATCCCAACCAAGTTAAAATTTTGTCTGTCAACTATTTACTGCAACTTTCTATTACTATTTATTATCTTACTAACTTGCAGGTGAGTCAACAATCGACTACTGATAGCAGACTGAGTGAATTTATAATTCACCCCTACCTCTCTTGAATATCACTTAGTATTATATAAGTGTGTCTATGTGATTTGAGGCATAGGTTGACGGGGTATTGTGCATTTTCCTTAAGTTATATGGTTATAGTTTTTTTTTGAAGAGAGGATTTTGTATAGTTTATTTAAATGGAAAGTGCAGTAGCATATAATTTTATGTTGCTCTTTTTCTTTCTTTATTCTTCTATATTTTTCTTCTTCTAAAATACATGGTGCATACTATATATATACAATCAACTATTCAAATGATGTGTGTGTTTAATACATATATGGTGATAGTTTATGTAGAAAGAAAAAAAATAATTGGTAATGCCAGTGTGACTTTGACCATTACTTTATTTTTAAAAAAATAGATGTCTTTTTTTACCGTCAATCGACTATCGATAAAATGGACCTTCACCAACAAGATGAAACAAAAGTCCAGGTAATCAACTGACATAACTATTAAGATTTATTCTCACTAGTCCAAATTAAGTGAATTGTAAAAAAAAAATTATAGTTCAAAATAAGTGAAATGATCAAAGTTCAAGATAATTGTTAGTAGGATTTTTGTTTCCATATCATCTTTTCTTTTAATGATGTTATGAACTATTTAACTTTGATAAGAGAATATTTTAAGAATATTAATAAAAAAAGGAGTCTTTAATGTTGTCCTTAAATATTTTTGTTTAAGAGGAGAGTTATATCCTAACAATTCACTTAATACATAAACTAGAGGAAGTGTGATTCATTTCCCCAATACATTTGTTAAAATATTGAATTAATTATATTCAAAGAAATATACAATATAATTACTCTTTAAATTATTGGTCGTTAAGAAATGTGACAGGTCTGTACCAATTCACACATGAAGGGAGTATAAATGTTTTTGAATACTAAAAAAAACATTATTACGGCCTTCTCATTTCACAAGGCCGTGTAAGGGTTTTGATTTTCTTTTTCCTTTGCTTTTGAATTTTATGTTTGTCGTGTTGGTTTGGGATTAGCAGGAGAACAAATTTAGTCAAATCCCAAATCTCTCAGGTATGTTCTCAAATTCAATCAGAGCTTTCTGTTAATTGATATACTTGTTTCAATTATTAAAAAATAATGTTTTTTTCCTTCAAGTAGGTAAATATACTCATTTGTGTTAGAAGCCTTTTATTGTCCTCTTTACTCCATACTATGTCCATGTTCTTCTTGATTGTATCAATGGCATTAGAGTCATCCATCACCTATTGTGCCATGGATGCGCCTGACCACTTGACTTGAAAAGGACTACCTGAGCAAAAACTATATACTAGTGGTAGAGTGAAAGCTATCCGTCAAGGCTTTCCCACCTTAATTGCTAACTTTTGAGTTGTGGTTGAGTGGTTTTAGAGTTCCAAAATTAGTTTATATGTATATATAAACTAATTTTCATTAATTTGCTGTTAAGTTAGACTCAAATGTTCATTACTTTGTAGAATAACATGTAACATCTTAACGAAATGTATCTAGTGCAAGTTGCTATTTGTAAACAGTTAATCTGCTGTTGGTAGATGCACTTATAGCATTGTCTTATAGAGATTCATAAATAAGTTTTGAGATAAATACTAGAATGTACACCTAAGATTTGAATGTCTAAAACAAATTTTGAACTCCATTGGCCACTACACTAGTATCTTCCCTTATGTCAAGGGGATTCAACAATTTACACAACTAGGAAGATTGGGTCTGCTATAAATGCACGGTATATTTTTTCAGTGAAGGGGGTCCAATTGACTACATTGTGAGAAACTAGTTCCACCACTATATAAAAGCGCCTACTATTACTTCCCATTCTAAATGGAATTGTCTCCTATAAATAGTAAGTTTAATTAAAAATATAGTTGAGCTTATTGTTTCTTCTAAAACTAGGGGTAAAGTAAATTGAAACCATAGCATTAATGAGAGGAAACTGATAAAGTGTTTTATAAATTCAAATGTTTATGTAAAGAATGTTGCACTATACAAGCATACTGCTTGTCAGGTTGGCAATACTTGTAGTTCTTACATTTATTTTCATATGATGTATAGTTTTTATAGCCTAAAACAATTTGCTTTATGATCTGGACTTTGATATTTATTTTCTTTTTAGTTTTTCTATGATTTCAGACTTTCATTGGTATCAACAGAGTTATAAATTTTCAGCTTAATATCAACCAAGGAGGAGGTTGGGGAGAGTCTTGAACTTGTTGTAGATAATGAGAGTTCATCTACAATCAATGAAACAGGGCTTCAACTGTATCCAGTTTCTGAGTATGAATATGGTGAAGGTTTACCATATGCTCCTATGGGTTTGCCAAATGTTTGCGATAAGTGGGGTTGGAGGACAGGTAGAAGAGCTACAAACTCAGGCACCTTCAAAGATAGATATTTGTATCTTCCGGAGCATTTTAAGGCACCGAAAGATGGAAAGAAAATTGCCTTCCGAAGTAAGACTTCTGTTAAAAAATATCTCCAATGTGAGTATCCTGGTTTGGATATCGATTAATTCTTCGCCTCATTCAGTTGGATGATTCCTTCAAAGCAGTCGTCAAGCTCAAAAGGTTAGCTTCAACAAGGCTCTTTGGTATATATCATGTAGAGATTTATTTAGTTGTTTGCATCAACTAAAAGAAAAAGTAATAACCACATGGCTCATTGTGTATACTGAATTTCCAGATAAATGTAATATTTACTAAGTTATGTGTAAGGACCGATTCTAAATCACCTCTCCCCCCCTGGCCTTTACATTTTTATCTTTGACCATGGACTTTGTTCCATCTCTAATCTTTACGTTGTATTTTATTTGTTTCCTTTTCTCACAAACGCGAATGTTATCATACCAGTTACAAATACTTGCAGTTTACCAAAAAAATGTGAAAATTTGTATAATGCTGCTAGGAGTAAACTTTGTTATGTTCTCATATTTAATGAGATTATTTAATATTTATAATACTCTTTGAGAAGTATATTGAATATCCATTAATTACTAAAGAGAACAATGGATGTAGATTATTATCCAATGACTCTACCTACAGGAAGTGTATATATATATATATATATATATATATATATATATATATATATATATATATATATATATATATATATATATATATATATATATATATATATATATATTTGTTAAGATTTGAGGTTGATGATTTTACTTTAGAAATTATTAGGGAATTCATTGATATCCATTTTTGATCGTCGAATTGTGTATATAGGAATCAAAATATATAAAAGTGTAAAGACAATTGTGTTGTTCGTACTGAAAGTATTTGGAATGGTTGTGGATAATTAAACATTAGTTATCTGTTTTATAATGTTTAATTATCCACAACAGAAAATAGCCAATGAAATCCAACAAATTTAGATTTGAAGAGGGTGAAGTGTACGTTGACCTTACTACTACCTAGGTAGAGAGAATATTTATGATAGACCCTCAGCTCAACATAAAAACAGTCATAAGTAGTATAAAGAAAAGAAATAACATAATGAAAAACTTATAGCAAGATAGTATAGACAATCTTACAAATCAACCTAAACAAAATTAAAAAGAACAAGGTAAAACAGTAATTGAACTACAAAAAGAAATGAATAATAACCAAACTCAAATGTTGAAGGAGATAAATAGTAGGAATTTTTAATATATATTCAACTTCATTCACGAGTTTAAATGGAGCTGTATTGTATATTTGTTGACCCAGAACTATCGTGCATTAACTAGCACACAATCAAAAATTTAAAAAAAAGTAGAAAAGAGAATAATAAAAGGATTTTAATGAAGTTCAGTTAGGCCTAGAGAGAGAGTTTTCTACAGTGAAAGAAAAGATGAAGCTTACAATACTTAAGAGTCTCTTATCCTACATTGTGTATCATATACCATGTTATAGGATCCATATCTATCTCCCCTATATATAGATCCCAAGTAAACGCCCAACCTTTTTTCTAATCCTATAAAAGTAATATTTTCCTTTTCCAAATCTGTTAGGATAAAGGTTCTTCTAAACAAATAGGAATTATAGTTTCCTCAAATAAACAAGGAAAAAATTCAAGACATAATTAACATATATATTTTTGGTATAAAGACATAGGATTAGTGGATTCATATCAACTTTTATAGTTCTTAGCATTCTTGTAAGTACTACACTTTTTTTTTTTTTGTGATTTTCTAAAGGTACCAACATATCCTTAATGTTGAAGTATACATTGTTACCTATTTGAAAAAAAAGTTACCAAACTCAAAGAGAAGAAACTATAAGGATAATACTACGACCGTAATTTGCGACCTCCATAATCCGTTAACTATAAGAGATAAGTAAAGAAACACTTAACTATCTAACTTACCTTCTACCCTAATTTGCGACCTCCATAATCCCTATCTAAGGCCGTGTCCTTGGTAAAATTAAGTTGCGATATATCATGCCTAATCTTATCTCCCTAATGTTTCATTTGCCTACCCCGCCTCTCTTGAGACCATTCATAGCCAACCTCTCACAATTCTGCAATAACTCATCTGTGCATTTTTCTTGTACGTGTCTGAACCATCACAACCTCTTGTAATGACGACCATGAAGGCCATTTTAAAAAAAACTTTTGGAAAATTTATCATTTTGCCCCTCTCGATAGTTGCCCAAGTCATGGTTTTCAGTTTATGATGTTTGTTTTTAAATCGAATTGGGAAGTTGAGACTTTTTGAAGTTTTAGAGTTTTGGAGACCTCAAGTTGTTAAAAGTAGCTTTTGGCAACAATCGGAGCTATGAGTCAAGGAAGGAACTTTAGTCTGTCCCACCAGCTTTGGAATGCAGAATTTTGTCTAAAGGTTTAGTTGTTTTCAAATATGGAGACCCTTTCGTGGATTTGAGATCTTGAAGTGGAAGTTTAAGTATAATTAGGCCAAGAGTAGACTTAAGTCAACATTTTGGAGCTTGAACGCTCGAATTGGAATTTCCACGACACCATAGATTTAATTTTGAGTCCTACGTAAAGTCTTGTTTGAATTTTCAGAGGTTCCAGGGGAAATTTAGTGCTTTTGAGTAAAAGTTATTTTATTGCTACTTAAACAGATTCTGGGTCAAGGAGACTTCGTATACGTGTCCCGAGACTCATTGAGTGTGGAACGTTAAGTTTGGTTGGGTAGCATATCTAGTTTGTGTATGTGCAAATTTTTAATGAATCCTGAGGGTTCATTAGGTGATTTTGTTGAGTCTTGGTGTTTGCTGATATGTTGTATGATGCACGTTAAGTATTCTTTGCATCTCGAGGCTCTTGGTCGCGGTCACATGGTATGCGGTCTTGTGCTTCACGATCGCATGGAGGATGTTGCAATCACAATAGCATCTTGAGCATTGTGATCATGTGGCCTTGTGTCGTGATCTCATGGCCAACTAATGAGTTCACCAGCATTACTTTTGTCAATTGAGAGGTATGGGGTCAAAATCCCGAAGGGTAAAAGTGACCTGGATAGATTTTATTAAAAAAATCGGCATTCATCCTCATTTCTTCATTTTTGTACTTTGGAAGCTTGGTAGAGGCTATTTTAAAGGGACTTTTCGAGATTCTTCAATTGGGTAATGAGTTTCAACTCCCCATCTTTATTACCCACTACTTACTTCAAGATTTTATTACCTCATCAGTAGAGGCTATTTGAGTCCTAATTTTGAAGTCAAACTTTGTGAACTTTCTCAAGAATTCGGAATTTTAGGAAAATAGAGATTTTACCTTGGTTTCCTATTCATTACAAATATTTAGTCACTTTACACTGATTTCTATCTTTTTATATTTGAAGTGAATTTTGTCAATGATTACACAGTCTGTGCACGTAGTCAGGGACGAAGCCTTATTGAAAAATTACACCATAAAGATAGGGAAATGATTTTTTTTGCATGTCTATAAGTTGTTGAATCTTCTTGGCATAAAACTTTTTCTTTGAATCCCCAATTTTTTTCCTTTATTGAGAATGGAAGACTTACATGAAATTTATTTTGACTCTGATATGAAAGAGAGGACTACATCTACAGGGACAAAAATGCAGCCTTTACTGTCTGATTATTCCTTCATAGCCATTACTTGTAAGGCTGGAAACTGAATCTATAGCAGTTTAGCAGAAGTAAATCCTTTGACGCAGACCAGATTCTGTGATCTCTGTTGCAGTGAGTTTGGTTTTTGCGGAGACTGTTGTTGTATCCTTTGCAGCAATCTTATCTGTCTGGACTATGATTGGTACAGTTACACTCGCTGTGAAGCAATAGTAGTTTCTGGCCACATATGTGGACATGTTTCCCATCTAGAGTGTGATCTACGAACTTACATGGCTGGGAGAGTCGGAGGAAGCATCAATTTGGATGTAGAGTATCTCTGTCGATACTGTGATTCAAGGATGGATTTGGTTCCACATGATTCGAAGCTTTGAAAAATTTGCACATCCATTGCTTCTTATGCTGACATCGAGAAGATTTTTAATATTGGCATTCGTATTTTGCGTGGCTCACAAAAAAGTATTGCAAAAACATTCTTGCATCGTATTGAATCAATCAATGCACAATTGATTAATGGTACTCTGTTTCCTATGATGCTATCTTCTTTTTCCTGTTTTGAGGTTTACAGTTACTAGAATGACCAATTTGATAATCATATCATCTTATGAAAGGATTCAGCATTCAAGATGCATTCTAAAAGGAAAGTTGTGTGGATAGCACTTGTAACTTCTCGGTCTTGTCATTTTCTTATTTGTATATATGTATTGGAGAAAGATATTTCAGTATGTGCAAATGTGTTTATATTGGTTTAAGTATTGTCTAATTCATGATACAAATATATACATCTATTTCTATGTCCGTACTTCCCATTGTCCACAAATGCCAAAAATACTTGTTGCAACGAAACGGCAATATGACAAGAAAATTAAATTTGATAGCCTTGTAAAAAGTACAAAAGAGGAAATGAATAGCTTACTTAAAAAGATTTTGGAACTTTGGTGTAATCAGCCTAAAGAGAAAGGAATGGATCACTCATGGATCTCTTGTAGGGTGGTGTTATGGTCAATTGCGTTAGTAACATCTCCTGGCATAGAGAGTTCTTCCTAGCCTGTAAGGCATAGATTTGAATGTCACATCCATGATTTTTCTCACCACATTAGTATAATTCTTTTCTAATGTTAGTCAAGTTAAAATTGGCCAACTGTTGATTTCTTCGAGTCGGCTTCCCTATAGTTTAGACGATTAGATAAAAAAACATATTGTATAAGGATAAAGAGATAAAAGACATAGTTGAGAAAGAATTCTATGCTAGTTCGGATCACGCCTATTCAAGTCCCCTTGAGTTACAAGGGTTTCCTTAGAGATTGAATGTTTATGCTTAGACAGATGGCCTGTTCTGAAATCCTTGACCAAAAAAAATCCGATTTACTTGTCGATCAAATCCTCTACTCTTATAGTTTTCGTTTCACTTGTAAACTATTTTGAATACAGTGATAAAAGAGTGACTATGCTTTTGGTCAAGGGAAATTGCGCTATCAAAGTAGTCGAAAGATATCTTATTCATTCAGTACCCAAAATTTATATACTACAGATAAAAACAACCAACAGCTAAAATTAGCCTACTACCTGAATTCCAAAACAATAGGGAGTCTAAAACAGTATTAGTTACCGTAACTAATAATTACAGTAACTAATTGCTTTTATATTGCTTGCTACTTCTTTAACGTTGCCTTGACAGAATGGAATTGACATCAATTGGCTGATCTTCAACCAATCTCTTATTTGGAATGTCACTGAGATTGATCTTAGAAGAGGAGAAGTTGCGCAATCTTCTTTTCTGATTTTCAGTGTTTTGCTCTTAATGTAACCCAAGGAATTTTCTCGCTGATATTCAAATTCTTTCTTGTGGTTAGTGTGTGCTCTTTTTCCTTCATTTAAATATATTGTAGACAAGTCATTCTTCCTTGGATCATGCCTTATTTTCACAGATTTTTGATGTCTCATTTTTTTTGGCGCGAATCATTTAGGATAGTGTCATCATTAAAATATAAGTTAATGAAGCTAACAGTACGTGCTATTTGTTCTCTGCCTTTAGCACTACTACTCAGATTTATCGGAGCCTATCTTTTAGTCTGATATATCTAGAAAGATATTGTCGCTATTGTGGTTGTGATTCGTCTTGTTGGTCTTGATGTGCAATCAAATTTTCTAATGATAGAACATGTCTATACGTTGTGTCTTTCATATTTCTGGAACTCTGGTTTAGTACTCAATTTGCCATTATTAACGAATCTTGTGGGATTTCATACCCTACTCTATTTCTAATGTCATGTAGGATTCTTGTAATCCTTTAAATTTTGGACAATGGTTTTGATGAAGTTAATTTCTTGATTTTTCAGCTAATTTTGGTACCTCGCAAGATCAAAATCTTAGTCAGAAGCAAAAGACACTGGATGATTTTAATATCCCTTAAAACTTTGATCGCAGAGTTACCCTATGCTAATTAATTGAAGGTAACAAATAGCAAGTGAAAAGAGCAAGTTATTCCGGACACCATTGTCATAAAAATGATTCAGTATATTACTACTGGTACATTTATACATCATGAGAATATACTCAAACAGAAGGAGCCCAAGTTTGTTCAATTTTTGGCTATATACCTTGTTGTTTATGTAAACATACATATGTATGTTACAATTGGCAAGGAATTGTTGTTTTGCATATGTACTATTTCAAACAACTTTGGACATGTGGTGTTCAAAGGCAGTATCGACAAAGTGTAAATTCATACAATGTTTGAAGTTTTATGTGGCTAAAGTTGAGGTATATCGTATATATGATTGAAGTTTAAGTATTTTTGTTTGAGAAAGCATATACTTTAATGTACTAGTAGTTTGTTTAATTGATTCATAAAGTGTGAAAATGTTAACTAATGTACAACAACAAGTTCAGCGTCTCTCCAAACACCTCTAGATCCATTATCAAACTCTCTACGACCTTTGATCATACTTGGGTACCATCACTATCAGCTCTCCATCCACAAATACCACCGCGGACAGCTCCGGCATAGTCGAAGCAGTCAATCTGTACCTCCAATATGTATCCACAATCAATTCATGCTCATCTTCACCGTCTGCATTTCCCTTTCTCACAACGATCTTCCTTACCCCTGCAGGATGAATCTCTACTTCCAGTGTTCTCAATTGTCCATCCCCAGCTCCTTCTAGTTCAATTTTTGCCATGAAACGGAAGAATCCTTATTTCTCTTCCACCGCCACATCTTCATTAGAACGGAACGGCAATTCCAGAAAGTAGTTAAATATGTGAGGAATTCTCCTGAGTTTCTTCATTGTGGAATCAGGAATATGTTGTTGCCTTTCTGAAAAATTAGAATGATTTCTACCAGTTGTTGGGGGTTGAATTGAAACGATAATAATAAGAAGAAGACAAATGTTGAAAAGGTTCAAAATTCTAATACCGCAATTCGGGATTCTATTAACCCCTGAAAGAAAGATTGACAATTACTTTAGATTTTTTGTCTGCAAAACACATTACACATATACTAAATTAATATTAGTTAGTTTAGCATCTTGTATTTATGTCCTTATATATTTTGGTTAAGAGGAGAGATATATCCAAACAATTCACTTAATATATAGAGTAGAGGAAGTACAATTCATTTCCCCAATACATTTGTCAAAATATTGAATTAATTATGTTCAAAGAATAATACAATATAATTACTCTTTTAATTATTGCTTGTTAAAGAATGTGATAGGTGTGTACCAACTCACATACTAAGGGAGTATAAAGGTTTTTTGAATACATAAAAAAAACGTTATTATAGCCTTCACATTTCACAAGGTTTTAGGGTTTTGATTTTTCCTTTTTCCTTTCCTTTTGAATTTTAAATTTAAGCAAAGAAATATGTATATATTACATTATAAAATAAATTTAGATAAGTTTTATTATTTATTCATATAGTATATGGAGAATCATTGCTATTATATAAAGTTCATAACTACATAAATCACCCACCGAAGAAAGTTACTATAGTTAGAGGAGGCTCACCACCGACTATATGGAGCATTGTGGATTATTACTTGACATCTTTTATTGAATTAAAATACATAGTGCATATTATATACAATAATTATTCAAATGATGTGTGTTTAACACATATATGTTGATAGTTTATGTAAAAAGAAAAAAAACTCATAATGCTAGTGTGACTTTGACCATTACTTATTTTTTTTGAAAATAGATGTCCACTTTTACCGTCAATCAATTATTAATAAATTGGACCTTCACCAACAAGAAGAAATAAAAGTCCAGGTAATCAACTCATAGAACTACTAAGATTATTCTCTCTAGTCCAAAATTAAATGAATTGTCAAAAGCTTTTTATAGTTCAAAATAATTGAAATTTTCAAAGTTCAAGATAATTGTTCGTAGGATTTTTATTTCCATATCTATCCATTCATTTAATGATGTTATAAACTACTTTACATTTGTTATGAGAATAATTTAGGAACATTAATAAAAAAAAAAATAAGTCATCCTTAAATATTTTTATTTAAAATGAGAGATATATCCTAAAAATTCACTTCATATATAGATTAGAGGAAGTACAATTCATTTCCCCAATACATTTGTCAAAATATTGAATTAATAATGGTAAAATATAATTACTGTTTTAATTATTGCTTATTAAAGAATGTGACGGATGTGTATTAACTCACATATGAAGGGAGTATAAAAGTTTTTGAATACTAAAAAGAACCTTATTACAGCCTTTGCAATTCACAATTTTTAGGGTTTTGACTTCTCCTTTTACCTTTGATTTTCAATTTTCAGTTAAAAATATGAATTATATACTCATAAAAATGGACTTTTGTACCCCTACGACTAACTTATTTTTAAGCAATTACAAATAAAAATGCATATTAAAAAAAGTCTGTTTGCAAATCTTGTATTTTTACGTGATCTAAACCAATTAATATAAGAATATATATCGTACTCTAATAAATATTATTCCATAGAGACATAAGTCTTCAAGTTAAACATTTTAAAATCTAAATGATAATATATGGTATAATAAATAAATAATATTGTAATTAAGTCTTTTCATCTACTGTTATGGGAACTCTTATAGACAAACTTATAAAAATAAAAACTGAAGTACTTTTTCGAGTAATACATTATAATAATATGGCTTAGTCTTTTTGCTCACTCTTATTAAAATGACATTTACTGTATCAGATGATTTAGAAAATTGTTCTGCATTTTATGCTTCCAAATTAATTGAATTATAATATATTTATATTAATTCATGTCAAATACTGCCAATTTGCAAAGAATGTAGCATTTTTAGGATTACAATTTAGAAAGAAGGAGAACAATTGATAAAAACCTTCCTTTGGTTCGTATAGCATGATTTTTATATAAATTTTTTTTTGATGTGTATAATTGATTTTGTCATTCCTTTTGACACCACATCCGTTCGTTTTGTATTTCTCATCTTTTTTATAATATTTTGATGTAGCGTTGTTGCTTCATTTGTAATTCTACGTTTTTAAAAGATAACTACTTACTTCTGTGAATTGAGATTAGTACTCAAAACTTAGATCAAAAGGCTATATTGAGAATCTAAGTTTACTTTCTTACTTTGTTTAGAAAGCGATTACTCTTATCTGAAAACTAGTCCGAAAGCTCTTTGGAAATCTTTGTTTCCGTTCTTAACTTAAATGTGAAAACATTTATAAACTTTCACGGAATACTTAGTTCCTTTTGACAAGACATCAGTTCCAATATGTATCCACATTCAATTCATGCATAATTGGTTTTATCATTCCTTTTGACAGCACATCAGTTCATTAGGTGACTTTTTCGTATTTCTCATCTTTTTATAATATTTGGATGTAGTGTTGTTGCTTATGTAACATGTAAGGTTAACATAAGAAAAACAAGAATAATCAAATTTGGATATAAGTAAAGGAATATGGAAAATTTCTACATTTTAAAAGTGAGTTTTGACCATTTTCAAACGGCCATAACTTCCAGCCCGAGATGAGTTTGGATGAGTTTTTTATAGGCATAATACATATATTGGACCCTAAACTTGACTTCAAATTTCAAATCTAATCTCAAAATTTCATAGTGCACAAATAGACACTTCAACTATCCTGTCTTTCAATAAATAAACACGCGATTTTTGAAGCCAAAGTGCATGAAAAGCAAACTCTCCCGTGTGTATTAGTGAGCCAATCAGTCTTTGCCAACTAATTAAACGTTTTACACGTCTTTTCTTAAAAGTATATATAACACGTCATTATGAAGCAAAAAAAAATAATTTTAATTAATATAAAAGAGATTAATTAAGGGTAGAACTATCATTTCAACATTTTTTTACCATTGTGGGCCTCGAACATTACCCCTCACTCGCACAAAATGCGAGAATTTCACGCAGTTTGCCGGGTAGGAATTGCGTGTTTATTTACTTAAAGATAGGAAAGTTAAAGTGTCTATTTGTGCACTATGAAAGTTTGAGGTCAAAGTTAGAATTTGAAGTCAAGTTTAAGGTCCAATATATGTATTATGCCTTCTTTATATGACTGGAAAACTCGTCGGTAGATCTTTCAAACGAAATCAAGTTTGCAAAATTCCGAGGTTGTATGAGGGAGATATGACTTCCGGAAGTTGGGCGGTTGAGCACAGAAAATTCCAAATCTGGATTTGTTAAGGGTATTTTATTCTTTTCCTAAATTAGTTATCATTTTCGTTTGAAGGGTAATAAGTTGGGGTCTAAGCTGATCCCAATCAATTTTCACATTTAGAAACTAAGTTAGGGCTTTGAAAGAAAGGAGAAAATAGGAGAAGGGAGAAGAAGACGCGAGAATGCCAATAATTCATTCGTTGATTTCGTCGGCGGTGACCCTTAACAAGGTGTGTGAGATCACTTCGTGTTGGATTCTTTCACCCACACCCAAATTTTTTCAGTTAGTAAAGTTTGAATTAGAGAATAATGAACATGATATTCTTGATGAAACATTCTGAAATCTTGTTGGTTGATTTGTAGTTGATCTCTAGTAGTTGGGTTCTTGTTTCCAGACTATTTTCAGGTCTAAACTATTCGGTAATGAGTTTATTAGGGATCCTAAGTGTTTGGGGGTGGAACCCATGGGAGTTTGGGAAGGTTTAGTGATGATAATGAAGAAGAAAGTTGGAAAACCCGTCTGATAGACACTAGGGCGCCGCGCCTCAGGACAGAGTCTGTCCATCAGGATCTTGTGCGCCGTGACGGAGGACAGACTCTTTCCGACAGGCCCTGGCGCTCCACACCTCTCAGAGAAATCTAATACCCCGTGGAGACCCCTTTCATTCCTTATCTTTTCGTACTAGTTCATAAGTGACGAACCCTTTATTCCTAGTTGATTTAACACTTTAGAGTACATCTAAACATCATGAAATCATCTATAAACATGAGATCAATATCCTTGAATCCATACATCAAATCAACGAAAGTTAAGATCAAAGTCAAGGAAGTTAAGAGTCAAGTCTAGAAGTTATGAAATAAGTCAAAATAAAGTTATAATGTTTTCTAAAGACTTTTACAAACGTTTTCACTTTATTTTAAAAGACCTAAAGTTCAAGTCAAGAAAGAGTAGAAACATGATTTCATTTCTCAAAAGATTATAAGGGATCTAAGTATCCCCTATGATTTAAGTTTCAAGTAAGCAAAGAGTATCAAGTTGAGTTCCATTCTTAAGAGTTATAAGGGAACTAAGTAGTCACTAAGAGTTCAAACAAAAAAAAATTCAAACTTTTGAGAAGGAAGGGAAGCTAGACTTCCACAGAGCCTATGACTAGTTTTAATAGAAGAAAGAGGAAAATATGATTTCCAAGAGAGATTTTTTTTTTTAAAAAAAAAACTAAGTTTCGAGCACTAATGTAAAATCACAGAACCAGTATGTTTTAAAAACATAAGAGTTAGTATATATATATATATATGTGTGTGTGTGTGTGTGTGTGTGTGTGTGTGTGTGTGTGTGTGTGTGTGTATATATATGTATATATACATATATATATATATACACATATATATATATATGTATATACATATATATATATATATATATATATATATATATATATATATATATATATATATATATATATATATATGTGTGTGTGTGTGTGTATATACATATATACATATATATATATATATATTTATATACATATATACATATATATATATATTATATATATATATATATGTATATATGTATATAAATATATATATATATATATGTATATATGTATATATATATATATATATATATATATATATATATATATATATATATATATATGTATATATATATATAGATAAAGATAAAGATATAGATATAGATATATACACTCATAGATTTAAGCATGCTTTCAGTCAGCATTTCTTTATATTGCATTTATTTTAACTGCGTATATTGAATAAGAGTTAGTAGATCATGAGTTGAGTAGAGCCAAGGTAAGTATCCATTCTTACTCCTTTTCAAGCCTTAGATTTGTTAGTTCTCCAACTTGTACTCGTAGATTTAATGTGCTTATGTCCGTTGGCATGCACCGCTTTATGATGCAGACGTCGGTAGCCATGATCAACATGCCGGCGTTTCGTTGATCGATATTGACATCCAAAGTCAGTGATGAGCCTCTTTGCTTTATGGAGGACATCCATTTCATTTACTTTTAGTATTTTAGTTTTAGGATGTTGTGGGGTATGCCCCAACATCCCTCTTCAGCCAGTTTAAAGGCTTCGTGGACAGTAAAAATTCTGTTTAGAGTTTGTTTTATGTAATTGAGACTTAAGTGCCATTTTGGCAAGATTTACGATATGAAGTATTTCTTAAAATATGTTTCATTCTTGCTTTAGTTGAGTTTAGTCTTCCGCTGAGTTAAGTAAGTCAGGACAAGGGTTCGCTTGGGGTCCAGCAATGGTCTTTGAGTGCCGGTCCCGCCCAGGGTATAGGCTCGGGGCGTGACAAAATTAGTATCAGACCATAGAGTTCAAGAGTCCTAGGGAGTTTATAATGCTATTTCATTAAAGTCTTAGTCATTGTTGTGAAGCGTGTCCCAACTATGATTAGGAGGCTACAACATTTAGGAATGGTTGACTTCTTTCATCTTGTTTCGTGAGAAGAATTTATATCGAAAGTCTCTCTCTCTAATTCGCGCTTACACGTACTTTTCAGATCATCATGCCTCCAAGAAGAGTAATTTGAGCTCGACCACAAATAAATGTTAAGGAACAAAAGATTTCAAATGTGCATGAGCTACAACCCCAAGGAGAGGTTACCAATACTGAGTTTCGCGAGGCTATCTGAATGTTGAGCCAAGCAGTGACTAACCAAGTAGGACAGCATAGAGGAGCTCTACAGGAAAGGCATGGCACCTTGAGAATTCATGAGTTCCTTACGATGAATCCCCTTAGTTTCATTGGATCGAACATTAATGAAGATCCGGAGAACTTCATAGAAGAGTTTGAGAAGGTCTTTGAGGTAATGCATATGGTCGATGTGGAAAGGGTTGAATTAGCTGCATATAAATTGAAGGGTGTGTCTAGAACCTTGTTTGATCAATGGAAGGATGGTAGAGCTGAGGATACACCACATCCAAGTTGGATTTGCTTTGAAGAAGCCTTTTTAGGGAGGTTCTTTCCTGAAGAAATGAAGGAAGCCAACGTGAGGGCGTTCCTTACTCTAAAATAGGACTACATGAGTGTTTATGATTACGGGTTGAAGTTCGCCTAATTGTATCGATATGCTCCAGAGGTGGTGAATCATATGCGGAGCAGAATGAGTCTGTTTGTTGATGTGTTGGGTCGTGATTCAAGTAAGGAAGTAGGTCTACCATGTTAATAGGTGACATGGACATATCCAGACTTATGGTATATGTGCAACAAGTCGAACAAAAGAAGGTGTAGGAGAGAGAAGAGTACCGAAACAAGAAGACAAAGACTAGAATGATTTTTATCAACAATAAGGTGGTTCAAGTTGACCACAATTTCAGAAATCAAAGACACATTCACCATCACCTAATAGTGCATCAACGTCCAGAAACAGAGGTTAGTAAAGTGGACATAACTAACAGAACTTCAAGGCTAGACCGACTTAGTCTCAAGTTAGTGTGGCACCAGGAAGTACTAAGCCTCCTGCATGTGCCAAGTGTGGTAGGAACCACTCCGGCATTTGTCGCGAAGGTTCCGTGGGTTGTTTCAACTGCTGCCAGACCAGAAATTTAATGATAGAATGACCCAAGAGTAATCAGAGTGGTGGTAATGGGGGCAACAGAGCTCAGTCTTCATCATTGTCTTCACCAAACAGAGCACCTAGTGGAGCTACTTATGGTACAGGCGGAGGCACAAACCACTTGTATGCTCTTACTAATCTCCATGACCAAGAGAATTCTTCAAATGTTGTCACTGATATGATTCGAGTCTTTGACTTTACTTTTTGTGCATTATTAGACCCAGGAGCTAGTTTATGTTTTGTAACTCCGTATGTTGCTATGAACTTTGAGGTTTCTCTTGAACAACTTAGAGAACCATTCAGTGTGTCCACACCATTTTGTGAATTCATTCTAGCAAAAAGAGTCTATCGTGATTGCCCTGTTGCCTTCAGTCACAAGAGTACCATGGATGATTTAATAGAGTTAGACATGGTAGATTTTGATGTCATTATAGGTATGGACTGGTACCATGCCTTTTATGCATCAATAGCTTGCAGAATCGAGTTGTCAAGTTCTAAATTCCAAATGAGCCAGTCATAGAGTAAGCTAGTAGTTCAGTAGTTCCTAAGAGTCGTTTCATTTCATACCTTAAGGTGAGAAAGTTAGTTTCTAAAGGATGTATATATCACTTAGTCAAAGTTAATGACTCAAGTGTCGTGGTAACTTCCTTTCAGTCAGTTTCTATAGTCAGTGAGTTTCCAGAAGTCTTTCTTGATGACCTACACAAAGCCCCTCCTGAAAAAGAGATAGACTTCGTCATAGACATCATCCAGATAATTGTCTTAAGACTATTCCACCATACAAAATGGCACTAGCAGAGTTAAAAGGGATGAAGGCACAGTTGAAACATCTGTTAGATAAGGGTTTCATCCGACCAAGTGTCTCACATGGGGCGCTCTGATCTTATTTGTTAGGAAGAAGGATAGGTCTCTTATTATGTGTATACATTATCGTTTGTTGAATAAGGTTACCATAAAAAACAAATATCCTCTTCCAAGGATAAATGATCTCTTCGACCAAATTCAGGGTGCTTCTTGCTTTTCCAAGATTGACCTCAGATCTGACTATCATTAGTGCAAGGTTAGGGAATATAATATTCCCAAGACGGCTTTTAGAACAAGGTGGGCATTATGAACTTCTGGTTATGTCCTTTTGTTTAACGAATGCACCAGCAACATTTATGGATCTTATGAACAGAGTCTTAAATCCTATTTAGATCTGTTTGTCATCGTCTTCATTGATGATGTACTGATCTATTCAAGGAATGAAGAAGATCATTCTAGTTACATAAGGATAGTTCCTCAGATGTTGACAGATAAGGAGCTATATTCCAAGTTCTCCAAGTGTGAATTTTGGCTTAGGTCTGTGGCATTCTTAGGCCACATTGTATATAATATAATATAATATATAATAAGGCATTGTATAAGTGAAGTACTCCTTTCGTCTCATATAAGTTGATCTCTATAAATTTTTTATAGTGCTTAAAAAACATAAATAAGAAAATTATTTTTCTAGTTCACGCCTTAAAATACTTATTGTGAATTATAAAAATAAACATAAATACTTTCAAAAATCAAATTAATTGCAAGATTAGTAAAAAAGTTATTAAAGTTTTATTGATTTAGTAAGCTGATCAACTAATATATATTAATTATATTTAGTATAATGATAAATTAATATGCAACAATTATACTCAGTATAATAATAAACTAATATTCATCAATTTACTTTCAATTGTCATTTATTATTTTTTTTTAGATTAAAATATAAGAATTTGGACTAACAATTTATGATATATTTTTTTTTATCATGTTAGCATGCAAATAATAAATATTTATAGTACTTTTCATATAGAATTGAAATATAAAAATACTTTTTTTAAAAAAAATATCAAATAAGTATTAATCTTATTTTATTTTGGAAATCGATCAAATTAACTTTCGAAAAAACTAATTATAATCGTTAAAAATTGAAAAAGAAGGTATAGAATTGAAGTAAAAGAATACAACTTTTTTGATACAAGTAAGACTTCTATGCACACATTTCAATAAGAAAAACAAAATTGGATCTATCTAGATTGTGGAAGGAGACTAAACATGCACAGATGGGATTTGATTTTTGAGATTAGGAAATTTAATTCTTTATATTCTTCTGTTACCCTTAATTAATTGGGTTCATTCTAATTGTTAATTTTTTCAGATGTTTTCTTGTAAAGTTTCTTGGAAGAACGAATATTCTAGTTTGAAACTCTATCACAATAAATTTGGGAAAAAAATATTCTCATTTCAACATGCGAACATTCAAATTAGAACAAAGCCCAAGAAAGTCTTTCGTCATGCAGGTATCACACGATAAATAAGATTTGATCTAGAGTTTTTCCGTCAATAATTGTATGTTTTGTGCAATGGTTAGTTCATTTTTTTCTTCATTGCTTGAATTGACCTTGCTTAATAAGAACTTTGATTGAAGAGCATTAGTACGCATCAACTTCTTGTTACTCTATTTGTGATTGACAACTAAGGTATTATATCTTAAATTTAATTTAATTAGTATTTGCATGTTATAACATAGTTATAATAAGCTTATGTTGATGCAAATTTTGTTATTTTGCTTGGCGATCGAGAGTTTATTTTGTGGTCGTATAAGTTTTTACGTTCTTTGCAATGTTAGGTTAGATCTATATCTTTGTTTTTATTTAATGCTTAACCATGTTGTTAGAGCAGATTGTGATTAAATATATCTTCTTGCGAAATCAGGGAACTGATTATTTATATTTAAAATTTGAAAATAAAGAATACAAAGTAACTCTATATTCTCATGATGTTTAGACTACTATTGTAATTATTTAAAATTTATTGAATATAAAATAATTTTGATTATATTAAATTTGAAATATATATTAACTTAAATAAATAGTAGGAATTAATTATTTAAGTCTAATAAAAATAAATTTATTTTAAATTTAATTTCATTAGTCCGATTTATTTATTTTTACAATAAATGATGAACCTATTTTGCTATGTTAATCTATCATTTCATCCTAAAGATCCAGTCATGTGTCCCGTGAAATGATAGGAAACACAAAGTCAAAAGAATAAGTAAATATGATCATAATACAAGTCAAAATAACATAACATGCATAGTCAAATAAAGGCCAAAAAATGTGTCACATATGTACACATGATGGCATGTTCTGACCAATCAAGTATCGTCATGTCCTTTAAATAAGTTAGGTAAATTATGATTTCATAGCCTACTTTTACAAGATTTGGCTATAGTTAATTAAGTTTATTGATGTTTATACAAGAAAAACAAGAAATTTTAATCTAAAAAGTTTGATTCTTTATCCATGTTGGCGGACATGGTTTATGGGGATTTTAAATTGTGTGAACTCATCTCAATATCGGTGCTCAATACTGCTCCAATAAATATATATATATATTCATTTTCAAATGTATAAACCTTACTCTTTCTTTGTTTTGAGGTAATTACTCAAAATAATCCCTTGGAAGAGCTAACCTCTTTGAAATATCTCTGTACTCATGAACTCTTTTTAGTAAAAAAGAGTTTTTCTTTTCTCAATGTAACAAAATGATACATTTGGGACTACTTAGTTACCTTAAATTTTACTCAAAGTTTCTCTTTAAAACTCTTTCTCTAACTTCTGTATACTTTCTCAAAATTTTAGTTTTAAACAAAATGTTGGCTTTCAAACTTCCACAAAATGTATAACGCAAAATAGGGTTCATGCTGAAATATAGACATGAAAAACTCAATTCAAGGATCTCAATAACAATATAAAAACACTCAGTAACTCAAAACTCGACGATACTACTCATCTAAAAAATAATCCATTCATAGGGTTCATGTTGAAATATAGGCGTGAACGAATCAACTCAAGAATCTCAATGGATAACATATATTGATTCAATATAATTAGGAATAAAATTTCAAAAATAATCAAGAGCCGAAGATCTAACTCAAAATTAACTCAACTCAAGAATACTCAAATCTAAGGATAGAATTCTAGATTACTCTTTTACTAATTGGAAAGTAGATGTAGAGTGTGACGATGGACTAGTGCAACATTATTATAGTCTAACATACCTTGAAGAACAAAGTTCTTGAGAAATCTTTAAGAGAAACTTGATTACAAGCGTTGAATTAGTTTCTTGAAACTTTATGACCAAGTGTTAGATTCTCATTAATAATTCGTAATTGTATTGAGTAATTTGAGTTGGAAAGAATGAAATTCTTGGAGAAGAATTTACCTTGAAGAAGAATCTTGAATGAAAGTCTTCTACTTTGATTTTTCCTTAGGCTTCTGCCTTACGGTTTGATGGAGAAGAAACTGTTGAATTAAGAGATGAAAATCTCATTGATTTGGGCCTTCAATTAGTCGAGAAATTCTTTTAGGATTTTATTAGAGGTAAAAAGACGAAAACAATCCTTTTTAATATTTTTTTCGTTGGCTAATTTGTCACTGTATTGTATAATATTACTAAAGTTTTAATAATGTTTACTTGAAACGTGAATTATTACAAAATTTGTGTTGTTGGAGAGAAGATTCAAATATCTTTAATTTGATAGGTTATGGTCTACGTAACTCTTTAAATTCTAAGGATGTGATCATTTGAAGTTGACCCATATAGAATCTTACATCAAAACTTTTTCGGTATGAAAACTTTCAACTCAAATTTGTGCTAGGGGATTCGAGTCACCTTAATTCATATACAAATGCATTTCAACGCTAAATCATTGACCTTTACACTTATGGATAATTTAAGAATCACTCCGTACGATCTTATTCATCAATAAAGAATGATTTGAGTCGTAACTTAAAATTTTTTGGAGTGTTACAACACTCATAATTGAGTGATTTTTAAGTTAAAATTCAAAATTTAGTGACTTAGAAATTTCATTTGTTGTGATGGTATTAATTAGTGGAGTACTTATATTTGTGGTTAGTGGAATCTAGCTAATATATAGTACCTCCTTATTACTTTCATTGTATTTATTATTCATCCATGACATTACTTTCCATTTTAGATGTTTAATAAAGAATAACAACGTAACTCTCTATATTCTCATGATGTCCAGAGAACTAATGTAACTATTTAAACCCTATTAAATATAAATTTATAAAATAATTTAAATTATATTAAATTAAGATATATATGAATTTAAAATTATATCATGAATTAATTATTTAATTTTAATTAAAACAAATCTAATCAAAGTCCAATTTCATTGGTATGATTTATTTATTTTGGAAATAAATGATGGACCTATTTTGCTATGGCAATGTATCATTTCATTCTAAAAATCCAGTTTTATGTAAGGTGTCCCGTTAAATAAAAGGACACGCAAAGTCAAACGAACAAATCAATAGAATCATTCTACATGTCCAGATAACATGGAATGCCTAGTCCAATAAAAGGCCAAAAAAATGTGTTGCATATGAACATGTGACGTGTTCTACCCAATCAAATATAGTCATGTCATTTGAATAAGTATGGTAAATTATGATTTCAAAGACTAGTTTTATAACCTTTGGATATAGTTAATTAAGGTTATTTATGTTTATGCAAGAAAATTTCTGTGCATCTACTACTTTGATAAATATCTTATGCGTATGTGCGACCATATTTTTATTAATATTTAGAAATAAAAAAACTAAAATGTTGGATAGGTCAAAATTACTTGTCATAATACTAACAAACAATTTAGGAAATATATAGTTAATGTACTATGTATTATTATTATTCCAAAAATATCAATAATCTATTTGCTTCAAATTATGTGAACTCCAGGCAAAAAACTCCTTTATATCCATATATTTCTCTGCAACTGATAATTATTCATTTCACAAAAGTAAACAAGGAAGAAATTCAAGCATTTAACATATCATCATGTCCCTTTATTTTTTAGAAAACGTGTAAAGTACTCTTTACTTTATCATAAACTTGCATTATTTATAATCACCAACAAATCCCTTTCAACTTGAAGATCATTTTCGAAATTAACAATTTTCTTGATGTATGCAATAGCGATCCTGCAAACTTTTGATCGAAAATACAAATCTCTTTCTTGCAAATGCTGTTCCTGCAACTTTAACTATTTCTTTCTTCTCTTGTTTAGCAAACAATTAACCAAGTATTTAATTTTTTATTTTGAAGATCATATAAGCATATCACTTTTTTTACTTCATCACTCCTCTTTAAACTGGCCCGTACAAAGAGATTTAAAATATAAATTCTTGGTACACATCAGTGTAATTTCTCGTATCCTTTTTCGTGGATTAGCATCTTGAGGTCCTTTGATGGGCATAAATAAATCGTCTTGGTAGCAACCACCAAACCAATATAACAAGGGTTCGCTCCGCAGCAGGTCTACAAGCAAGGTAAAAGAAGAGTCTTGAAGTAAAAGAAATAATATGCTTATATGATGTTCAAATTCAAAAATAAATAAATAACAAATTCTTGGTGAAGCATTTAATGAAAAAAATAAGAAGAAAATGTTTAAGTTGCAAGACAAGCAGTTGTAGTAAGAGAAAGTACAATCGCAACATAAATAAAATAGAGAAGCGGCTCGAATAGCTATTGCAAACATATAAAAAGCTTTTCATTTCAACAATGGTCTTCAAGTTGAAAAGGGGTGGGGGTGGGGGTACATGATATGTTAGATACTTGAATTTCCTTATTTACTTTTGTAAAATAAGAAAAATATCATTTATAGAGAAATGTATGGATATATAGGAGTTGTGCCCTAGGGTTTACGTAAATCGAAGCAAACAAATTGTTGAGATGATATTTTTAGAATAATATACAATTACTATATTTTCCCCATCTAATTGCTTGTTAGAAATAATAACAAGTGATTTTGACCTACCCAACATGTTTAGCGTTTTATTTCTAAATAAGATTAACAATTTGGTTGCATATGTAAAGCAACCAATAGAATTTAGTGTTTGTATATTAACTTAAAGAATGATGCTTACTGAGTCCTCCGACGCATCAAACAACTCATTAATCTTAACCAATTCTTTATAATTCATAAAAGATATAAAAAATTTCTTGGTGAAGACACTTGTTCCAAAAAAACACCTTATACTTTTTCGAAGTAAATGAACAATCTCAAATACAAAAATCACATAAAATTATCTCAAAAAGAGAGCAAAATATTGGATGCATCCAAAAAATAATGAAAAACTAAATATGGACTAAAATAAATTATATTTACCATAAAGGCTCATGAAAATCCATAAAGATTGGTGGTCTTGATATAGGGCTTCACCACTTGCAATAGATGGTTGATTGTAATATCATAGTTAATTGGCCCATGGATAAACATAAAATGTTTATCTATCGGCCGAGAGCAAAGTTCATTTCTTAAAAATATTTATTTTGTAATCTTTTCCACTAAGAATTCTTTGAAAATAATAAAGTAAGCCCAACATTTTTTTACACCTTTACTAATATCTTTGGTTTTGAGATGCTCAATCAACACATTTATCTTGCAACACTTTTCCATCTCATTAAGAATTTTTTGTAATCTCCTTTTTGTCTTATTTGAAAATTTTACATCATCATACATTTGTGATAATTTATGTTAGTGATGACAACAAACTTTTTCATGTCAAAATAAATCGAAACGCCACTACAACTTATCTAAACTTCCTATTTTTGATTGCTACAAATTCGATGTCAAAGAAGTTGATAAACTATGCTCATATAAAATCTATTACTCACATACTTAAGTTATAAGTAGCTTCCGAAAATAGAAGATCGAATGAATTTTTGCAATTTATGTTCTTCTAATACCTTTCTAAATTCAAAAAAAACTTGCATAATTCTGACTTAACAATATAAACCATCATAAATCTGAATATATATCAATCATTTACTCAAAACTTTAATTTGCATACTTAATGAACTTCTCAAAAAAAATATCAATTGAATGACTAACTGGAGAAGACTCAACAATTGAAAATGCCTCATTCACTTGGTGTATCATGTCGTTCCTCCTCTATTATATCCTTCTGCAAAATATAGACGATTGAAGGACTTTATTTATGGATAATAATTAGGAAGTTTATTTGCTTGGGTAGTGTTGAGGAACAATGACATGTTAGAGCTCTAAAACTAGCACATTTAGTAATTGTTGAAGCAATAGAGTAAGCTATTAATAAATCCACACTTGTTATTAATCGGAAGATGTGAACTATAGGTCAAACGTCATATGTCACCTTCACCATGCTATCGATTGGAGGTTAAGCTAATAAAATTAATATTCAGACAACACACCACAACAAATGCAACTAAAATAAATTGATAAAACAAACCATAACTTATACAATTTAAACAATGTCCCAGACAAGCAACAACCTATTACTGATGTCAATTTGACTGAAAAAATTGTACTCAAAAATAGACTAAACCAAGATTAATGCTTTGAAGATTTTGTAAAAAACATTTAAAATTATGGATTGATTTTTATAGATCTCTATAAATTTTTACGCAACTTAAAATGGATGAAACCCTAACTTTGAGAAAAGGGAAAAAAATTACCTTTTGGAAATTAAAATTTGAGCTTAACGACAAATTGATGGAAATGAGAACAATGGAGATGGAGTTGAAGCAGAAAGACAAGGAGATGAATCTAACTTTGAATATCATAAATCTTATAGATCTCACCGTCATTCAACACGATTTTGCACTTGCTTCCATCCAACTATCCATCAGTGTCTTCACTGTTTTCGCCGCCGTGGACTTTGGGAAGTTTCTAGTTGAAACTTCATTACTAAGAAAAGAAATCCCACAAGATCTTTAATAGAAAGAGTTGCATCAAGAAGTAGAAAGATGAAGATTCACCACTTACTCATTATTTGGAATCCTGTCATGAAGCCATTGAAACCCCCAAAAGACCTCTTATAAGAAAAATTGGAATAAAGGAAGGACAAGAGGATACTTGTTGAGAATGAGGGTGTGGGGATGAAAATTGGGGAAAAGATATGTTGCTAAATAAGAGGGTGTTTGCATTGGCTTTAAAGTTGGTCAACCCTACTTTTTGAGTCAGGTTTTGACTTCTAGAAGTGTTTTGCAAAATATATATTAACAAAACTTAAAATAAGTCAAATATAGACTTATAAGTTAGGAAGTGTTTGACAAGGTAAAAATAACTTAAAATAAGTCAAAAACCAAAAGTTAGGAAGTGTTTGACTTAAATGTCTGTTTAGTTTGACTTTTTATTTTTGACTTAAAAACTAATTTTTTTAAGTAAATCCAGATGGGATCTTAGTGTTTTAAGACTCTTAATTTGAAATTAAGTGAATTGATTGACTGTTTTGGGTTATATTAATTTTGGTGGATTTTGTTATAATTTGAGTGGATTTTTCCAGATTTTTGATAGAAGTTTATCAAATAATGGATAGAAGATTAAGATTGAGACACATGAATGTACCATCGTTAACATTGAACGTATATATGCACAAAAATTGGACGATTAGGGCACTAACATCCTTAAAGTATAAGGACGGGTATACAAATGTCATTTACGATAGTTCAAGGTATATTTTTTCTTAATCCCTTTCTAAAGTAACTTTTAAGAGAAGTGCTTTTGAAAAAAAACAATTTGTGTTTGGTTAATTTATTTGAGAAGTGTTGATTAGTACTTCAAAATAGTCAATATGTTTCCTAGTTTTTAGCTTGTAAAAAGTAATGTTGTTCAGTTATTTAGGATTAAAAAATTTGATGTTTTCAAGTTTATAGGGTGGTTTTAATGGGCATTTTTATCCCCTATCTTTTAATTGCTTATTTTTAGCTAATTTTAGTTAGTTGTAGGACTATTTAACAGGTCACTGCTGTACCTTTTTTGCTGCACTCAAAAGACTTAAGAAATTCTCTTTTCTCTGCCTCTGCGTACTTTTTTAGTCACCATAATATTGTGGTATTAGAGAAACGCAAGAGAGAACAACCCTTTCTCTCTTAACGCAGGCGAGATCAAACAATCTGGCCAATAGAGTGAGAGTTGTCCATGGCGAGCAACAGTTCAATTTTTTCTTCTCAGCCCCTGATTCTAATATTCAAAGGGGAGAAATATCATCTATGGAGTCTCAAAATGAAGACAATGTTCAAGTCCTAGGAGCTATGTGATTTAGTGGAGACAGGGTATATTGAGCCAAATTTGGCACCGACTCAACCTGACAATCAACTACGGCAGACTCGCAAGAAAGATGAGAACACATTATTTCTCATCCAATCAGCATTGGGTGATTAAATTTTCCCCAGAATTGCAATAGTAGCAAATTCGAAACAAGCATGGGATACTCGAAAACAAGAATATTTTGACAATAAAAAGGTAATTAATGTGAAAATATAAACACTTCATGGTGAGTTTGAAACTTTGGCCATGAAAGAAAAATAATATGTTCAGGAAATTAAGTCTTGAGTGTCTGGAATTGTTAATCACATGAGAATATATGGTGAAAATGTTAATAATGAAACGGTTATGAGTAGGGTGTTGAGAAGTTTAACTAAAGGATTTCATCATGTTGTTGTTGCAATAGAAGAATCCAAGGACCTATCTACTTATAATTTTGATGAATTAATTAGTTCACTATTAGCCCATGAAGTTCGAATCAGTACGTCCTATGAAAAGGTAGAAGAGAAGGCTTTTAAGGCGATTGGGGAGCCCTTTTATAAAGGAAAATCAGAATATTCATGTGGTGGTCGTGGCAGAAAGAGGTGGTTATCGAGGTCGAGGTTGTGGAAACAGTAGAGGAAGATGCCATTTAAGTGAACAACATCAAAACAGAAATAACATTTTGTGTAGATATTGCAAGAAGTCGGGCCACATAGAAGTGGATTGCTGGACCAAGCAGAGGGACGACAAAAATCAAGCAAATTTCACAGAGGAAATTAAAGAGGGGAGTAATTTATTCATGAAAAAATGTTCTATCGATGATGACCTTAATGGAGTGTGGTTCATGCACAATGGGTGCTCAAACCATATTTAAAGACCTTGATGAATCCCAGAAAAGTGAGATTTGACTTGGAGACAACAAGCTAATGAAGGTTGAAGGGAAAGGTACGATTTCCATAAAAACCACCCAGGGTAATGTAAATCTCCTACATGATGTGCAATATATTGCCAATTTAGCTCATAATTTGTTAAAATCGGGAAACTGAAACTGGTGGTTGCTCAATTTTTTTGACGATTGTTGTTGCCCTGCTTATGATAAGAAATATTCGAGCATTGTCAAGATTTCCATGACACAAAATCATATGTTCCCGTTAGAAGTGTCTAGTGTGCAAAATTGTGCTTTAATTGCGAAATCTAGTGATACTAGTTTATGGCATCTAAGTTACGAACAACTGAATGTTAAAGGGATGAAGTTGTTGGGTCAAAAGAATATGGTCATTGGGCTGCCTAAAATTGATGATCTTGAATTCTGTGAAGGGTGTGTCTATGGGAAGCAAAGTAGAGACTTATTTCCTATAAATAAGGCATGGAGGGCTTAAAGTGTTCTTGAGTTGGTGTACAGACGTTTGTGATCCTATGAGTATCAAATCCTTAGGTGGAGTCGATATTTATGTTGTTTACTGATGATTATAGCCGAATGAGTTGGGTTAATTTCTTGATATTCAAATCTGAAGTTTTTGAGAATTTTAGGAAATTCAAGGCATTAGTAGGGAAGCAAAGTGGATGTTCTTTAAAGGCTCTCCGTTCGGGCAGAGGTGGTGGATTTACTTCTCAAGAATTGATGCTTTTTGTGAGGAAAATGGTATCCACATGGAGTTGTCAGTACCACTACAAGAAAATTGTGTATTACATGGGGATTTTTCTAGGAATTAGTATAAAAAGTTGCAGGAATATAAGTTTTCTGCAAAATTTTCATACTAATCCCCAGAAAAATCCCCATGTAATTCACAGTTTTCTTGTAGTGCACCACGTACGTCGGATCAAGATGGTGTGGTCGGGCGAACAACTCGACCAATAGTGGAAATGGCTCGTAACATGATGCAAAAAAGCAGAACATTCAACGAAGTTTTGGGCAAAAGCAGTAGCAACAACAGTGTGTATTTTCAATATCTCACCAACAAAAATAGTCATGAATCGAACCTCATATGAAGCCTGAAAGGATAGAAAGCCACGGGTAAGCCATCTAAAAGTATTTTGTTGTTTAGCATATGATTTTGATACTTCTCCATCTCGTCGCAAACTTGATGTGAAATCAGAAAAATGCATATTTGTAGGCTATAGTCCTACATCCAAAGCATATAAATTGTATAACCCAATGAGTGGAAAAGTTATCATAAGCAGGGATGTTAAGTTCAATGAAACAGGAAGTTGGGCTTGGAATGAAAAAAATATTCCAGCACTAACAAATTCTCTAATTCCTGACGATGTACCCGAGTCACCAGTAGCTGAGCAGTTGGCTCCAATAACATCTGAAATTATTGGAGAATCTTCGACAGAGCCAAGTCCATTAAGAAAAACAAGGGAAATAAGACCAAAATCGAGATTCTCTAATAACATGTATACTTCTTGTCAATTTTATATTCTTGTTTCAAATCCTATATACTATGGAAAATCAATTGAAAAAGAAGAGTGTCAGCAGGCAATGATTGTACAGATGAAAGCTGTCAAGAAGAATGAAACATGGAAATGGTTAACTTACCAGATGGTAAGAATGTTATCGTCTAAAGTTGGTGTATCGCACAAAGTACAATGCAAATGGATCTATTCAAAAGCATAAAGCTCAACTTGTTGCAAAGGGATATGCACAGCGACAAGAAGTTGATTTTGATGAAATATTTTCTACCGTAGCACGCTTTGAAACGGTGAGAACTCTCTTATCTCTTGCTGCCAACTCCTACTGAAGAATCTGAAGTGGAGCAAGTTATACCTGAGCAGGTGTTAAGGAGATCATCCAGATCAATCAGGACACCAGATAGGTATTCACCTTCATTACACTATCTATTGCTGACTGATGAGGGGGAACTAGATTCTTTTGATGAGGCCCAACAAGTGGAGGATTAGATCAAGTGGGAGCAAGCCATGGATTATGAGATGAGGTCACTTGAGAAGAACGACACATGGGTGTTGACTGAGTTATTTGCAGGGAAGAGAGCTTTGTTGAACAAGTGGGTGTTCAGAATCAAGACTGAACCATATGGCAAAAGAAGGTTCAAGGCTCGTTTAGTGGTTAAAGGATATTCACAAGGAAAGGTATTGATTATGCTTAAATATTCTCTCCTGTTGTGAAGTTAACCTCTATTAGAATTCTGTTGAGTGTTGTTGCATCGGAGAATTTGCATCTAAAGCAAATGGATGTAAAAACAACGTTTTTACATGGAGATCTGGACAAAGAAATCTATATGCAGCAACCGGAAGGATTTGTGGTTCCACGCAAGGAACACATGGTGTGCAAGCTCACCAGGAGCTTCCATGGAATAAAGCAAGCACCAAGGCAGTGGTACAAGAATATTTACTCCTTGATGACCAAGAGTGGATTCTGAAAGCTAAAAAGGATCCTTTTTGTTACTTCAAGAAATACACTGATTCATATATCTTTCTACTCTTGTATGTGGATGATATGTTGATTGCGGGATCTAGTATGAGGGAGATTAACAATCTGAAGACAAGGTTGTCTGCAGCATTTGAGATGAAAGATTTGGGTCCAGCAAAACAGATTCTGGGGATGAATATTTCTCGGGATAGATCTGCTAGCACTTTAAATCTATCTCAAGAGTTGTACATTGAGAAGGTGTTGAGCAGATTCTGGGTTAATGATGCTAAAACCAGGACTACTCCATTGGCAAATCACTTTAAATTGTCAAAGGAGCAATCACCCAAGACTGCCGAGGAGCGTGATCACATGGCACTTGTTCTATATGATTCAGCAGTTGGTAGTTTGATGTATGCTATGGTCTGCACTAGACCTGATATAGCACATGCAGTGGGAGTTGTTAGCAGGTACATGGCGAACCCTGGGAAAGAGCATTGGGAAGCTGTGAAGTGGCTTCTGAGATATCTGAGAGGTACATCCAATACTTTCACTTTGTTTTGGCAAAGGCAAGGTGACTCTACAGGGTTTTGTGGATGCTAATCTTGGTGGGGATGTTTACTCGAGCAAGAGTACATCCGGGTACATTTACACCATAGCTGGAACAGCAGTGAGTTGGATGTCCAGACTTCATAAGTGTGTTTCTCTTTCATCTACTGAAGCTGAGTATGTGGCAATAGCTGAAGCTGGGAAAGAGATGATATGGATAACAGATTATCTTGAGGAATTGGGCAAGAAGCAGAGCGAGAAGATTCTTTACTCAGATAGCCAGAGTGTCATACAGTTGTTGAAAAATCCAGTCTATCATTCGAAGGCAAAGCACACTAGAAGGCGATACCATTTCACTCGCAGGGCAGTGGAGGATGGTGATATGTGCTTGGAGAAGATAGAGGGTGCAAAAAACCCGGAGGACATGTTGACGAAATGCGTTGATGTTGGGAAACTGAGGTTATGTAAAACCTCGGTTGGTCTTCTGTAGTTTTTGCTACAGATGTTGCGGTGCGGTAAAGATGTTGATGATGAAGAGATTTTTATTTGAGAATGTATTTTTTCGATGACTGAGTCAGTCTCCAAGTGGGAGAATTGTTAGGTAGTGGAGCCTAATTAATTTTAGGTTTTCCTATTTATTCTCTATTTTAGGTTTTCCTATTTATTCTCTATTTTAGGTTTTCCTATTTATTCTCTGTAGCCAAAAATACTCTGATTTATTAATATAAATATACCTCACCGCCGTGGAAGTTTACTCATGGTGTTACCACGAAATATTTGTTTTCTCTTTCTCTCTCTAGATCTCTCATCTCTTTCTCTTGAATGTTCTTGTGTTCTTCATTCATCTAGTGTGTGTGCATGAATTTGATTGATATATTCAAAAGCATAAAGCTCGACTTGTTGCAAAGGGATATGCACAGCAACAAGGAGTTGATTTTGATGAAACATTTTCTCCCGTAGCACGCTTTGAGACAGTGAGAACTCTCTTATCTCTTGCTTCTCAACTCTCTTGGCCAGTTTACCAATTTGATGTTAAGTCTGCATTCTTAAACGACTACTTGGAGGAAGAAGTTTATGTTGCTCAACCGGAAGGTTTTGTTGTGAACGGGCAGGAAAATAAAGTGTATAGGCTGAAAAGGCCTTAAATGGGCTAAAGCAAGCCCCTGGAAAAGGGTATAGCAAGATCAATTCTTATCTCCAGGAGAATGGATTTGAAAGAAGCAAAAATGAGCCAACTCTCTACCTAAAGAAGCGAGGTAAAGATGATTTCTTGGTGATGTGTCTTTTGTACATGATATGATTTATATGGGATCTTGTGAATCTCTTATTGCTGAATTTAAGTCTTTCATGAGGAAATTTTTTGAAATGACAGATTTAGGATTGTTGCATTATTTTCTTGGTCTTGAGATTAACCAAGGTTTAGATGACATTTTTTGTCTTGCAAAAAAGATATGCAATTGATATTCTTAGGAGATTCAACATGCTGGGTTGTAATATATCTTATACACCTATGGATGTACATAAGAAGCTCATATCTGATGATAGTACGGGCTTGACAGATGCTCGTTGCTTTAGAAGTATAGTTGGTCTGAATTATTTGTCGCACACTTTGCCCGACATAGCATTTTGTATTAGTATTTACAGATTCATGCATAACCCAACAAAGCATCATTTTCAGGCTGTTAAGTGGATTTTATGATATGTTGTTGGAACTACTGATTTTGGAATTTGGTATTCAAGAAAATAAGATTTTAGATTATTTGGTTTCACTGATAGTGATTGGGCAGGTTATCTGGATGATAGAAAAAGTAATTCTGGATATGCATTCTCTCTTGGTTCAGATTTTTTATCATGGAGTTCAAAGAAGCAAGAAATTGTGGTCTTGTCGTCATCCAATGCAGAATATATTGCTGCCACTGCATCATCTTGTCAAGCAGTTTGGCTTAAGAGATTGCTTGCTGATGTATTTCAGGAGCAAGCTGCTGGAACCAAGATTTTCTGTGACAGTAAAGCAACTATTGCAATGACGACATTAGTACCATTTTATCCGAGATCTGGTAGCGAGCGGAAGTATTATGTTGAAGAATTGTGGCACAAATGAGCAAGTTGTAGATATTCTAACCAAAACACTTCCAGTTGGAAAGCACGAGTGTTCTGACTACAAGTGGGAGTGACAAGCTTCGAAGCAAGGATTTGAATAATGTTGCAAATCAATTCCAAAATAGGAAGTCAAGTACCAATTATGCTGCAAAAATCAACTAAAACTTCACATGAAAATTCGACTTTGAATAATACAGGATTTGAACAAAGTTAGGGATGATAATTTATGAAAGCCTTTACATTGTTGACGAGGCGATCGCCTTTCACTGGCCAGTCTTATCCTGTGTGCACCTGAAGATTTATGATACTGACCGCGAGATACCTTAACATTTAGGAAAACCACCGACAAATAATCCAGAAACACAGAAAACATTTATGCCACACTACTGATACCAATTAACCTATTTTCCTTTATGAAAAAATAAAATGTTAAACAAGCTACAATTACTGGAATTATTAAACTTTATCAATTTCTAGAGCTTTAAAAAACACATAAACTAGTCAAATGAACATAGAAAAAGCGTAGTGCTCCAAGAAATTATTTTTACATCAAATTTTAGGGTACAATCTACGAGTAATTTCTTGAATTTTAACGACATGTTAAGTCATGCGATATAAAATCATGATATGAAAATATGAGATAAAGTTGAAACTTTGTCTGAACATGCGATTTTGACTTTTTCTATGGTATGTTTTCTTATGAACATAAAAAAATACATAAGTTGTAAAACTATTAAAATTGTCTCAATTCTATATACAATCTCCCCAAATAAAAAAAAGTTTGTAAATGACATACTCCCTTTGTTTAAAAAAGTATTACCTAGTTTGACTTGAAACGTAGTGTAACAAAAGAAAGAAGACTTTTTTATCTTGTGGTTCTAAATTAAAGTTATGTCAAATGTACCAAAATGTTCTTCAATCTTGTGGTTTTAAACGTGCCACGTGAAAAGTTAAAGTTAAAGTGTTGCAAAAAAAAGTAAAGGGGTCATTCTTTTTGGAACATACTAAAAAGGAAGTAGGGACATGATTTTTTAAACGGAGGGAGTAAGATATTATGACAAAACTATTTAAAAAGAAGTGCAACATTTTGATCAGATGTTAATTCAATAAAAAATTAAACATAAGTTTTAGATGTTTTAATATATTTCCCGACATAGTATAGTCAATCTTCTCATGTTGAACTCGATTATATAAATGAGAACGATGAACCAACTTTATTATTTTGAGTCAGTTATTGGTAAATAAATTTGATAAAAAAAATAAAGAATTTAGTGAATATAAATGGTAAAGTAGAAAATGATTCAAAGTAATAATATATGTGCTGCGATAATAATCATTATATGAGTATAAAGATTTCAAAATAATGATATAAATCATAATTTTTATTTACATACGAAATAAATGGTTAGTAAATATAAATATGGTACTCTGCTTCTACAGAAGAAAGAAAACGCAAATGTTTTTTTCTTTGATTTCCAGGAGCTAGGGCTGCCACCTAAACTTACGAAAAAACCACTGACTGAATGACGAGTCTCAGGACAAGACGCGCAATCTGCGTCACAAAATGCAAGAAGCTAAACGGAAGGATTAGAGGACATAAAAAGGCCCAAACATAGAGTGCCAAGTAATTAGCACAAGACTGAATTGCAGAAATGTAGTGTGAAGTACGAGGTAGCTTCATATATTGGCTTAGGTGTTGAAATGTGAAAGCAAGGTGGGGACGAGTGTGAGTCATGTAGTTAAACAGACCTATCAACCTCTGACATGATGTTGGATCTGTTAAAAAATCACTTTCATCAACTTTCAATTTCACGAGCGGATCCAAAGGTGAACTTTCAGGTGTGAGTTCGAGGCAATTATACACCGAAAGGACCTCAAGAATGAATTTTCACTGATTGAGGATCAAACCAGTAGATTCACGTAGCACCTCCATCCCTAAAAAATAATGTAAGCTTCCCAAATTTTTAATTTGAAATTCAGAGAACAAAAATAATTTCAAAACTTGTAATTCTTCAATGTCATCCCAAGTCAACACAGTATCATCCACATAGACTATTAACATGGAAATAAAAGCACCATTGAGTTTATAAAAGAGTGAGCAATCATTTGATGAATGAGCATAACCTTTGAACTCAAGTACAACGGTTAACCTTGCATACCATTGGTGGCAAGCCTGTTTTAGACCATAAAGAGAGTTCCTCAAATGACAAACATAATGAGGAGGAGACTCTATGCCGGGAGGAAATTTAATATACACCTCTTCCTCCAAATCTCCGTGTAGAAATGCATTGTTTACATCTAATTGGAACAAATTCCATCCCTTTTTAATTGTTATGGCAAGAACACACATCATAGTGGTGATCTTAACGATCGGACTGAATGTTTCTTTAAAATCAACTCCCTCCTTCTGCATATCCCCTCTAATGACAAGACGAGCTTTCAAACGCTCAACTGATCAATAAGATTGTAATATCACCTTATAAATCCACTTATAAAGTAAGGCTTTACAGCTTGGAGGAAGACGGACCACATCCTAAGTATTATTGGCTAACAAAGCATTTATTTCTTTTGCCATAGCATCCTGCCAACCCGAGGTGTAAAACTACCTGGGAATAACTGTTGGGCTCATGAATGTGAGACACAAAAGTAATAAAATGTTGGTCAGGGGAAGAGAGGGCAGTAAAAGAGAAAGAAGGAGCTTGAATAGAAGATAAAAAAACAAAAATTAGAAACATCTGCTAGATGTACAATGCTGCAAACATAATCTTTTAAATAGGCGGGAGTTTTGAGAGATCTGGTAGACCTTTTAAGGATAACAGGGTCAAGATATGGAAATGGAGACGGAGGCGTGTCTACATGAGATGGACAAAGATCATAAGATAGGGAAGAAATATATGGAAGTGTACTTGGATTCGATCAAGATAGAAAATAGGAACTGGATGTGACGATTTATCAGGGAAATTGGGACTAAAAACACTGAAACTTCAGGATGCATAGGAAAAGGAGAAGTAGTGGAAAAGATTGGAACTAAATTATTGATAGTTGTGAAGGAAAATAGTTCTCATGGAAGATAACGTTCCTATTAACAAAAATTTCTAATTCTTGAAATCAAACAACTTCTATCCTTTCTTTCCATGAGGATATCTAAGAAAACACAGGTGTGGCTCTAGGATCTAACTTAGTTTTTCTGTGACGCAAATTAGGGGCAAAGCACAAACATCCAAACACCCTTAAGTGATGGTAGAAAGGGAGTTTTCCAAACAAAATATGATGTGGTGTTTTAAATATTAGAAGCTAGGTGGGACAACGATTGATTAAATAGGACGCTGTAAGAATAAAATCACTCACAAATTTTGATAGTAAATGAGAATGAAACAACAAAAATCTGGCCACCTCTAGTAGATGCCTATGTTTTCTTTGAACGACACCATTTTATTGTGGTGTACCTACGCAAGAATTTTGATGGATAACTCTATTTGATAAAAATAATAAAGAACCCTCTTGACTGGAACCAAGTTCTGTAGTATTATCAGATCTAATGATTTTAACCTTTTTGTCAAATTGTCTTTCTACCCTAGCTAGGAAATTTTGTAAAGTTGGAAAGGCACTGCTCTTGGTAGATAATAAGAAAACCCAAGTCCCCCTACTATAATTGTCAACAATTATAAGGAAATATCTATATCTATCATATGTACGTGTGTGAAGAGGTCCCCAAGTATCAATGTGTATAAGACAAAAAATTTGCTTACTAGAAATATCACTATTGGGGAAGGGAAGCTTGGCTTGTTTATCTAAATGAAAAATATCACAAAGCCTCAACAAACACAGATAAAAAAAATAGGAAAAGAAATTTCATTGATATTCTTCATGTTGGACAGAGGTATGTGGCCTAGCCTATCAAGCAACACCTATCGATTACATCAAACTGAGAAACATTAGAAAGAGCAATATAAGTGTTGTTTTTTGGTTGAAAAATTGAATTGGAAATCCTATTACAAAGATCTAATAAAACTTGAAATTGTTGGTTGATCATGTTACATCACATATAATCCATTTCTGGATTTACCAAACACTATTGGGCTCTTCAATAAAGGGCCACGCATGAAACAGTGAGAAGGAGAAAATTAATAGATGTTGGAGAATAGAGAGTAGATTAAAGTGAAAACATGGAACAAAAACGACATTAGAAATGTTGATACAGTTAGAAAAAGAGTTTTTCTAATCCTACATGTGTTACTTTAACATTTTGAGAATTGGGAAATTTGACAAATGCTGCTTTAGGCAACATATTAAAAGAGATAAAATATCCTTTGTTGAAAGTCATATGCTGACTTGCGCCTGAATCAATAATACATGAAGTTAGGCTAACAAGGATGTGATTTGGTTTGGAATAGAAAGAAAAAGGCAGAAAGTTTATACCAGCACAATTAGCATTAGCTATGACCTAAAAATTTTCTTGTTGAAGCAATGACATCATTTTCTTCAGCTAGTCTTGTGATAAAAGATTTCCTGACCATGGTGGTTCCACGTTATATAAAACTGGTTTCCTACTACCTCGCTTGTCATAGCTGCATTACCCTGAACAAACTTATTATTATTTTTGTGCTTAGTAAACTGTACGCTAGTAGGAAACCCATAAACTTTGTAACATTGCGCAATGGTGTGCCCTATTTTCTTGCAATATCTGCATCTTGGAGTAGACTTTTTATTCTTATTATAGCTTCCTCTTGCATTTTTGTACTCGGGTGCTCCAGGTCTCTATCAAGAGGTATTTCGTCCAAATGCCACAAAGGAAGAATTCTCCCCAGAGAATTTGGGGTTCATTTTTATCTCCATTTGCTTTTCCTCTTAAATCAACAAGGAATAGACATTATCCGTGGAGAGTAAAGGACAAATCATCAAGATGTTATCTTTGGCTATACAGTAATAGTAGTTTAGACCAATGAGAAATTGCATCAAACGTACATCATGTTTTCTTTCACATTTTTTTATTTTGCCCCATAGAAGAAAGCACATGCATATGCTGTGAAAGTATCAAGTGTGTCAGGTTCATCTCAGAGTCCCTTTATCTTTGTGTAGTAAGTAGAAATGTCAGAGATCCTTTGAACAAGCTCATTGAGTTTTTTTTGCAGTTGCAACAAATTTGCTCCATTGTTTTGCCCAAATCTAGTCTCCATATGTGAACATAGTTCCTTGACGGTGAAGGAATACATTACACTATCTGAGATCTCTCCTGAGAGAGTTGGGCCAATAGATTATCATATTGTCAGATCTTCTCCAAGCTTTGTGTTGGTCAGTGCCTAGCAGGTTTACTCGGGGATTAATCAAAGAAATCATACTTATTCTCTGCGGTGAAGGCAATCATCATGCCCCTTTTCCATCCTACAAAGATTTTTCCATCAAAAAAGTATTCACATGGTGAATCAGTTTGAGATATAAAATAAGGATGGGAATATGAATAAAATCAGTAGCGTAAGCGACAACCATTGTAGTTGTTAGGATTGAAATGGTAGGATTATCACCCCTGATTGAAAACAAAAGAACCACAGTGAAGAAAAGAAACGAGATTTGAAAAGGAGAAGAATCAAGGAATTAAAATCTTGCTCTGATACCATGAAATAACTATAAAGAAATTTCTTTATATTCCATTGTTTGTCCAATATTTTTTATAACGCTGAATATACAACAAAAAATTTGTACCTCCTACGTAACAGAAATATTCTCCCCTAATAAAGGAAAAAAATAAAATCTATATACAAGGAAAAATCTTGAATTTTGGTTTTGTACATGATCTTTTTGATGAATGGGTCTCCGAAACTAACAACCTAAGGCACAAAAGGTTGTAGACCCAATCTGCTTAGAGACCCAAATTAGAAGAAAAAAAGTCAACTCGTAGTTATACATTTGTACCGACAACTTCACCTCTATCTTCATCTTCTTTATATATATCTAAAATTGAATCAATTAAAATAACGTCGTTCAAAAAATTCTTCTCACCAACAAAATTAGTGCACAAAGACAAAGAGAAGAAGAAGAAGAAATTAACGTATTAGATTAGAAAAGTCCATAGAAGCTGAAAACACAATATAGGAAAATTCTATCAATGAAAAAAGAGAACGTGTAATAAATTTTTTTTATACAAATGTAGAAGGAGATGATTGAGGAGGAACAACATGATATATTTATTCCACAGAATAAGACATATTCTATTTTTGAGCCTTCTCTTGTTAATCATTCAATCGATACTTTCTTTGTGAAGACTCTTAAGTATGTAAATTGTAATTTTAAGTCAATAATTCATATGTATTTAGACTGCTGAGGTTCTTTACTATTAAGTCGAAATTGTTTATGTTTATAGATTTTAGTAGTACAAAAACTGAAAAGAAATATAGACCTTAAATTTTCGAAGACTACCCAAAAATTTAAATATGTGAGTATTTGATTTTGTTTGTGCTATTGAGAAATATTGGTAAAACATAAGTGTTGTGCAACAATTGTTTTATTGTTTTGTTATTTCAGTAGAGGACCTATTTGTTGTAATAGATGAGCTATCTATTCCAACAAATGAGTCATATGTTGGAAGGAATCAAATCAATAGCAAGAATTTTTTTATTTCTTTCGACATGTGCCTTGTCGTCTGAAACAAAAAACCTATCTATTGCAATGGATCATCCATTGCAATACACATCATCTAATTAAAGAAATCAAATCAGTAGACTATTAATAATTATGTTAATTATTGTATTATGTTATATTATTAAATTTATTGCTATATTTTTTAACGATGTCCAATTCAATTGTATTTTTATTTTTATTTTTTTCTTATTCGTAGATAAAATGACTTCTGAAAGAAAAAACGAATGAATAACCTCTAGTAAATCAAGTAAAATAGCTAAAGTACAAACACTATTAGAAGAACTTGTTGAACAAGTCCTTTCACAAATAGATGTTATGTCACATTCTATAGATGTATAGAAATAAAATGTTGAAAGTAATAATGAAGAAAAATCAGTTAGAAATTCTAGAAAACTATAAAGGAGGAAGATAAAAATAAAAATGAAGAAAAGAAAATAATTGATAAAGAACTGAAAGTGATAAAGAAGATGATGAAGAAGGTTAAGAAAGTGATGAAATAGATGATATTAAAATTGGAAAAGCGGCTAAAGAGGAAAGTGAAGAGGATAATGAAGAGGAAAGAAGATGACAATATTGATGATAATGTTGACGTATCCATGAGAGATAGTAAACGCAGATCAAAAACCCGACGTGATACTGTCAAAAATTTTAGTATTAAAGAGTTTCAGGTTGAGATGTGTATAGATGATCCTACAAATTTGACGGGTGATTTTGTTGTAAAATTAGTCATAGACATTAAATTTTATTATTTTAGAAAGACATTGAGCGATGAAAAATTGAGGATTTCTTTAAGTCCGATTGTTTTGGACACTTTGATTTCGAATAATAACAATGTACCTTTCAAACCGACCATGATGTATGATCTTCTCAAGAACATGATCAAATATAAGGGTGATGATGATGATGCTTTGAAGAATAAAAACAAGAAAATGAATAATACAAACTATTGTGGTGTGTCGATTTGTTTTTCACATGAAAGAATTTGTCATAGTGATTGGAGTGAGATGTCATCTTCCTTTTAAACCTACACTTTGAAAAAAAGCTGATAGAAAACCAAGACATATAAATCAATCAAGACTGAAAAGAAAGACAAACTGTCAACCAAGACAACCACAAAAATCAACAAAGGCAAAGGAAAATAAATAATGAGAGTGAATTGTTGACCATTATTTGACATAGTTATAAAGAGAATGATTTGTCAGTAGATCTAAAAAACAAAATGGTTTTGAATAAGCACAAAAGACGATTGTGCTTGGTTTGAATTGTGTATATATTTTTATGGGCTAAATGAATCAACAATGTGATAGATCATGAGTTTTTTATGCTTTCTAATGATTTGAATTCATTCAAAAATTGCCCATGTGGTTATGATAGTTATTTTTTAATTGTTAAGTATTTGTTGACAAAGTTATCATCAAATATGAACAGTTTATATACCTTTCCTTGGGCTATCATGGTACCGTTCACCTCTAATTTTTATTCTCCCTCCAGTTTATTCTACCAATAAAATATCTCCCCTTCGCCACATTTACCACAAAGAACACGGAAAAATTTTCTCCCTCATTGTTGTTGACGCTAATATGGTCTCTTTTGCCATCATCGAGGTTTGGAGGATGATAAGGCCTTGTAGGAATTACTAGACAATGTACGCTTGTGGAAGTTCTATAGTAAATAGCCTAAAAAGAACTTTATAACGGAATTTTATGCATTTTTTGTTTGTTTTGATAGTAGGAGTTACGGTAATAATATAATATAGTGCAGAATATTATAAATAATTAAAGAATAGTTAGTGAGAAAGAATTTGTAGATAAAACAATTTCTTTGTTCCAAATTCCAAGCTTATAGATCTTAGTTAAATTAAACTTCTTTCTTATTTTCCTCATTAAGTTTTTAGTCAAATTGTAAATCCTTGTTTAGGAATACACGTTTTCCAATGAACTTTCCTTTCCTACTTTGTAGGACTGCAGAAGCCCATTTTTCTATAGGAGCTGCCGGAATCCAAGCCCTTTTCTATCAAGCCAACAATAATCACCCACTGTGATTATTGCATACACCTTGGATTGTAGGATGGAGGAGAAAAAAATTTCATATCATTTGACATAACAAGATGGATCATGGGAATGTCTGAATTGTACGAATGGGTTGAAAAAGCTAAAAGATGATGCAAAGATCCGTTATGAGAAATAATTTTATGGAATAGACTTGGTCCTGTCTGTAAGAAGATTCAACGGAACAAAAGAAGATTAGGAGGTGGGAAATTTCAAAGAAAGGAGCAGAACACTTTGTACAAGGAAACAAAATGGATATGGGAAATTTATAAGCATAATATCTCTAAATAGTGGGGGAAGGTCATGCGTTAATTATGCCTGAGCTTACATGGAATGCAGGGTGGCTGGACATAATACTTAAGATTAAAAGGTTTATTTAATGCTAGAGAAAGACGAAGGACACACCTTTCTATAGGGTGAATGAGGATGACGACCCTTATGTAGAGGTTGTACAAGAAAATATATAGAGGAGTAGAGATTTAAGAAGGATTGGTATTAATAGGAGAAAAGGAGGAATCCAGATAACCAAGTCAGTTAATATACAATAGGAAGACCTCCTCAAGAGATGCCTGATAGGATACTTCAGTGAATAATTGAAGGAAAAATTAACTCTTGCGGATATCAGAAAGTAGGTTTCAGCAAACTGGAAAAAAGCGTTTAGTGTTAAACATATATGAATTGTACAGTGAGACATTGTTATTTGAGTCCCTAATAGATATATGGGGGAACAAACCATACAAGGTCAATGGAGGTGGAAGAAAAACAAATTCCAGATCAACTAGTGAAGCCTAACAATATGATGCATCTCCCACACTACCTTTGTGAGAGAAACATAGATTAGAGTAGTAGGGATCCCCCCTACGTTTGTGGTCCAAGAAGATATTTAAAGACATAGGGGAATTATGCGGAGGATGGGGTGCATAAAGGAAGCATGAAATGAGAGAAAATCCCGGTGAAGAACGATGGAAGAAATCTATCATTTGAGGATTCCATTTCATGTGATGGGATAAAATATTACTTCCCTATTTGGGTGGAGGGCAAACTAAGGTTTGAATTGCTGCGAGAAAGTCGTAGGGAAACTGAAGGAGAAGAGGACAAAAATTTTTCCTAGTTAATGACTTTACGCAGGGTATAGAAGTTGCATACGACGGTAATATAGGATAAAAACCTTTTTAGAGATTTCGGTACAAATCAGCACGTGGGCTCTGTGTTGACAACTAGAATGTCTAGTGCAAGTGGGTCACATAAGCAGCATTTATGTTTTTAAATAAGAAATTGGATTTGGGCATTGTACAAAAGCCCATAACCATCATATATTTAAAGAATCCAAAGGCCCATACAATGCATCTCAAGTCATTTTTAATGACTTACAAGGAGGAAAGCCTAACCGATCAGAAGAACAGGGCTTTGCATGCAACATTGAAGTTATGCATGCAAGTATAACAGTCTCACCAGAAAAGAGTACATATGCAAAGGTTGTCATGATGATATCTGAAGATGAAAATAGGAAAACTGTGATGGTTATGGTAAAAGAAATTCACCATTACATTGAAAGGGATGGGATCAGCAGTAGCACATAAATTATGGGGAAAGGGCTAGTGATACGAAATTCAAATACATTAATTGTTGATTGGAAAGTGCAGGAAGTCATCCCAATTCTGCAGCAACAACAAAATCCCTCTTGAGTGCAACAGAATCTGATCAAATTAGGGAAGATCTTTAGAATTCATTTTTAAGGACATGAAGAGGAGGCCATAGAATAACTTCTCCAAATAGATAGCTGTCTTCTAGACAAGAAAGAAGAGTGGAACAAGGCACTAAAGATAAAAATAACAAACTCAAAGATGCACAAGACTTTAAAAGTCTTTTCTCGTTTTATGTAACATTCAAAAGCTCAAGGAATAGGAAAAAGGGGAGGAACATCACTCTAGTTACAATATGAAGTTTCATCTAGTGTCGTGGAATGTTCGGGGAATGAATAATAAGGAGAAAAGGGAGACTGTCAAAAGCTTAGTTTCTGAATGGAGGGAAAACTTTATCTCTCTCCAAGAAACTAAGCTTGAGGGGAATATTGCAGAAGTAGTGAATCAGATGGGAGGTAGATGGATCAGACAGGCTTGTCTGGAAGCTAGTGGAACAAGAGGCGGAATCATTTTATTGTGGGATGAGAGGGCTGATACGCTCAAATTACACTTATCTAAAGAAGTATAAGCAGTCGTATCAAGTAAAGAACCCAACTATTAGGTTTCGATCCCACAGGGAAAATAATATAGACTTAACTTCAATGCACGATTACACATATTTAGTCAAGTCCTTTCCGAAAACTAGTAATTAAAGGAGGGGGGGTTTGTGAAACAAAGTATGGTAATATTGTGAAATCAAACAAGTAGCAAGAGAGAATTATTGGTGTTTATCAAGTTGTGAGAGAAACTACGGTGTAAGTGTTCCTCATAGGTTCATAACGCCATAATCCTACTTATAACAATTCTTCCCTAGTGTTTTGCATGAAAAGTGATAAGTTATGTATCTCTACATCCTTGGTCCGACATTTAGAGAATTTCACCCCGTACCTTCGTCCAGCTACGTGTGTCGAAGTTACTAACCCTTACTCTTACTTCATATTAAGCATCATATTCGATGTATGGCTTAGCTATTACTTTGCACCAATCGAAACTAGCTTATTAGACAGTATCCCACTAACTCTATGTTGATAATTCTTTTCCTATTTAGTACTTCCCTAGTCCGGCAAGTAGCAATAAGGCAAGTTCTAACGCGTGCACTCATTAAAAAGACTTCTAAACGAAAGAATTATAGATGCATGCAATAACATATTTAAGAATTGTTATCTAGCTAGGTTTATTTTGTTAATCACCCATGGTTCCCACAACCCGAGCTCTGGATTTAGTTACCCATGCAGAGAAGAACACAATTCATGGTTTATAAATAATAAATCATGAACTTACTTTGTCAAATTCGAAGAAAATCAAGAAATTCAACTTGAAATCACACAATTATATTAAAAACCAAATCTAGAAATTTGAATTAATACCCAAGTTACAAAGACAAATCTCAAAGAAAAAAACTCGAAACTAGTAATAAAATCCAACCCCCCCAAAACGACATTTTACACCCTATTTATAAAAACACAGAGTCCTAAATTAAAAGGAATTCAAATAAGGAATGTTTGTACAAAATGCGGTTTCAATCGACGACCCCCATAGACGGTCTGTCGTTTGATCGACGGACCGTCGACTGCCTCCGTAAGTTCATGCTTAGCATATTTTCTCGACCTTCACTTTGCATCATCTCTGATCCAATCTACGAACCAACAACACGATTCATCAATTTACCTACAGTCCGTCGATGCTTCTCGTAGTTCCGTACTTAGCTTTTCTTCAACATCGGGTACTAGGAAATTCTCTCATCAGATTGACGTTTTGACAGGACGGTCCCCTGACGGACTGTCGATCCTCCATAGCCCCACACTTAGTCAGAATTCCCCTAGTTGCTTCCAGATGCCTGAACCTACGGTCGACAATCACTACCAATGGTCTGTCAATGGAACGACGGGTCGTCGATGGCCTTCGTGGGTCATATCTGCACTAATTCTGGACAGCCTTCTGCATTTTGGTTTTGGACAACTTTCCTGCAAAACAAAGATAAAAACATATTAAAATTATTACAAAAAGGCTCTAGACACACACCAATCTTACGGAAAAAGCATTAAAAGTTTCGTGAAACCACGGTACATCAACACCCTCAACTTAAATTCCTTGTTTGTCCTCAAGTGACGCACTATGACTCAACACAAAACTTTGTTCACAAGTATTCTTTTTTAAGCTTTTGAAATGACATGGTTATCAATCCCGACTTTCTCATTGCTTTAGTGCATGTTTCTCCTCTTAGGCTTGATAGACTGGTTCTCCTCTTAGGCTTGATAGACTTACTCATATGGGTCATACGATGACACAGACTCACCATGCACCAACACCTCTACTCTCTTGTCTCTCACCAAAATACCAACTTTCCGATATTGCAACTAGTGCCCTCACTTCAAAAGAAATCCTCCTTTTTGACACAGTGATTTTAACTTTGAGTATCATTTTTCAACACTCACGCTCAAAATAAATTCACACCTAATTGGTACTTGTCTCCATAGGCTTGCCCTTATTTTCACAACTTAAGTTCACCATATTAGACTCTTAGGATTACGATAAGATGTTGTTGGCTTGTAACGTAGGCTCATGTCAGGTATGGCAAATGTGGGTACTTTTAGTGAGTTGTTGCGCTCCTTGACATTATGACTAAGCGTCCTACCTCTTTCATTATCTATTATGGCCTACTTTTTCTTGTCATCTTTGCCTTATTTTCTCCTTTCTTTCTCTTCTGTGGAAGTGGCTCTTACTTCTTTTTATTTAACACTCTTTTTCTCGTTTCTTTTTTTATTCAATTGGCAATTTTTATTAAGTCTCTTCTCTTGTTCACTGTTCCTTTTTTTAATTTCCACATTACTCTTTTATACCCACTTTTCGGGTCATCACTCATAATAGCCACCCTTAACTTATGGATTTTCCATGAGCCGAGGTACACACTGCCCAAGGTTGGGTTAGGGCTAAGACGAGGTCAGTTTCTGCATTAGCCACTTTCAACTTATGTTGTTGGCCTAAGTTGAAGTGCACATGTCCAAGGAGGGACCAAGTCCAACATATTATACCCAGGGAAGTTGAGTTGGTGAAGAAAAGAAAGGTCTATTATAGGCTCAAAATATTTTGATAGAAAAGGTATAATAATTTCATCCGTATCACTTCACTTTAGGCTAGATGTTTTCTTGGACAAGGGCCTATGATCCTTTCCTAATTGTCTAACACAGATTCCTTTTGTAGGACCAAAAGTGCATGTTCGAGCTCGGCACCAAGAGGGGAACATTCAAATTTTCTCACACTCTCTTGACACCTCACTACACTATTAGATTATGGGTTATCTAGTTTGAGTTTTAGATTGAGGATCATGCAGTGGGTGCATCTCTATGTCATGATTCGAGCCAACATTAAATATTCATTATGACTATTCATTCAAGCACTCTGTTAGAACGGGATATCATTCATGTTTAGCCATCATGCTTCATTTGTCACTTTCATAATTTGTACAAGTTACGACACACGCCGGTTCAACAGTAAAGTATCAGTCTCTTGGTGTAAAAGATCAAAGGCAAAAAAACCACCAAGAGAGGATCGTGAGTTAGGATACTCAGACATCACCCTAGCACTCACTTTTAATTTACCCCACCCCCAAAAAAAACATGCAATTGTCCCCAATACATAGGAAATATAAAGATAGGGTGGTAGGTGAAGCAAAACTGAGATGCATAGCACCGAAGATCAACAAGCAGGCGGGTCCGGCTTCGCGTAACCCGCACCTTCAGTAGGGACACCCTCAGTAGTGCCCACAGCAGTATCCGCACCCTTAGTGGTTCTTCTCTCAACAACCTCTACTCTGGAGCTTAACGCCCCAACATACAACTCTCGATCCCTCATCTGGCGGGTCTCCTCATCAATTAACGAGGCTCTCCTTGCCGCCTCAAGATCTGTCCACTCTTTATTCCTATAATGAGCCTCATCTCCTACAGATGTACGGCTGGAACGGTGCCGCTTTTCACGCTCACGAGGCTCAAGTGGTGATGCAATAGATTAGTGAAAAGTGCAGCAAACACTGTATCCTCTGTTGTCTCAACTGGTGCTGTCTCAGGCTGGGTACCCTTATCTCCAGTATGCTGTCAACATCTGCCCGTAGACTCTCCACAACCTCTTGAAGAGTAGTCTAATCAATAGTGGGGGTTGGGCGTGCTAGCACTCACAGCTCAAATGCATCGAGGCTCTGGTGGACCGCTTGAATCTTTCGTTCTGTCTGCTGAGCCACCTTCTTCTCAATTCGGTCCTCAGCCTCGGCAATGGATTTTTTCATCAAACGCTGGATATGATGTAGCAAGGTGGCCATCTGGGCATCTAGCTTCTGGACCCTAGCAATCAGGACCAGTACTTCTAATGGTAGTGTAGACCGGGAGGAACTAGGTGTCCTACTAGTGTCAAGGGCAGAATCGGCTGGGGTCGGATCGATAGGCTCAAAATGGCAGGATTTGCCCCTTGGGCTTGCTCTATAGTATCCGCAAGTTCTCACTCAGAGGCTGCAAATCAACTCTGGGCCCTCGTCGTGGTGCAACCACATTGGCCTCATCCCTGATGAGACCGATATCCACAATCCCGGTCGGAGTATGAATGTCTTTAGAGAGATAGAGGGTCACTCCAGCATCCCTGCATAACTGGAAAATCATACAGGCGAACGAATCAGTGGTAGAGTTCTTAAAGGACCTCTTATGTATCACGGAGATCAAAAACCACGCAAAGTCGATCTCCAACCTGGATACCATGCTACTACCATGACCGCTCTATCCCATGTAAGGATATTATCTACTATCGTGGGAGAAAGGCGGTGGCGGACTAACAACAAGAAGAACATGGCTGCAAAGGTGAGGTTGGCCTTCTTGATAAGGGTCCAACATCTAATATGCTTCCTCACCGTCAATGAAGAGTTGTTGTGAAATCCACCTCTTGGTGGACTCTCTCTGATCTCTGCTTCACTGAAACTGGACACTCTTGAATTAATCCCACCTGCAGTCGAACTCTTGATTGAGGGGAACCCTCGCGACCTCAGTGGATCCACTGTACAGGAAGCGGCGAATGGAAGTAGAAGAAATGTCCACCCGACATCCTTGAACTAGAATATTTGTGAGTTGGTCGTGTTTGGCGGGGTTTAACTGCCTATCCAAAGCACCTCGAAGTGTCTCTACACATGAGGCGTAGAACTCTCGCATAGTCTCCTCACTATAGGACCCATACTCCTCGCCATCCACTCGAGCCTGTGTGGATAGGCTACATTTAAAAACTCGCCGCTTGACTGTCATCAACCGCGTCATCACCCCCTTATCATTCAACACCTTTGAATCCCTGTAGACTGGGTACTGGCCATCTACGCACCACCGGCTGGGATTATCAAAAAACCGGTGTAGGGACCTCATGCTGTTATGTCGGAGCACACTCCGAACTCTAGCCTCATATGACAAGGCAATGTGAGCAGGAAAATCTGGGAGAGTGGATCCCAGTGATCCGTAACCAGAGGAGTGGCCTCATTCAACCCCATGAATGGGCCGACTCTAAAGCTGAAGCCTCCTTAGAGCGGGATGCTCCCTCAGAACCTGAGGCAGACCTAGATAGTGTGTCGTTTTGTCTGCGCTCCTCATCAGACTGGGAGGCAGTGACTACACCGGAAGCCACAATCTTGGGGTGCTTCAAGTGGCTCTAGCAGCTGGTGTCGAGGTTCGGGCGCAAGGGGGCATGCATTTTAAATGTTGCTCATCATCGGACATACCTATCAACCACTGAAAAGGTGCCACACACTTGGACCTACCCTATGATAAACGAGGTCTTTTTTCGGGGCCATTAGTCTCAATGTAATCAAACTACACAAGCGAAATGATCAAATTGGATACATAAGACCCAGGCCAGTGCAAAATTGCAGTATTAGGAATGGAAACTATCGACGGTCCGTCGATAGTGTCCATCGGTGGACACTTACATAATTTTAGTAGTTAAGATTCCACAGACCTCTCATTTAGAAACGATAGTTATGCAAAATGTCCCGTCAATTAATGGATGAACCGTAGTCAACTTCCGTCATTTGACACTTAGAATAATTCAGAATTTCTCAGGAATCATAGTTTTATTAAAAACGACGGACGTACAGAATGGCCCGTCGATCAATTGACGGATAATAGTCCACTTCTGCCGTTCCAAATTTATGTATTTTATATTTTAGCAATCTAAGGACCCCATCGACGATCCGTAGATAGGATCTCGTGTTGTTGGTCAGAGACAGGTTTCAGGGCATGGTTTTAAAAACACATTATAACACTTTTAAGCAGATCGCAAGTTCAAGACCAATTCGTCATCCTTAAGGCTTCAATTTCGCAAATTTTGAACACAGATTCTACGAGACTATCAAGCCCTAAGTCGTAAAATCAACAAGCATATTTAATTTACATAAATTCCACCCCCAACCCATTCATTTTCTATCATTCGACGGGACATAGAACCCAATTTTAACAAGTTTAACATGCACATTTTTCCCTATGTCAAGACCCATATACAATCTATTTTTTTCCAAAAGAAAATGAACTAGAATTCATTAAGCAAAAGGAAATGAAATATATTTAAACTATAGTGGAGTGAATGAGTGAGTGATATTGCAACACCAACCTCTGTTCCCGCCTTCGAACACCGACAAGAGAACACACAAAGGAGACGGAGTAGAAACTGGAGGGGTTAAGGTTTTTGGATTTCTGAGAGTTTGGGAGAAGTGGGGTTTTGAAGAAAATGGAAGGGTAAGGTTATAAGAGTTAATGGAGAAGGAAGGGAATGAGGGGAGGGAAACAATTGGGAGGGAATTTGGAAAAATGTGGGAGGGTTGCTGAATGGTTTAATTTTAATATAAGACGGTCGGTTCGGGTCGGGTCACTGGTTTTTGTGAACTGACGATACCCGGTCGACTAACCATCGATTGTGTAGAGATTCATACCAAAGTTTAAGACATACCTGGGATTCGCGGACACCGTCGATGTTTTGTCGATTGAACGACGACCTGTCATTTGGTCCGTAGATCTGTGCGTCGGATCAATTTTTGCAGAATTCATGGGTTCGAGCCCTGCACATTAAACACCTATTACGCTATTCTTTTTGTGTTTTTCTGGACACTTTTGATACATGGAACCTAAACTACTCTCTAGCCAACACACTAAAATAACAAATGAATATGATTAAACTAAAAACGACATAAGAGAATGCAAATGTTCTTAAAAAGAAAAGGAAAAATCTATTGTTGGCTAGAGGATACACCTTTGATTGCCTCCCAAGAAGTTCTTGATTTAACATCGCGGCACGAAGGAAGACCCTTGATTACTCAGACTTCATCAATGTTATATGCCTCAACAACTTCATAGGAACTCTCTGCATGCCCTATGTAGATCTTGATTCTTTGCCCATTAACCGTGAACTTTGCACCCTCCTTGTTCTCCAACTCAACCGCTCCATCTGGGAACATTTTAGTAATAAGGAATGGCCTTGTCCACTTGGACTTGAGTTTTCCCGGAAACAAGCGTAGACTAGACTTGAATAGAAGAACCAAGTCCCCAACCGCAAACTCTCGCTTTTCAAATTTTGGTCATGGTATGTTTTTATCTTCTCTTTGTGCATGGCTGAACTTTTATATGCTTTTAGGCTAAAATCATCAAGTTCATTCAACCCATTAAGTCTCTATTCGAATCCATCTTTAGTTTCTTTATCGCCCACATAGCCTTGTGCTCTAACACAACCGGCAAGTGACAAGCCTCTCCATATACAAGTTGGTACGGAGACATACCTATGGGGGTCTTGTATGTGGTCCGGTAAGCCCAAGGATAATCATCAATCCTCCTTGACCAATCCTTTCTATTACCATTCACCGTTTTCGACAAGATCTGCTTGATTTCTCTGTTGGACTCCTCGACTTGCCCACTACTTTGTGGATGGTACACAGTGTCTACATTATGTCGAACCCCATATTTCTCCAATATCCCTTTGAAATACTTGTTGCAAAAGTTAGATCCCCCATCACTAATAATGGCCCTAGGTGTGCCAAATCTGGAAAAGATGTTCTTTTTCAAGAACATGGTGACACTCTTCCCTTTATTGTTGGCAAGTGCTATGGTTTCCACCTATTTTGACTCATAATTCACCTCCACAAGAATATATTTCATTCCATGAGAACTCACGAACGGGCCATAAAATCAATGCCCATACATCAAATAACTCAATCACTAGAATAGGATTTAAAGGGAGCTCTTGCCTCTTCGAAATTCCTCCATATCTTTGGCACCTATCACATGCATTGGAGAACTCATGAGCATCTTGTTGAGCGGTTGGCCAATAGTGCCCACACTGCAAAATCTTATGGGCTGTCCAGATACCACTATATTGCCCCTCCACAGGCGAGGAGTGGCATGCCTCCAAAACACATAACATCTCAACTTACGGCACACAACGGCGAATAAGCCTATTGTCACAACTTTGATATAAGTAAGGCTCATCCCAAAAGAATTTTTTCACATCATGCATGAACTTTTTCTCTAATAGAATGACATGTCCGATGGGACTATATCACGAGCCAGAAAATTCGCAAAATCGGCGAACCATAGAATCAAGTCATGAGAAGCGTCCAATACATGCTCATCAGGGAAGGTGTCATTAGTTTCAGCCTTTTCACACAATTCTCTCATAGCTTCATCCTCTTATATGGACAAGTGATTGGCAACTTGATTTTTGGACCTTTTTCTATCTTTCACCTCAAAATCAAACTCTTGCAGTAGTAGAAACCATCTAACCAACCTTGGTTTCGCATCCTTCTTTGCCATCAAATACCTTAAAGCGGAGTGGTCAGTATGAACTATAACGCTTATGACAAGCAAATAGGAGCGAAATTTTTTGAAAGCAAATACCACCGCAAGAGGCTCTTGTTTAGTCACTGTGTAGTTCTTTTGTTCTTCATTTAGGGCCTTACTAGCACAATAGATGGGGTGAAGGATTTTATCCTTTGTTTGTCCCAATACCACACCAAGAGCAACCCCGCTAGAATCACACACACCTCAAATGGCTTACTCCAACATGGGGAAATAATTATGGTCGCAGAAACCAACTTCTCCTTCAACTCTCCAAATACCTTTAGACAGGATTCATCAAAATAGAATTTACATTCCTTCTCAAGTAAATTGCACTAAGGATGTGCAATTTTTGAGAAATCCTTAATAAACCTCAGGTAGAAACCCGTATGACCAAGAAAACTTCTCACACCGGTTATAGAGATAGGTGGAGAAAGTGTCCTATAACCTCAACTTTTGCTCGATCAACCTCTATACCCTTCTCTGAGATGCAATGGCCCAATACAATACCCTCTTTCACCATGAAGTGACATTTTTCCTAATTTATCACAAGGTTGCAATCTTCACATCTTTTGAGAACCTCGGCCAAGTGACTCAAGGAACGATCAAAAGAGTCGCCAACAACTGAAAATTCATCCATAAACACCTCAAAAGTTTCCTCCACCATATCGAAGAATATCGACATCATACATCTCATAAAAGTAGCCGGTGCATTACACAACCCAAAAGGCATCCTCTTGAATGCAAACATCCCATAAGGGCAAGTAAAGGTCTTGATCCTTCGGTGCAATAGAGATTTGATTGTAACCCAAATAACCATCAAGAAAACAACACCATTCTTTTCCTGAGAGCCTATCTAACATCTGGACCATGAAGGGCATAGGGAAATGGTCATTCTCACTCCATGCATTCAATTTCAGATAATCCATAAAAACCTTCCATCCAGTCACCGACCTCATTGGAACAAGCTCGTTCCTCATTGGGTACTACTTTATTTCCCCCTTTTAAGCACACACTAAACGAGGCATACCCAACTATTATCGGCAATAGGATATATGATTCCAGCATCTTACTACGTAACAATCTCCTTCTTCACTACCACTTGCATAGGTGGATTCAAATGTCTCTGGTTCTCAATACTTGGCTTGTGGTCGGGCATGAGTTGGATTTTGTGTGAACAAATACCGGGTGAGATCCAAATAATGTCCGCAATAGTCCACCCAATGGCCCGTTTGAACCTATTCAAAACTTTCACCAAACACTCTACTTATTACACATTCAAATCCGATTGGATGATTACCGGTAAAGTGGCATATCTTCCCAAGAATACATACCTCAGATGAGGTGGTAGAGCCTTCAGATCTAATTTTGGGGCCTCCAATATAGATGTTTTCGCGGTTGTAGACTCGCAACGTTTCATATCATACTCCAATTTCTTTGGTTTGAACCGAAATTCACCTCGTTCAAGTGCCACAACCAACGACCAATACTTTTTAATACCATCACTCTCAAAATTCATGATCATTGATGCGCTCTTTGATTTGTACCTCAAACGTACACTCAAACCTGTAGGATTTAGCAAATACCATTTTGGAGCTCACTACTCTGATTTATGGACCTACAAATGTTGAAAGTTGCTTCTTCATTATTCAACCTAAACTTCATCTGCCCATTTTCCATATCAACTAAGGCGCGACCAGTAGCAAGGAACGACTTTCCAAGAATATTAGGCACCTTAAAATCCACCTAGCAGTAAAGAAACACAAAATCGGTCAAAAATATAAGCGATTCCACCGTCACTTGCACATCATTGAGTATCCCAATAGGCCTCTTCACTGTTCGATCGTCCATCAGTAACTGCATTGCAGTGTGCTTTAGGTCACCCAAACCCAATTTCTTATATATGGAGAGAGGCATGAGATATATGCTTGCACTGAGATCACATAGTGCTTTAACAAATTGTAACAAACCGATGGTACATGGAATAGTTAAAGCGCCCGAATCTTCTTTATTTTGCACAAGAGACCTTGTAGAAATAGCACTACAATGCTGCATTCTGTCATCATCCTCAAAACATACTGATCTCTTCTTTGTAACTATATTTTTCATAAACTTGGCATAACCAGACACTTATTCTAGAGCTTCTATCAAAGGGACATTGATTGAAAGCTATTTCAAAATAGTGATAAAACAGCGTATTTACCATCCTTAGTTTTCTTCACCAATCTTTAAGGGAATGGTGGTGGTGGTCTAGGAATGGGGATCACTTTTTGGGGTACCTCTACTTCTTTCACCGCTTTGTCCACTAATTCACCACAAGTTTTGACTACCTCTTCATCTTTTCTCACCTCATCTTCTACTATAGACAACATGGGTGGATCAATAGTTTGCTTACCCCCTCGAGTCGTGACTGCCATGCAATGTCCATCATTTTTCAGATTCTGAATGGTATTGCAAGGAAGAGTGCCCAATTGACGTGGGTTCACAGTAGTAGACAATTGGGCCATTTGCAACTCAAGATGCATGACCTTTTGCCGAATATTAGCCAAATCACCTCTCAACTCCTTGGCACGCCTATCACTAGCATCAAACCTCCTCATCATCTTTTGCAACATATCTTTCACTCACACCATACTACCTCCACCATCCCTAGGAGCTACTTCCCAATTTTGAGGCGGAACATAGGGCCCACTTTGTTTTTTCTGCTACTATAGTGACCCCGATTGATGTTTTTATCGCGGTTGTAGTTTCCATCCAAACATAATGGCCCTCTTGGTGTAATTCTCATAGTTCCGAACTTGATTTCCTAGACCTTTGGCGCCAATTCTCCTTATTGGAGCCTTGGGCCTTCGGTCGGAAACCCCCCGTCTGCGCATTCAATGAATAAGAATCCTCTTCATAGTAGTATTCATCCACTGGTGGTGGTGGTTTAGTCAAATAATTCACCGCATTCACCTTCTCTACACCTCAAGTGATATGTTTCAATATCAACCCGAGCTCAGTTTTCATTTGAGCCATCTCTTCACGAATCTCATCTGCGGCCAAGTTATGTGTAACTTGCACTGCAAAGGTGTTTCTCTCAGTGTTTGACCTCCTAGTGCTCCAAGCCTTATTGTTGCGAGAGATTTTCTCCAACTTCTCTACGATCTCTGCATATGTGCACTCACCATAAGACCCCCCGCAATAGTATCAAGCACTGCCTTATTATTATCATCTTACTACCGATAGAAGTACTCTGTCAACGACTCATCATCAATGTGGTGGTTTGGGACACTTCTCACGAATGAGGCGAATCTATTTCAAAAGCTACTCATTGACTCCCCGAGCAATACCACAAAGTCGTTCACTCTAACTTTATGGTTGAGTTTTTGAGATATTGGGTAGTACTGTGGTAGGAACACATCCCTCAACTGGTCCCAAGTATAGATTGAATTATAGGACAACTCAGTAAACTATATTGTGGCCTCTCCCATCAGTCAGAGAGGGAACACTCTTAACCCGATGACATCCATATCAAAATCTAGCCTCCCTACACAACTCTTACACACCGACCTCAATTTGGCAACGTGAGCATGTGGATCCTCATATGGTAGCCCTGAAAACAAACCTATAGCGGTGAGCATCTGCATCAAGCTACTAGTTACCACGAATGTGTGACCCTGTGGTAGAGAAGGTTGGACAATAGGCCCATCAGAATCAGTGTTGTTGATGTTGCCCCTATAGAGTTCTTAAGGGTGTGGGAAGGGAGGTTGCCTCCTCAAAGCATCATCACTAAGGTTTTCTACAATCACTTGGTTGTGAGAATCAATTGGTGGAGGAGCTGACGGTTGATCCCATCACCTAGATTTGTAGGATTCTATTGATCATTCATTCTGTGGAGTGTCGGGTTAAGTTTAGGATTGAATGGAAGCATCGGTTTTCCTCAGCTCCGTGTACTTGGCATACACTAAATCTAGACCTGAGACAAACAAAAACAAATGAAAAAAAAAGTAAAAGTAAGACATTGTTGACTAAAATTCAGTAATTGTTATTAAAGTTAATCTAAAAGCCACTTTCCCCGGCAACTGCGTCAAAATTTGATACGCTCAAATTACACTTCTCTAAAGAAGTATAAGCGGTCGTATCAAGTAAAGAACCCAACTATTAGGTTCGGTCGATCCCACGAGGAAAATAGTTTAGACTTAACTTCAATGCACGATTACTTCTATTTTTTCAAGTCCTTTTCGAAAACTAGTAATTAAATGGGGGGTTTTGTGAAACAAAATTTTTGTAATATTGTGAAATCAAACAAGTAGCAAGAGGGAATTATTGGTGTTTATCAAGTTGTGAGAGAAACTAGGGTGTAAGTGTTCCTCATAGGTTCATAACGCCATAATCCTAGTTACAACAATTCTTCCCTAGTGTTTTACATGCAAAGTAATAAGTTATGTATCTCTAAATCCTTGGTCTGGCATTTAGAGAATTTCATCCCGTACCTTGGTCCGACTACGTGTGTCTAAGTGACTAATCCTTACATTTACTTCATATTAAGCATCATATTCAATGTTTGACTTATTTATTACTTTTCACCAATCAAAACTAGCCTATTAGATTGTATCCCACTAAATCTATGTCGATAATTCTTTTCCTATTAACTACCCCCTTGGTCCGTCAAGTAGCAATAAGGCCAATTCTAACGCGTGCACTCATTAAAAAGACTTCTAAATGAAAAAATTATTGATGCATGCAATAACATATTTAAGAATTGTTATTTAGCTAGGTTTATTTTGTTAATCACCCATGGTTCCCACAACCCTAGTTGTGGATTTAGTTACCCATGCATAGAAGAACACAATTCATGGTTGATAAATAATAAATCATGAACTTACTTTGACAAATTCGAAGAAAATCCAGAAAGTCAACTTAAAATCATACAATTATCTTAAAAACCAAATCCGGAAATTTGAATTAATGCCCAAGGTACAAAGAGAAATCTCCAAGAACAAAACTAAGAAACTAGTAATAGAATCCAACCCCAAAACTGACGTTTTACACCCTATTTATAAAAACACAGAGTCCTAAATTAAAAGGAATTCAAATAAGAAATGTTTGTCCAAAACACGTCTTCAATCGACGACCCCCACAGACGGTCCGTCGATTGCCTCGTAAGTCCATATTTAGCATTTTTTTCTCAGCCTTCACTTTGCATCTTCTCTGATCAAGTTGACAGACCAACAACACGGTCCGTCGATTCACCTACGGTCTGTCGATACTTCTCGTCGTTTCATACTTAGCTTTTCTTCAACATAGGGTACTGGGACATTTTCTGATCGGATCGACATTTTGACAGGATGGTCTATCGATCAGTCAGCGGACCGTCGATCCTTCCATAGCCCCACACTTTGTCAAAATTCCCCGAGTTGCTTCCAGATGCCTGAACCTCCAAACGACAGTCACCACCTACGGTCCGTTGATGACCTTCATGGGCCACCTCTGCACTAATTCTTTACAACCTTCTGCATTTTGGTTTTGGAAAACTTTCGTGCAAAATAAAGATAAAACATATTAAAATTACTACAAGAAGGCCTTTACACTCTTAAGGAAAAAACATTGAAAGTATCGTGAAACCACAGTACATCAAGGGCTTGTAAGGGGGAGATCTTACCAGTAGGAACCTACTCCATTACATGTAGTTTTGAATCCCAAAAACAAAACTACAATTGTTACATCACCAGAGTGTATGCTCCAAATGATTACATAGAGAGGAGACTACTGCGGGGAGAATCGGGTCTAATAAGGGGATTATTTGAAGGGCCCTAGGCACTATGTGGATATTTCAATGTTTATAGGTATGTATCGGAGAAGAAAAATTGCAACTGTAAAACAAGGGGTATGAAGGAGTTCTCTTTTTTCATAGAAGAGATGGAATTGGTATATTTACAACTACAATATGTTGCATATGCCTGGTATAAAAGAGACCAACATGTAGCAGCCTCTAGAATTAATAGATACTTATTCTCGAGAGAATGGAATGACAACTTAAATAATCTAGCATAGATCCCTTTTAAAAGGTTCTGTTCAGATTATATTCCAATAGCCTTGATTGGTGGATGTTGGGAGAGAAAGAAAAGTTATTTTAAGTTTGAAAATTGGTGGTTACAATCAAAAGATTTTGTTGACAAAGTAAAAGAGATTGGTGGTCATAATTCAAATATTCATGATATGTGTTGCCTACAAAATTAAAGCTTTGAAGCACAAACTTAAGGAATGAGATAATAGGTGAGTTGAAGCTTGGCCTACAACAAAAGAACATCTAGAACAATTTGATGAAATGGACATGGAGAGAGAAACAGAGTGCTTATAAAAAGAAGAAATAACAAAAAAATCTACAGTCCTACTAGAATATAAGGATTTGATTAAGGAGGAAATTGAATGGAGACAAAGATCAAGAATACTATGGCTTGAGGAAAGGGACAAAAATACCAAGTTTTTCCACAAAATGGAAAATTCTCGCAAAAGGTACATAACATTGATCAATTGATGATACATGGGAAGTAACTTATGAGCCAACTGAAGTTGAAGTATAAATGATCACTTACTACAAGAAATTGTACACAAAACTCATACCGTGGAGACCTACAATCAGTATGCAAACTGCCTGGTCATTATCGATAAAAAGAAAATGTCCCTTCAAGGCAGATTCGAGGAAAATCAAGTGATAACATGTCTAGATCTATGTGCAGCTGACAAGGCCCTTGGACCAGATGGTTTAACAATGGGTTTTTTCATCAAGTTGGAGATAGTGAAGCAGGATAAAATGGATACTTTTCAAAAATTCTATGATCAAGAAGTTTTGAGAAGAGTTTTAATTCTACATGCATTGCACTTGTACCCAAAAAGAAAGGATCTAAGTAGATAAGGGACTATAGACCAATAAGTCTTTTGGGTAGTATTTATAAAATACTATCTAAAGTACTCACAGATAGGCCGAAGGGTGTGATAGACAAACTGGCGGATTCACAACAAATGATATTCATAAAAGGGAGACAAATCATGGACGCAATTTTGATTGCTAACGATCCAGTAAACTCTAGGACTAAACAGAAAAAAACTGGCATTCTTTGGAAGTTAGACATAGAAAAGGTGTACGATCATGTTAACTGGAAGTACCTGATGAAAATCTTAAAAAGGGGATTTGGTCAAAAGAGGATGAATTGGATTATGTTTTGTATCTCAACAATAAACTTTTATGTTCTAATCAATGGGCTTACTGCAGGTTTTTTCAGCTCACAGAGAGGGCTCAGGCAAACCCACTATCACCTTTCATGTTTTTAATCACTATGGAGGGTCTGAACAATATGATTTAGACAGCTAAAACAAGAGGATGGTGGAAAGGTTTTGATGAAGAAAGATAATGTGGACTAAATGTTTTTTCAACAAATGTAAAAGGAGATGATAGAGGAGAGGCAATAAGCTATACCTATTCCATAGAAGGAGACATTTTTTTTAATTGTTCAGCCTTCTCGGGTTTGTCTGTCAAACGATTATTTCTTTGTGAATCCGATGAAAATTATAGTTTTGAGCCAATGATTGATATGTATTCTTATTTAAGAGGTTCTTTACTCTTTGGTGTTCGGATTTTAGCAATCGAAAATTTGACGTTTGGATAAGTTATAGTGGCATGTCCTTTTGTTTAGGAATGGAAGATTTTCTATCATCGCCGACTTAAATTTTCATAAGATAAATATGTATGATAATGAAAAAATGTAACTAAAACAAAAAAGAGAGAGCTTTTAGTGGTGTTAATGGTGAAGAACGAAAATGAGAATTTACTCCGAATGATAATAGATTTACTAATTTTATTGATTTCGAAAGAGGAGGAAGATTCAAAGAGATGATAGTGGTGATTTTAGAATAGGAAGATCTTCTCTGGTCGACATGAATATTTCTTATAGTTAAGAACACCCATCCACTTAGAAGGATTCAATAGACTTATTGAATACTAGAATAGAGTCTCAAGAGAAAACTATCGTCACTTTGAACATTAGGATATAACATTTAGAAAATATTATTGTCATAATGATGTCTAAGACAGGTATTATACCATCATCAAAGATATCTCACCCATATACTTCTGATCATGCTTAAGAAGAAAGACATATATTTCAGATATTGTCAAGTGTTAAAAAATATATATAAACATGGTGAATGAGTCTATTATCGAAAAAGAATTGGTGTGTGAAGTTAATCCATATCTAATATTTGTCTTGTGAGATATACTTCACTTTTACGTGTGAAATTCATATTATTGTTGAATTTCACGTAAAAAGTGAAGTATATATAAAAAAAGGACAAATGTTTTTTAAAAAAAGTTAGAAAACAATTTTAACTTCCCTATGCATTATTTATAAATACCAGTTCTTTTTCGATAATAACCTTATTCGCCTGTCTCTTTTATCTTTTTTTTTTTAACACTTCATAATACCTTTGAAATTTGTCTCTTTTTTCTTTTGACATGATTGGGAGTATATGGATGAAAGATTTTTTATGTTGGTTTGAAACCCCTTTTAGACATTGTGAAGATAGTTTTCTATAAAGACTTTATCCTTGTATTAAGGGTGACGATAGAGTTCTCAGAAGACTCTATCCTAACATATCAATAAATCTATTAACTCTTTCTTAGTGGATTAGGAGGACAAGGAACATTCTTATTGATCGGAGAACATTTTTCCATTACCAAAACAACAACTAACATCATTGAATCCTCATTTTTTCGAAATCAACATCATGAGTAAATTATCTTTCTCCTTCATCACTAAACGCTCTCTCAATATTCGAAAAAAATAATGAAAACAATCAATATAGACTAAAAATAAAATTTATCATAAAAGCTCATGGAAAGTCATAGAGGTTGGTGGTTTTATATAAGGCTTCACCACTTGCAATAGATAGTTAATTGTATTATATTCCCATTGATAAGCAAAAAATGTTTTTCTATCGGCCGAGATCAAAATTCATTTTTTTCGTATATTTGCATTCAAATATTTCCCACAAAGAATGCTGGAGAAAATAGTCGAATGCCCCTACATTTTATTATTCAATTCTCAACTACATACTTATACTTTACGATAGTCCTTTTACCCCTCTAAGTAATTTAAAAGTGGAATATACACCCCCTTTGAAATGTCACACCCAAATTTGGGTCACGCGGTAAGATGCACGCTCCCCTGCCACCTTACATATACTATTTTTTAAAGAAAAAAAAGATATTTATTTCTTTATTCTATTTTTTTTTTATTGTTTTTTGCTTATGTTTTTAACTTTTTTCTTTGACATCCGAAAGGTTGTGTGCCATTAAAATGAAATTGTAAGTTTCATTTCTGACCTTAATTTTTTTACTTTTTAATCTTCGTTTGAATTATATTTTTCGATAAATCTCAACTTTCATATACAATTTTCTAATTTGAAGCATTTGGACCCTTCTCCAAATTATTTTGAGTTTGATGCCATTCGATATTCACCGGCTTCAAATATTTCAATTTCTTAATCTGGGTGAAAACAATTTCACCAGAGATATTTCATCCACAATAAAAAAATCAGTCAAGTTGAAAAACATGCACATGCATATGGACTTATTTTTCCGACGAAAATTGGTAATTTATTCAATCTTGGACATCAATATATGCATTTTATGGATTTATTTCGGTTAAGAACACTGGCCGAATTTGGAAAATTGAATGACCTAAAGAATATTTAGAAGAGAGATACAAATTTAAAATCAGTGAAATCCCTTAAAGTTTTGAGAATTTTCAACGTTTTGAACATATTGATCGATTTGGCTTACAACAATCTAAAATGAGAAATTTCATTTGGGTTATTTATATTGACAAATATGAAGATGATATGTTGGTTATGATAGAAACTTGTGCTTCTTCAATTTTGCACATTTTTCTTCTTGTAATCGAAATAGTGAAATGTAGTTGTAAAAGGGACTAGCTTGATGTGTTATTTATTTCATTTTCTCAATCGGGTTTTGTAAATATTGTTCCTTTGGTGTTGTTTGCTCAAAATTATTAGCTATGAAATAAATGCAATTTTCTTATTTGATTGCATGTTAAATTGTAATTTTCACAAAGAAGTTGATTTTTCTAAAAAAGAAAAGGAATGAAATATCATTAGTGATAGCTAAAAGTAGGGATATACTGAATCGAATCGAAAATCAAATCAAATTGCAAACTGATTCAAATCGAAAAAAATTTCGACTAGTGGTTTTGTTTTAGTTGGTTAAGTGTTGGAAAAAAAACCCCGACTGTATTTGGGTTAGTTTGGTTTCAACTAAAAAAAATTAACTCGAGATCAAAACCAACCCGACTTTGTATATATAATTATAAAATTTTGTTTATACGTTAAAATACTTACTTTGATATAATTTTTACATATCTCTTATACTTTTCATAGTTTTTATCTTTTAATATATTTATTTCATGTTTGGAAGTTAGAATTCTTAATGATCTAATAAGATTATAGTCCATACATGTTGGTAATTATAACAAAGTTTAAATAAAATAGAATTAATGCTAATGCAAATTCAACACTAAGAAGGACAATAATATTGAATATTTGTTTTTTAATTTTACATAGATTTAGACAATTAAAATACATTATCTAATTTTACTTTCTTTTAATATTTGGTCATGTAACAAATACTTATTAAAGTTATTTTAACGTAATTTAGTACTTTAAAGTAGGATCAATTTCATTATGACTTACTAATTTGCAATATTTATTTTACGTGATTTTAGTATTATTTTTTTGTTGGATATTTTAGTTTCATTAATCATATAATATTTTTTGTTATTTTCTTGAGAAATAACTTAGATAGTTGTAGGACTAAAGAAATATTTCAAATACAAGTAAATTATATGTTTGTATGAATACTTTACCGAAAAAACCCGAAGAAACTCGAAAAGCCCCGAAGTTGAAAAATCCGAGTTTTTTTGGTTTGGTTTGGTTTTATGAATTGAAAAATTCAACACAAATGGTTTAGTTTGATATTTTAAAAAACCCAACCAATCCAGTCATGTACACCCCTAGCTGAAAGGTGAGGTGAATCCATTCTATTTTTCGGCAACTTAAATTTGGCAAAGTGTTGAAGAAGAAAGAAACGAAAAAAATAAAAATATACAAAACACACTAGAGTAAAAGATAGCATTAATAAATTTAGAAAATCAAAAAGTTAATATGAAATAGGGAATTCTTTTAAAGTTAAAGTATTAATTAAAAATTTTTTGTCTCTCACTCTCTTTGAAAATGTGAACTACACTTTCTTTGTCACCCCAACATTAGGGAGCAAATAATTTAGCTTTAAAATATTTTAAGGGGGTAATAGTACAACCGTGAAGTTGGAGTGTATAGTTTGTAGGAAATATGGAAGGAAAATAATATCTTTAGAGAATGCTCAAGTTTATTCTAGGCTACTTAAGGCCACTTGAGATGATTACAATCATCAACTACATCACTATTTAAACTACTCAAAATAGAAAACAAAAAGTCTTGCACAAATAAGTAAACACATGTATCACAATTTACTCGATACATGTACTACGAAATTTTAAAGAGACTTATTGAAAAACTAAGAAACAATTTCGGAAGACTAAAAGTTGAATAATTAATCCAACACTTCCCCTTAATGCATTTGCTTGATAACTCCAATGCGTTCTCGAAGATAGCAATTTTTTTCTCTAGGAAGTGCTTTGGTGAAGATGTCAGCAAGTTGTTCTCCTGTCTGACAATAATGCACTGAATTTCGCCTTTGTCTTGTTCTTCTCAGATAAAGTGATACTTGATGTAAATATGATTTGATCTTTCATGGCTGACTGGATTCTTGGCAATTGTAATTGCTGATTTGTTATCACAAAATAGAACAATCCCTTTTTTTGTTTCACCAATGTCTTCAAATATTCTCCTAAGCCAAAGAGCGAAGTAGTCTTGGATGCTGAAACATATTCTGCTTCGGCAATGGATTGAGCAACAACACTTTGCTTTTCTGATATCCAAGAATAAATACTTGATCCAAATAAGAAAGCATAACAGAAGTACTCTTCATGTCATCTATACTTCAAGCCGAATCACTATCAGAATAACCAATTAAGTTCAAATTGTAACAACCCTAAAAATGATTAGTATAAGTACTTAAGGTGATTTAATTATTATTTAAAATCATAAATTTTAAGGGCACAATGGTCCTTTCACTAAGCTAATTAAATAAGATTTTTTTATTTAAATTAATAAGGATTCCTAGTTTGACTAATTTCCAAACTAAAACCCCTATCATGTGTATTTTATGAGTGAAACGGGTATGAAATGAGATGTTCATTGTAATGAAATATGGTTGCTTGAATAACAATCTTTTAGCCAAATAAACTTATGAAAGGGGCGCCTAAAAATGTATCAAAACGATTTATGAGTGCACCCTTTGAATCATGTGAAAATGTTGATGAAAATGAGTTCAAGAGTGACTAAAATTTTCAGCAACTATGCAATATTATTTTAGGCTAAAGTTTAACCAAGAGATCTGGAAATTTACACATTTTAAAGAGGTGAGGCCATCAGGATTCGAACCTGTGAACTCACCCTTTTGCCACTGTGAATTCGTGAACAAAAAAAAAGAAAATGGGGCTGGGGGGAATCGAACTTGGCTACTGGTTCACAAGAAGGGAAAAAGAAAATGAGACTAAGGGGAATCCAACCTGGCCACTGTGAATTCACAAGAAAAGAAAAGAAAAAAAAACAAAGGGGGCGGGGGATTCAAACTCGCGAACTGGAGGAGAAATAGGAGAAAATAACGAAGCAAATAAATGGGATGAGTGGTATTCGAACCCACAACCTCCCAAGCCCCTAGTGAAATTAAATTAAAATAAGGAGGCTATGGGGGTTCGAACCCACAACCTCCTTATTCCAGCAAATTTAATGATAAAAAGCAAAGAGGCTATGGGGGTTTGATGCTACAACCTCTTGGTTTGGGCAAAAATGGGTAAAGTGATGTTAATGAAAAATAAAAAGGGGTTGTGGGGGGTTCGAACCCACAACCCTTCGTCTAATTTAAGAGGAAAACCAAGTAGAGATTCAAAAATATATTATTAATGTTGGGGTTTAATCTAGAGTCCCAATATCATGGAAATAAAAAATAAAATCAATGAAAATGTAAAGTGTTATCCAAGAGATTCGAACTTGGGTTCCGTTGCCCAAAGTTCAGTATTGACACATAAGTCATACGTGAACAAAATATCCAAGAATAATGTCACCTACTTAGATCAAATCATGATATTGGCATATATAAAAGATACATAAGTCTTGTACTACATAATCTTAGGAATGTATGGATTGCTAACGAACTATGAATGAAGCCTCATGGCTTGTATATATAGACTCATAAGTATAGCATACGTTTAAAAGTAAGTATACCTAAGATTTATGAAATGAAATGACCAAAGAAATAATGAAATGAAAAGACAAATGATGAAATAAATAATGAAATGATGAAAACCTAGAAGGGTTAAGTAAGAGTGTGAAATACAGTAGATGGCCAAGTGCATTGGCATATGATGAAATGAACATTCACATAAAATGGGGTGAATAATCAGGAAGAACAAATGTACTAATGTTAATGAATGAGGTGACAACATGATATGAGGCTAATGTAAAAGATGAGAGCAAATCTCAAATGAGCCTAAGTAAATGTCACCAAAATGTACTCACCTACGAGAGTGTGAAGTAAATGAAGAGATCAAACTCTATAAACACTCTAATGAAAGTATTGAGATTAACACACTTGATACTAATAATGAGATGAGAAATCATCTAATAAGCTATGATGTCCTCATACTAAAAGCTAGCTTGCATGACGTATGAGATGAATGAAATGGAACTTTATACTGAGCACCAATAGGCTAGCTATGAGCGGTGATGCCTTCTTTCGGGAAGGGAATAGGTTCACGTAACTCTCATGAGATGAAACCGTCCGGCTTGCCGGGTATGGGTTTCCTTATATCTCCTAGTCTTCGAACCTATACAGACAATATAGGGATCTGACAGGGTTAAATTTCCATGTACTCTAGCATGTTTAGGGTCACATTGGCCGGTTATTCCACCTCTTTTTGGTGTGGGGCGACACTGGATTTCATGATGCTCACATGATCTATGTTGGTTAAAGTTAAAGTTCCCAATGAATAAAGGAGGCCAACCTCAAATGAAGCACATAATGAAATGAATGATACCAAAAAGGGTTAGAATAGGATAATCAAGAGGTTATCTAGACTCATGCAGTGACATTAGGTTATTATTGATTATTGCACAGCAAACCCGATGAAAGTCTTAAACTACACCCTAGGTATAGCTTTTGTCTACTCTAGCCTATGAACGAAATGAAATGAAGTACGTATAAATGAATAAAGCAGGATCTGGGTTTGCTAATGAAGACTCCCTAGGTGAGGTCCCATATGTTGAGCCCTAATTTTGGAAAGTCTTAATGTCAAGTCCATGATTCCAAGATCTCATGGCATATGAATGAATAATATGAAAGAAGACATGTGTTATATCTTATGTGTTGTGTGCAATATGATATTTATGATTATTCATGTTATTCTAATGGCATGAATTTCCTTATCCCAATTTGGGAAGATCATGAACTTTCGTAATTCAAATTTGGACAGTTCACTGACTTTCATAATCCAAATTTGGCAAGTCCACTGACTTGACTTCCCATAATCAGGTTGTTAGGGAAGAGCTATTCTTTCTCATGCATGTCCTTGGTGTGTGATAACATATGCCCATACTTAGTACAAGTGTGTACTAAACCTATACAAACTTTACTATTTTAGGTGCATGCTCAGGTGGACGATAGAGCTACAGGATCATCGCTGTAGTTATTCTGGACGATCAAGATTCATCCGGTTTTGGTAGGTCCTCATGCTTCCGAGGATGCTACTGTTTTATGTTCTAGCTCAGTTTTAAAGTTGAGCTAGTGGAGCATGTTCCACTAGTGTTTCTTTCCTGTTTTTATTCAGACTATATATTGGTCCATTTTGGCAATTATACACTTAATAAGAATTGAATTATTTCTTTCAGTTGCTTATCTCATAATATTATATGGTTGATGGTGAACAATTAGGTATTAACGAGGATATTTTATAAGTATGTTAAGAAGCAAAAAGTATCAAATTTTCCAAAAATTTTAACCTATGTAAATTACGAATGACGTAAGTAAGCTTGTCTGTAACCTCTGAGAGGTCAATGAGGCTGGTCTCGTTTGGGATCTAGATTCCAGTCGTGACAAAATTTGTATTAGAGTACTAGGTTAAATTCTGAAAATACTGAGTTCAGATCAACCACATTGAGTGGTTTCTATGTCATGGTAGTGAAGAGCACCACTATCCTGGATTAGAGACTGCATGATGCGTAGGAAAAATATCCCTTCTTCTGATCTTATAGTGCTTTTCCTAATGTCTGAGTTCTTGGTGTTATGAGCGTGACTATTGTTTTTTAGAGAATGAACACTTGGAGAGCTAAGGGTCAGAGGAGGCGAGGAGCAGCTACTAGGGGTAATCAGAATCCACCCCAGGCTCTAGCTGAAGGAGTGGTCATGCCAGATAACCCAGCTGGGTTGATTGATGCTGAGGTGAGGGAATCTCTGTCTCAGATGGCACAGGCCAATACGATGCAGGCTCAGGCTATGACTGCCCAAGTCAACTGAACGGATGTTCAGAGAGAAAACCCACTGGTTCGCAGCATGGCTGATAGGCTGCAAGACTTCACGGGGATGAACCCTCCTATTTTCATAGGGTCTAAGACCTCAGAAGATACTTAGGAGTTTGTGGATCAAGTACATAAGATTTTGGTGGCTATAGGGGCCACAAATACTGAGAAGGCTGAGCTGGCTTTCTATCAGCTCAAGGATGTTGCACGGACTTGGTGCAAGATGTGGTAAGATAGACGTGTTATGGGTGGAGTGCTAGTCACTTAGGAGCTGTTCAAGACCGCATTTCTGGAGAGGTTCTTCCCCAGATAGATGAGGGAAGCCAAGGTTGAGGAGTTCATCAACCTTAAACAAGGCTCTATGACGGTCAGGGAGTATTCCCTGAAGTTTGTTAATCTCTCAAGGTATGTTGCTTTCCTTAGTATTTAACAGCAAGAATGAGGAAAATACTGACCTTTGTTTAAATTATCCAGGTATGCTACTTCCCTGGTTTCGAACAACATGGATGAAATGAGCAGGTTCGTCACAGGAATAAATGGAAACCTGGAGGAGGAGTGTCGGTTTTCGATGCTCCATGATAATATGGACCTTTCCAGGTTTATGGTGCATGACCAACCGGTAGAGGACAGCCACAAAAATAGAGGTTTTCATGATGTTAGGAGGCCTACGCATTAAGATCAGGCAGGTCCCAACCATGGAGGCCACAGAAACAATTTTGGCGACCGTAAGAAGCCCAGTTTCAAGAAGGGGCAACAGAGTTCTAGGAATTCTAACTCTTAGAGGAGTACAACACCTAGAGGAGGCAGACCTGGACCCAAGAGGGGAAATAGAGGTGAGATACAGCGTCCTAAGAAGAACTGTGTTAAGTGTGGCCGAGCTCACAGTGGATAGTGCAGATAGGGTACTAATTCTTGCTTTGGTTGTTATAAGAGTGGACACATGGTCCGAGACTGTCCACAAAATAGAGGTCAGGCTGGAAGTAATGCTCAGCATAGGCCTAACCCACAGAGTACAGTAGCAGTCAAGCCTCCCAAGAGGGCCAGATTCTATGCCCTAAAGGGCGGGGAGGAGCGGGAGAATTTCGTTGATGTGGTCATAGGTATGCTGCAAGTATTCTCAACTTCTGTTTATGATCTACTTCATCCTGGGTATACACTTTCCTTTGTGACTCCTCTGTTTGCTCTTACTTTTGAAATACTACCTGAATTTCTGCATGATCCTATAGTGGTTAGTACGCCTTTAGGAGAAAGTGTAAGAACTGATAGAGTATACAAGGATTTCCAAATAGTTGTATGTGGTAAAACTATGTGTGTGGACTTGGTTGAACTACCCATGCATGATTTTGATGTTATTTTTGGTATGGAATGGCTTCACATTTGTTATGCTTGCATGGAATGTCGTAGTAAAGTGGTAAAATTTCGCTTCCCTAATGACGAAGAGTTAGTCTGGGAGGGGTACAATTCGAGTCGTTTGAATCCCTTGATTTCAAATCTTAAGGCTAATAAGATGATGTACAATGGGTTACTATGTAATCCTGTGAGTGTTAATGATTTAGATAATGACAATCCTTCCACAGACTAAGTGCCTGTAGTAATGAGTTCCTAGATCTGTTTCCTGTAGATTTGTCTGGAGTCCCTCCCCTTCAAGAGATTGACTTTGATATCGACTGATAACCCGATACTAAACCAATCTCAATTCTTCCTTATAGAATGGCTGCAGCAGAACTCAAAGAGTTGCAGCTGCATTTAAAAGATCTCATTGACAAGGGTTTTATTCAACCGAGCATATCCCCGTGGGGCGCTCTAGTGTTGTTTCTAAAGAAGAAAGATGGGACCCTTAGAATGCGAATCGATTCTTGGCAGCTCAACAAAGTCACTATATAGAATAAGTATCAACTTCCCAGAATAGATGATTTGTTTTATCAGCTCCAAGGGTATAGTTTCTTCTCTAAGATTGATCTTCGTTCAGGGTATCATCAGCTTAGGGTTAGGGATAGAGATGTCCCAAAGAAAGCCTTTCGGACCTTTTATGGTCATTATGAGTTCTTAGTTATGTCATTTGGTCTCACAAATGCACCTCCTGCATTTATGGGTCTCATGAACAAAGTCTTCCGTGAGTACCTTGAATCTTTTTTCATATCATTCATTGATGACATTCTTATCTACTCTAAGACCAAGAAAGAGCATGAACAACATTTGAGTCTAACTATGCAGGTACTTAGACAGCATCAGTTGTATGCCAAATTCAGCAACTGTGAATTATGGCTGAGATCAGTGACCTTCCTGGGTCATGTTGTATCTGATCAAGGTGTAGAGGTGGACCCCAGGAAGCATGAAACTGCTAAGAACGTGCCAAAGCCCCTTACTACCATTGACATTCCTAGCTTTCTGGCACTGGCTGGTTATTACTAAAGGTTTGTGGGGGGCTTTTCTTCAATTTCTGCCCCACTGACAACTTTGACGAAGAAGAAATCCATGTTTGAGAAGATGGAAACCTGTGAGAAGAGTTTCCAGGAGCTCTAGGACAGACTAACTTCAGCCCCGGTGCTTACTCTACCTTAGTGTGGTGAGAATTACACTGTCTATTGTGATGTATATAGGGTTAGTTTGGGTTGTGTTCTTATGAAGGCTGGTAAGGTGATAGACTATGCTTCCAAACAGCTCAAGGTTCATGAGAAGAATTATCCCACTCATGACCTAGAGTTGGCAGCTTTGGTGTTTGTACTGAAGCTGTGGAGGCATTATTTGTATGGAGTGCATTTGGATGTGTTCACAAATCATAAGAGTCTCCAGTACGTGTTCACGCATAGGGATTTAAATTTATGTCAGCGGTGTTGGTTAGAACTGTTGAAGGTTTATGAAATGAATGTGCACTACCATCCAGGTAAGGCTAATGTTGTGGCTGATGCTTTGAGCAGGATGAGCAGAAGGAGTACAACCCATATTGAGGATGAGAAGAAGGAGTTGGCAAAAGAGGTACACAGACTAGACAGACTGGTGTGCAATTGGTTGACTCTACTAGTGGGGGTGTTTCAGTTCATCCTAGTACTGAATCATCCTTGGTTGTTGAAGTCAAGAAGGGTCAGCATCTTGATCCTGTGTTGATGGAGCTGAAGGACTCAATGTCGGTAAAAATGAATGAGTCTTTCGCTTTGGGAGGTGATGGTATACTTAGATACCAGGACAGGCTGTGTGTACCAGATGTAGATGATTTCCGGACCAGGATTGTGGCAGAGTCCATGGTTTCAGATATTCCATACATTCAGGTGCCACAAAAATGTATCATGATCTTAAGCAGAATTATTGGTGGGTCGGCATGAAGAAGGACATTGCAGAATATGTGGCTAAGTGTCCTAATTGTCAGCAGGTTAAGACAGAGCATCTTAAGCCTGGTGATCTGACTCAGATTATTGAGGTTCAAACTTTGAAGTGGGAGGCCATTAATGTGAACTTCGTGGTTGGTCTTCAGAGGAATAGAAGGCAGTGTGACTCTATATGGGTTATTGTGGATAGATTGACCAAGTCTACTCACTTTATCCCTGTGAAGTCTTCCTACAGAGCCAAGGATTATGTGATACTTTTATATTGATGAGATTGTAAGGTGGCGTGGGATTCCTTTATGTATCATTTCACATAGAGGATCTTAGTTTACTTTACATTTCTTGAAATCTTTCCAGAAAAGCTTGGGTACGTAGGTAAAGCTTAATACCGCCTTTCTTTCTCAGACTGATGGGCAAGAAGAGCATACCATTTAGACAATGGAGGACATGTTGAGGGCGTGTGTGATTGACTTCAGAGGTAGCTGGGATGACCACCTGCCTTTGATAGAGTTCTCGTATAATAATAGCTATCACTCTAGCATTAGGATGGCACCATTTGTGGCATTGTATGGTAGGAGGTGTAGATCTCCAGTTGGGTGGTTCGAGGTTGGAGAGTCATCCATTTTCGATCTAGAGATCATTCAGGAGGCCTTAGAGAAGGTTAGAGCGATTAGGGACAGGTTGGCTACTGCTTACAGCTGACATAAATCATATGCAGATAATAGAAAGCGGCCCTTAGAATTTGATGTTGGTGATCAGATTTACTTGAAGATATCACCTATGAAAGGGTGATGAGATTTGGTGGAAAAGGGAAGCTGAGTCCGAGGTATGTGGGTCCATATGATATCCTACAACGTGTGGGTGAGGTGGCCTATGAGTTAGCATTGCCTGCGGAGCTAGCTTCTGTCCATCCAGTCTTTCATGTCTCTATGTTGAAGAAGTGCCTAGGTTATCCCGCATCAATTCTACCTGTGGAATGTTTGGGGGTTGATGAAGACTTGTCTTATGAGGAGGTACATGTTGAGATCTTAGACAGACAGGTCAAACGGCTGAGGAAAAAGGAGATTGCCACAGTGAAGGTATTGTGGAGAAATCATCTTGTTGAGGGTGCTATGTGAGAGGCTAAGGTCGACATAACATCTCGCTACCCTCATCTTTTCAGCTTTTGAGGTTAGATTTCCTACTCTTAAGGCTATGTTTCCTTATCTCTCCGTATTTTGTTGCTATAGTTTGATTGTGCATAGCTATTACGTTATAATCTAATTGGCATCACGATATTTAGTGGTAGCATCATTCGGGGACGAATGTTCCTAAGGGGGGGATAATGTAACAACCTTAAAAATGAATAGGATAAGTACTTAAGGTGATTTAATTATTATTTAACATCTAAATTTTTAAGGGCATAACGGCCCTTTCACTAAGCTAATTAAATCGGTTTTTTTATTTAAATTAATAAGTAGTCCTAGTTTGACTAATTCCCAAACTAAAACTCCTATTATTTTACTACTCTCTCTCACACACAATCTCTCTCTCTCTCTCACACACATTTATCATCCTCTTTCTCACGTTGGTTTCTGTCAAAAACAACTTCAAGAACTGAAAACACATCAAGATTTCTTCACACTTGAAAAATTTACATGAAATATTAAGAAAAACAAAGTTACCAAAACGTTAAGGTAAAGAGAAGATTCCGTCGAGTTCGTAGTGAATCATTAGGTGAGTTGGACGTGGTTTGTAGAAGGATTTTGGCAGCAACTTCACGTTTGAAAAAGCAAATTAAGGTATGGGTCTATTGGTCCCTTTCCCAAAAGGCCCCTCACGATTCAAGATATTCACTCTGAAACTAAGGTTGTTCCCCGTTGCATGTCCTTGTCACTAGCTCCCAAATGACTTCGTATGTTGGGTATTTTGTGCTGGTAGATTTAGGCATGTATGTGTTTTCGTATTGAATGTGAATATGTTTATGTACATGAAATCACGAAAATGACAAGCAATGTATGATTAATAAAATGATGTGTGTGGGTGCACATTGGCAGGGAACTTAGGCAGTGAATGATCTCACTATTAGACGTATGAATTAACAAATTCATTATGTGTATTTTATGTGTGAAATGGGTATGAAATGTGATGTTCGTAGTAATGACATATGGTTGATTGAATAACAATCTTTTAGCCAAATAAACTTATGAAAGAGGCGCCTAAAAATGTATCAAAACGAAATATGAATGAACCCTTTGAATCATGTGAAAATGTTGATGAAAATGAGTTGAAGAGTGACTACAATTTTCAGCAACTATGCAATATTATTTTAGGCTAAAGTTTAACAAAGAAATCTGGAAATTAAGCATTTTAAAGAGGTGAGGCCATCAGGATTCGAACCTCTGACCTCACCCTTTTGCCACTATGAATTCGCGAACAAAAAAAAGGAAAATAAAATGGGTCGGGGGGAATCGAACCTGGCTACTAGTTCGCGAGAAGGGAAAGAGAAAATGGGGCTAAGGGGAATCGAACTTGGCCACTGTAAGTTCGCAAGAAGAGAAAAGAAAAAACAAAAAAAAAGGGGCTGGGGGGATTCAAACACGCGAACTGGAGGAGAAAGAGGAGAAAAATAATTATGTAAATAAATTGGAGGAGTGGGATTCGAACCCACAACCTCCCAAGCCCCTACCAAAATTAAATAAAAATAAGGAGGTTGTGGGGGTTCGATCCCACGACCTCTTGGTTTGGGCAAAAATGGGCAAAGTTATGTTAATGAAAAATAAAAAGGGGTTGTGAGGATTCGAACCCACATCCCTCGTCCAATTTAATAGGAAAAGAAAGTAGAGAATTAAAAATATATTAGTAATTTTGGAGTTTAATCTAGAGTCCCAATATCATAAAGATTAAAAATAAAATCAATGAAAATGTAAAGTGTTGTCCAAGAGATTCGAACTTGGGTTCCTTTTCCCAAACATGCGAATTGATACATAAGTCATACGTGAACAAAATATCCAAGAATAACGCCACCTACTTAGATCAAATCAAGATCTTGGCATATATACAAGATACATGTCTTGTATTACATAATCTTAGGAATGTATGGATTACTTAACGAACTATGAATGAAGCTTCATGGCTTATATGTATAGACTCATAAGTCTCGCATACGTTTAAAAGCAAGTGAACCTAAGATGTATGTAATGAAATGAACAATGAAATGATGAAATGAACAAATAAATGATAAAATGAACAAAGAAATGATGAAATGAATAATGAAATGATGAAAACCTAGAAGGGTTAAGAGTGTGAAATATACTAGATCGCCAAGTGTATTGGCATATGATGAAATGAACATTCACGTAAAATGGGTTGAGTAATCAGGAAAAGAAAATTTGCTAATGTTAATGAATGTGGTGACAACATGATATGAGCTAATGTAAAAGATGAGTGCAAATCTCAAATGATCCTAAGTAAATTTTACCAAAACGTACCCACCTATGAGAGTGTGAAGTAAATAAAGAGACCAATCTCTATGAACACTCTAATGAAAGTATTGAGATTAACACACTTAATACTAATAATGAGATGAGAAATCATCTAATTAGCTATGATGCTCTCATACTAGAAGCCAGCTTCCATGACATATGAGATGAATGAAATAAAACTTTATACTGAGCACCGATAGTCTAGCTATGAGTGGTGATGCCATCTTTCAGAAAGCGTGGAGCGGAGGTTCACTTAACTCTTATGAGTGAAATACACTAGATGACCAAGTGCATTGGCATATGATGAAATGAACATTCACGTAAAATGGGTTGAGTAATGAGGAAGAGCAAATGTGCTAATGTTAATGAATGTGGTGACAACATTATATGAGGCTAATGTAAAATATGAGAGCAAATCACAAATGATCCTAAGTAAATATTACCAAAATGAACTCATCTATGAGAGTGTGAAGTAAATGAAGAGACCAGTCTCAGTGAACACACTAATGAAAGTATGGAGATTAACACACTTAATACTATTAATGAGATGAGAAATCATTTAATTAGCTATGATGTCCTCATACTAGAAGCCAGCTTCCATGACATATGAGATGAATGAAATGGAACTTTATACTGAGCACCGATAAATTAGCTATGAGAGGTGATGCCTTCTTTCGGAAAGCGTGGAGGTTCACTTAACACTTATAAGATGAGACTGTCCGGCTTGCCGAGTATGGGTTTCCTTATATCTCCTAGTCTTTGAACCTATACATACAATATAGGGATATGGCGGGGTTAAATTCCCATGTACGCTAGCATGTTCAGGGTCACTTTGGCCTGTGATTCCACCTCTTTTTGGTGTGGGGGAGACACTGGATTTCATGATGCTCACATGATCTATGTCGTTTAAAGTTAAAGTTCCCAATGAATGAAGGAGGTCAGCCTCAAATGAAGCACATAATGAAATGAATGATACTAAAAGGGGTTAGGATAGGATAATCAAGAGGTGAGCTAGACTCAGGTAATGACATTAGGTTATTAATGATCATTTCACAGCAAACCCGAAGAAAGTCTTAAACTACACCCTAGGTATAGTTGTTGTCCACTCTAGCCTATGAACGAAATGAAATGAAGTACGTATGAATGAATGAAGCAGACTCTGTATTTTCTAATGAAGAATCCCTAGTTGAGGTCTCATATGTTGAGCCCTCATTTTGGGAAGTCTTAATGTCAAGTCCATGATTCCAATATCTCATGGCAAACAAATGATATGAAAGAAGTTATGTGTTATATCTTATGTGTTGTGTGCAATATGATATTTATGATGATGCATGTTACTCTCATGGCATGAATTTCCTAATTCCAATGTGGAAAGCTCATGAACTTTTTTAATCAAAATTTAGAAAGTTCACTGACTTTCATAATCCAAATTTGGCAAGTCCGCTGACTTTACTTCCCGTAATCATGTTGTTAGGTAAGAGCTATTCTTTCTTATTCATGTACTTGGTGTGTGCTTGCATATACCCACAATTAGTACAAGTGTGTACTAACCCTATACAAACTTTACTATTTTAGGTGCATGCTAAGGTGGATGATAGAGCTACAGGATCATCACTACAGTTATTCTACTCCGTTTCGGTAGGTCATCATGCTTTCGAGGATGCTACTGTTTCATTTTTAACTTAGTTTTAGAGTTGAGCTAGTAGATCATGTTCCACTAGTGTTTCTTTTCTGTTTTTATTCAGACTGTGTATTGGTGTCATTTTGGCAATTATACACTTAATAAGAATTGAAATATTTCTTTCAGTTGCTTATTTCATAATATTAGATGGTTGATGGTGAAAAATTATGTATTAACGAGGATATTTTATAAGTATGTTATGAAACAAAAAGGTTCAAATTTTCCACAAAAATTAACCTATGTAAAGTAAGAATGACGTAAGTCGGCTTGTCTGCGACCTCTGAGAGGTCAACGACGCCGATCTCGTCAGAGGTCTTGATTCTAGTCGTGAAACGAATCTCCACAAAATTTGTACATTTTCCCATAACCCATTGTTCCTTGCAAGTAGCGTAGAGCACGCTTTTTGCAGCTCCAAAATGCACTTGGCTTGGTTCTTGCATGAATCTGGATAATAAACTAGCAGCAAACATAATACGAAGATATAGCAAACTTCCAATAAAACTCCTACAAAGTGAGCTATTGACTTTCTTTTCTCCGTCAACTTTTCTAAACTTCTCATTTGCTGCTAATGGTATGACCACATGCCTGCAATCTATCATTTTGATTTTTTGAAGAATACTTTTAGTATACTTCTTTGAGAAATTAAAATTCCTTATTTCACTTGCGAAACTTCGATGCCCAAGCAATAATTTAGCAACCCAAGATCACTCATTTCATAGTCTTGCATCATATCTTGTTTGAAATTTTGCATCATCTTTACATCATTTCCCGTAAAGAACAAATCATCCACATAGAGACAAACAATGATAATGCTACCATGTTCTTTCTTCACATACAAAGTGTCTTCACTTTTAATTCTCTGAAAATTATTTTTCAGAAAGTATGTATCAATTTAATTGTACTAGGCTCTTGGAGCTTCCTTCAGCCCGTAAAGATCTTTTTTTAGCCTGTACACCTTTGCTTCTCCCTCTTGAACAAAAAATCGTTGAAGTTGCTCAACATAAATCTCGTTATCAAGTTTTCCATTCAGAAATGTTGATTTAACATCAAGTTGAAATATCTTCCATTTCTTTTGTGCAGCAACAACAATTACAGTTCTAATTGTCTCAAGACGAGCAACTGGAGAGAAAGTTTCATAAAAATCAATTGGGTGAAGCCTCTAGCAACCAACCTTGCTTTGTGATTTTGAATATCTACATCCTCATTTAGTTTGATTTTGTAAATCCATTTTAGACATACAACTTCTATTTTTCTAGGAATAGCCACAAGCTCCCAAGCATTATTTTTTTCAATCATTCGAATTTCTTCTTCCATGGCTTTCTTCCAAACATCATGCTTTATTGCTTCTTCATAATTTTCTGGCTCAACAACGGCAAAATTACATCTTTGATAAATGTCACTCAACATTTTGTTTCTCTTAGAGGCGGTTCTTCATCATCTGAATCTGGTGTTTCTCCCCCTTGAGAGACATCTTCATCTTTCTCATCCTCTTCTTGATTTGAAGATATGATAGCAGTATTCTCTATCTTTTTATCCTCCCAATTTCATATTGTTTTTTCATCAAACATGACATCTCTACTAAAAACAAGTTTGTTTGTTTTGACATCGAGAAGACTATATCCTTTTGTCACATCACTATAACCAAGAAAGACACATTTTTGACTTTTTCTCATCCAATTTTGTTCTTTTTGAAAGCAGGTGCATGAGTATAATAAATACACCTAAAAATTTTTAAAATTACTTACAGAAGGTTGAATTCCACTCCAAGCTTCAACTGGTGTCTTGTCCTTTAGTGCCTTTCTTGGACACCTGTTAAGGATGTGAACTGTTGTATGCACTGCTTCTGCCCAAAAATATTTTGGCAGCCCTTTCTCATTCATTATAGATTTGGTCATTTCAACAATTGTTCTATTTTTTCTTTCAGATACACCATTTTGTTGAGGAGTATACCCTGCTGTAAGTTGCTTATGAATGCCTTCATTTTTGCAATAATCTTCAAATTCTCGACTTGTGTACTAACCTCCTCGATCACTGTGAATGGTTTTGATGTTGCAACCTTTTTGTTTCTCAACAAGGACTTCAAATTTCTTGAATGTAGCAAATGCTTCTGACTTTTATTTTAAGAAATAAATCCAAGTCATTCTTGAGAAATCAACAAAAAAGATTAGAAAATACCTTTGACTTCCAAGAGATGGAGACTTTATTGGTCCACAAATGTCGATATGAATTAGTTTCAAAAGTACACTTGCTCTCCAAGACACCCCTTTTGTAAAAGACTTCCTGTGTTGCTTTCCCATCATAAAACTTTCACATGTATCCACCTCAGTATGTATCTCAGGAAGGACTTGCACCATGCCCTTTTCCTTGAGAAGCTTTAAACCATGAAAATTCAAGTGATAAAATCTTTTGTGCCAAAGCCATGAATTATCTTTAATTTCATTCTTTAATGCATTGTATTGCAAAGGGAAGCTTCTTTTTATCATCTTTACTTCAACAATGACTTGATTTTGCTCAATTTTATCATAAATCTTGCAATAATTATCTCTAAACACAAGAGAATAACCATTTTCCATGAGTTGACAAACACTAAGCAAATTTTCTTCTATGTCAGGAACATAAAGAACATCATGAATTTGCTTACTGCTTCCTTTTATGTTAATTGAAATAGCACCTTTACCTTTCGCAACAACTAAGGCCCCATTCGCCATCTTCACTTTAGTAGTGATGCTATTACTAATTGAGAGGAAAATGCTATTACTAATTGAGAGGAAAGCCTTTTCATCTCCAGTCATGTGATTACTACAACCACTATCAACATATCATTCATTGCTTTTTGTTGAAGCATCAGATTTAGAACCAAAGAAAAGGTTTTCTTCCCTTTCTTCCTCCTGTTTTTCACAAAAATTTGTTTGCTCCCGTTTTGTGCCAGCAATCCTTTTCAACGTGGCCAAACTTTTTACAAAAGTTATATTGGTTGCCTTTGTGCCTACATTTTTCTGCATTGTGGTTAGTTTTTTGCAAACTTTACAAAAAGACTTGTGTTTTTCTTACTTTTTTCTTCAACCTTCTTGGAAGAACCATCATGATCCTGCTTTTTTTTTTGGCTTGTGATTTTTCTTCTAATGATATTTTGAGAAATTTTGAGAATTCTCATTTGTTTTAGACTGGAAAGCCATCTCTTTTGGTTGATCTTCATGAAAAAATCACTTCTCGTGTGCACGAAATGATCTAACTAGCTCTTCGATGGAAAGCCTAGAAAGATCTTTTGTCTCCTCAGCGATAGCAACGATGTACTCATACTTTTCTTTGACACTAATTAGAATCTTTTCCACACTTGTTGGTTATAAATTGTATCACTATGATTTCTCATTTCATTAACAATATTCATGACTCTTATTCAATATTCATCAATTTTTTCATATTCTATCATCTTTAAATTTTGAAACTCTCTTCTAAGAGTTTGAATATTTATAGTGCATACCTTTTCGTCACCATACACCTCAGTCTCACAAGTAGCAATTTTTGCAAAATATGTTCTTGAGACTCCCATTTCGATTTTGCTCAAGGCTTTTGCATCTTGACGATACTTAGCCTCAAGATTTTTCATCTCTGCTGCTGTAAGATCACCATCGTTGTCTGGCTCTTCAAAGCCATTTGCAACAATAGTCCACAAACCTTTAGCTGTCAAATGTATTCTCATTCTTATTTTCCAGTATTCAAAATCAGTTCAATTAAAAAATGAAGTAAGAACAATTGAAGAATCAGCACCTTCATTTGTTTTGGATGCCATATTTTTTCTTCACCTAACCCCAGATTAAAAACGAAAACATGCTCTTGATATCAATTTGTAGGAAATATGGAAGGAAAATAATATATTTAGATAATGCTCAAGTTTATTATAGGCTACTCAAGGCCACTTGAGATGATTATAATCATCAACTACATCACTATTTATACTACTCAAAATCGAAAACAAAAAGTCTTTCACAAATAACTAAATACATGTATCACAATTTACTAGATACATGTACTACTTAATTCTAAAGAGACTTCTTGAAAAACTAAGAGACAATTTCAGAAAACTAATCATTGATGCTTTAATTCCAACATAGTTGAGATTTCATATATAGATTGGGAGGATTTTAGACCATTTTCTTAAGAATGCTTTGAACAAAATAAAGCAAGCACAATGCTTTTATATATGTGTGTTCCTAAGAATATATGAGTTTTATACTCTAGCCTCCTACACCATCTCAATAATTTTTGCAGGAGAATTAACATGTATGATGAAGTTTAGAACCTGGCTTTCAGAATAGAAGCAACTCTTTTTAGAAGATTACCAAAAGAATGAATGAAAATGGACAACTACAAATTTCATGTTACCTAAGCTCTCATTCTAAATTGGTGATGATAGGAAATTATTCTTAATCCTGCAAACTATTACATAGAGATCAATTTTTTGCTTACAAGATATATAAAATACGGTACACTTTTTTTTAAAAAAAATGAAGAATAAAGTAGTACATGGGTGTGTAATAATATTGTAGTATATGTGTTCCTAAGGAAATAACCATGTACCAATTTACCCAAAACCATAAAGTTTAAGAAAAAATTAATTTGTTTTCCATACATTTAATATATCTAACAAATTTATTTGGAGCAATTGTGATTACTAATCGTCTAAAAATTAGTAACACCAATAATTAAATGGGTGTCCATACCCAACATAAATTGCTGATTATTATTTAGTCAAGCAAAGTCGGCTAGTATTTCCCATCCAAAAAAATAAAAAAATTACAATGATAATATCAGAAGCAATTTATTTTATACCCTTTTCTTCATACTTCTTCGTTTGAGGGAAAGAGCCATCTTCGCCAAAAAAAATTGTGACGTAGAGTTACCTGTCAACTAATTGAAGTGTATATTAATATTGCATATCTTTTGTCAAATTTTTGATTTTGCCACTATACAAATGACTTTAGTCTTTAGCTATATATTCTCGAACGTTAATACCATATTTGTAGGTAGACAGGCAGTCATTACTTAACCATAGTTATCAGCGTTCATCAAATAATATTCATGATTTGCTATATAGTTTGGCTATAAAATGAAGCCTTTTTTTGGGTGTGGAGGAATTATTTAAAGATCAAATTAGCATGTCAATTCAGCAGTTAGATGCATTATGGTTGCACCAAATAACAGTTGTCATCAAAATCTAACTTCACACCATTTTTCTGATCCAAATTGGGTCATATACCACAATGAAACAAATGCCATAAGATAAAGCAAGATCAAGATAAAAGTAGAAAATTTATTGATTTTATTAACAACCCAAAATCTGATTGTCACGTATACAAGTCAGTAATACATTAAGTGCAGGATTTTTGAAATAAGTACAAATCTCAAGTCTTTGTTTCTCAAATAGAACAAAGCATTAAAAAAAGAACTAGAGGGTCCGCCAGGATGACAAACAATTACCTCTCAAAAGTTCTTTGACAAGCCTCGAAGATGGTAGAAGAAGAGCAATCACATAGTACCGGTTTCGGAACCTACACAAGTGTAGAAATAAGGAGTGATTATCAACAACACGATATCCAACAAACAACCTAACAACCACAGGACAACTAGATATAAATCAAATACTCATTTCATCCTCAACCGAACCTCCTCATACTACAACCTGCACATAAATCAACCCAATATAATAATTCTACAATACATAGCTCATAAAATTCAATAATGATAGTCAAATAGTCACAATTCAACAACCAACATGTATCAAGTAAGTCAACCTCAAGTGTCAAGCAGAGCAATCACAAGTAACAAGTGCATCAATAACAATCAACAAATAGATCAATCATAACCATCAACATATGCATCACATCACAATAATCAAACTCTTGCTAGAACCATTTCTCATCAACTTTGTATCATGTTACTAGCCGAAACAATTTCTCGTCGTCTTTATATCAGATCAGTTGTCAAAACTATTTTCCTTCGGTATATATATCACTAGTCGAAACTATTTTCCATTTGACTTTATCTCATCATGGTGTACAATAATTAATGCCCATAAGCAGATACGCACCATAAGGAAGAGACAACAATTCAAGCAATTCAAAACCACATTGATGCGGTCAAAGTATATCTGTTGGATTATACTATTAACCATATGATTCAGTTATATTATTTATTTTAATCCTTTATAATGACTTTATGTTTTATATTAACTATTGCAATAAAGTTTTTGTTTGAATAGACCATTGTGTTTATTTGTGTGTCCATTACTTATATAGTAGACGGTTTTTGGGTATGGAGTTGCATAACTCATACGCGGACGATTAAATTGTCTATTCTTATGAGTTATAAATTAAATGTTCACAATCAAAAATGAAGTGGGACAAACATCTTGATGATTGTAATACAAGATTAAATATAATTCCATCTTAATTATGGGAATGGTAAAATTCCAACTTCTTGTGTTAGTAATTTTGCATGTATTGAACGGACCAAATTGAGATATGTACTTAGGTTTTGAATTTCAATAAATAATATCTCTACTCCATTACATTTTATACTCTTGATCTTGGTGTAGTTGTTACGATATGTGTTGTTTTTTAATCTATTAAAAGGTGAGTGTGTGTATATATATACACACATCATATGAATTAATTTAAGCGGTAAAGATAACAGATTAAATTAATAAATGGATAAAATTTTTTAGAAGTTTAACTTAATTGATTGGTGTCGGTAATTCTAACATGGGGAGTTAAATAAGTTATGACGAAAAAAATTGAAATAAAGTAGGAGTGCAGTTACATATTTTTAGTGGTACAATCCATGATTTACTATGATGAGGTTAATTCTTGTTTTTTTAAAATTAAATATTATAATTGAAAGCCTCTAAATTTGTGATCCCTACTATGCCTGATTAATTGATCGAGTTCGGAAATGAAAAAGACTGTTAGTATTTTTTCAGTTTAGGAATAAATTTTTTTTTGACTTTTATTAGTTTAAAAAGAAACAACTTTTATTTTCTTAAAAGAAGAAAGAAGAAAATATTGAAATCCGTTGTTTCCTTTAGAAGATAAAGATACAAATAATAGTGTTCAATTGTTACTAATGGTCATTGATGGTGTTTAATAATTGTTTATTTCCCTTGGTGTTTAATGATTTTCTAAATACACTTAATGATATTTAGTGATTCTTGATAACTATTGATCATGGTTGTTATACACTCTTAACAGTGTAAAAATACACTTAATGGTATTTAACAGTTGTTGATGACTATTGGTCATGGTTGCTGGATACACTTCACAGTGTCCAAATACACCTAAAGGTATTTAATGACTATTAATTATGACTAAAAATATTTTATCTTTCAAACCTTTTCCTTATAGTGATAGGTAAACTAGTGGGGTAGTTCTCAAGAAAAGATTATCATTTATCTAAAAATTTCCTTCACAAACAATACTTGATTGAAAGAGTAAGTCTGGGCTTCAATTTTGGAGTCTCAGTCCATTAACGAGTTATGTGAAAGCTACAAAAGGTTAGAGTTTCACAATTTATTTAGTTTACATTATTATGCAATTATGTAAGTTTGTGATCTGGAAGAATGCTTTTTGTTGTGCATATTCTAACAATTGATATCAGAGACTTCTTACATATAACTGATAATGTAATACGAGTCCATGATTGTGATACATATTTGATTAAATTTGTATATATATCATGTTGTTCTTTTCTTCAACATTTTTTTGTTGTTTAACAAAAATATTTTTTTGAACTCCAGAGTTGTAAGGGTTCATCCCTACTTCTAAAAACTTATTTTTAACAGTTAACATATGAGTTTTATGTTGACGTATGTCCTCTTTCCCATCGGGTACATTGTATATTTTGATACTGTTATATTTGTCTTTTGATTTGTTGACTTGTTTTAACTTTTCAACTAATTTGCGTGTTGAACCAATGAACAAAACAATATATACACCGACTAAAACTCCACAAATTACTCTCTAACTGAGTTGAACTTGTCTTGTTTAAGTGGTACTACATATATGAACTTGTTCATATATTTGTTTGAATATTTAAATTTCCCTATCGATTCTAACTGTTTATTAGCATGATTATATATTTATATGTGTCTTGTTTTTGTTTATTTTTACAAAAATAATATAAAATGTATGTTACTTATTATCTGTTTAAATATCTCTCGGATTAGTTATGTCACACTTCATTTCTGCGTCCTCTATGTTGAACCAAAACAAGCTGGAAGTTCATAACTATTTGGATTTGAAACGAAACGTTGAAACTGTTCTAACATATGAGGGTTTCAAGTATGTATTGGTTGAAGAAAGCCCCATCAAACCAGAAGATGCTACGTATAAGCAGATTAAGGCCTATGAAATGGCTCAGGGTTGATGAGATGGCAAGGTGCTACACTCTTTCCTTAATATTGACTGTCTGGCAGCATCAAATCCAGTCCATAAATCTGCTTACGATATGCTCGGATCTCTCAAAGAGATGTTTGGAGAGCAGAATCGTGCTTCCAAACAGGTTGCCATAAAGGCTATCTTAACCACTAAAATGGTTGAAGGATCACTTGTCAAGGATCATGTGTTGAACATGATGAGTTATCTGAATGAGCTTGAGATACATGGTGGTGCTATTGATATGGAATCTCATGTGGAGATGATCATACAGAATCTACTGGGCAATTTACAATAGTTTCGCTTGAATTATAATTTGAATAAAATGGATTTTCCTCTTACGAAATTGTTGAATGCACTGACAGCGACATAATCCATTATCAAGCAGCAAACTCCTCTCTTTGTGGCATACATGGTGGGGGAACATATCTCTTCTTTGTTTAAACCGGTTAAATCCCAAAAGAAGAAGAAGAAGTCATGAAAGGTTGTGGAACCCATAGGTGCGACAGGTGGTGTAGCTAAGACTAAGGGAAAGTGCTACCATTGCACGCAACACGGTCACCGCAGGAGGCAATCCCTGACTGTCAAGACAAATGAAGAACAAAAGTAATTCCTGTTTAAATGTCATTGAAATTTTTTTAGTGATTGTTTCTACCCAATTATGGGTTGTAAATTCGGGAGCAATTGACCATGTCTGTACTTCTTTGCAGGGGTTTCAATAAATGTGGCAGCTAAGTGAGAATGAAGTTTGTGTTTTTCATGTGGATGGGAACAACCACCAGTCGTAATAATAGGAAATATTTCTTTTTGTTTTAGTAATTCCAGAATTCTGTTTTCAAAAGATGTTCTTTAATTATGTACCTTCGATTAGAAGGATTTGCTTTCCGTTTAAAATATAATTGATGCTTGTTATGAAGTTTTATTTGCAAATAATTGTTATGTTATTAAGTATGATAAGCAATTCATCCATTGTTCTCCTAACACCACAAGCATTTTACGTGGAAACCTCCTTACTCAATGGAGTAAAACAACGACCTTTCGTACATGACTTTCAACTGTTTCACTAATCTTCCTTAAGCAAAAGTGAACCCAATTACAACCAATGTGAGAAAAAATTATTAATCTCACGACCATGTAATCTACCTATTACTTGAAGAGTCTAAGCAAATACAACACTGCCCACAAAACTATCACATCTAGATAACTAGATTTTTTCTAAGCGGATACAACACCACCCACTAAATCATCAAACTCTAGATGATTTAGAATTTCCCCGAGCAAATACAACACTGTTCACTAAGACACCACGACTTTGGATGACTTATACTTTGCTAAGCGGATACCACACCGCCCACTATACCATCTAACTTTAGATCACTTAGAATTTGAAGAAGAAACAAAATAATGTTGCCCACTAAATCAGTTAACACTAAATGATTTAAACTTTTACGAATCGGAAACAAATATTTGAATCCTTTATAGATTAGGAAAAAATTTACAATGTAAACACAGAAGATATAATCCTAAGACAACTAGACAGCTTACAGCTCTATCAGGTCCCTGTTGCTTTTGAGGATAATACTTCTTGAAGAAGGCCTTTTGATTTTGAGCTTTTGGATTGTCTGAAATCCAAAACTTTGTTTGCTAAAACTTAATGTTTGTGTTGTTAGATAAGAGACTAAATTGAAAAGAACACAAACCCTTGGGACAAGGCTATTTGCTGAGAGCTTGTTGTTCTCAAAAGTTGTGCACCAACCATATTAGAGTTGGCAGCTTTTTCACAGCTGTCTTTTCGTCCTTTTCATGTACACACACTTTACGAGACCAGGTCCATTGTTGCGTTCATTGATTCTTGAGTTCTTGACAAAAACTTGTTGGCTCTTTCTCTTCTTGAATGAATGAACATAATATGTTGTTTGTCATGTTGAGAGTATCAGCCACAAAGATTTATTAACCGTTGGACAAAAAACCTCTTCCATTCTGATTGGTTTAGTACGTTGGGACCTCACCTACCATTGACAGGACAACTTTACACTTGTACACCATTATATCATATGGAGAGTAGTCTGCTGGGGACCAAGTCCCTGCATTTCAGAGCCATTAAAATAGACAATGTCGTTCACTATTCTTATTAGTGTAGCACACTGCACTTTCACCTACCACCTGACATGACAACATTATAGTTGTAACCAGGATAAATCCGGACGAGAGCACTATGCTTGGGTTTGGGTCCTTGTATTTGATAAGATCGACAAAACACCTAAAATATAACATTTCCCCCTTTTTGATGAAGAAATACAAATATTCCGCATGATGAGTTTATTCATTCACTTCCCATTTCATCTTTCCCAACACTAGAGGATCCTTTCTTGGATCTAGTCCACGGTTAAATTCTAGATTTGTGAGGATCATCAAAACACCTAAAATATAACATTTTCCTCCTTTTTTATGATGACACACAAATGTTCGTCATATTGAGTTTCCTTGTAGTCAGTCCCACTATCAAGGATCTGGTTCCTTGTTAGATCCATAAGTTTTTATAAATCATCAAAATTTAACATTAGCTCCAAAATAATATTTCCCCCCTTTTTGATGATAACACACTTATTCATGTTCCCCTTTTCACTAGTTCCCCTATCAACAACATTATTCGGGTGACTGGATTGATTCCAAGTGTGTCAAATCATTAAAATTTCTCATCATCAATAAAAGTTTTGATGATGACAAACTTGTTCAACACTTCTTCCCCCTATCGAAATGACCATATCTTCTTCAAGTGGTTAGATTTGACTCCCCCTATCGACATGACCATGTCCACTTCAAATAACTAACTTCATTCTCACACCTTAACAACTTTTCCCACTTTTGACATCATAGAAAAGGGTTAAAGCAGTAAACCAAGTTGACAAAAATGCAGTTCAAGAAGAATCATGCAACTTGTGCAACACTAATCATGAGTAAAAATGCATAAAATAGTGAGAAAAGTCAGTAGAAACAAGGCATTTTCTTATCATTCATCAGTAAAAGATCAACAATCAAAGCATTGCAAATAATATTATGAAGAAGAACCAAGGCAATACCCACTGAGTTTCGATAGAAGAAAAAAATAAGGACTAACATAGGAATTTAGTGAGAGAGCGGATGACGTAGGAGCAAGGGATGGAAAGAATAGAAGTAGTAGAACATATCCCATAGCATGATTTTAAGAAGCTTCTCTTAAGGTTAAACATGCTTTGATGCCAATATTTTTTGGTTGTACCTGGACTTTCTTATTATTCCTTCAAAATCTAAGCCTTCAACCAAACTATTTTATCATCCATGTTAACAAGAGAAATTGTCATAACTTTCATATAAAGCCTGAGTTTCTCATGAAAAAAGGATTCACAAGATTATACTTACTCAAGGCCTCCAATATTAATAGATCAAAAATAGAGGATTGATTATTTTTTTTGTTCACAGTCCCTCCAATTAAGAAAACTTTGAGTTCTCAAAATATCATCCTCTTCCTTTTATTTTAAATATTTTTTCCAGCTTTTTATTTTTGCTTGTAGGACCTGGTCCCGCTTCACACTCTGAAATTTCTTTATGAGAAAATTCTCCAGTAGGAACAAAGGTTTTAAGAATTTGAAGTGTTTTTGAGAGAAGGTAAAAGAGGATATCGAGTATTTTTGAATTTCGGAATGGAATATGAGTTTTTTTGGGGATATAGAAAGACATATAGAGTATAAGGGAATTGCAAGCAACTGTCATCTTGGTATTCAAATGATGGCACAACGGTCCTACATGTAGCAATTGCAACGGTTCTCATACATAATTCAAAATGCAATGTTAAGAGTTCTAACCTTCGAAAATGGAACAGGTCCTTCTCTGTATGTTAAATGTGATTGCCTAGATCTGTCCTGACCTCCCTTTTCCTTCAGGCCTTTTTCCATGTGTGTATATGTAACATTCTGAAAAATTCCATGTCAAGTGAAGAACCTAATATGACTTTAAGAATGCATATTGGGATACATAAGCCTTCCAATGCCCAATATTGAGAAATATTGAGCGTAGTATAGAAAATTTGCTAAGGGGCATTAGCCAATTTCTATATAATGCCCAAATAAGTAAAATATTGGGCATATTAAAAAATATTGGCTTAAAGAATGTTAGCCAATTTTCTAAGTATTAATGAGTTTGTTTAAGAGATGTACCTGCAATGAAGACACTAAGCTAAAATACATTAAATTTCAATCTACAACATAGGTGCTAGGCATCCATATGTCAAGCCTAGGCACCATAGCACGTGAACAATCAAAATGGACCGTAGATTAAGTAGTACCCAAGGACATAGTGAGGATCCTTGGGACAATAAGTAAACATTACAAATGAACCATCAAGAATACTTAGTTAGGAAAGTACAACCAACGCATGTGCAAGCCCATGTGCAGGCACATGGGGAGAAACGGCAAAAGAGGGGACCACCCTTACTGAATTTGGTTATGGTAGTTAAGGAGCAGGCGTGCATAAGGGTTCCACCATGTGAGGCCTAGCTCTCTAACTAATTCTAGACTCTAACCTACTGACCTAACTAAATAACTAACCTAGGACTAACAAAAATAAATTATCTGGTACAACCGACAACCTAAGACTTAATTGAGTGACACTAACCTAGTAACTAGATAAAGAGACAACCTAGTACTTAACCTAGGATGGTCCAAAAGGATAAGTTATGGTCCCAAAGACTTAGGGGTACTTTAGTAATTACCCTAGGTCCCTTAATTAATGTAATTAATCAAAATTTCAAATATTGGTTGAGACATAGCCTATTTCTAGATTTTCGGTCAAGTCAATGTTCTCCTATGTTTAGTCAACCTAGGAGGGGCATTTTGGTAATTAACTAATTAATTTAATTAATTAACTTATTCAACCTAAGTTGAATGACTCAATATCAGTTCCTAAGACTTAGACTCACGTTCAAACACAAGGAAATACACGACACAAAACAGTAAGCAAGCGAACGAAAGAAAAACAGAAAGTTCCATTGATTCTCTTAGCCAATTTCAAGGTTTTCTTCAAGGTTTCATACAAGTTGTTCTTCGTAGATTAAATTCTACATAAGGTACAGGTTTTATCTCCTCCATTGTTTCTCCAAGAGTATTTTCCAACGTCTTGAATCTATGAAATCTCAAAACTAGGGTTGTTTCCCAATGTTCCTGTTGAACGTCCTTTTTCCCTAGTATCCTTCTTTCCGATTCCACTGAGTATATAGATGTAGTCTCGATCATGTTGTTGGTATGTGGTGCTGGATGATCTTAATGTGTATGTTACTTGATCAATAAATGTCGAATGAGCCTATAAGTATACTCGTATGATTTTAAGTATTCCTTACGTGAAATAAAGAATGATTTTATGTTAAGTTGTGCCTGAAAGTGCTAAGCATTGTTGTGGTACGGTCATAGTGTATAGTAATTGTTAAATGTGACTTGTTGAAGATGATATGTTCATTAAAGTATTCATATGTGGCTATCCGAAATGGCTAATAATTTTATGCCTAAGTTATGATATAAAATTGGCTAGTAATGATTTCATGAAATTATATTTGAATGAATGTTTGTCTTGTACCAATAAATTGGTTATGAAGTCATTGCCAAATTTTCTAGGCCAATACTAATTTTCTGTCAATCGCATATAACTTATACATTGGAATGACAACTTAAGCACATCTAAGATAATTCAATGAATCCATATCCAAGGGAATGCCAATCATTGGGACAATTCCCAACATGCCCTAACCAAATGAACTATGAACATAAGTATTTCATTGAATGAAGTTCTTAATGACCATAAATGATGATATGAAGCTACCAAATGAACGTAAGCAAGTAAAGTGAGTATTAGCATAATTAAAAAGTGTCTAAGTAAAGAAAGTGACCTGAATGAGGTGTTAAATGAATTGAGACAAGTCTCACTTACAGCGAAGATACTATGTTAATATACTCATGAAGAAGGGTGTTAGAATGTGTGAGACAAGTCTCATTAACACCAAAGATGTTATGTGTAACACCCCGTAGCCAAAATAGGCAAAAATTAGTTTTTCAGAAAAATCTGCAGGTGCTACCAACGGTGGCATCAATGGACCGTAGCCGGAACCACGGTCCGTCCTGCACAACCGTCGATGGGATCAAAAACTCCCAAAATTTTCAGCCTAGAAAAATTGGTTAAGTCTTGGACGACTGACGAACTTATGGTTGGTAGGTCAAACGACGGTTCGCAGTTCGTGAACATTGATCAAGACTCCCTTTAACTAGTCTCTGACAAGAGCTATGGATGACCAGCATGGTTCGTAGGTGGACCTACGGTCCGTAGGTGGAAAATTTGCAGCCATTTAAGAGGAAATGAAGTTGGGTCAATGTAAAATGATCATAACTCTTAGAACAAAATGAATTAGGTCTCCCATGATCTACCCACAGATAGATAATTAAATTATCTTTCTATATCCACTGACCTTGTTAAAATCAGACCTCCGAGTAAAAAGTTATGCCCATTTTAGTAAAGGCCTGTCATATAGGCCCTCACGACGGACCCAACGACAGGGCGTCGGGCGCACGACGGACCGTCATTCCTGGACGTCGCGAGGCCCGACAGCAACCTTCCTAGGGGTCTTTTTGACCTTTCTCACTCTGTTTAAACCCTAAGTTACGTCGTTTTGACCCTAAATCATCAGATTTTAGTCAGTTTAAGCCTAGAAACATAATTAAAACATATCCAAGTCCAATCATTAAATAAAAACTTAGAAAATTAGAAGCAAGAAAGGAGAAAAAAGCTCAAGAACCCTACTTCAAGAACGCCACAAGCTCCAGTAGTTCCAGCCCCGAAACATAAGTATTTTTCCGTGAATTTCATCACCAGGTATGTGGGATTTCACTAGTGGGTTCCTTTCACCCATTGGGTCCTTAGTTTCAATCAGTTCTTGATTCCTTTATCATGATTAAACCTAAGGTTTCTAGAAATTTGATATAACTTCATGAATTTATTAAATATATGTTCCAAATCAGATTATCATGTTATTACTTAGATTATCGCATGAATTTGAGAACCCTAGTTTTGTATTTCTTTAGTTCTTGAATTACACATGCTAGTTCATATATTTCAGACACTTCAGATATATATGTCTCAGTTATAAATGCATAATTACAAGATTAATTGTTGCATCCTTAGTTTGTATGTTCAGTTTTGAGCTATCCAGTATTTACTGAAATTCAGATACAATCTGTTAATTTACAGAATTCATTGGGAGTAGTATAATACCGAGTTGGACTAGGGTTTAGCGTACCCAATAGTCCCAGAACTACTAGCCGAGTAGGTTGTAAGTCCCCTCTGTGGGCAATCATTTTAGTGATCACGCTAGCATGCCTTTATACTTTTGGCAGGGTATATTGGGTCCTCTCGATGGGTACATTGGACTCCACATTTAGCTCATGTGCTTTTATTATCGGTTATTAGTAGCTCCCATAGTTCAGTAAGACTATCTGCATTGACCATTTATCCGTATATTCAATATTCAGTTTCAGCATGTTATAAATTGGTCATTGCATACAGTTAGCTAAGAAATCAGCAAATCACGTTTAGATTATTATACTTGTTTTTGTGCTTGTTCAGTTATGTTTTATTTCAGTTGTACTCTATCTTACATACTCAGTACCTTTCAAGTACTGACGCATACGTGTGCTACATCTTCTCGTGATTTAGGTTTAGGTTCTCAACATCTAGATCACTCATAGATCAATTTCCCGATCTCCAGTTCAGCACATTCAGTGGTGATTCCTCATTCTCCGAGGACAACAGTCATGAGTTTCATTTCAATCTTTAGTCATTTAGTTTCAGTTTTTGCTAGATTTTGGCTGGGGCTTGTCTTAGTATGTCTAGTCTAGTTTAGAGGCTATTTTCAGACATGGTTAGATTCAGCTTAGTATTGAGTTAATATTTCTTTTGTATTAAACTCATTGTTTTCAAATATATCAGTTATAGAATATGGGTATTCCCCATTTTTTCATTTTAAGTATGATTTAGATTCCGCAACAGTTTATTATCTTTAGTATACTCATGATCATGCCAGCAGGGTTAGCTTGGGATCACTTGTGGTCCTAGGTTCCGTGTCTGCTTCTCGGGGGTAGCTCGGGGCGTGACATTATGCAAGGATAAATTAACATTTCATCAATGTAAATAAAGTGATAAAAAGGCATCAATAGAGTAAGTAAATCTCAATCTAGAAGCAAACTTCCATAATGTTTGAGTCAACTCTAAAAGATAAAAAGATAAAGAATGTGATCAAAGCATTGATAGACTAGCTATGAGCTTGTGCTTGCATGTAAGTCTCATGAGATGAGGCTCCACCTTAATGGATATGAGTCTCCAAATATCTCCTAGTCTTTAAACTATGTATGGCCAACACGGGAACTAGCATGTGGATTCCATCTAAGAGAGCTACGTATGTTTCGGTCTCACCTTGTCCAATGAGATCACCTCTTTTCGGTGTGGGGAAGACACCGGATTTCATGTTTAGCTTACATTATCTATGTCGGTTAATGCGCAAAAGAATGTTCTTGGTGCACTTTAGACATGAGCAACCCCTTTTTGGTGTGGGGTAAACACTTGACATGGATTCACTTTAGCCGGTGAATTACCCCTTTTCGGTTTGGAGCAGACACGACATTTCATGTTAACTCACATGATGTAGGATTCACTTTTGTTGGGGAATCACCTCTTTTCGGTGTGGGAAAGACATTGATTTCATGTAGCTTCACATGATCTTAGTGCTACAGACTTCTCCAAGAAAATAACAAGAAAGAAGAGATGTAAGTTCAAGGAGAACTAACAAATTAAGAGGTATGAATACCAATGTTCATAAGAATGAAGTCCTAATAAGTAAAGGGCATAGCCAATAATGAATCCTCATGTTATGAATATGATCAATCCAAATAAGATTGGCTTATAAGGACTTTGTATAATTGGCAAAACATCATATCCAAACAAGATTGACTTATAATGATTTCTTAAATTATCTAAAGAGATGCCTAATAGTCTTAACCAATAAAGATTGGCTTAATAAGATTTCATGCCCAATTTGTAGTTAAATCATTTCCTTATTCTTTTGAATTACTTACCTGATTCATTATAAAATGGGACTATAAGGAATCATTGCACTTTTAAGTAAAACATAGGATCAAAGGAGATATTTGAACTAGACAACAATAAGAAGTAAAAGACTGGAAAAAAAACTAAGTATGGGGAAAGAGGCTCGTGGGTTGGGGCATCAAAATCCAAAAAACATTTTGCTCGAGTTGTTCTAAAATTATGTTGATGATTCTACGGTCTTATATTCATATATAATATTAGTTGTGTGATTTGAATTAATTAAAATACGTCATATTCATACCACTAATCACGAATAACGAATTTGAAAAGTCTAGTGATAATACTTTCCAAACATGGCATGTTGTTATAGGAAGAGCTTTCCTTGATCATGCATAGTCCCTATGTGTAGTTGTGCATACACCCATATTTAGTACAAGTGTATACTAACCCTATACTATTATTATCTTTTCAGGTGAAGGTCAGAGAAAAGGTTGAAGATTCATTGAAGTTGTTTGGATTGTCGATCTCCAGACTTTGGCAGGTCCTCTTGATGTTAGAGGATACTACACTTATCTATCTAGATTAGTACTTCAGGCAAAGCTAGTGGATGTTGTCCCTAGCGTTTCTTTTCAGGCATTTATTTCGAAGCTTTGTAGTAAAGGCTGCTTTGGCAAACTATTACATTATATATTGATCTTTTGATTTGAATTGATTCATCAATTGTAGATGGTTCTTGTAATTTGAGATTATTAGAATATTATTCTATATGTAATCATATGAAGTCTATGTATACTTCACTACGTTTTAAAAGTTTTAAATTTTCTGCAAATTTAACTATATGAATGTGATGAAAACTAAGAAGGGGCTTGTCTGTGACCTCTGAGAGATTAACAACGCCGGTCGCGATTTGGATTCTAGAATCCAGGTCGTGACATACTTTGTATCAAGCATTAGGTTAAATTACCTAGGAACTAAACCTCAAAACAACCACGTTAAGTAGTTTCTAACTTATGGTTGTGAAGCGCGCCACAATCATGACTAAGAGACTAAGTGATGTTAGGAAATTTCCCTTCTTCTACTCTTTATCGTGCCATGTGGAGCTTTGACATTTTGTATCATTCTAGAATTGAACTTCCTTCTTGTGTGGGCACTGTAGAAAAATGAACACAAAAAGAAACGCAGGCAGGAGAGAAGTGAGAGCAGCACTGGTTCAGAAGGCCCAAGCCATCACTACTCAGGCACAGGCTATCACAGCCCAGGACACTAGAAAGGGTGCTCCCAGGGAGAACCCACTTGCTAGCACCATGGCCAGCAGATTGAGGGATTTCACCAGAATGAATCCTGTAATCTACTTTGGGTCCAAAACTAATGAGGATCTTCAGGAGTTTGTAGATGAGGTCTACAAAATTCTTTGTTCCATCGGTGCTAATGAAAAGGAAAAGGCTGGGTTGGCTGCATACCAGCTCAAGGATGTGGCTCGGGTATGGTACAAAAAGTTTTGAGATGGACGAGTTGTCTAAGGCACTAGATTAAGGTTCTATGCTTTGAAAGGTAGAGAGGAGTAGGAGAAGTCAGCTGATGTGGTCACTGGTACCTTGCATGTCTTTCCTTTTCGTGTGTATCCATTGTTAGATCCAAAATCCACCTTGTCTTTTGTTACTCCTTTAGTAGCTAGTAAATATGATTTGCTTCCTGAGATCTTGCATGAACCTTTTGTAGTAAGTACTCCCTTAGGAGACAACATTAGAGTTGAAAGGGTATATAGAAATTGCCCATAACTATTCTTGATAGATTTACCTATGCTGACCTAATAGAATAAACCATGCTTGAATTTGACATAAATTTTGGGTATGTATCGGCTCCATTAGTGTTATGCTACCATAGACTGTTGAAACAGGGTAGTAAGGTTTCATTTTCCTAATGAGTTAGAACTGGAATGGGAAGGGCGTAGTTCAAATCCAAGCCAAAAAGTTTCTAATCTTAAAGCCAATAAGATGTTATCCAAAGGGTTAGGAGCCGATGAGAACCTTTCTTACGAAGAGGTTTCTATTGAAATTTTAGATTGCCAAGTGAAACGGTTGAAGAAAAAGGAGTTTGCCACCGTAAAGATGTTATGGAGAAACCACCTTGTTGAGGGAGCAACATGGGAGGTCGAGGACGACATGAGATCCCGTCACCCTCACTTGTTCAGTTCTTGAGGTTAGATATACTCTTCCTAAGTCTAGTTTTTTTTTAAGAAACTCTGAGTTGTTATGCATTAGCTGATTTAATGTTGAGTCCATAATTGTGTGTTTTATGCTTGCACTATATGAGTTAAAATAAATTCATGCTTGCATTCATGTTGTTGTTTTTGTATAGCATAGACATGGTTTTTGTGTTGCATGAGTTGTGATGTGCATTAAGTTAGGTGTGATTGAGAAGGAAGTTCCTCAATCTCAAATATGAAGCTTCAGATAAGCTTGAGTAATATGAATCATTCTGAGTAAGTGTTAATCAGAAATTCACTTTCCGAGCATGTTAAAGTGTTTTCGAAAATCACCCTCTTTATTTTATAAATGATGTATAGTGTCATTCGGGGACGACTATTCCTAAGGGTGGGATAAGGTAACATTCCGAAAAATTACATGTCTAGTGAAGAGCCAATAGGTCTTTAAGAATGCGTATTGGGGATGCATAGGCCTTACAATGCCCAATATTGAGAAATATTGAGCATAGTATAGAAAATTTGCTAAGAAGTATTAGCCAATTTCTATAAAATGCCCAAATAAGCAAAATGATGGGCATACTTTGGAAAATATTGACTTAAAGGGTGTTAGCAAATTTTTCTAAGTATTAATGAGCTTGTTTAAGAGATGTACCTGCAATGAAGACCCTAAGCTAAAATACAATAACTTAAAATAGATAAAAATAGGTGCTAGGCATCCATTTGCCAAGGCTAGGCACCATAGCACATGATCAATTAAAATGGGCATGTAAATTAAGCAGTGCCCAAGGAAATAGTGAGGATCCTTGGGACAATAAGTAAACATTACAAATGAACCATCAAAAATAGTTAGTTAGGAAAGTACAACCAACACATGTGCAAGCCCATGTGCATGCACATGGGGAGAAACGGCCAAGGAGGGGACCACCCTAACTGAATTCGGTTATGGTAGTTAAGGGGCAGGCGTGCATAAGGGTTCCACCATGTGGGGCCTACCTCTCTAACTAATTCTAAACTCTAACCTACTGACCTAACTAACTAACTAACCTACGACTAACAAAAATAAATTATCTAGTACAGGCGACAACCTAAGACTAAATTGGGTGACACTAACCTAATAACTAGATAAAGAGACAACCTAGTACTTAACCTAGGATGGTCCAAAAGGACTAGTTATGGTCCCAAAGACTTAGGGGTAATTTATTAAAGACCCTAGGTCCCTTAATTAATGTAATTAATCAAAATTTCAAATATTGGCCGAGACATAGCCTATTTCAAGATTTTTGGTCAAGTCAATGTTCTCCTATGTTTAGTCAACCTAGGAGGGGCATTTTGGTAATTAACTAATTAATTTATTTAATTAACTTATTAAACCTAAGTTGAATGAGTCAATATCAGTTACTAAGACTTATACTCACGTTCAAACACTAGGAAATACACGACACAAAATAGTAAGCAAGCGAACGAAAGAAAAACAGAAAGTTCCATTGATTCTCTTAGGCAATTTCAAGGTTTCATACAAGTTGTTCTTCGTAGATTAAATTCTACATAAGGTATGGGTTTTCTCTCCTGCATTCTTTCTCCAAGAGTATTTTCCAACGTCTTGAATCTATGAAATCTCAAAACTAGGGTTGTTTCCCAATGTTCCTGTTGAACGTCCTTTTTCCCTTGTATCCTTCTTTCCGATTCCAATGAGTATATAGATGTAGTCTCGATCATGTTGTTGGTATGTGGTGATGGATAATCTTAATGTGTATGTTTCTTGATCTGTAAATGTCGAATGAGCCTATAAGTATACTCGTATGATTTTAAGTATTCCTTACGTGATATAAAGAATGATGTTATGTTAACTTGTGTCTGAAAGTGCTAAGCATTGATGTGTTACGGTCATAGTGTATAGTTACTGTTAAATGTGACTTGTTGAAGATGATATGTTCATCAAAGTATTCATATGAGGCTATCCGAAATGGCTAATGATGTTATGCCTAAGTTTTGATATAAAATTGTCTAGTAATGATTTCATGAAATTATATTTGAATGAATGTTTGGCTTGTGCCAATAAATTGGTTATGAAGTCATTGCCAAATTTTCTAGGCCAATACTAATTTTATGTCAATCACTATTAACTAGAATATTGGAATGACAACTTAAGCACATCTAAGATATTTCAATGAATCCATATCCAAAGGTATGCCAATCATTGGGACAAGTCCCAACATGCCCTAACCAAATGGACTATGAACATAAGTATTTTAGTAAATGAAGTTCTTAATGTCCATAATTGATGTTATGAAGCTACCAAATGAACGTAAGCAAGTAAAGTAAGTATTAGCATAATCAAAAGGTGTCTAAGTTAAGAAAGTTACCTGAATGAGGCGTTAAAAGAAGTGAGACAAGTCTCACTTACACCTAAGATACTATGTTAAGATACTCACAAAGAAGGGTGTTAGAATGTGTGAGACAAGTCTCATTTACCCCAAAGATGTTATGTAAGGACAAAATTCACATTTTATCAATATAAAGAAAGGGATGACGAGTCATCAATAGAATAAGTAACCTCAATCTAGAAACAAGCTTTCATAATGTTTGAGTCAACTCTAAAAGATAAGAAGATAAAGAAAGTGAGTTAAGCGTTGATAGACTAGCTATGAGCTTGTGCTTGCACATGTAAGTCTCATGAGATGAGGCTCCACCACAATGGATAAGAGTCTCCGAATATCTCCTAGTCTTTAAACTATGTCTAGCGTATGTTTCGATCTCACCTTGGCCAGTGATATCTTTTATTTTTGGTATGGGGAAGACACCAAATTTAATGTTTATCTCACATGATCTATATCGGTTAATCCTCAAAAATATGTTCTTTGTTCACTTTAGCCGTGACACACCCTTTTTATATGTGGGGTAAACACTTGACATAGATTCACTTTAGCCGGTGAATCACCCCTTTTCGGTGTGAGGCAGACACTGTATTTCAGGTTAACTCGCATGATCTAGGATTCACTTTTATTGGTAAATCACCTCTTTTCGGTGTGTAGAAGACATTGGATTTCATGTAGCTTCACATGATCTTAATGCTACAGAATTATCTAAGGAAATAACAAGAAATAAGATATGTAAGTTCAAGGAGAACTAAGAAATTAAGAGGTAAGAATGCCAATGTTGATAAGAATGAAGTTCAAATAAGTAACGGGCATAGACAATAATGAATCCTCATGTTATGAATATGATCAAGCCAAATAAGATCGGGTTGTAATGATTTTTTAAATTATGTAAAGAGATGCCTAATAGGCTTAACTAATAAAGATTGACTTAATAAGATTTCATGCCCAATTTGTAGTTAAATCATTTTCTTAATCTCTTGAATTACTTACTTGACTCATTATAGGTATGGGACTATAATGAATCATTGCACTTGTAAGTAAAACATAGGCTCAAAGGAGATTTTTGAACTAGACAACAATAAGAAGAAAAAGACTGGAAAAAAAATAAGTATGGGGAAAGGGGCTCTGGGGATGGGTGCATCAAAATCCAAAATTTTCGCTCGAGTTGTTCTAAAATTATGTTGATGATTCTAAGGTGTTTTATTCATATAGAAAATGAGTTATGTGCTTTGAATGCATTAAAATATGTCACTTTCGAAACATGGCATGTTGTTTTTAGGAAGAGCTTTCCTTAATCATGCATAGTCCGTATGTGCATGTGTGCATACACCCATACTTAGTACAAGTGTGTACTAACCTTATACTATTGTTATCATTTAGGTGTAATCAGAGAGAAGGTTGAAGATTCATCAAAGTCGTTTGGATTATTGATCTCCAGACTTTGGTAAGTCGTCTGGATGTTCGAGGATGAGACACTTATTTATCTTGATTAGTACTTTAGGCATATCTGGTGGATGTTTTCCCTAGCGTGTCTTTTAGGCATTTATTTCAAAGCTTTGTATTAAAGCCGTTTTGGCAAACTATTACATTATACATTGATCTTTTGATTTGAATTGATTCGTCAATTGTAGATGGTTGTTTTAATTTGAGCTTATTAGAATATTATTCTATATAGTAATCATATGAAGTATATGTATAGTTCACTATGTTTTAAAAGTTTGAAATTTTACACAAATTTAACTATATGAATGTGATGAAAGCTAAAAAGAGACTTGTCTGCGACCTCTAAGAGGTTTACGACGCAGGTCGCGATTCGAATTTCATAATCCGAGTCGTGACAGTATACCTACAGAAGGTATAAAACTTAAATTGCCAAAACATAAATAACTGAAAACAAGGATACCTGCTGTCTTTGCATGGTCATGAGAGATTGGTTCAGGCAGAATCCATTCAATTCAATTTCAGCATCTCCAACTTTAATTTACTTATCTTTACCAGATCCCTCGTCAGAGCTTTTGTGAAGACATCAGTTATTTGATCTGCCAAACATGATCACACCAACCTGCATCTTCCACATAGCTTGCCTCAATTGTTGAAAAAACAACAAAATCTTACCATTTATTCCCATAAAGGAGATATAAGCCCATTAAATGAGTAATTCTTGCTCTTTCTATCAACTTAATACCCAGCAAACTCAACATAACCATATTCCTCCAAGTAAAAACGTCTCCTGGTGGACAGAATAGAACCAGGTCCCTGTCTTCTTCAAATGTCTTAGGATTCTCTAAGCAGCTTTGAAATGTGATTCGGTTGGACAACCAAGAAATCTGGAATCAATCCTAACACTTGTATCACTTATATCTGGAACATATTTATCAGCTTCCATCATCGAATTGATCCTCATAGGAGTATCGGTTGACTTGAATTCCATAATATGAAACCTCTTCAATAGCTTCTCTGAGCTGGAACTAGGTCCCTGTTCTTGAAAAACTGGTCCTTCCATAGAAGTTTGGTGAAGATATCAGCCACTTCATCTTCTATTTTGGAAAGCTTTAGATATTTTCTTGATTTATAGATCTGAGAAGAAATTTAATTCTTCCATCATGCTGACTTCACAACTCACTACTCATGTGTCCAGCAGACTCTTCACCCAACCTTCTTAGAAGTTGCTTCAAAGGTAATACCATCGAGGTATACTTGAATAATCAACAAGTACTTTCCTTGTGATTTCAAAAAGAGGATTTTGTTGATTTTACCTCTATCAGAGCCATCATTGAAGAAGAACTTGGACAACCTATTAGCTTGTTGAGAATCGAGTGGTATACTTTGCTTCTTTCAAACTGAACTTCAACAACTTCTGCATTCTCACCTTTACAGTTCACATTATCAATTTGAACTACATCATCTATGTTACTTGTTGGATTCATGAAGATGATGTTCTTCAACAAGCTCATTGTTTAGACCATTTCTTTGAATATAAATAAGCTCTTTCATCTCAGAAATTCTTTGTTTTGCATCTTCCCAATTCTTCCTGATTTATCACAAGAACACATGAACACCTTTTTCAATGAACTATTTTTGTTTATGCACTTGATAAGACTTGTTAAAGTAAAAATATCTCACATTCATTCTCTCATTATTGAGATCAAAATTCTCAATATCACCCTTTTAGTCACAAACATGTAACATTCACCACTTCAGCCGAAAGTTCTTTGGAAGATTAAACATTTTATTGTTCCACCTGAAGGAAGGCCTAATATGCTTCTTCTTTAACACAAGCATCACTAACTTTGTCATTTGCAATCTTACTTTGAGCAGACAATGGACCAGGTCCTTTGACACAAGTTTTTTTTTAGAGACAAGAGCTCAATTGGACAAGTCTCATGTCTCATAGAATCGTACTCTCGCCTTGAGAATTAAAGAAAGTTAGAATATTACAACGAGCATTGTTTAGATCATTAGTACATGTTCTCCCATCTCCTTCTTGTTAGCATCATCATTTGAGAGATCAAGTTGTGACCACCCATTTATCTAATAGAAGCTTACCTCAACTTTTTTATTACAAAATCTTTGAAACGCTTAGAAGATTGTACTTCAACTCATTGGCATACTAAATAACTTCAAAAAAGTGTTACACAGATTTTCTTGCCTACAGAAAGGTTTTTTTTTTTTTTCTATTTCCCAAGGAGACACCTCCACCTTGAAGTTCCTTGTGAGAGCAAGGAAGTTTTTAGTTTTCTCAGTCATGTACTATCCAAATCCATCATTCATACACCAACACCAACTGATGCTACCTCCTCCGACTTTCCTAGAAAAATCACTTGTTGGTCTTGGGAACCCATTTGACACGGAATTCCCAGTAAGTAGATAACGGAGTGATAAGAAAATATTTTGTCCAGTGTGGCATACCAATTTTCTTTAACTTAGGACAAGGCCCCTTTTTTTTAATGTTCCTTTGTTTGAAATAATTTGAAGAACTTTCTGGACTTTTCTTTCAAGCTGGACACTCCTTCTTCAGTTGAATATCTTTCCCGCAGTGCAAACATAGTTGATTGTCACCAACAACATTGTTTTTGGGGTGAGGATTGTATGGGGAATCTATCTTCTTACAACCCAACTCTCTTCTACTATTTTTACGATGGTTGATTACATTTGTAAGGATTCATAGGAAGTGGTCCATTTTAGGGATTTGCTCAGTTCCTTTTTTACACTGACCAGGTCCCTCTCCAACACCAAAATTCTTTCTACAGCCAAGTTCATCTTCATTTCAGCAGTGTGCAGCTTTTTTTCAAGATCTGGCTGTAAGTTGCTGGCCTCGTTCTTCTCTTTAGAAATTGTAATAGTCACCCTTTTTGTCTTTTCCTTCAAATATAGATATTCAGCTTCTAGAACAGCCATTTGTTTTCAAATATCATATATTTGGGTAGCCATCACAATTTTTTAAGCTATTGTTCAATAGATCCTTCTCAGTGGTTAGCTCATTGATTGAATCAAGAACTACAACAACTAGCTTTCTCAATTTTCGAATGGAAAATACATTCACATTAGTTAGATAAAGTTATCGTTTCATAAACATGTTCATCATCTGACTTTTCCATGAAAGAAAACATAACATCAAACCCATCATCATCATCTTGACTTTCAATATGGATGTATCTTCAGGTTGTTCTGACCTTCTGAGTCACTTAAAGAATTACCCAAGATATCTAGAGCCTCTTTCGCAACATGATCAACAATTTCTCTTTTACTTGACATGTCACGGACCTGGTTCCTGCTTTTGTTCTTATGTCCTCCGAAGTTGATACATTTTTGGTGCTCACCCTTGTGTATAGGGCAGTATATAATAAAGTGGTATGGTTTACCACACTTTAAACACACGTTATTTGAGTTTTTAGACCTGTCAATATTTCATTTCTTCATGAGACCTCCACTTTTTTTGTAACACTCCGGAAGTTCCATGACTTAGACTAATAAATATTAAAATGATGTTTCCAGACCTATAATGATTTTATGAACACAATTAGAACAGGTTAGATTCAAAACGACAAAGGAAGACTGTGACGTCCGAAAACTAGCTAAATTGAACTAGCAAATATCCCTATGTTTGGTAAACGTTTGGGAGTGTTAAATGAAGTCCAAAACTTGTAACAAGACTTTAAATAAGTAAAATATAGTACAAATGGTCCAAACATCAAGTAACGACTCCCCAAGGACTACCCGAGGGGTCCTTTAGGAGGACACAAACATTGGCGAGCAAGCTGCCAAAGGAAGCTTGCGGCAGCCAAAATGTGGGAGGCACTGCGCGTCGCGCAGCTAGCACAAGGAAATGCAAAATATTCCTAGAGACGTGGGGCCTCCACGAGGTCTACTCCCTCAACTGGGATTTTCAAATATAAATGTGAAACTATCCCCGCGTAGCGCAGCCACTTCCTAGATTCATCCGCATGATCTTTTAGTCAATTTAATTTCACAAAAGACCAATTTAGATGAGGGGTCTTTTGCGTATTTTAGAGGATGAGTTTATAATGGTTTTAGGTCAGTTTCAAACCATATACACGCAGTCCAAATCAGAATTAAAAAATCCCTCTCATCTCTCTCAAAACTCTCTCTCTATTCAACCACCATTGAAGAAAAAGAAAGCTAGAGGAAGAAGACGAAGTATCCAAGGTTTTCATTCAAAGTTCGTACATTAATTCATCAATAAGGTATGAGTTTTTTACTTTTGGGATTACTTTCCCATAAGGTCCTTTCAAAGATGATTTCCAACAATTCAATTCCTAGGATTTTTACTGTACAAACCGGTTTCCTTTCTACCTCGAGATTTATGATTAATGATGAAAAATAAAGATTTTCTTTGACTACTTAAGTATATATTAGTTGGGTAATTGATATGTAATGTTGGGTTTTCGTGTGAATTATGCTCTCTCCCTAAATAATGGATTTGTTATTGTTATATGTATCACTTAATGTCATGTAAATGTGGGGATTGGAACTATGGCTTGAATGAACTCATAAATGAACCTCTTTCCCTTAACCCTAACTATGAATTGGTCCTATGTATGACTAGAGTGGTTGGGATTGGTTATGTTATTGAGTATTTCACTATATTATTGGATGATTGTTGTGAATTGAGTGTAAGTTCTTGATGAAGATTCTTGGAAGCAATAGGTAAGTCTTCTAAAGTCATGATTTCTCAATTATGTTAATGTTAGCCTAATATTGATGTTTCTATGCATATATGTTGGGCTATGAATATGTTAGATGTGGGATTATGGTAAGGATATGATAATGCAAGGTTGATGATACTCTCTTTTATGTCTTACACACTATGATTATGATATTTTAATCTCACAAATGAAGGGTTGCAATGAAAGGACATTATCATCTAGATTTATAGAGCTTATGATCATTTTTATATGAGGATTGAATCTCCTATGGCCTATGATAAGACTAATGATTAATGATAACTTAAAGGCAATTCAAAAAAGGGGACTTTATCTTAGCACCGAGTGAACTACATATGAGAGGTGTCCCTTCCCAAATTGGAAGGTAGGTTCACCATCACTCCCATGAGATAGAGGCTGGCATGTAATTCTGACACTATGAGTCTATAATATATTTTTTAGTTCTTTAACTATGTTGCCTCCGTAGGAATGCTAGCTAGTGGACCCACCTAGAATGCTATGTTTATATTTTGGTTCTACCTTGGAAAGTAGACCATTTTCTTTCGGTGTGGGGTTTCATGACACCGGATTTCATGTTAAACTCACATGGTCTAATGTCAATTAAGGCAATTATTCCCTCAAGTAAAATGAATGACAAGTAAATTGACATTGACTAGGGTGACTTAAGCAGTCTACTTAGTATAGGTAGGGGTATGAGACTCTACCTAGACATTGCACAAGTCGACTCTAAGGGAAATCCTAGGAAATTGTTCTCATGTAATATGAATATGAAATGTATAATTCTTACGATATATGATGTTTCTCTTATATGATGTTGACTATGTTAATGAACATGAAATGGTCTATGTTGTTGTATGTGATGATGACTACTTATGATGTAAGTTGTATGAAGCAAAGCACTCTTTATGGTCTCCTATATTGTTTACTTGATTATGTGGGGTTATGGGGCTTCACGTGATCATTGCACTTGTAGGCTTGGGATGCGATTATTGGTAAGTGTTGTGTATGTTATGTTTATATGAACAATTGAACATGAAATGTTAATATGACTTTATGATGATATGTTTTGGTTATGATCATGTTTTATGTTGTGGTGATCCTTATCTTGTATATTCTCTATTGTATGTGCATTAAAGGCTTTCAAATGACTTCGCATATTTTCTAAAGAAATTGTCATTTTTCATGCATGTCCTTAAATGTTTACGTGCATATACTCATAATAAGTACATGTTGGCATACTAACCCCTTAATTTATATAACTACAAATGTAGAGTCCATCCATTGAAGATTAAGAAGGTCAATTGAAGAAGCTTGGAACTCTTTCTCCAAATGTTGGTAGGTCCTCATGTTTGGGAATGCTATCTTTTCGTTATTCCAGTTTATGAAGATTTTAGTAGTTTTAAGATATACTCTTTATTCTTTTTATTATTGAATTCTATTTTAGTAAGGCCTATATGTCATATTGACGTTGTATTTGCTAAGTCCAGGACTCGTATTCTTTTGATGGTTATATGTGAGACAGTTTTTAGACTATCGTATGTATGCTAATACGTTGCTAAGCGAGAAGTATAAGTATACTTCACATAGTATGCAAAAGTTTTTTTTAATTTTCTGTGATTTTTAACCAATAATATGTTATGACGAATGCTAAGGGCTTGTCTAAGTCCTCTGTGAGGACGATGATGCTGGCCGCGATCGGGGGTGCTTTCCGTCATGACAAAATTGGTATCAAGGCAAGAAGTTAAATTACCTAGGGTAAATCTCTCACTAAACCACATTATATAGTGTTTTGTTCATGGTTGTGAATTGCGCCACAATTATGAATGAGATGTTATGTGATGATTAGAAAAATTCTCTTTTCTTGGTAATCCTTTGTCGTGCCTCTAGTGTTTTGACGCTATGTGTGTTTTAGAATCTAATCCCTTTCTTGTGGTTATAGGCGATGAACACAAGAATTACAACCATGAGAAGAGTGGGAGAAGAGATAGCGAATGCGAGAGCTACTCCTCAAGGAAATTGAGTTCCTCCTCAAGAGCAAGTTGTTGTGAATGATCAAGTTCCGGTCAATCCTCCGTCCATGAAGGATGGTGAGGTAAGGGCAGACCTTCTCTAAATATCCCAAGCCAACACCACTCAATCTCATGCCATTATGGCACAATCTAACTGGGAGGTTGTACCTCGAGAGAACCAATATGATAGTAATATGGTTGCCTGTCTCAGAGATTTTACAAGGATGAATCCTGCTATGTTCTTTGGATTCAAGGTCGATGAAGACCCCCAATACTTTCTTGATCAGGTCTATAAGATTTTGTTTACTATGGGGTGAGTACTACTGAAAAGGATTAGCTTTCTGCCTATCAACTCAAAGACGTGGCTCAGACATGGTACAATCAATGAAAGTATAATCGTGCTTTAAAAGGTGGTCCCGTGACTCGGGAGATCCTTAAAAAGGCCTTTCTTGATAGATTCATACCAAGCGAGCAAAGGAAGCTAAGGTAGAGGAGTTCATCAACCTTCGTCATGAAGGTATGAGTGTTAAGGAATACAACATAAAGTTTATTGAGTTGTCCAAATATGCTTTCTCTTTGGTTTTGAATGATAGGTATGAAGTGAGTCGTTAGGTCACAGGCGTGTCCGAAGAGCTTGATGAAGAATGTCGATCAGCTATTCTTCATGATAACATGTATCTTTCTAGGTTGATGGTCCAATGCATAACAACTAGAGAGAGTCCTCTAAGAAAGAATAATTGAGAAGCTAAGAAGGCAAGGTCTTTTAAAAGTAGTTCTTCTAAGAGTAGGCTTGACATTTAAGACAAACCTAAGTTCAAGAAGATGTTTTCAAACCAAGTCCCTTAAAATCTCTCCAAGACTCGCAATGATAGGGTGTCTAACCCTAAATCTTAAAAGTGCAGAAATGTTGATTCGCCAAGAGAAAGACCAACGTGTGGTAATTGTGGTATGAATCAAGTGGATGAATGCGTTGTTGGAACGAATAGTTGTTATGGTTGTGGAAAAGGTGGCCATATGGTGAAAGATTGTCCTAATGTGAGAGGTCAAGTAAAGGGGAGTAGCAAAACTGAATCAAGCGGTCCTAGCTCCGTAGCTCCAAAAAGGAACAGTTTCTATGCACTAAATACTAAGGGTGAACAAGAGATCTCTCTCTCTGGCTGGTATGTTACAAGTCTTCTCTATTAATGTTTATGCTTTGCTTGATTAAGGTGCTACCCTTTCTTTTGTTTCACCTTTGGTAGTTAGGAAGTTTGATATACCTCCCCATGTTTTGATTGAACCCTTATGGGTGACTCGGTAGGTGCAAGGACAGTCTATAAGAAATGTCCTGTAATGCTACCCAATAGAGTTACTTTTGTTGACTTGGAAGAACTTCACATGTTTGATTTTGATATCATTTTGGTTATGTATTGCCTTCATGCTTGTTTTGCTTCCATAGATTGATAGACGATGGTAGTGAAGTTTCAATTTCCAAATGAACCCTGGGGTCAAATCATTTCTTGGTTGAAGGCTTGTAAGATGATAGCCAAGGGTTGTCTATATTGTGTGGTGATGGTTAAAAATCTAGAATGTGAAACTCCTCCTATTAAGTCAGTCCCCTTAGTGAGGGAATTTCCAGAGGTTTTTCGTGATGACCTTCTCGGAGTTCCTCCCGACCAGGAAATTGACTTTGGCATCGACTTATTACCGGATACGAACCCTATTTCAATTTCTCCATATCGGATGGCTTCGGCCAAATTGAAAGAGTTGAAGGTTCAACTAAAGGATTTACTACACAAGGGTTTCATTCAACCTAATATTTCTCCATGGAGTGCTCTGGTCTTTTTTGTGAAGAAGAAGGATGGGTCGTTTAGGATGTGCATTGATTATCGTCAACTCAATAAGGTCACCATAAAGAACAAGTATCCTCTCCCTCGGATCGATGATCTATTTGATCAACTCAAATGTGTTAACTATTTTTCCAAGATTGACTTAAGGTCAGGATATCACCAACTTAGCGTGAGTGGAGAAAATGTACCCAAAACAGCTTTCCGAACTAGATATGGTCACTATGAATTTCTAGTGATGTCTTTTGGGTTAACAAATACCCCAGCGGTGTTTATGGACCTAATGAATAGAGTTTTCCGAGATTACCTCAACTCATATATGGTTGTTTTTATTGATGATATTTTAATATACTCCTAGAACAAAAATGAGCATGAGAGTCACTTGAGGTTGGCCTTGCAAGTCCTCAAAGAATACCAACTTTATACCAAATTTAGCAAGTGTGAATTTTGGTTGAGGTCAGTTTCTTTTCTTGACCATGTTATCTCTGGTCAGGGTGTAGAGGTCGATCCGAAGAAGACGGATGCGGTTAGAAATCGGTCTAGACCTTTGACTCCCACTGACATAAGAAGTTTCTTGCGTCTATCTAGGTACTATATAAGGTTTGTTGATGGATTTGAATCTATTGCTTCTCCCTTGAAAGCTTTGACTCAAAAAAAGGTGAAGTTTGAGTGGTCGAAAGCTTGTGAAAAAGGTTGAAAATTAAGCTTACCCCCGCTCCGGTGTTGACTTTACCGAGGGTAATGAAGGCTTTGTGGTGTATTGTGATGCTTCCCGAGTGGTCTTAGGATGTGTCCTCATGCAACATGGAAAGGTGATCGCTTATTCCTCTAGGAAACTCAAAGTTCATGAGATGAATTATCCAGCTCATGACCTTGAGATAGAGGCCGTAGTTTTTACCTTGAAAATATGGAGGCATTACTTGTATGGTGTTCATGTTTATGTGTTTATTGACCATAAAAGTCTTCAATGGAGTTGAATCTCCGACAGAGAAGATAATTAGAAGTTTTGAAAGATTACGACATAAGTGTTTTTACCACCCCGGGATGCTTTGAGTCATATAACTATGAGGAGTGTGTCTCATGTGGAAGAAGAGAAGAAAGAACTAGTGAAAGATGTTCATAGGTTGGCTCGTTTGGGTGTGCAATTAGAGGATTCTCCAAATGGTGGTTTCATGGTCCATCATAATTTCGAGTCTCATTAGTGGTTGAGGTGAGATCTAACAAGTATATTGATCCTCTATTGATGGAGTTGAAGGAATCGGTACTTGGTAAGCTCAATGATTCATTCTCCCAAAGGGGGATGGTGTTCTTAGGTACCAAGGGAGATTTTGTGTACCAGATGTTAAGGATTTGAGAAATCAAATTCTACCCAGATTCTATACATCCGGGTGCCACCAAAATGTATCATGACCTTAGGGAGGTCCATTGGTGGGATGGTGTAAAAAGGAACATAGCAGAGTTTGTTCCTAAGTGTCCGAATTACCAATAAGTTAAAGTCGAGCATCTAAAACCAGGTGTTTTAACCCAAATCATGGATGTTCCTACTTGGAAGTAGGAAGATATCAATATGGACTTTGTTGTTGGGTTCCCTCAAAACCAAGGCAATCAATTCAATATGGATATTGTTGATAGGTTGACCAAATTTCCCCACTTTATCCCCGTTAAGTCTACTTATATAGCCAAAGAGTATGCAAGAATCTACATTAATGAGTTTGTGAGTCTTCATGAGATTCCTTTGTTCATCATTTCGGATAGAGGTGTCCAATTCACTTCTTGGTTTTAGAAAACTTCTCAAAAAGGTTTAGGTACTCAAGTCAAACTTACCACTGCTTTTCATCCTCTGATAGATGGTCAAGCGGAACATACACATACCCTAGAAAATAAGTTAGGAGCCTGTGTTATTGATTTTAAGAAAATTTGGGATGAATACCTTCCATTGATTGAGTTCTCCCCTACAACAATAGTTACCATTCGAGCATCTCTATGGCACCTTTTGAACCTCTTTATGGTATAACATTTAGGTCTCTTTTTGGATGGTTTGAGGTTGGTTAGTCTTCTCTCCTTGGTCCGAGAATAACTATGAGGCTATAGAGAAAGTTTGGGTCATAAAAGATAGAATCAAGAGAGCCTATAGTCGGCAAAAGTCTTATGCCGACAATAGGAGAAGATATCTTAAATTCAAAATAGGTGATCACGTCAATTTGAAGATTTCACCTAAGAAAGGGGTGATGAGATTCATAAAAGGGGGGAAGTTAAGTCCCTAGTATGTTTGTCATTATGAGGTTTTAAAATGGGTCAGAATAGTTGCCTATGAGATGAAAGTACCTAGTAAACTAGCTTCGGTTCATCTGGTGTTTCATGTTTCTATGCTCAAGAAATGCATAGGCGACCCGGTGTCTATTATACCTATAGAAGGTTTAGGGGTGGATGAGAACCTCTCCTATGAAGAGGTTCTGATTGAGATCCTAGATCGCCAAGTCAATAAGTTGAGGAACAAATAGGTTGCCTCCGTAAAAGTCTTATGGAGGAACCATCTTGTTAAGGGTGCAACATGTGAAGTCAAAGCCGACATGAACTCCCTCTACCCTCATATTTTTACCCCTTGAGGTTAGACATTCCTATTAATAAAGAAAATAATGAGTAATATGAAATTGACTTGCTTTCTAAATAGGTGCATGTTTTGGTATAAGTTGTACCAAATTGAGTTTCAAGAAAATGCCTTCATACTCTATTTTTGCACTTATATGAAATGTGTATGCATCTTGTCTTCTTTTGATTTTGTTGTTTTTGTTATTTTTTTGAGAAGAATGATAGCATTGTAACTCTTTAATGTACTTTTGAGCTCATACTGATGTTGAGAAGGAGTTCCTCATTATGTTTTATGAAATGTTGAGCTCTTATATGTTGTGCATCATGAATTGAGTTGCTATGTGTAATGTATACGTATGTGTTATGAAATGTTGAGCTCTTATATGTTGTGCATTCTGAATTTAGTTGCTATGTGTAATGTATAGGTATGTGTTGAAAGAAGTGGTGAAGTACTCCTATGATCTGACTTATTATGATTATATGTTGTTGGTGGTGGGGCTGCTAGTATTGAGTCTTCCTTACCCTCCAAAAGATTTTAGTATCGTTCGGGGATAAATGTTCCTAAAGGGGTGGGTTAATGTAACACTCCAGAAGTTCCATGACTTAGAATAGAGCTTCGCCTTTTAAATAATTGTTAAAATTATGTTTCCAAACCTATAATGATGTAATGAACACAATTAGAAAAGGTTAGATCCAAAACATCAAAGAAAGATCTTGACCTCCAGAAACTAGCTAAATTGAACTAGTAGACGTCCCTATGTTTGGTGAAGTTTTGGGAGTGTCAAATGAAGTCCAAAACTTGTAACGAGACTTTAAATGGGTAAAATATGGTACAAAGGGTCTAAACATCCTGTAACGGCTCCCTAATGACCACCTAAAGGGTCTTTGGAAAGGAACCAAACATTAGCGAGTAAGCTGCCCAAGAAAGCTAGCGGAAGCCAAGATGTGGAAGGAACTGCGCATCGCACATATAGCACAAGGAAACGACAAATGTGCCTCGATACGTGGGGCCTCCATAAGGTCAACTGCCTCAACTCGGATTTTCAAAAATAAATGTGAAACTGCCCCAGCCACGTGCAGCCACTTCCCAGATTCGTTTGCGTCGTTTTTAAGTGAATTTAACTTCACAAAAAGGCTCATTAAGTGACGGTTTTTTGGGTATTTTAGGGGACGAGTTTATAATGGTTTTAGGTCTGTTTCAAACCATATACACGCACTACAAATCAGAATTAACAAATCCCTCTCATCTCTCTCAAAACTCTTTCTCTATTCAATTAGCATGCTTTATGTTGTGATGATCCTTATCTTGTATATGCTCTCTTGTATGTGCATTAAAGTCTTTCAATGACTTAGCATGTTTTCTAAATAAATGTTCCTTTTTCATGCATGTCCTTAAATGTTTGCGTGCATATACCCATACTTAGTACATGTGGCGTACTAACCCCTTACTTTATATAATTACAAATGTAGGGTCCAACCATTGAAGATTAAAGAAGGTCAACTGAAGAAGATTGGAACTCTTTCTCCAAGTTTTGCTAGGTCCTCATATTCGGAGATGTTAACTTTTTGTTATTCTATCTTATAAAGAATTAAGTAGTTTTAAGAGATACTCTTAATTCCTTTTACGATTGAATTCTATTTTAGTAAGGCATATATGGCATATTCACATTGTATTGGCTAAGTCGAAGACTCATATTCTTTAGATGGTTTTATGTTAAACAGTTTTTAGACTATCGTATTCAGGTTATCATGTTGCTAAGAGAGAAGTCTAAGTATATTTCACATAATATGCAAAACTTTTTTTAATTTTCCAGGATTTTTAGCCAATGATATGTTCTGACGAATGCTAAGGGCTTGTTTGAGTATTTTATGAGGACGATGATGCCTGCCGCGACTGGGGGTGCTCTCTTGGCGTGATATTTTCTCACAATTTTTTGATATCGTCAAGTAAAATAGCCCATGTTCTCATTTATTTCAGGTACTTCACTTTGTGACACCTTGAGAGCAAGTGATTTTCCCTTTTTTGCATCATTATTTTGATTATCTTCATTAATCGGATTTGACCATTTGTCATTGCCCTTAAGCATGAGACTATCATTTTTTCTGTGCATCTCATCTTCAGAATCACTAGAGGCATTTTCCCATAGTCTAAGGACTTTATTCACCACCTGATCAGTATTTCTTTGATGTCTTGACATTCCCTTTTTTAGAAACCCTGTAGGTTTTTTTACCCTTTGTTGAAACCTTTTAGTCAAATAAGTCATATCTTCTTCATCTTCGGCAATATCATTTTGAGATACCTTTAGCACTACTGACCTCTCCTTTTTTTGTCGTACGTAAGGAATTCAAGTTGTATGAATTTACGAAATTGAATTTGGATAGGTAGATCATGTTAATAATTTTTTTAGCATAGTGGAGTTAGAGTGTATTGTAAAAAAGGGACTTGAAATTCCTTTCAAAAAGAATATGTCTCGATTTATGTCGTTGTAGCGTGAGTGTGCCGCTACAGAGATATGGGCGTCGTTGTAGTGGACTAAACAGGATTAACAATCGTAGTACTCAATGGGGGGCTCATTAGTTCGGAAGTGCCATGGAAGGGGGATTTTATACCGATATAGTGACGCAGCTATAAAAAGGTGGTTGTCGCTCTAGCAGGATGAGTTCGAGCTATATCGTCTATTAAACTCCTAAAGGAACTAATTTGGTAATTTTTGACTTTTAGAGCTAATGAACAATCCGTGGGCTATTCCAACTCATTTTCCATAATTCTTGAGGCTAAAGGTAAGATTTTACTTTTCTAATTCACTTTGTGATCTGTAGGACGTAATAGAATGGGTTACTATTGATGGGGAAGAGTTTCTACATAGATTCTATGGTGTAATTTAAACCTAAATTTACTAGTTAGGATCTTGGATTGATCTATGGTTCATAGATTGTTATTAATCCGGGTAATTAGTGATTTTCTATTGAATCATGCGTATTATTAATTGTTTGTTTACCACAAACAAGCTGAACGAAGTTGGAAAGGGAAGGATAAAGTCTCTTAGGGTTAAACTTTATTTCGAGATAGGTGATCATTGTGATTCCATGATTGTGTGATGTATGCATGTTCTAGGTTCATTGTGATACATGTATGTATATGAATGTTGCAATATTTATCACACTTGTTGTAACTGAGAGAGATGAATGATGTAGCCATGAAATCATGATTTAAATGTATGATCTTGATAATATACTTGTGATTGTGATTGCGGTGTGTGAATAAGGATAGGATTGCCACGTTCCATCATAACTTTGGATCGGGTTGCCACGTCCCAACACAATATTGGATCGGATTTCCATGTTCTAGTATATTTGGTATCAAAGTGCCATGTTTCGGCAAGCTAACTGTTTGGGTTTGGGTTTTGTGAGAGGAACAATGATGTTATAAGCATGTGTAATATGTTGTCGAATTGTCATGTTGATAATGTTGTATAAATTGATATACATGCATGTGATTATAATGTTGTCTAACTTGGTTATATTGCACTAGCGGGGTATCCGCGTGATCCTACCAGTACATGGTGGTTGTGTACTGATTCTGCACTTGCTCTTATTTTTGTTAAGTACAAGGAATTTTTAAGATGCTATTGTCATACCTCGCTTACAAGACTAGAGATCATTGCACTGACTTCAAGAGTGAGCCGCATCTTCCCTACTGTCATGGAGTGTTTTTTTTGTCTATGTCCACCATTTTCGGACCTAGGAATTTGTTTTAGATAGTTGAATAGTTTATTAGTTGGAGATGTATCCCTTCTTGTTTAGATTATGGGTCCTCTTAGATGTTTTTGTACATTGACTCTTAGATTTTAGGTATTTTAAATTCCGCATTTGTTAGTTAGTTAACTTGCTTCGATGACTTGATTTCCTTAGTTTTGGTCTGATTACTTGGTTTGGGATGTAGTAGTGGTTGTCCCATCGGATGGATAGTGTGGGTGTCAATCACGACGGTCTGGGTCACGACATAAGAAGTGCATCAATCACAGTTAACAAGTAGATCAATCATAATCATCAAAATGCATCAAATCACATTAATTAAACTCTTGCAGGAACCATTTCTCATCAATTTTATACTATATCACTAGCCAAAACTATTTCTCGTTGACTTTAAATCACATCACTTATCAAAACTATACATTTTCCTTCGGTGTATATATCACTAGCCGAAACCATTTATCATTGACTTTATATCACATGTCTCATCATTGTGTAAAAAAACTAATACACATAAGAACATATGCACTATAAGGAAGATATAACAATTCAAGCAATTCAAGTCCACATTTATGCGATCAATGTATTTATCAATCAGTCAAATATGGGACACAAGAAGGTAATTCATAACAAATTATGATCAGCATGTTGCCTTTTTTTTAATCCCCTTTCTATTCATTAAAATTAATCAAGTGGTACAAGGAATCCTTCTCCCCATTCTCATACTCCCAACATACACAATGAAGGAAAATAGACAAATTCTACTAGATTTACAAGATTTAGGAGATCACTTGTCTTAATTCCCCTTCTAAAAAACATCCAAAGCCACACAATTTATTTCAATCAAGTATTTTCAATAAGATTTCAAAAACAACAATACCCAACAATAACCTTATGTTGCTATGATTTTCTCATTCATTTTGTTATGTTTCATTGTAATGTTATTGATATACATTTGTCTAGAATCACTACATTATTTATATTTTGTCTCACGAATCTTACCAGCTCGCGTTGTGGCAACCGGAAGAGTTTGGGTAACTCTTTTCCAATGGAAAAATTAGTTATTTAAGTATTGATAGATATTTTTTATGATAAGGAAGGAATAAGGTCCATGTCAATTAGAATTTAAGGTATAAACAGTATCATTATTGTAGCTGTTTAGAATAATTTGAATAAGACCTTGTATGTTATGTGACGATGTTTAATGCATGTGGTCATATGTTTCATTATGCTTGTATTTATTTCTTGATTAGATGAAAATAAGACATATCTAGGGATGACAATGGGGCAAGGTGGATGCGGGGTGGGCTGGGTGTAAGTCTATGTGGGGCCGGACGGGTTTAAGGTTACGTGGGGCGGGTTGAAGTGGGTTTTTAAAATTGATGTGGGACGGGAGTGGTTGCGGGTACATGTGATTTTGTATGATTTCAAACTTAATTTTAATTTTTTACATGTTTTAGAGTGATATAACTTCATATGTCATATCATATACATGTATAAAAGAGAATCCTAAGCCTGCTTACGTGACGCCACCACAAGCCAAGATTCTCTTTAAATTTATTTTACTTTTATGAAAATTTTTGACTTTATGAAGAGTTGTGACTTTAATGAAATATTTTGACAGTTCTGAAGGGTTATACTTTTACAAAGGTTTGTGACCTTTCGGATAAGATGCAATAATTGTAACATCTCATATTCTAGATAAACTAAGGTTAAGCTAAGAAAAAAAGATTTCAAAGGAGAGTTTTAGCCATCTTCAACTGGCCATAATTTCCAGCTCAGGAGAATTATTGGTGAATTCTTTATATTGATGGAAATCTCTTCAGAAGATCTTTCCAACGAAGCCAAGTTTGTAAATTTCTGAAGTCGTATGAGGGAGATATGACTTTCGAAAGTTGGGTTGTTGAGCAGGGAAGGTTCCAAATTCGAGTTTGTTAAGCGTGTTTTGGTCTTTTCCTAAGTCAATTATTAAATTCAATTTTTGGGTGATATGTTGGGGTCTAAACTGATCCCATTTAGTTTACGTAGTTAGAAAAATAAACTAGGTCTTTGAGAGAAAGGAGAAGAGAGGAGAAGGGAGAAGAAGACGCCAGAACGCCAAAAAGCCATTCATGGATTTCGTCGGGGGTGATCCCTAACAAGGTATGCTAGATCCTTTGTATTGGGTTACTTCACCCACACACCAATTTGTTCAATTCATCAAATTCATGGGTTATCTCATGCTAGAAGTTAAGATCTTGCAAGAAAGTTTCATTTTCTTATTTATTAGATTGTTGGCTGCCATTGTTTGTGTGATTATTGTTTCATTGAGTTTTTTAAGTGGAATTTAATAGATTTTCATAGTAATAAAGTTTTCCAGTGTTTAGTGAAACAACTAGGAATTTTTGGAGAATTTGGAGATGAAAAAACGAGTGGAAAAATTCGTCAAACACACCAGGGTAGGGGCAGGCGCGGCACGCCACCATTGTGCCAGAAATCAGGCCTCAGTCAACTGAGGATGGCGTGGCGCGCCAGTAGTGCGCCCAACCCGGCGTTTTTCATCCAATATTTGTAGTTTAACCTTTTTAAGTCCTTCCAAGGTACATTAACATCCTTTTATGATTTTTGATCATTTAAAATGATTCCTAAATACCTAGAAATCATCCAAGAACTCAAATTGAAACCTTGAATCCATACTTCAATTCAAGAAAAGTTAAGAGTCAAGTCAAGAAGTTATGAGTCAAGTTTAAAAGTAAGAAGTCAAGTCTAAAGCTTTGAAGTGACTAAAAGTAGTTTTAGATTAACATCCTTTTGCCACTATCTTTCTTTCCTAAAAATGCAGCCCCTACCATTAGTCGTCTATGGAGATCTGGGATTCGGTATTGAATCAATCCAACATTTCATTCGGTCACTTCAGCAGTCATAAAAAAACCTAATTCTATTGAGTTGATTCCATCTCCTTGACTTTGTTCACATTCAGTAGCAGCTTGCTGGTGTCCTTTCAGGTCAGGAACTCCTGCAATAGGTAGCGATCTCATACCAAATCCCATCAATCGAATCACTTTTCCGAGAAATACGAGACATCTAAGTCATACAAGTAAAGAGATCTATTCATTGATAAGAAAAAGAAAAAACGTGAACGGGGATTCGATTGATGAGAAAATAGAATGTTCTTAGAGTCTTAAAGTTTTTAAATTCGTTTTAAGGCTTAAGTTTGAGTTAACTAAAGGAGTAAAAATCAAGTTCATTTCTCAAAAGGTATAAGTGAACTAAGTATTTCCTAAGAGTTAAAGTTTCAAGTTAAGTAAAGAACTAGAGTTGAGTTCAATTCTCTAAAATTATATAGGGGGACTAAGTATTTCCCTAAAGGTTGATAAATGTTTTACATTTAAATTAAAAAGAAACTAAAGAAGTTTAAAAAGAGTTATCAACTAAAGAGAACATTGTTTCCAAATAGGAGCTTTTAAGCGAAAGGGTTCAGTAAATTATCTTAATCCAATGAAAGGAAGTTTTATTTAAAACTATGAGATAAAGTATGTTTTGGAAGTAGTATTGAGCACCGATGTGGGAATGAGAGTTCAGATAACTCAAGTCCTCATGTAAACCATGTAGCCATCGTGGGTATTAACATGTCATACTTTTTAGATGATCATGTAAGGTTAGCTAGTGGATCCACTAGGTAAAGGATGTTTTATGCGACGACAAAGTGTAGGACAGTATTGGCAGCATGGGCAAGATGATGTATCACCAATTAGTCTCATAGTGGTGGTTCTCGGTTAGAGATCACCCACATAAACTATATTACTTTCTTATATAAGTAAAGTTGAGTTGGTATTCCATTTTCTTTAATGAATTGAGTTGTTTTGTTTTCTGTTTTATTATCTTTTATATACATCGTGCATATGATTTACACTGCTTATATGTATATATTTTGAGCTAAGTATATTCTTGAGATGAGCATAGCCAAGGTAAGTTCATGGAATCCCCTCAAGCTTAAGTCGCCGTTTAGCTCTCCAAATTTCATACTCGTACATTCAATGTACTGATTCCAGTTTGCCTGCATTGTTGTATGATGAAGATGCACGTACCCAAGATCATCATGCAACGCTTCGTTGATCCAGATAGAGTTCCAGAGTTAGTGGTGAGCCTCCTTGTATTCCGGAAGACATCCTCTTTCATTGATTTATTAGTTAAGTTTTTATGATGTTGTGGGGTCTGTCCCAACATCCCTCTTCAGTCAGTTTAGAGTCTTCGTAGACAATAGTATTTTAATTTGGAGTTATTTTCAGTTTTTGAGACTTAACTGTCATTTGGCCAGCCTTATTATACAAAGTGCTTTTGTTTAAAACATGTCTAATACTTGCTTAAGTTGAGTATAGTCTTTCACTGAGTTAAGTAAGAAAGGCCAAGGGTACGCTTGAGCGCCAGCAATGGTCTTCGAGTGTCGGTCCCGTCCAGGGTGTAGGCTCGGGGCGTGACAATAATCCTATTTTTACACTACCCTTTGTTATCTAAAAATATATGACTACATTGTGCAATCAGTGGACTCGATTCTTTTCACTCTGTTTTACTCTATTGTTGCATGGTATGTCTTTTACAATCATTAGTTTATGCTTATATTAATGATTGTTTTTTTTTTGAAATATTCCTTAAACTTTGTTGTTTATATTTATGCAAAGTTATTGTTATAAGTATTTGTTAGTACAGATTAAATAACAAATGTTAACTGAATATTCAAGCATGTTTACTCTACTGAAATTGATGAAGGTACATTAAAAAAAACCTTGCAAATTTCAATTTTTTTCATCAACAACGTTATTCCTTCATAAACAAGTATGTAATTTTGTGTTCTTCAAAAATTCCTCTGAGAGTTAATAATTTTGCATGCCCATATTTTTTGGTTTTTATGTTGTTGTCTATTTTTACTAAATATTATCAGTGGATATTGTTAGTACTATAAGGATTGGAAGTTGATTGAAGTGTTTGACAATTTTTTGAGGTATCTTATTTCAGAATATAGGTACTTTTCTTATTAGAATGATTTGTTATCATCATTGGATATCTCATAGTTTACTCCTTTTAATGTATGTTTTTTCTCGCTCTTTTGTTGTCTCCTTACATTTCTATTGATTATTTTTTATTTGGTATGTATATAATCTCACTATGACAAAGATCTTTATCCTTTTAATATTTCTTTTTTCTTTCTCATTCGGCTATTCTAAATATTTTTTGAGTAAGTTAAGACTTTTTTAGTCAAGCTTAATTTGAAAAATATGAAACAAAACCTATTCTAAATAAAAGTAGTATCTTAAGCTACAAATTATATGTCTATTAACATAGATTTGTTGTCCTTCATCTTCCAAGTCATTGCTGAGAGTTTGAATTATCTAGGTTAGACTCATTTTTAATTTTTTAATGTTCGAGAATGTTTCTTTAACATGAGTCTAGAATCCAAAATTTCAATCTATTTGTACTTTCATAATGCAACAATCGTACATAAATATTTCTAAAAAAGTCGTAAAGTTGCATTGATGAAGCATCTGGAAGGGTCTTCCACAGTTTAATGAAGAATGAATTTCCAAAAGGATCAACAATATTGTTTTGTTGTTGTTCCAAATATTTTTTTTCCTTTTATAAATTTTTATTAGAATAACAAACTAATAATAACAAAATGTTGAGAAAATTTGTGTCACACCTCGAGGCTACACCCTGGATGTGGACAACACTCAATGTCCATTGTTGGCCTTGAGCGGACCCTTGGCTTGACTTACCTAACTCAGCAAAAGACAACAGTCAATACTATAATGATCAAAGGATCGAAGTAAACTAAATAGTAAGATAACTGGAATGTTTTAAAGAACTAAACATTTAAGAACTACTACCTGTCTATCTATGAAGCCTTCTAAAACTAAGATGGATGTTGGGACAGACCCCACAACATCCTATAAAAAAGAAAGACCTAAAGCAATGAATATTTCTTACAGAATGCAAGGAGGCTCACCACTGACTTCGAGTTCTCAGCTGGACCAATGAGGCACTGAATGATGCTGATCCTGGTTGACTGTGTTTGCATTATATGATATGATGCAGGCCAACTGCATCAGTACATTGAATGTACGAGTATGCGAGTTGGAATACTAAACAACATAGGCTAGAAAAAGAGTCTTACGAAACACTTACCTTGGATCTGCTCAACTCAAGAATAACATAACCAAATAATACTGACTCATTTCAGTATAAATCAAATTCAAAAATATATCCAATATAAGAAACTATCTGGAAACATGATATGAGATATGAATGTATTCAAGGATACAATAATTCTGAGATATATATATATATATATATATATATATATATATATATATATATATATATATTTATATATGTAAAAATACAAGTAAATTGATGTATTTAAAATACAATACTTCTGTGGGAGTTTCTCTAACTGACAACCATCACTTAAGAACTACAGTGATGAAACAACGATCTACCTCACACTGCCAGCGCATCCTATACTCGATCAAAGGTATAAAACCTGAATGCCTAATGGATCCACTAGTCTACTGTGAAAAGGGTTCATCTAAAAAGTATAATTGTTTTCTATCCATGGTTGCTACATGGTTTATGGGGCATGTGAGTTGTGTGAACTCTGCCTCATATCGGTGCTCAATATTACTCTCAAAATATACTAGCTCTTACGTTTTGAAACATACAGATTTTTTGGGTTGAGATTAGTTTTCAAAAATACTTAGCTCAAAGGATATCTTGGAAATCTTAGTTTCCCTGCTTGCTTCATTTAGAAAGCTATTTCTCTTTAACTAAAAACTTGCTCGAAAGGCTTTTGTTCATATTCCCTTCTTTTTAAATGTGAAAACATTTTAAGTTCCTTTTGGGAATACTTAGTTTTCATATACTGCTTTGGAGGAATACCTCACTTTACTCTGAACTAAACTCAAGCTTAATTCTTAAAACAAAACATAAAACATTTTAAAACTTATAAAAACTTGAAATAAATTTCTATTTCTAATCTTTTGTCCTTAATCAAACTGACCTTTAAGTCTTAAAACAAGCTAATGCATTTGCAAAGACTTCATCAAAATGACTTTAGGAGTTCTCTAGACTTGGCTCTAACTTTCCCTTGAATTTGAAGTTATGGATTCAAGGTTGTAAATTTGTGATTCTAGATTATTTCTATATGATTAGAAGTCATTTAAAGTAGTTAGAATCATTTAGAAGTGTTAAAACACCTTAGAAGGGCTTAATCAGACAGAATTACAAAAACTCAGTGAAAAATGCCAATTTAGGCGCATTCGGGGCACGCCGTGCCAGACCACTTGGTCTGAGGCACCATTCTGGCGCACTGCAGGCGCGTCGCCTCAGGCCCTCTAGCGCAGATGGGGCAAACCACGCCTGGTGCTACCCAGATGTGTCTGAATGATTTTCTTCTCTCGTTTTCTGATCCTAAATCGCCTAAACCTCCATAGTTCTTTTTCCAAACCCTTAGGATTATTAGTATCTTCAATACCTAATAGATCTAACTCGAAAAATAACCCGGAATTATGAATTAACGCAACAATATGCAATCAACAAATTAAACAATCAAGAGTGTAACCATGTTTTTCAAGAACATCACTATTCTCATTCAACCAATTCGAAAATCAAATGATTGAAGCAAGATTGGTGTGTGGGTCAACTGACCTAACACAAGAATATTTCATATACCTTGATAGGGATCACCCCCAATGAATTCTAGTCTCAAACGTTGTCGTTTTTGGCGAATCATTGACTTGTTCTCCATTTTCTTTTTCTTTTCTCTCTTCTCCAATCCCTAAACGTGATTCAATTTTCTAATCTAAACTAAAACTTATTTTTACCCCAAATAAATCCCTTAAACGAAATAGGAAATCAATTGGTGAAAAGACTAGTTTGCCCTTCCTTAAAATCGGATTTAGACTTTCCTTACCTCAACAGTCCAACTTCTGATAGGCATATCTCCTTCATATGACATCAAAAATGCGCAAACTCGGAGGTGTTGGAAAGATCTCTCCAAGGGCTTTCCAACCATATCAATAACTACCTCTAACTTATCCTGAGTTAGAAGTTATGGACGTTTGAGAATAATCAAACCCACTTTCTTAACTCAGTCAATCTCTTTATTTTTTCTTTTCTTTCCAAAAATGAATATTTTTAGTTTCTTAATTTATTCTTAGTCATTTCAAATTGTGAGATGTTACAATTTGACCTCACACTAGTAGAATATTATTTATATGTTGTACATTGTTTAACGGTCTTAACTTATTATAACTAAATTGGTTATAAAAAAACTTTCACATAATTTTTTTTACACAAGGGGTTATGACAACCATAAAGATATCATATTATATATTTTTCATGTATGAAAAAAAAAGGTGATGTTAAATCACTACATAAAACATGAGTCAATTTTAACAAGACAATTACATCATCAAGCATATAATATGATAAATTATGTAAAAGATAAAAAATAATACGATATCAAGATATTTTCAATCATCAATCATATATTTACAATTTTTGAGATATGTGATAATGTTAAATTATTTAATTTCTCTCGAAATGTTCTAAATACCTACAAAAATTTACTTTTTTTTCTTATAACAGTAGATTATTAATAAAGTTGTTCAAAAGGTTAGAAAACTTTCTTATATCTGCGCGAAGCGCCGGTAGATTACGTAGTTATTTATTAAGATAATTTCATTAAAGCTACAAAAATATTCAAGATAATAAATGAAAATGGTTCAATAAATATAATACAATTTCTTGTATGTTTCCTAATTGACCTCTAAAAAATAATCAAGTCACTATCCTATTAAATTAATACAACTTAACGAACAATGAGTTTATTTTTATGCATTAATTTTTAGTACAAACATAACTAGAAAATGCAAATATTAAAAAATTATGTGAGGCGGGTTTATGCGGGCCGGGTATATGTGGGGCGGGTTACAAATGAAAAGTATTGCTATGTGGGGCGGTCCGGATTAAAAATTTTACAGGTTAAGCTCAACCCACATTGCCCCCACCCTAAACTGCTCCATTGTCATTCCTAGACATACCCCATGTATCAGACTCATGTTAATGTCATGACATGTACTTTAAATGATAGATATTCGTTTTCAAATGTTTATCAATTTAAAAATTCAAAATATCAAATTTACTTTTTTCTAATTTTCCTTAAAATTATTTATTTTTTAAAAAAAATATATTGATTATTTGATTACATTGAAAAAAAGTGAAAAGGCAAATTACAAAAACACTTTTTCTTGAAAATGAAGAGTTAATAAGAAAACTTTTGTATTGCTTTGGAGAATGATTCACACTTGCTTGGTTCTTGGTTTGTTTATAAATGAGAGCCCTTCTATTTATACTACAATCTTAGGGGTTAAAGTGTAAATAAAAATTGCTAAACGAGTTCATACTCCCTCCGTCTCGTGGCATTTTTAGATTTCGAGATTCAAACAAATCTATTTTTTATCATAAATTTTTCGTAGATCTTTTAAAATATTGAAATCAATTATTATGACTTATAGTATTATTTACTTAATATACAGATTTCATTTCAAAAAAATAAAATTTCATGCGCAAATTTCCAGTCAAACTTAAATTATTTCATTCTATAAAAACAAACAGTGTCACACATAAATTAGGATAGAGGGAATACATATTTACAATTTATTATTATTCTAGAATTCTCTACAAGCATATTAATTCTTAATTCTTTCAAGATATTCTAGAGTGTTCCACAAACCTCTCCAAGACATTAGATCCCCCCCCCCCCCAAACCCCTCATATTATGCCTAGTTTGACACACCCGGAAATTTCCATGACCTATAATAGAGCTTAATATGTTGAGTTATGATTTTTTAGACCTAAATAAGTTTAACTAACTTGTTTGAGAAGTTTCGGAGCCATAGCATTAAAGAAAGGTCTTAACGTTTGGAAACTAACAATGTTTAACTAGTTGACGTCCCTATGTTTGATGAAGGTTTCGGAGGGTCATATGAAGTAAAAAACTTGTAAAAAGACTTTGAATAGGTATAATTTAGTATAGAGGGTCAAAAATTACAGTCACTACACCCCAAGGACCACCGGAAGGGTGCTTGGGGAGGACCCGAAGTTGGGCGAGCAAGCTGCCAAGGCATCTGCACGCACGCAGATTCTGGTGGCTTCTGCGCATTGCGCAGCCATCACGAGGGAATATGAAGTTGGCCTCGTGAAGAGGGGCTGACATTGAACCTACTGCATCAGCTCAAAATTCGAAAACAAAATGGGAAATTAGTCTCGCGACTTGCACCTACTTCATAGATATCATAAAAGTCGTATTTTGGGTGTTTTGACTTCACAAATAAACCAATTTTAGTGAGGGGTCTTTTGGTTAATTTAATGTGTGACTATATAATGTATTAGGGTCAGTTTTAGGTCAATTTTATCACTCAAATCAAGTCGCACAAGTTGAACTCAAAAATATCTCTCTCCCAAAATTCTCTCTTCCTCCAAAACTCCATAGAAGACCAAAAGAGCTCCAAGAAGAAGATCAAGCCTTCAAGTTGTCTAACTCAATTTCGTGGATTTCTCATGTATAAGGTATGGTTTTTTTCGCTCTTTGTAATCCTTTCCCCAAGAGGTCCTTCAAAAGATGATTTCTAATTCCCCCAAAACAAGAGTTTTTCTCCTCACATGGGCCTTCTTTCTAAAACGAAATTGCGAATCAATTGTGTTGAAATATTATGATTAATGTTGTTTAAGTATGAATTAATGGTTAACTTGTGAATTATTATGAGTTTTCCCTTGACTCATGTCTTTCTCTCAAATCCCTAATTTCTTTGATTGATCAAGGTGAATTGTTGAAGGTGATGAACATGTAACTTGTTTATTTTGATTTTAGTTATGTTAATGCTTCATGAATTGCCCTATTTGATATGTTGGTAATGAGTTATTGGGTATTGAAGTATGAATTCTATGAAGGGCAATGAGGTATGATCTTGATTTCCTTTGATGTCAATTATACAAGGTGAAATCTACTTATGTGATAATGATGTTATAGCTAATTGTGATGTTGTGATGTTGGTGACAAGGATCCCTCATCCCTAACCCTAGATCTATGAATTGGATATGAAGTATGTAGTTATGTTATGATGTGATCATTATATGATTAAATGTAGTTTCTCAAGATTATTAAGTTGTGTCCAAAGTGAAAGGATAGTTCTCACTTGTAATCACCTATGAGCTATTACGATAAAATGTTTACTTAAAGGTCTAAAAGAGACTAATGTGAACTTGTATGATGCTACATGATGATTACTAAAGGAAATAATTGCTTAGCACCGAAAGCGCATGTAAATGAGATGGAGGTCTCACGTTAGAAAGTCTGGCCTCCCACATAGGTCTCTTCACGACTAGTAGTGTGGATTCCCAAGATATGTGTTGTCTCATGAGATAGAAACCTTCACGATTAGTAGTCAAGGTTTCTAGAAACAATCTCCTTGTCCCTTAACTATGTGCCCACATAGGACTCTAGCTTAGCGGATCTACCTAGAATAGCTATGTACGAATGGTTGCACCTTAGGCAAGTGTTAACCCTCTCTTTTTGGTGTGGGGTTAGAACACCGGATTCCATGTAGCTCACATGGTCTCATGTTAGTTATGGTACTTATTTTCCCAAAGTAAAGGTATGAACAAGTTATGTATATGAACTTCTACTAGGGTTGTATTAAAGGTTACTACATAGCGTGAGGGAGTATATGGGACTTCTCTTACATATTGCACATGTGGGATCCTATAGGATGATGCTAGTAGTGTTCTTTTACGTTTATGATTTCGTTGATAAGCTATGACTAGTGTTTATGTATGAAGCATGTTATATATGAGAATATGTTGTAAGTATGAAACGGGTTGCTTAATGTGATACTTATCTTTGGATAGGGTTATGGGGCTTTGTTCTTGGCATTGCGCAAGTGTTGCTAGAGTTACTTATATGTTGATATGATTATGATGTTCCTTATATGAGTATATTGAATTATTGGTCATTGTGCATAGTTTTGACTAAATTGTGCCTTTTCTCATGCATTAATGATTTTTATGCATAGGGACCATACTTAGTACATGTGGTTTCTACTAACCCATATTTCTTTCCTTTTTCCCCAAACATTGTAGGTTCAGGCCGTTGAGGTATCATTGAGGCTAAAGCAAGAAGGCTTGGACTAGACTCTCAAAATTTTGGTATGCCCTGTAGTTCGAGGATGCTACCACACACTCTATCTTAGTAGTACTAGTATTATCTAATAGACATTCATTTTTTCCTATTATTGAAGATATTGATGTAAGCCCTATGAGGCAATTATGAATTTGTGTAAGGGCTTTGACCGGATTGTTTGACATTGTTTAGATGTTTCATATGAGACAAAGTACAAGACTAAATTCCTATGCAATGGGTTGCTATGGTCTATTGCGAGAAGCCTATGTATGCTTACTATGTAGAGGTTCATGTAAACTCCTTGTTATATAAGCAAAAGTTTTAATTTTTCCGCGTTTTTGACTTATAATTTTCTATGAAGAATGCTGAGAGGCTTGTCTTAGTCCTCTTAGAGGATGACGACGCCGGTTACGACTAAGGGGTACTTTGGGTCGTAACATAATTAAAATTACAAAATGGTGTGTCATGACACTGTAGAGATATTGTAGAGCTTGATTTTGTAATCATTATAAATAGCAAATCATTTCATTCTAGTAATAATTGTACAATGGGAAGATATTAACTTTGTCCATTGATTGTAACTTAGTAGTAGTCATATATTCATGTACATGTCGTACATGCCTCTTTGAGAAATAATAGAATACAAAGGGAACTATTTTTTGCAAGATTTGAACTTCGCATCAGAGTCATGGAAATATCAGAAAAAAATTTCTACTCGCATTATCATTCAATCTGAAAATTCCTGCAGGAATAATTCTAAACGAAACAAATTATGATATGTGGTCTCAAATCATAGAGATGTATATTGCTAAAAAAAAGAAACTTGTTTTTTCGTGGGAGTACACAACCCATTACATTGCAGAAAACCGGATTTAGCTGTTGGGTATTGCTAATTGATACTGTAAATGTTGTTTAAAAGTGATTTCAATCAGTAATTTTGGTTTAATTTAGTTGCAAATGCAATTCTACCTTCGTTGTAAGACCCCAAAAATAACTTAGTTGAACTAGAGCCTAACATGTTGGTCTTGATGGTATAAGGTCCTAAATAGGTTTAATATATGTTATAGAGGAAATGTCTAAGAGTTTAGGTGCATTGGAAGTCAGACGTCAAGGGACGACCAAGACGTTCGACGACTAAGTCACCTATGTGCCTCATATGTGATTTTATGTGTTTATGTGTGATTCATGATATTATAGGGTCCTTAAATGAGTTATTATATCATATATAGGAAGTGTGTCAAGTTTCGTGGAGTTTGGAGGTCAAACATCCAAGAACGTCCATGATGTTCGAAAGATGTGCCTTGAAATGACCTTGTGTGTCTAAGCATGTTTCGTTGAGTTTTATGTGTTCGTTTTGGATGAAATTCATGTGAGAAGTTCTAAACTCGTATACGGTCATTTTTGGGTTGGAAACATCCGCGCAAACATCCCCAAGGACGAACCAAGGGTCCTTGAGGAAGGACCCAAAACTTGGAGTCAAGACTGTCCCAGACAGCCCTAAACGACGAAGGCATCAACGGCTCGTGGGCCTATCGATGCCCTGTCGATGGGTTACGTAGGTATGTACTTAGTATTGGGTAGGAGGAGGACAATTTCAAGTCTCTGATCCAACCAACGGAAGGACAGGACAGTCCATTTATGGACAAATGGTCCGTCGACTGCCAACCATTGGTGGACTGTCTCCCTACGTGCAGTTCACTGCCAAGTTAGGGGTGAACTTGTAATTTTACCCCACTTCAAAATTAAGGTTTGGAGGTTATGTAGGGGTATTTTGGGTATTTTAAACATTTATACAAGTGTTTAACACTTAAAAGATTTCATTCTTCCAAATCAAAACCTCAAAATCCCTTAGAAACTCCTTAAGACTCCATTGAAGTCCAAAGTCAAAGAAGAGCTTGGTGTGACGAATTGAGTGGATATTCTCAATCAAAGTGAAGAATTATCTTCATCAAGATATGGATTTTTATCCTTGAAACTCGTTTCATCAAGGAGCCCCAGTTCTCAAGATGTTTTCTAAGTTTTCAAAGTTGAATTGTCCAATTTCATGATTCTACCATGGGTTCTTGCATCAATTGTTTTTAAACGTTTATTATGGATTAAATTGACATTGTATTGATGATTTTAACCTAAATTAGCTATGAACCTATGAATTGGATGAACCCTAGTTTTTGACTTAGTTGTGGGTTACTTAATATTGATCTAATGTTGATGAATTCTTATGTAGTTTTATGTGGACTATACATTGCTGTAATAATTGTAGTAAATTGATATCTAGGTTGTGTTAGATTGATGAATTTACATTGAATTAACCTAGTTCATTGATTATTGTAGTTTTTATGTTGAATTGATGTTCGTGGCCATTGGTAAGGGCCTTATGGTATTGAATTAGATGATTTAGCATCGAATTGAGGTGTTGAGGATGGAGTGGTGGTACGCTGCCTTATTTCATTTATTTGATGTTGTTTATACTTCAATCCTATTGTGATTAGTATGGTCCACTTATGGTGGCGGTGTTATATGTTTTACTTGCTATTGATGTGGCCTTGTCGGCGTTATTTATGCAATATGATGTTCATGCCTTGTCCGCATTACTTGAAGTAATATAGGTATTTGTGTAGTTTTATTATGTGAGTCATGATAATATCTATCTACATGTGATGTCATATATGTGTTCTTCTATTCGTGTTGGCTTAGGTGGTCATGTTAGACTATGACTTTGCCTTATGTGTATAGTCTTAGGGTTGACTCTTGGATTCCTACTTGACTATATGAATCTATATTGGTCACATTGATGATGTTATGATAGTATATAGGATGACTTGAAGATGTTAGGTTTGTTTCTATGTGCTTCTAAAATGACATGTAATGTATGCTAAGGTGAAGTATGTGGTGTCTTGTCTTGGTTGACTTGTGTTCCTTACTTGATGTATATATGAATATTAATATGTGATGTCTTGACTTAGGATGCTAAATTCTCTTAGTTTTGAATGTATGAATGACATGTGACCTTAAATGAACTTAAGAGAGTGTTTTATCTGAAAACCTTGAACCTAGTGGTAAGGTTGTGAATGTTGAAGTCGCAAGCCGTAATGGTATACTTCAAAGTAAAGGAATGATGGACTTAAGGTTAATTGACTGGAACGGAATCATATTAATCCTTAGGAAAGTAATTATGAGCTTCTTGTCACCATTGTGAGGTAGACCTAGTGGACCTTTCCTCGGTAGGATAAATGTCATTGGGTTATGAACTTGTTATGGAACCCTTTTATGTGAACCTTATGTGTAAATTACTCTATGAGAAAGAAGGCTAGTACCGAGTGAGTATGGTAAGGGAAGTAGTTCTAGTTAAGGATGATACTAGATTTCAAAACATGCCCTTCATATTCCTTAACCATGTGCCTACATGGGATGTGTCTAAGTTCTACCCTTGGAAAGCAGAACAACCTCATCGGAGTAGCATAGAACTCCGGATTCCATGTCTTGCTGTCATGGTCTATGTCTGTTATTGCCTATTCTCATCATGTGGGATACTAACTAGTACTAGAGAAGTTCTAAGAAGTTTAGGTGTTGGTATGGGATGCTATCTAGACATTGCACAATAGGTTTTGAAGGTGTTAGTTAGTGTCCCTAGGTCTTGTCCAAGACCATTACTTGAATGTATTTTATGTGTTGAATGTCTCCTAAATGAACTAATGAATGTAAAGACTTAAGTTAAGTAAGAAAGTGTGTTAATGGAATAAGTACTTATCTAGAGTACTTAAGGGTTGTATAGTTAAGGTGTGAAGGGGGCATAGTAATGGTCACTTCTTATCTTACCTATATGAGTCTTAAGAATGAATCTAGTTAAGGAAGATGTTGATTATGTGGACATGATCCAAACTTAGGAAGTCTAAAGTTTATTTAGGTAGTCTTGAAGAGGTCAATCATGGACTTATCTTCTTGACCTACTTAAGTCTTTTGATAGCCTTTGATGAGGAAATGTCCTATTATATATGTGTTGATAGTTTGATGTCTTGTAAGTGTGTATGTGACTTATTATAAGTGTTCTTGAGGGTCATTGTATTCTTAGGGAGGTTGTATGGGCGGTCTCTCTTTGTGTTGCTTAAGTGGGTCTTAGGATCGCTTTTAGTGAAAAGACTACATGCTTGAAAGAGTTAAAAGTGAAGAGAAAATACTTCACTATAACAGTGAAGGACTTCACTGTACAGTGAAGTCAAGCTACTGTAAAGTGCTTCCAAAAATATGTTTAATTCCGTAAATGTTATCTTATGTGTTCCTAAGTTGTTAAATATTGTTCTTATGATTATAATATGTTTCATGATTTTTATGCATAATGTCATACTTAGTACATGTGGTTGTACTAACTCCATGCTTTTATCTATCTCTATAGTTCTTGTTAGGTGAGGAGCTTTTGGGAAGTGAAGACTTGGACTGTAGCATCGTTCAAGAGAAGTTTAAGTACGTCCTTAATTGACTCAAGGGTATATTGTCTTTTATGTTTCCATTTGAAGTATTGTAATAGATTAAGTATTTCTATATTCGTATTTTGAAGTTTGGACCGTGTCCCAAGTATTCTTGTGTCTTAAGATGATGAGATGGAGACTTAGTTTTTCCTATGACTTTATATGAAAGAGATTTTAAAAACTATGATATGTTTTGTGAAAAATTTTAATTCTGCACTGCTTTTCACTATGTTTATGCGATGAATGATATGTAGGGCTTGTACAAGACCTCTGACAGGTCAAGTACGCCGGTTGCAATCCGAGATTGCACCTAACTTCTAGGGTATGGTTTGGGGATGTGACCTTCGTATTTTGGTTTGCTCGAGAGAGAGGTTTTAAATCAAAGATTATTGATTTGATGGTTTGTGGGTATTGGGTTGTCATGTGTTTAGCTCGAGAGAGTACATCCTAAATTCTTTTCCACAAATTCAGATCGAGAAAGTGAATGGACTAAAGCGTAGGTTGTTAGTAATTGATAATTGTTGGTGTTCGAGAGAAACCAACTTGATTCAAGGAAAATTTTCTAAGAGAAAGTTTATCTCACTAAATTTTGGCTTAGTCTTTGATGTACAACTAGTCACGATCAGTTGCGATTACCCATTTGTCTATATTAGTCTATAATTCAATCACATCCCAAGAACCCGTCTGATCATTCTTGTTTATTCGTATTATTTTCTGCTTTATTTTCTGCTACTGTAGTTGATAATTAAAATTGAAACCCCCATATTTGACACTTGTGTCACCTTTTAACTTCGTAAATATTTATTCCTATGTTTGACTTGAATATATTTGTACGTGGATATTGAATCTTAAACACGTAACACTCCATGGGGAATACGGTCCCAACTCATTTAGTTGGGATATTATACTGACTAGCAATCGTCAACACTTACAATTGGAAGAAGATTCCTTACGAAGTTAATAACTCAACTACGGTAGAAGGAACCCATCTAGAAATTCGAACTCAACAGTGTAAAACTTACATTGGGAAGCTTGGACTCATGCAACTATTGTACAAGCCTTAATCTCATATTCATATTCAATCGGTGCTAAGCATTGATTCACATAGATAACATATTAAGTCCTGACTTAATTGCATGTTCATGGAAAATGTCTTGATAATTAATCCAACATAATTCATACTATAGCTCATAGATTCAATAGGTGAGAATAGTGTTGGTGTGACATTTTAATATTAATAAAAATATATTATATGTCATATTATATATCGTGTTACGTCTATTGATGGACATTACATTTGTGCCTCTTTACTCTCATCAATTGTGGAAGAAAGTGGTCATTAATTTTTGTAACTTATGTAACCACCAACTCTTCATTTCATCCATTATTCTATACTTATGTCTTGTAACTTATATAACATTTGAGTCATTTCATTTAGTAAATTTACTACCCACTATCTTCCTATTCATTGCAAAGAAGAATTCGTCAACTATAAATAGTGTGGTGTTTTTTTGTTTTGGTAGAGGAGAAAAAACAACAACAAGAGAAGTACAAGAAAATATAGAGAAAAAAGATGAGTAGTATTTTATTATGTTTATATTGGAATTACTGTAGTAGTGAAAGAGAGAGTTGAGACAGAATAATATTCTAAGTCTTCAACTATATTCACTATATACCAAAGCGAGTTTTATATGTTTAAGGAAGGTGTTCTTTTTGTGGAGCTTTGAATTCTTCAACTAATCCGGAGTTGCTTGAGTTGTACATGTTGTTGGGTTGTTGCATCCTGGAGGAGACAAGTCAAGAGTATTACTGTTGGATCAGTGTTGATTATGCCGCATTGGACTTGAATCTCCTTAGAGAGAGCGAGATATCTGTGTCTCAGCCTAAAGATTTGTTTATACATTTTTACTCATTTTATTTCAACTGTAATTTATTGTATTTGTGGTATATTACACCAGCAAATAGTCTTTCAACCATAGAATCATCATATTGTGCGAATACATTTCTCATTATATCATATTCATGTATAAATGTGTACATGAGAATGATCATCTAACAACATAACAACTAGATCATATTCATGTTCAATTTACTCTCGAAGTGTTCATAAAGCATATACTTAAATCTTATAATCATGTATAGATCTCATAATTTTCCCTTCAAGGACCATAAATCACAATCCATCAATACATCTATAATTATTACATTAGACATGGATGATAAGATAATTCAAGAATTTGAATTACCACATGCATAATTCTATCATATTCTACTTGCATCAATCAATATCCACATTTTTAGATCCAAATAGGGAAAATAGGGAAATTCATGGATTCTTGGGTGATTCAACATAAAATCATCTAAAATCATCAAGATATTATAATAAAATATATTTGAATCATTACAAACAAAGTTGAAAGGAATCCATGATATTGCCCTAACTTTTGGAATTTTTAACTTTGAAATTGAGGGTTTTGAAGCATCTAGTAATTAATAGTGTGGAGCTCATATTAATGTGCAAAATAGTCCCATGTCACACACCTTAATTTGTCCTCTGGAATAAAAATCATTAGCAGATGTGAATTTTCATATAGCTGAATGAGAATTGAAGCATAGATAGATCATGTCGCAAATTACTTCCAAAATCGGAAGTTAAATACCAACTACCCTACAAAAATCAACTAAACTAAACTTCACATCAAATTTGACAAACAAACAAAACTTAGTCAACTTTCTTTTATAACTTCAAAGTCACTTAACTATTGATATTTCATTTAGAAAGTCACCAAACTAATTTAAAAATAATTTTTTAATCAAATTTTATTGGAACACAGTTTTTGTTTTAAGCTCTTTTTTTTTATATAAAATGCTCATTTTAATTACTCCTTATATTTCATTGAAACACAACTTTTGGAAAATCAATAACAGAAGTATTTCACTTTATGCATGAAATTATTAATAATTTCATGTAGTTCGTATTATAATCAATCTCATTAATAGAAGTATTTCTTAATGAGAGGGCATGCCTAATCAAATAAAAGTCCAAAATAATGTGTCGCATATGTACATGTGATATTTTGTGACCAATCAAATATAGTCATGTCATTTAAATAAGTTGGGTAAATTATGGTTTGATAGACTAGTTTTAAAACCTTTGGCTATAGTTAATTAAGGTTATTGATGTTTATGCAAGAAAAAGTTTGTGCATCTACTCCTTTAATAAATATCTTTGTTATTGATATTTAAAAATAAAAAGCTAAAACTATATATTGATAATCACCAACAAATCTCTTTCAACTTGAAGATCATAGTCAAAGTTAACAATCTTTTTGATGTTTGCAACAGCGATCCTGCAACTTTTATGTAAATTACAAAACTCTTTCTTGCAACTCCTTCTCCTGCAACTTTAACTATTTTTATCTCTTTTTTAGTAAACACTTCTCCAAGAATTTATTTTTTTGGATTTTAAGATCATATTAAGCATATCACTTTTTTCAATTCAGCACTCCTCTTCAAATTGACACGTAGAAAGACATCTAAAACACAAATTCTTGGTATGCAAGGAGTCATGAAGTAAAAGAAATGATATGCTTATATGGTCTTCAAATCCAAAAAAAATCTTGGTGAAGCATTTGATGAAAAAGAGAAGAAGAATTAGTTTAAGTTGTAGGGGAAGCAGTTGTAGAAAGAGAAATTCAAATCTCAACGGAAAAAAGATAGAGAAGCGGCTCGGGTCGCTATTGAAAACATCAAAAGGACTATTAATATCAACAATGGTCTTCAAGTTGATAGGGGAGGGGGAGGGACATGATGATCTGTTATATACTTGATTTTTCTTATTTACTTTTCTGAAAAAAATAGATATCTTATGCAAATGTATCGATATATAGGAGTTGTGCCCTAGGGTTTACATAATTTGAAGCAAGTAGATTGTTGAAATGATATTTTTAAAATGATAATATGTAGTACAATTACTATATTTTCCCCAATTGACTATTTGTTAGTAGTAATAACAAGTGATTTTGACCTACCCAATATGCTTAGCTTTTTATTTCTAAATAACAATAATAATGTTATCGCATATGTAAAGCAACAAATAGAATTTAGACTTTGTATATTCAGTTATATATCTCAATCAGTTCATTATCAATCACCAAAAGACAAAAAATTTCTTGGTGCAGACACTTATTCTGAAAAACACTTTATATTTTTTCAAAGGAAAGGAATAACCTCAAATAAAAACACCACCTTAAATAATCTCAAAGAGAAATAACAATATTGGATGCACCCAAAAATAATGAAAAAGAAAAAGAAATATGGACTAAAATAAAATAAAATTTACCATAAAGACTCTGAAAAGTCATATAGATTGGTGGTCTTCGTATTGGGCTTCACCACTTGCAATAGATGGTTAATTGTAATATATAGCTAATACGACCCCATGGATAAATAGAAAATATTTATCTATTGGCCGAGAGCAAATTCAGTTTTTATAAAATATTTGTGTTCAAATTCTTTTCCACAAAGAATCCTATTAACTAAATAAAGTAAGCACAATAATTTTTACCATCTTTACTAATATCTTTTGTCGTGAGATATTCAATCAACTCATTTCTCTTGCAACTATTTTTCACCTCATCAAGAATTTTTGTCATCTCCTTTTTGTCTTAGTTGACATTTTTTCATTATCATACATATCTACCTTATGACAATTTAGGTCAGTGATGATAGCAAACTCTCTCATGACAAAACAAATCGACATTCTACTATAACTTATCCAAACTTCCTCTTTTTGGTTGCTATAAATTCGACATCAAAGAAGTTGATAAACTATGCTTCTCTGAAATATAATATCACATATTTAAGTTATAAGTAACTTTTGTAAATAGAAATTGAAAGAAATTTTTCAATTTTTGTTCTTCTAAAGCCTTTCTAAATTCAAAAAAATTAGCATAATTCGAACTTAACAATAAAAACCCTCTTAAATCTGAATCGTATCAAACATCGAATCAAAACTGTAATTTGCATACCTAATTGACTTTTCAAAGAAAATATCAATGGAATGACTAATCGTAGAAGACTCAATGTTGTTCCTCCTCTAGGTATACCATGTTGTTCCTCCTCTAGTTATATCATGTTGTTCCTCCTCTATCATTTCCTTCTTCGACGTACAGGCTATTGAAGGATTTTATTTGTCTTACTAAGTTTATTATGGACAAGTGTTATTGAACAAGGATATTTTAGAGCTCTAAAACTAGCAGATTTAGTAATTGTTGAAGCAATAGAGTAAGCTATTATTAAATTTTCACATGTTATTAATGAGCAGATATGAACTATAGGTCAAACGAGATATGTCACCTTCACCATGCTATCTATTGGAGGTTGAGCTAATAAAGTTAATGTTCACACAACACACCACAAAAATGCAGCTAAAATAAATTGATAAAACAAAGCATAATTTGTACAATTTATACAATGTCCCACATAATCCAAATTCTATTACTGATGTCAATTTTGAGAGAAAATATTGTACCCAACAATAGACTAAACAAAGATTAATGCTTTGAAAATTTTGTAAAAAGCATTTAAAATTCTGGATTGATTTTTATCAACCTCTACATATTTTTAAGCAACTAAAAATGGATGAAACCATAACTTTGAGAAAAGGAAAAAAATACCTTCTGGAAATTAAAAAACGACCTTGACAACGAGTTGATGGAAATGGCAGCGATGGAGATGGAGTTAAAGCAGAAAGACAAGGAGATGAATCTAACTTTGAATCTGAGAAATCTCATAGATCTCACTGTCATTCATCACGATTTTGCACTTGCTTCCATATAACAAGCCATCGGTGTCTCCATTGTTTTCGCTGTCATTGCCTTAAGCAAGTTTTTAGTCGAAACTCCATTAGTAAGAAATGAAACCCCACCAGATCTATAATAGGAAAAGCAACATCAACAAGTAGAAGAAGAAGATTCACCACTAGCTAAGTTCTTAAAATCCAGTCATGGAGCCATTTAAACCCCAAAAAGACCTCCTATAAGAAAAGTTGGAATCAAGGAAGGACAACAGAATACTTGTTGAGAATTATGATGTGGGGATGAAGATTGGGGAAAAGATGTGTTGTTATATAAGAGGGTATTTGGAGATTAATTGGAATTGGGGACACCTCCAAAACTTAAATTTGCACAATAACCACTCAATTTCTTTTTTATTTAATTTTTAGGGTTTAGGTTAAAAAAAGTTTAAAAGTGGTATCGTGTTGTGGGGTCAAGGACCTTTTCATCACTTTTAGAATTTCAAGGATAAATAGAAGTTTATAAAAATGCAATAAAGGCCCTTTTTATATTTTATTAAATAGTTTCCTTTTTTAAATTCATTTAATTATCCAACAATATTTGTCTCTCTTCTTCAATCTCTATTCTTCCCTATTTTTTGATAATCTCAAATGGTTGAACTATTTTTTCTCCGATCTTCTTCCACAAGTCAAGACATTCATCCTCTTGTGCTCAAGTAAGTTCATTTGCCTTTTCCGAACAGTTTTAGCTCCATTTACTATTTTTTGTTGCATTTTAGTTTAGTGGATTTTGATTTTTTTACGAAAATTTGATTGATCTTGATTAAATTTGTCAAAAATTGATATATGTTGAGTTCATGTTCTTGCTTCTGTATTTTTAATTGTGTTCCACTTTTAATAATGGTTATAATTTTTTTGAACTTTTAAGTTTATATTGTCTATCGATTTTAATTTTTTTCTGCGTTTTGGTCTACGTTAATGGTGTTTTGGTTGGTGTCTTTTGCATTCTTCCTGTCTAGAATTACTGAAACTTGTCTTGCTTGTTTAATATAGTACTTTTCTGTTTCAGTCAATAGACTAGTGGTCGATCGATCAACCACTACAAATTTGTTTCTGCTTATAGATTGTAAAGTTAGAAAAACATTAAAGAATATGTTTCTACTGCAGCACTAAGAACATTAAAGAATATGTTTCTACTGCAACACTACGAAACATAAAATTGCAGAAGTTGATCACTTAGGAAATTTTCTTGTAAGACTAAGGATGGAGATTATCGTAATCATTTTAGAAAAATTCTTATTGATCAAAAGTTGTTTTATGCTGATTCCTAACAAATGTGTTTTAAACACTTGAGGCATTTATCGAAACATTTGAAATTCAATAAATTAATTATATGTTATATGTTGTTATGATGTGCTAAGAAAAAAGAAGTCCTTCAATATTGTGATCTTTTTATTTCAAGGTGATCAATAGAACATCACTATTGAAAGGTTGTAAGTTTGATCAAATGAAGTCAATTGATAAAGGAGCAAAAGTTGAAGTGCGTTTTTGTTTAGTTTGTGCCCTCGATGCTGCTGGCAAGGATTCGACGGAGAAGCAGATTCAAACCAAATCAAAACAGTGGTAGATTAAAGTTTCTTCAAAATTTATCCATTACGAAAAGAGTCAATTGGACTAGCATAGCGATGTTTGAAGAAGAAGATTGATTTGAACAAATATAAAAGTTAATATTTAAATTGTATTGTAGTTATTTGATATTGAATGTTTGAGAAATTGTAGAGTTAAAATTGAATAAAAATAAAGTCAATAAAATGAGAAAATTAAAACAAAGATTGCCTTTTATATATATAAAAACGTTAGATATTACGATTGGGTGTAATTTTATTTTGTACTTTACTACAGTTGCAAAAGTGGATATTTAAATTTTGTAGTACACCATAAATATAATTAATTATTTCTCATGTGGTTGGTAGATGATGGAACGTATAGATTGACATTCCACCATTTATACGGAATATGTTGGTTGGTGCAATAATAAACAAAATATTAGTATATAACAAAAAGGTAAACTCTTACCAGCATATTGTCAAAAAGAAAATAATTAATTAATAAAATATAAATGAATAAAACATTACGCAGCTAAATGAGCTTAAACAAATCATATGATCATATAAGAGTTGTCGTAAATTGGGAAGGACGATCATATATGTACAAGAAGAATGGATAGTGGTTATATAATTAACACGAAATGATGTTTACTAAAGTGCAAGTATGTTTTGTCAGGATTTCATTCGTTCAACCACAATACATCCTCATACATATTTGATCGTTATTTTTAATATGTACACTCTTACATGATTATATGACTTGTTTAAACTTACTTAATTATATAAATTTAATAATTTTTTTAAATTAATTAATTATTCTCTTTTTCAAATTCTACTAGTTATGGTCTATACACATGTATCCTAATCTAGTAAGTTTATTATGGACGAAGGTCTTAGGATATGTTAGACTATAAGAAGTTGAGGACTAAAGTAAGTATAGTCTAACCTATACTAAGACCTTCATCTATAATAAACTTACTAGATTATGATACACATGTACAGACTTTAACTAGTAGAATTTTAAAAAGAGATAATTAGCTAATAAAAAAATAAATTATTGCAATTTACACAATTAAATGAGTTTAGACAAGTCATATGATCATATAAGACTCCGCGTAAATTGGGTGTAAAAATAAGAGATGTATAAGAATAAATTGTGGTTGAACAAATAAGATCCTTATAACATTCTTGTGTTTGGTCAAAGTTATTGTGAGAATGTTGAGTTGTATAACCACTACTCATCCTCACACATCTTGATCTAATTATTGTCCTTAATATATGTAAACTCTTATATGATCTTATGACTTCTTTAAGCTCATTTAATCGTGCAAATTTCAATAATTTATTTTTTAATTAATTATTTTCTTTAGTTATTACAATAATTGTCTCAGTCGAGCATAGACCCTGTAGACCATTCAATATTTTTGGTATCAATTGATCTAATCAAATAGAATTCTCAATGTACATAAATTTAATGGAAGATATGTACAATATATATTTGTTTTAGTCTATTAATTACAGAAAGGGACCAAAAACATCAAAAATAACATGCCACTAATTATACTTAACTGATGAGTCTCAAATTACATACATTACCTCGAGTTACAAAAAAAAAAAAGTGGGACAAGCCTATCTAAAATTTATTGTTATTACATGTGATCTCTTGTGTGCAGATCTATTACAGACTACATACTTATTCTTCCTCTTGATTTTGAAAGTCTCACCAACATCCTTATTTTCTTTCGTTCTTCCAAGTTTGATATCGACAAGGGTACTGAAAGAATATAAACATCTAACAATTCATGTGACACACACTATTTGAAATCTACAACGATTCCATTGGGATGACCATCCATATCAATAATCACCCAAACATTCATCTTCAATAGAATCATCATCACCGATTGTAGGGTGGGTGAGGAATACCAAAAACCTCACGACAATATTTAATTTATTTTCAATATTGACCTAGTGCGATGGGCGGTGACATCCAACATGTACATAGACACTTGATTGTCATTTTTTTTAATAAATATGGTATGTCTTTTTGTCCTTCCATTCATTAAATAACTAATCATAACTTTCTTAGCTCGAAATCTGATTTCCAACATCTCAATTACGATACGAACCATGTTGTGTATAAATCATTGCGACAAAATGGGATACTAGGTAATTTTCAAATCCAAAATTTAGGAGTTTCCTTCCACACACATTCATATAATCACCATTAACAATAATTACTGTAACTACTGACATTATAGACCACAATGATCGATCATAGATTACGATATAGGTCTATAACTGGCAAGGACTGGCAAGAAATTATCCAAAAAATTTCAATAAATGAAATCGAATTTAATAGGTACTTTGCTAGCTATGGAATGGAGAGATGTATAAGCAGGACTTCTAAACTATGGAATCTATCTACTAATAAGGTATTGAGTGGAACTTTCAAGCTTTTCAAGGTAGTAAAAATGGTGCAAAAATATTTTTTACAAAAAGTTAAAAAGATGGTATAACACCAAAGGCAATGAGCATGAATGGAGATTTTCAGTTGTGAAGAGAAAGATTTCGCCGGAAAAATCGTCGGAATCGACAAAAATAGGTGAAAAACGGCTGGAAAATGGAAGCTTTTGGGGGCTTGAAGAACATTTTCTTTTTTGATTATTATTAAATTTGAAAATAATGATGGAAAAAAATAAAATATTATTGGAAGGGGTGGGGGAACTAAAGTGTAATATTAAAACTTTGGAGTTGTCTTGCATATTTTGAAAGAATAATGGATGATGTCATAATTAGTGTCTAAAGTACCAATTTTTGATGACTTTTGTCTAAATGCTTAATTAAGTTATGAGAGTAGCTATTTTGCCAACTCTCCCGGGTATTTGCCTTGGCTTAAAAGTTGGTCAAACTTACTTATAAGTCAGTTTTTGACTTTTGGAAGCGTTTGACAAATATTAAAAAAAAAAAACTTAAAATAGGTCAAAAATAGACTTAAAATAAGTTAGGAAGTGTTTGAGATGGTAAAAATGACTTAAAATAAGTTTAAAATGACCAAGAACAAGTCAAAAACCAAAAGTAGGTCTCCGACTACTTTTTATTTTTTGACTAGAAAGTCATCTTAGTTTGACTTTTTATTTTTGACTTGAAAACTACTTTTTTAATGTCAATCCAAACGGACTATGAGTGTTTTAAGTCTCTTAATTTGAAATTAAGTGAATTGATTGAGGTTTTGGGTTATATTAATTTTGGTCGATTGTTTAATAAGTCGAGTGGGTTTTTCTAAATTTTGGATAGAAGTTTAACAAATAACGAATCGACGATTAAGATTGAGACACATGCATGTAACATCGTTACTATTAAAAGTATATATGCACCAAAATTTAGATGGCAAGAGCACTAACATCCTTAAAGTATAACGAAAGGTATAGACATGTCATTTACGATAGTTCAATAATATATTTTTCCTTTATCTCTTTCTAAATAACTTTTTAGAAAAGTACTTTTGGAAAAAAAAACAGTTTATGTCTGGTTAAGTTATTTGAAAAGTGCTTTTGATAAGTAGATTGCCTTTGACTAATAATTTTTTAAAGTGTTTTTTAGAGTAAAATTACGAAAAGACAATTTTAATATTAAGAATATTTTTAAAGAGAGTGACTTTGCAAAAAAGACACTCATAGTTGAGTGACTTTGTAAGTAAACATTCATAATTGAGTGACTTTTGAGTTAAATATAAAGTTGAGTGTTTTTCAGAGAAAAAAAATTATAGTTGAGTGAGTTTTGAGTTAAAACTAAATGTTCAGTGACTTTCAAGAGTAATAGTTGAGCAACCATCTGAGTTAACTCTAAGGATAGATAACTATAATCTATAACAATGCTACAAATAAGAAACTTACCGCAATCTTGCAAAGTAGAATCGCGTCAAAGATATCTCTTGTGAGTAGTGTCTCAATAGCTCACTTAATAAACCAGTTATTCAATACAATATTTCAGCACTGCTTCAACGCCATAAATCCCTGAACGAGATGCTCGTGATAAAACATTAGCTTTCCTTTTGTAGCAAACAAGCAGTGCATCCTAAGTTACAAGTAGAACAACAATGAGAGGGATTTTCCCAATTTAGATGTAACTAGCATGAATAATGCACCAGAAGTTGATAAATGAAGCGTGAAAACCATGATTGAAACGAATACAACACACCTCTGCAAAATGTTCTTAACTCAAATTGCACTATTCACTAGAAATCGCCTCAACGTGCAAAGAACAATTTGATCTTGCACCCTTTTAACGAACCACTCCAAAGAAAATCTATTTTCAAAAACTCCCACGGGATATGTGAATTTTCATCTAGTAGAATGAGAATTGAATCACAGATATATAGATCGATCATGTTGCAAATTACTTCCAAAATAGGAAGTTAAGTACCAATTTCGCTGCAAAAATCAACTAAAATCATCCCATTTAACCCATTCCCAACTCATTTCCTCCCCTTTGAATTCTTTTTCAATTTAACTCATCCCCCATCTGCTATTGAGTTAATTGCAGTAGTTGCTGACTTTCATCATAATTATTATTGACTAAAATAAATTTAAACGTATGCTAAAAAAAGATTAAGAATTTGAATTTCAAAACGATGACTAAAGTATCAAGAGAAAAGGTATAATCATGATGAACAAATAAGTAGTATTGCCTTGTGGCCAACTTCTATACGAGTCCGGAACCTAAATAAGCCACAAAAAGATAATTTTTTTATTAAAATAATGTATTCATATATGTTACTCTATATTATTAAAATTTTAATATTAATTATTGAGAAACTTAAGGAACATAATAGTAATGTGTGAGGTTATGTTCTGCTCTCAAACAAAACCAAAAATGTTGTGCTCTGGGGATTCAAAGTAATGCACCTAGGATGGAATTGAACATGTTTAACCATTGCGCCACATAAGAGTTTATGTCAAGATTGTTCAACATTGAATATTTATTAAACTTGATCAATTTCTAATATTTATTGATCAGATTTTAATTCACTAAAAAATACTAAACATAAGTTCTAGAGTTTTTAATATAATTCTCCCACATAGTACAATCAATCTTCTCACGTTAAACTTGCATTTATCAGTCATATGACTGCGAACAATGAACCAACATTATTACTTTGAGTCATTTATTGGCAAATAAATTTAATAAAAAATAAAAAATTTAGCTAATATAAATGGTAAAGTAGAAAAAGATTCAAAGTAATAATATATGTGCTGTGAGAATGATTTAAAAACTAATGATATAAATTATAACTTTTATTTACATACGAAATAAATGGTTAGTAGACATAAATATGAGGTTATTTTTACAAAATAAAATTTGTGAGTCAATTTTTATATTTGAAAAAATCTCAAATCATAGTTTTTAAAGAATTCATGAGATGAAATCAGCTTAAAATCACATGTTCAAACTAATTCCATCTCATAATTCATATCACCTTATGAAATCACATGTCTGCCTACTAAACCAAATACTTTCGAGTCTTCTACACTTCTATGAATATCTCTAAACTCTTTGAATTTTCCTATTATTACCACATTCAAAAGCAACAAACATAAATAACATAACAATATATTTTAGCTTGAAATCGAAATTGAGAAGAAAAAAATGTAAAATATAATTTTAAAGCTCTTAAACTTTCATAGAACACTCAAATAACCCAAACCCAAATATTTCACTTTACCCTTTCTTTCGGGATGGTCTATTAAAAGGGACAAAGAAGTTAGGTAATTAGGTGAGAGTCCTTTAAGTTTTAAATATTGAGTAAAAGTGATAAATAAATAAATAATATTAATTAAATAAGAAAGTATTTTCTAAATAGCCCCAAACTTTTAAGTTGTACAATTTTCCTTTATATTCTTTATTTCTTTACCTTTAAATATTTAAAATTTACAAAATAGACAAAAAAAAAAAGGTCTTCTTTCTCAACTCCATTCTCTTCCCACCGATCCTCTTTACCTGCAGCTATATTTGTCAATCCTTTCTTTTTTTTTCTTGTTCTTCATCTTTCTTTATTTGCAAAATTATGATTTTGTATAGAAGATCTATAAAGAAAAATTTATGAAAAAATAATATTAAAATATATATGTGTGAGTTTTTTTGCATTGTATTTGTTTTGTTAAGCTTTGAATAAACTAAAAAGAGTACTATTGATAAGTATGAAAATCACTTTGTGTCAATTCTTAATCTGCATTTAGTGAACCCAAATGAATGTTTCAGTCAACAACTTTCGTAGTTGTCCGAACAACTATCGAAGTTGTTTATTGAAATAATTAGATAATAGATATGTCTTTGTTGTTGTCCAACAACTGTCTTTAGTTGTCCGGCGATAGTAGAAGTTGTCCCAACAACTAGTGCAGTTGTTCGACAATTGTGTTTTGTTGTTGGTCAATTGAAGAATTATAAAAATATTCTTTTTGTCGTATTTATAAATGTACTTAATGATACGATTATTAGATCAAACAAATTAATATTTGTATCTTAAAAACTTTTAATTTTTATCAAAAACTTCTAATTTTTATTCTAACAATTTCTAATGTTGTTGGACAACTGTAATTGTTGAAGGGTCAAGTCCTTCAAGCAATTGCATTAGTTGTCCAACGATATTGAAGAGTTGTCTAACAATTAACAACTTTGCATAGTTGTCTAATAATAATTGAAGATTGATCTAGCCATTTTATATATTATTAGGTATAAACTAAGTCATTTAATAATAATTGAAGATCGATTTAGTTGTTTTGTAAACTATTAATAAGTATAAAGCCAGTCATTTAATAATAATTGAATATCGATTTAGTCATTTTGTAAACTATTAAGTATAAACTAAGTCGTTTAATAATAACTGAAGATCGATCTAGTCATTTCGTAAAATATTAAGTTTAAAGTAAGTCATTTAATAATAGTTGAAGATCGATTTAGTCTTTTTGTAAACTATTAAGTATAAACTTAGTTGCTTAATAATAACTGAAGATCGATTTAGCCATTTTGTAAATTATTAGGTATAAGCTAATTGTTTAATAATAATTGAAGATCAATTTAGTCATTTTGTAAACTATTAAGCATAAACCAAGTCGTTTAATATTAATTGAATATCAATCTAGAAATTTTGTACATTATTAAGTATAAACTAAGTCATTTAATCTTAACTGAAGATCAATCTAGTTATTTTGTAAATTATTAAGTATAAACTAAGTCATTTAATTATAGTTGAAGATCGATTTAGTCGTCTATAAACTCTAAAGTATAAACTAAGTCGTTTAATAATAACTGAAGATTAATTTAGTTGTTTTGTAAACTATTGAGTATAGACTAAGTGGTTTAATAATAGTTGAAGATTGATCTAGCCATTTTGTAAATAATTAGGTATAAAATAATCATTAAATAATAATTGAAGATCGATCTAGCCCTTTTGTAAACTATTAAGTATAAATTAAGTCGTATAATAATAATTGAAGATGGGTTTAGTCGTTTTGTAAAATATTAAGTATAAACTAAGTCGTTTAATAATAACTCAAGATCGATCTAGTCATTTTGTAAATTATTAAGTATGAACTAAGTCATTTAATAATAGTTGAAGATCGACTCAGTCGTTTTGTAAACTATTAAGTATAAACTAAGTCGTTAAATAATAAATGAAGATCGATCTAACCATTTTGTAAAATTATAGGTATAAACTAAGTGGTATAATAATAGTTGAATATCAATTTAGTCATTTTGTAAACTATTAAGTATAGACTAAGTCGTTTAATAATAATTGATATTAATCTAGTTATTTTGTACATTATTAAGTATAAACTACGTTAAGACAAGTCATATTCATCCGAACAAGCAAGTGATCAATAAAAATACAAGCATATGGTCCATATGCCGCAGAAGAATGGTGGCACATTTTTTAGACACTCATATAACCATGCATCATTCAACAAACTTTCAGACAAATAATTGAACATCCCGCTTTGCTTGAGTAGTTTGGGCCACAATATGAGAATGAGTTGGATCAGTGTAAAAAAAATCAGTACATCACCCACATGAATATTGCAATCATAAACTTGAATCAAGTCTTTCTCCATCACTTCCACTTTCATCACTTTTTTCTTCTCCACTAGATTTATCTCCATCACTTTCATCATCTTATTTTTTTTTCACTTCAATTTTGCTATTTTCCTTACTTTTTGCTTCACCTAATAGGTCACTGCTGCTCGCACAAATTTTTTTCCATCTCACTAGATTGCTTCTCGCTATTCTCATCACTTTTTTATTCTGCTAATAAGTCATTGTTGCTCTTACTAGTTTGAAGTGTTGAAGTACCTCTTTTCTTAGCAGTCGTATAACTCTCATCATTTTCTCCAGCATCTGGATTCGGTGAAGATGTTTCAATTCTTTTCCTCTTATACTGACACATTATATCTACACTAAAATAGTTAAAAAGTTAGTAAATAATATAAAATTAACTTAATAGGATCAATAGAAAATATGTAATTATAGTAAATTAAACATCAATAATTATATTATTTGTCTTACAACTAATCAATTGATCAACAACTGATCAGTTGTCTAACAACTGTCATAGTTGTGGGAACAACTTATTTAATCGTCCGACAACTACATGCAGTTGTTAGATCATTTTGTATCTAAAAAGATATGCATAATTATTCCTATAAATAACTTTGATAGTTGTCTAGACAACTGTAAAAATTGTTGGCTGAAACAACTAAATTAGCTAAATCAGTAACACAAAATAATTTTATACGGACTGAAAAGCTCTTTTGAGTTAATTTTAACTTTAAGCGGAATAAATTCAATGCAAAATAATGAAAAAAAATATTATAGATATATGATAATTAAACCCTAGTTTTGATATTTTGAAACAGAAAAGAGAAGAAAATTTACTAGGAAGAAAACACAATAGAAATTATTGAATAATTATTTTAAAATTGAAAAAATTAAATTTTTTCCAACTTGTCATTTCTTTGTCGTCCCAGCCTTTTGGTTCTATTCTATTAATGAAGAACTCTTCAAAGTCCTTTTAAGTTGGGAGTTTATCAAAATTTTAAAAATATTATTTTGAGTCATTAAGTTTTAAAATTAGTAGTTTGGTCCCTTTTCTTTAATTGAAAACTTAAGAGGCATTCTTACCTCATTTTCTCGTGTTGCGGTCTCCATCATCTCATCGTCAAGCGCCAATTTTAATTTCCAAGAGGTAATTTTTGTTTTCTTTTCTCTGAAAGTTAGGGTTTCATCCATTTTTTTAGTTGCTTAAGGATTGTTCTCATAGTTGATTGTGTGCGACATTGTGGTTAGGTATATGATTATTTCACATATTAGTTCAAGTCGTACAACACTTACAGTTGTATAAATTATGCGTTGTTTTATCAGTTCATTTTAGCTGTATTTGCTATGGTGTGTTGTCTGAACATTAATTTTATAAGCTCAGTCTCTCATAGATATCATGATGAAAGTGACATAGCATTGTTTGATGAGAAATACTAAATTTCTGTATTAATTTTTCAATCACATCGAGCTATTTAGTGAAAATAGAGTATTTTTCGCTGCAATATTAACTTAATGCAAGTTTTATCGGCAGCGTTGGCTGAGAAACGACCTACCTTTACTGGCAGTCCAAAGTATTACTAGTTAGTAAACGTCGATTCAAATTCAACTTTCTTGAAATTTTTTGTTCTCCCTCCAATTGATTTTCCCTGCAGAATATTTCCCTACCGCCACATTCACCATACAGAACAGGGTAGACCTTTCTCCCTCATTGTTGTTGATGGTCATCATATGCTCTCTCTCGCCATCATCGAGGTTTGGAAGAAATACTAGACAATGCACTTGGCTTGTGTAAGTTCTATATATAGTAATTAGCCTAAAAAGAACTTTATAATGCATTGTTGGTTAGTTTTGAGAGTATGAGTTATGGTATTCATATAATATAGTGGAGAATTTCATAATTAATTAGAGAATAGCAAGAAGGAAGTTGTAAATAAAACAATTTGTTTGCTCCAGGCTTACAGATCTGATTTAAATATCATGTTCAACTTCCTTCTCATTTTGCTCACTAAGTTTTTGGTCAGGAATATTCATTTTGTTGATCAATAGCCATAACAATTGCCAGTAGTATCTTTCTGCTAGTTCGAAGCTGAGTTAAGATGATAGCTCGAACTTGATATGAAGTTTTGATGATTTAATAAACTTATCGATCTAACAAGGAACCAAATCCTAATTATTGGAACTGCTAACAATAAGATGAATGATAAACTCAGTGTGAGGTATATTTGTGTGCTATCATCAAAAAGGGGGAAAATGTTATATTCTAGGTGTTTTGATGATCCTTACAAATACTGGGACCTGGTTCCTGGCAGAGTGCTCTCGTCAAGATACAAATGGGGTATAGTCATAAAAGCTGTCATGTCAGGTGGTAGGTGAAAGGTGCAGTATCCTACACCAATAAGAAGAGCGGACGAGATTGTATGTTTCAGTATGTCACAAATGCAGGGACCTGGTACCAGGCAAAGTTTCCTCCATCAAATACATAATTGGTTACAGCTGTAAAGCTGTCACGTTAGAGGTTGGTAAGGCGTCAGTGTACTACACCAATCAGAATGGAGGAGGGTGTTTGTCCAACGGATAATAACTCTTTATGTTTGATACTTTTAGAATGACAAACACCATATTATATTCATTCATCCAAAGAAGGAAGTCAGCCAGCAAGCCTTTTCAAGAACTCATATAGAAGTTAGCAAGGGACCTGGTTCCCACAAGCAAGGGACCTGGTACTCGCAAGACTGCGACATGAAAAGGACGAAAAGACAGCTGTCAGAAAAGTCGCTATCTCTCGATGCGGTAGGTGCAGCTTTTTCCAACAAAGAAGCCTTCAGCCAATGGGATGACTTCAACGAATTTGTGGGAAAACAAACACAAATTCAAGACTTGGCAAATTAAATTTGGATTTTCTCCACAAGCTTGAACAGAAGGCCATCTTCAAGAAGAACATTGCTCAACTCAACAGAAGGACCTGATAGAGTAAAGAAGAATCTTTGTTGTATTTAGAGCTTTGTGTCTATGTACTTACATTGTAAATCTGTTCCTAATCTATAAAGGATTCAGATATTTGTTTTGAGTTTGTAAAAGTCTAAATCAGTTAAGGTTAACTGATTTAGTGGGCCACATTGTTTTGTTGCTTTGTCAAATTCTAAGTCATCTAGAGTTAGGTGGTTTAGTGGGCGGTGTGGTATCCGCTTAGGCTCTTCAAGTAATACGTAGATTACTTGATCGTGAGATTAATAACTTTTTCTCACATTGATTGTGACCGGGTTTCACTTTTGCTTGAGAAGATTAGTGAAGACGGTTGTAAATCCTGTGTAACAGGTCGTGGTTTTACTTCCTTGAGCAAGGAGGTTTCCACGTAAACTTCTTGTGTTGTGTTCTTCATATTGTTTAATCTTCTGCACTGTTTTTGCTGTGTCAAGGGACCTGGTCCATTGACTGGTAGTGGACGCACATATTCCATCAAGTGGTATCAGAGCAGGTGTTCTCTAGTCGGTTAACACCAAGAGAGATTCCTGTGGAAAGATGGTTGCTCCACTCAACAGAAATCAAGAAGCATCAAAGAAGGACTTGAAGAAAGAGAAGTCTCTAGCTATAAATATGATATTTGATGAAATTTTTGATGAAGATAAGTACATGACATGCCTCACGAGAAGGTATCAGAAATTGGAAACGAAACAGAGAGGCTTACAAAAGGCAGAAAACTCAAACAGACCTGTAAATGCAAACCACCTGTGCCACAAGTGCGGAAAGCCAGGACATTTCATCAGAGATTGCCCTATGCATAAGGTTGAAGTCAAAACTTATCAAAGACCTGGAGGAGAGAAAGGCAGAAATAGGGACCCGGTCTCCGATAAGAATGTAAGAAAAGTTGCAGTTGGCTACATCATGAAGAAAGCTGAGTCAAATGAATTAGAATGTCATGTAGATGTACCCATGCTTGCAGTCAAAGGTGATAAAGATGTGTTTGATGCCACATTTGCTTTGATGGCAAAATCTGATGATGAGAAAGATGAAAAAGAGGTAACCTTTTCCGATCTTAAACAAAACTTGTATGTTTACTGTGTTAAGAAGTTGAGAATTCTAGTTGCTGTTTTGATTGACTCTATCATTGAGTCAACAAGTGAAACAGAGTTGATGAACAATAGCCTAGATATTCTTCATGAAGAAAAGGTAGCTTTGGTTGACCAAATATCTGTAGTGGAAGAAAATGTGATAGTTTTAGAAGCTGAAAATCTAGAACTCAAGCAGACATGAAGATGTTGAGTGAGAAATCTGGCAAAGGAAAAGAAGAGGCTAGTAGAATGCAAATGAAGCTAGAAGCTAGTCTAGACACTACTGAAACAAAACTTGCTATGGCCTCGGAGAGAAATATGCAGTTGGAGAGGGACCTGGTCCGCGTCAAAGAAGAACTGAACAAATCTCTCAAATGGTCCAGATCTTCAAAATTGCTTGCCAATCATCTCAGTCAAGGTCAAAATGATAGGAAAGGGTTAGGAAATTCAAGAAAAGGTCGTTGTTACAATCTCCAAAACAAAAATGTGTCTATGCATGACAATTTGTTGTGCTTTCATTGTGGTCGTGAGGGTCACTTGAAGAAGGATTGTCCAATTTGTAAAAGGAATCAAGATAACCTCGCAAAATCTTCTGAACAGAGGAACAAGAAAAGGAAGAGACCTGGTCAACAAAGCAACAAGCAGAAGAAGGAACCTGGTCAGCACAAGAACTTGCAGAAGAAGGGACCTGGTAAACAAAAGAACTTGCAGAAGAAGGGACATGGTCGTGCTTCTGTTCCTAAGTTGAAAAAGATCAATTTGCCTCACTGGACAAATAATTCTCTTATCACTTCTTTAACTGCTTACTGGGAACTCCAACTAAAGTGGGTTCCCAAGGATAACACGTGATATGACATTCTTGTGAGAGGAAGTGGCAACTACCAGTGTCGATTCATGAATGGTGGATGCTAAAAGCACTGTACTTCCTCTCTCTCAAGGCACTTCAAGGTGGAGGTGTTGTATTTTGTGATGGCAAGAAAAGGTACGTTTTTTTAAAGACATGTTTGGAAATTCTATGGAATACACCATTGAGGATGTGTACTATGTCAATAATGAAGTACAATCTTTCAAGTGTTTCATAGATTTGTGATGAATGAAATTATGTGAAGGTCTTATTAGAAAGAATGTGTGGTCACAAACTTCCACTCTCGGGCGACGATCTCGACAGATGAGAGATGCAAGAACATGTGTATTGTTGATATGTTTACTGCTCATTGTGACAGTCTCACTGAACTTAATGCTCGAGGTAAGAATGTTGAGGTATGACAGAAGAGACGTGCTCATGTGTGTGTTGCTTTGCTTCACAAACCTGTGTCGGGGAATCTGCTCCAGTCTGCATAAAAGGATATTTGCAGATGACAAAGGTTGTGACTGATGCTAAGGAAGAAGCAGATCAGACTATTCTTCAGGTGAAACATGCATACTTTTAATCTTCCAAAGAACTTTTGGCTGAAGTGGTAAATACTACATGTTGTGTCGACAAAATGATGATATTGAGAAGTGATCTCAATATTGATGAAAGAATAATTGTGGTACACTCTTCCTCCAGCAAGGCTTATCAGGGGTATACTAAAAATGATCATGTTTTTGTTGATGAGTTTGGAAGAGTTTAGAAGTTGCAAAGAAAGAAGTTTCTGATATGGAAGGGTTGCTTCAGAATAGAGAGATTGTCTAAATAGTGAGCTTGCTGAAGAACATGATTTTCATGAATCCAGCAATCTCAAGGAAGTCGATGCTGATAATGAACCTGATGAGGGACCCGGTCCTCTATATAGTGTTGTACAAAGATGATGCAGTTCAAACTGATAATGTGAGTGCTGAAGGTGAAAATGAAGAAACTTATCAAGCTCAGTTTGCAAGAAGCAATGTATGACAAATAGATTCCCAACAAGCTTATAGGTTGTCCAAGTTCCTCTTCAACAATGACTTCAAGTGAGAGCTACAGGTTCAACAAAACTCAAAAGGTACCATTGGTCGTCAAGAAAAGTACATTTATGAGCTGCTCAAATGACTTAACATACTTCAAGTCAAGAAAAATGTTACAGAGGCGCAATGTTATCATGATGTTTTGAGAGCAAAATAGAAGATCGAGCGTCTTGAAAATCTTAACTAAAGTCCTAAGTTAGGACTAGTGTGTACTCACAATAACTTAGCTGAAGAGAAGAAGATCGCACAACGTGATCAAGGCAATTGTAGTCTGAACAAAGAAAGGGACCTGGTACCAGATGAAAGAAGCTGCAGAAAAGGTTTCATGTTATGGATGTCTGGACAATTCATACTTTTTGGGCACTAACTTGAAGTTGGATGTTGATGAACTGGGTTCAAAGACTCGACTCATGTACAAAGAAATCACCTTTGTAGGCTACTAGTAGAATTTGAAGATTTTTTGAAGAAGACAGGGGACCTAGTCCTATTCTGTCCAGCAGGAGACAGTTTGAGTTCGTGTACATTGTGATGTTGTGCTAAGTATCAAGATGATAGATTGAGTACCTCAAGAGTGGATTATGTTATGCGCTGATCTTTCACTCATGTGGAATTAAAAGGCAAGATTCAATTGCTTTTTCATCAACTGAGGCAATAAATGTAGCAAGTGCATCTTGATGGGTTCAACTCTTGTGGATCAGGAAACATCTTGATAGCACATAAAAATCTGGCTGAATAAATCAAGGTGATGATGGAAATGCTAAAACCTTCTTGAATGGATCTTACCTGAAGCAATCAACTCTTTCATGACTATGAAAAGGGAGCAGGTATCCTTGCTTTTCGGTTATGTATGTTTTAGCAAATTCAGTTTCATACCTTTTGTAGGTATACACACATGAAAAAGAGGATAAAGAAAAAGGGAGGTCAGGTTAGATCTAGGAAATGACATTCAGACTGCATAGAGGGACCTGGTCCTTTCTCGAAGGTTAGCAATCTTAACATTGCAGTTTGAATTATGCATGAGAACCAATGAAATGACCACATGTCTGTCCTTCAGGAATCTGACTGTTGTCTCATCTTTTGAGTGCCAAAATGATACCTTATTTCTCTTTCTTTTATATCTTCCATATTTCTTTCTATTTCCCCAGAAAAATTGAGTTGCCTTCCAAATATCAAGGTGTTTCAAAATTTTCTTTTTCTCTTCTTTTCAAACACACTTCAAATTGTTAACCCCTTTATTCTTTCTGGAGAATTCTATGATGAAAATGTTTCAACTATGAAGAGGGATATGGTCCTCCATGAAAAATAAAGAAGTGAAAAAGATGATGCTCAAAAAGGGGGAAGTTGATATTCTAAGAAATCAAAGTTTTCTGAATAGGAATGTGTAAAAAAAAATCAAAAAAAAATGAAAAGGGAAAATCTTCTTGGTTCCTCAATTGTTGATCCATTCATCTCGGAGGCCTTGAGTTGTTTGTGTTACCAATCTTTCTGTTATGAGAAACTCAGGCTGGTGTTGGAAGCTATGACAGTTGCTCGTGTTAAGTGGAATACTGAAATGGGTTGTCTAAAAGTCTAGCTTCTGAAACAATACTATCAGAGGGACCTGGTGCCAACAAAAAAAATAATAATTAAAAAAAAGGAAGAAAAATTGGTAGCCCTGAAGATTAAACATACAGGTTGGGTTGCACAACATGCTGAACGTTAGGAGAAGATTCTGAAAATCTCATGCTAAGGGATATGCTCTACTAATTCTATTCTTTCAATCCCTTGCCTCTAAATCATCCCTTCTCTTCCTACATCAGTCCTCATTTATCTCTTGGGCATTATTCTGGTTTTCATCTGTAATCATACATGCAATGCTTTGATGACTGATCTTTTGTTTATGGATGTTAAATGTCTTGTTTCTACTGACTTGTCTCATTACTTTATGCCTTTTTGCTCATGCTCTGTGTTGCCCAAGTGGCCATGAATTTGCAAGAACTATATTTCTGTCAACTTGGTTTACTGCTTTAACACTTTTTTATGATGTCAAAAGGGGGAAAGTTGTTAAGGTAAGGTATGAGATCAATAGTGTTATAACTGTTTGAAGAAGACATGGTCACATCGATAGGAGGAATCAATGGTAGATACTTGAAGAGATATGGTCATGCTGACAGGGGGAATAAATGCTTGCTACCCGACGAGGACCTGGTCCTGTCGATAGGGGGAAGAAGATGTTTGTCATCATCAAAAAGGGGGAAGATGATATGTTGATATTTTGATGATTTGACAAACTTTAGGGATGATTAAACTCCAGTTACCCCAAGAATTATTTTTGATAGGGGGAACTGATGAATAAGTATGTCATCATCAAAAAGGAGGAAAATACTATGTTGATATTTTATGAGTTGACAAACTTTGAGATGATGAAACTCAAGTTACCCTAAGAATTCTTTTTGATAGGGGGAACTGGTGAATAAGTATGTTATCATCAAAAAGGGGGAAAATGTTAGTTCGAAGCTGAGTTAAGATGATAGCTCGAACTTGATATGAAGTTTTGATGATTTAACAAACTTAGCGATCTAACAAGGAACCAAATCCTTATTATTGGAACTGCTGACAATAAGATGAATGATAAACTCAGTGTGAGGTATATTTGTGTGCTATCATCAAAAAGGGGGAAAATGTTATATTCTAGGTGTTTTGATGATCCTTACAAATCTTGGGACACAGTTCTGGCAGAGTGCTCTCGTCAAGATACAAATGGGGTATAGTCATAAAAGCTGTCATGTCAGGTGGTAGGTGAAAGGTGCAGTATCCTACACCAATAAGAAGAGCGGACGAGATTGTATGTTTCAGTATGTCACAAATGCAGGGACTTTGTACCAGGCAAAGTTTCCTCCATCAAATACATAATTGGTTACAGCTGTAAAGCTGTCACGTCAGAGGTTGGTAAGGCGTCAGTGTACTACACCAATCAGAATGGAGGAGGGTGTTTGTCCAACGGATAATAACTCTTTATGTTTGATACTTTTAGAATGACAAACACCATATTATATTCATTCATCCAAAGAAGGAAGTCAGCCAGCAAGCCTTTTCAAGAACTCATATAGAAGTTAGCAAGGGACCTGGTTCCCACAAGCAAGGGACCTGGTACTCGCAAGACTGCGACATGAAAAGGACGAAAAGACAGCTGTCAGAAAAGCTGTCATCTCTGATGCGGTAGGTGCACAGCTTTTCCAACAGCAAGCCTTCAGCCAATGGGATGACTTCAACGAATTTGTGGGAAAACAAACACAAATTCAAGACTTGGCAAATTAAATTTGGATTTTCTCCACAAGCTTGAACAGAAGGCCATCTTCAAGGAAGAACATTGCTCAACTCAACAGAAGGACCTGATAGAGTAAAGAAGAATCTTTGTTGTATTTAGAGCTTTGTGTCTATGTACTTACATTGTAAATCTTTTCCTAATCTATAAAGGATTCAGATATTTGTTTTGAGTTTGTAAAAGTCTAAATCAGTTAAGGTTAATTGATTTAGTGGGCAACATTGTTTTGTTGCTTAGTCAAATTCTAAGTCATCTAGAGTTAGGTGGTTCAGTGGGCGGTGTGGTATCCGCTTAGGCTCTTCAAGTAATACGTAGATTACTTGATCGTGAGATTAATAAATTTTTCTCACATTGATTGTAACCCGGTTTCACTTTTGCTTGAGAAGATTAGTGAAGATGGTTGTAAATCCTGTGCAACAGGTCGTGGTTTTACTCCCTTTGAGCAAGGAGGTTTCCACGTAAACTGCTTGTGTTGTGTTCTTCATATTGTTTAATCTTCTGCACTGTTTTTGCTGTGTCAGGGGACTTGGTCCATTGACTGGTAGTGGACGCACATATTCCATCACTTTCTCACCAGAAAAAAAAATCGATGCATCTGCCCATTAATAACATGTGCGGGTATATTAGTAGCTTACTCTAATGCTTCAACAATTTCTAAATTTGATGGTTTTAGAGCTCTAACATGCCTTTGTTCATCAACCCTAGTCCAGCAAATAAACTCCTTAATTGTGTCCATAATAGACTTGTGTTGCATCAAATAAAGTCCTTGAATCGCCTATATATTGCACATAGTTTTCACTTATATTACCATCCCATGTAGCACCTCTGTTTCCACCAGTTGGTTACTGCAAAAAATTCTTATGCTTGTTAGAATTAGGAACTCGTCTCAGCAACGTGTAGATTGTTGCTTTTGCCTTTGTATTTTTGTTGTAGCATTTTTAGCAACTATTTCATTTGTTTCAGCAACTGCTGAAATAATTACGACTGTTGAAATTACCACTGCAACTGCTATAATAATTACAACAATTACCATAAAATAATTTTAAAAACGCAGCAGTTGTTAAATCTATGATGTTTACCCTATTTCTCTTTGTAGTTCTGAAACTAACTTTCAAAATTATCCAAGAATAATGGAGTTATTTTTGCATTATCACATTTTGATTTTATTATTTTTACATGTAGATTGTGTATCCATGCTTATTTTTATAACTAAGTAATCATATCTCCACTATATATCTTGTCGTATAACTTCTTATCATATCCCATTTTCCTCATTTTTTGGCCTTTTAGTCTATCCAATTGTGTTAATGACTTCTTCTTTTTTTCCCTTTTTTTCAAGTTCGTTTATATGATTTAGTTATAATAATTTTATTTTTGTTACATGTAGTGTAATAAAATGACTCCAAGAAAAAAATGGACAGCAATTGCTACTACTACTACTTAAAAGTATAGAAGGAAAATTAGTACCACAAAGACAGAGAAGAAGAAGAAAGTACCAGATTAGGAAAGTCCATAAGAGAAGTTGAAGACACAAGATTGGTAAATTCTATAAATAAAGAAAGAGAACGTGTAACAAATGTTTTTTATACAAATGTAGAAGGAGATGATAGAGGAGGAACAACATGATATACATATTCCAGAAAAGGAGATTTCTATTGCTGAGCCTCCTCTGGTTAGTCCTTCAATTGATACTTTCTTTGTGAATCCGGTTAGGTATGCAAATTGCAGTTTTAAGTTAATGATTGATATGTATTCAGATTTCAGAGATTCTTTACTGTTAAGTCGGAATTGTGTAAGTTTTCAGATTTAAGTAGAATAACAAAAATTGGAAAAAAAATTGACCTTTTATTTTCGGAAACTACTCATAACTTAAATATGTTAGTATTACATTTTGTTGGTGTTGTTGACAGTATTGGTAAAACATTTTTGTTGTGAAAAAAATTGTTTTATATTGTTATGGTATTTTTGATAGATGACCTATTTGTTGTAAAAGATGAGTTAAAATCAGCGGCAGGACTTTTTTTATTTTTTCCATATGACTTGTCAGTTGAAACAAATAACCCGTGTATTGCAACAAATGGACCATCTATTGCAATAGACACGTAATCTAATAGAAGAAATCAAATCAATAGACTATTAATATTCTGTTAATTATTATATTATGTTATATTTATTAAATTTATTGCTATATATTTTTTAATGATGCACGAATCAATTGTATTTTTTTTCTTATTTGTAGATAAAATGACTTTCAAAAGAAAATCAAAAGAATCAACCTCTAGTAACTCAAATAGAATAACGAAAGTACAAACACTATTAGAAGAACTTGTTGAACAATTTCTTTCACAAACAGATGATATGTTACATTCTATAGATGTAGATAAAGAAAATGTGGAAAGAGATAATGAAGAAAAATCAGTCGGAAGTTCTAGAAAAACTACAGAGGGGAAAGATGAAAATAAAATAAATGATAAAGATGATAGAAAAACTGAAAGTGATAAGAAGTTGATGAGGAAGGTGAAGAAAGTGATGAAGTAGATGATTTCAAAAGTGGAAAAGATACTGAAGAGGAAAATGAAATGGAAAGAGGATGACAATATTGATGATGATGTTGTAGCCATGAGCGATCGTGAACGGAGATCAAAAACCCGACATGATGTTGTTTATGATTATGGTTAAAAATCAAATCAAATTGTAATTTAAATATAATCGATTAAAAATCAAAATTGGTTTGGTTTAGTTTGGTTTTAAATTTTAAAAATTGATATTATTTGGTTTGATTTTGATTTTACTAAATAATAACCACAAAAATAATTAAAACTTAACTGATAAATTAGATATATAAATTTTATAATTATTTATACATTATTTATAAATAAAATATAAATATTTTGTAAAATTTGAATCAACTTAAGTCTTTAATTTTATCATTTTCTCAACCCAACACTTTAACCCAACTATAACAATCTTAAGTCAAGTCCATTTTAGTTTATACCTACCATACTCACAATAGTCACACTTTCGCTTAATTGAATCACTTTGTTCGAGTTATGATAACTCTAATATTGCTTAATTGAATAGAGAGTAGCTTTTCTGTGGATTGTTCATGTACTAGGTGTTTGTGTCTATCGAGATATGTACGTCATCAAACATATTATTACTTTCAAATTGAATAAACCAGAAAAATTGAACCGCATCAAAGCAAACCAATAATAACCAAATTGATGATTTTTTTTCGTTTGATTTGATTTTAGAAACTTAAAAAACCAACTAGATTGGTTTGATTTTGATCTTTATCAATACCAATCCAAACCGAACCACGAACACCCCTACCAATAATTATAGTTATCCATAGCCAAAGTGAATTCTCAATTATATTTAGTATAAATTATAGGAACCACATATTATAAATACAAAATGACCATTTATCCCTTTAAGAATTGAAATTACTAAAAATCCCTTAAAAATCAAAGAAGCGGGATACATTACTCTAGCGCGGGATACATAAGTACTGATACATCCCATTTTAACAGCTGCTGCGATTAATTAGGATTAATTACCGTGATTTCTGTTATTATTAACTGAAATCACGTAATTAATGGTCATCAGATTGTGTAACTGATTAGTAAATTCAAATTTTAAATCAGATTAGCTTCATAATTCAAAAATATTCTTGTAAAGGTTGATCTGCATACTAAGAATTCAAAAAAAAAAGGTTTTGAAGATGAATATCTCAATTCTGCTGCGGCATTCTGGAATTTGGGTAAGCGATATTAATTATGAAGGTTACAAAGTTGATGGAATTGTTGTTGGTCATTCCATTTCATTTGTGAATCTAAAAACGTTGATTTTAGCAGAGCTTGAGATCGACACTGTTAAAAAGGATATTGAAATATGATACATTGTCGAGGGAAGCTCATGTCCGTTGAAAATCAAAAACGACATGGGTGTGAAACTTTATTTCGAAGTGAAAAAGAATGCAACTGGAATTGGCATGTATCCGCTTTGTATTGATACAACTGATAAAATTGTTGGGGATATACGTAATTTTGATTGTTCATCAGGTGAAGTCGTATGCGTGGAAGGTACCGAAAGAGATACTGAAGCTCTTGCTCTGGTCGAGTCGAGAATTTTTGACATTGATTATATTCCAGAATTAAATGCTACGAATTACATAACTGATTCCAATAGTACTGAAGTGAAGACTGGGTTGTTGTATAAGGACAAAGATACACTCGTTGCTGTAATGGCTAAATATAAAATAAAGAACAACTTCAATTTTCGAGTGAAAAGATCGGATAAGAAAAGGTATTTCAATGCTTACTCAATGATCTGTTTGTTTTTCTCTGTTTATATTTCTTTATATTTTATCTGATACATAATTCAAAACTGTCTATATCTTGTTGTTATATTTATAACATTAATAAATTCATGTATCTGTTAACTTTGGACAGCTATGTGTTGGTTTGCTTCAGCGGCCAAAGTGGATGGACATTAAAATCATCTTGCAGAAAAAAATCTGATGTATTCAAAGTGAGATATGTCAATAGTGAACATACTTGTCTGATGCGGGATAGGATACTAACGAAAGTACAAGCAACAATTGGATTTATTAGTGGTGTGACTACCCCTAAATTGGTAAATCATAAAAGAATCCATACACCTCGGGATGTAATTGAAGATATTAGAGAATTGTATGGGGTTGAGATATCGTACCAACAAGCATGGCGTGCTAGAGAACGTGAACTAGAAATGCTCAAGGGTAAGCCATCAGAAGGATATAAACAGATGCCGAGATACATATGGATGCTAAAAAGTGTATCCAAATTCATATATAAGGATGCAAAAGACGGAAGATAATAAATTCATGTATCTGTTCGTAGCCCTAAGACCGTTGATAAGAGGGTTCGACTACTGCAGGCCTGTAGTTGTAGTGGACGCTGCACATCTTGGCGGGGCTTACAAGGGTACTTTTGTATCAGCAAGCACACTCGATGGTGCAGGTATGAGTGTTATAATTCTGATGTAATGTATAACTTATATTATATTAGTGTAAACATTGTGTATCGTGAAATTAAATGTGATATTCTTTGTAATTAGGATGCATATTGCCATTGGCATATGGTGTTGTAGACACTGAAAATGACTGTTCGTGGACATGGTTCTTCGAAAATTTCAAAAATGCATTTGGTGAGCGTGAAAACATGTGTATTGTATCGGATAGAAATGAAAGTATCATAAAGATTGTAAGCATTGTATACCCAAACGTACCTCATTGTGCATGCATATGGCATCTTTGGAAGAATGTATGTTCAAGCTTCAAAAAAAGTAAAAAAACACTAAGTGATATATTTTACTCAATGGCAAAAGCATACAGAAAGGAAGATTTTGATAAATTAATGGCTAAGGTTGTGAAGGTTGATCATAGGGTGAAGGATTACCTTGAAGAAGCTGGTTATGAGAAGTGGTCAAGAGTTCATTCAATCATAAACAGAGGTAGAATGATGACTTCGAACACGTAAGTTAACTATAATAGACTTCTTGGAGGAAGCTAGACTTTTATTTGGTAGTTGGAACTATAAAAATAGAGAAATAGCGTCATATACAAAGGACACATTGGGCCGAAGATTTGAGGAGATATTGATTGTAAACGCATCTAAAAGTTCAAAGATGAAGGTATTTATCAATTTCATTGACTTTCTGTTTTATGTATCAGATACAAACTAATTTTCAATGTTAATTGTTTTTTTAAAAATGATATATAAATTGTATATTACGTAATGTATCACTAACTTCTTAAATTTTTAGGTTGTTCCATCATCTGAATATATTTTCACAGTTCATGAATCCGGAAAAAGATACATTGTATGCCTTCAGAGGAAAACTTGCACATGTGGAAGGTTTCAACATGATGAGATACCTTGCGCACACGCAATTGCAGTTTTGAAGCACAAGAATATTACCAATTTGCACCCATATTGCTCTGATTACTACAAGCCGTATGCATTAGAAAAAACGTACGAGGTTGTAATGGTTCCAATGCCAGATAAGGAGGATTGAAACGTTCCAGAATGTGTTTTAGATGAAATTGTCCGGCCACCTAGGTACAGAAGGTTGGCTGGACGACCAAGAAAACGAAGAAAGAAAAATGCGGATGAGAAAATAACAGTGAACAATAATTGTTGTGGGCAGTGTGGACAAGAAGGACATAACAGGAGAACTTGTACTTTCTTCCCGAAAGAGAATTGAAAGAATGCTTTAAAATAGGACATTAGTGTTCATGGTACTTCTATCCATGTTTTTCTTTATAATTTTGACTAAATAAAGTGTATTGGTTACACAACTTAATTTGATGTTCAAATATATGACTTTGCAGTTTAATTATGTGTCAAATTTAAACTCCAAATTTTATAAATAAATAGATTCAACAGTGGTGCGTTTTCAATGTAACAGTAATGATGTAGGAGTTTGTTTGTGTATGTGATGTATCATATACATGAATATTATTGAAAAGATGTTATATGTTCCGTGTATATTGTATTTTGAGATATTCAAGTGTACAAAAAAATTGATTTGTTCAATTATTTACTATATGGTTCGTGTATACATACTTATGAGTTATAAATTTGATATATTATATTCAACAGTGTTTGGGTTTCAGTGTAACAGTAATTCAACCTGAGTTTATTTGTGTAACTTATGTATCATATACATTCATTTGACTGAAAAATATGTTATATTTTTCGTGTATACTCCATCATGAGTTATTCTAGTGTCCCAAAACTTGACTTGTTCAAATGTGTACGACATGTTTAGTGTGTACAGCCTTATGAACTATAATTTTGATATAGTACATTCTAGTGGTGCGTTTCACTGTAATATTAATCAGGGTTAAGTTTGTTTATGTATATGATGTATCATATACATTCATATAATTCAAGTTGCTAAATATATAACTGCAATATTTTTTCATGTATATATTATACTTATGTATCATATACATCATTTTTATAAGTGAAAAATACTTAATAATGTATCATACACATTAGAACTTAAGTGTCATATACTTCATTTTGTAAATTAAATGTCAAAATTACTTAAACTGAAACAGTAAAAAATTTGTAAAGAAACAACTGTTTCTAAAACAATAACTTGAAAAAACATAACATTCATAACTAACAAAAAATTGTAATACCAATAAGCTTTTAGAAAAACACAAAAGATAATTGTCTTCAACAAAAACAACATATAAACTTGTTCATCCTGTCCCAGCTAATTACTAATCTATGTTAACAATGTCATCTTCAGTTGGTGTTGTGAATTGACCCTTAGGCTTTGGTGGATCGTCATTGTCACTTATGTATCCACCATTGACCTTGTCACTGTCGTATCTCCATAACAATACAGCATATCTATTGTGTAGGTAATTTGCAAGATGTCCATCAGTATCAGGTGGTATAACAAGTTGGTCACTCAAAAACTCTGCAAATGTAGCTACGTATAACCCGCAGTCCCTACAATAAAATAAGTAATATAAATTTGTAAAATAGCTTACACATATATTGTAGACCAGAAGTGAAAATACTTACAGGCTATCGTCTTCTTGTTGCATGATACCTTCAGCATATTCAATGTTGAAAGGAATATGTGACTCTAAAGGTACACCTGTTTGTTTGTCCTTGTATGCATCAAGAACTGACCAATTTGTCCGCTCATTGTTTTCAAAGAAACCACTGTCAATCAGGTAAGAAGGTAACATCCTTGACAATTTTTTTATCTCGTCAGAATATACACGTTTCCTTGTGCCCAGAGAAGAGTCATACACGCGTATTACCCTCTTATTCAATTCAACCACAGCTAATACCCAATGAAAATCTCCATCATAATTTATTGGAATATAAACATCATCCACCAGATGCCATGGTAACCCAGCTGGTATTGAAAAACCATTCATGACGTTGATTATTGACCTCTCATGTACTGATACAGCTCTTGCACGATCAATGTGTTCTTGGGTACTAATATCATCATCAGCCTCATTGTTATAATACCTATCATGGGTATTGTTGATATGTGTGCTGAACAAACAATTGACTCTTGTGTATCTGTATTGATCCATGCTTCAAAGTTTTGATTTTTTACGAAGGTAGTAAAAAATAACATCGATGTGCTGCAAATAAAAGATAAAAATAATTATGCATTTGAAAAACATTTAGTTAAAAAAAATACTGGTTTGCTGAAAGTGATATATGATTTTGATATGTATAGATAACAAACGAAAACAATGTATCATATACATCATTATAAAAGCATCTATTTACCTGATCAGTCCAACAGTTCTTAGGCTGAGACATGGCATAAAATTAATTCTTATTTGTCGGAAAAGCAACGACGTAATCCATCATTTCAAAACCCAATGAAGATGCTTTTGATTTGTATTTATCTTCTGATGGTTTCTAGTAGCATTAAGCGTAATGAAAATATGTTATTCAAAATTGTAACAATAGCTGCAATTTGAAAATTTATCAGATTCAGTAAAATTATATAAAACTTACTTTTTTGAATGAGCTTTAAGAAGCCCTGCATTAACCCACTCAATAAACTCATCAATCAGATATGAAGGGGCTTGGTTTGTAATCTCACATCCTTGAAATGGAAAATTTGGACGCATTACATCAGTCATGACCGCTTTTCCTTTTTCACTTGATCCAAATGAAGTTAAATAAGGGGATTTGCAGTTTCTCGAAGGCATCCGGATACGTGCATGAGGAGTATTTATTTCGCTTCGGACAACAATATCTGTGATTAGAATATCAATTGGTAATTGACTGTCTGAAAGCAAACTTTGATTTTCGGTAAACACCTGTTGATTTGCATTAATAGGCAGACTTCCTAGCTCAGCAATAAGCGTATTCATGGCTTCTCGTGTATCCGGAGATATTGAACCAGATGGTGTAGAATCCTACATGGTTTACACTGATAAGTAAAAATATATTGATAGACATATGATATTGATATGATGCATGAAGATTAAATTACCGATGTATCTTCGTTCATTGTTCCTTCAAATAAATGATGAGGCGTTTGTGCTGATGGAGCATCCTGAATAAAAAATGTACTGATCAATTTATGATACCTTAAACATCAAATAATTATACACAAAATGATTTTTAATGTATCAAGGACAGGTAACAGCAAACTACGAATTGTATAGAAGAGACAAACAAATTTAACTAGTCACATAGAAATGTATCTTGCACTGGAATGTATCATGTACACACAAAATACAAAAGTTTAGTACAATACACAGTAACTTGGAAAATACATATGTGAACATTACAATACATGTATCATATTAATCCAATTAAACTGCAATTTATCATAATTAGTGATACATTGGGGATATGCCCAGTAAATAGACTTGATGTATCTGATACATCTCACAATATTACCTTGCTGTGTTCACATGTTTGATCAGTATGATGAGTATCTGAATTTGGGGATTGAAGTTCTGAAAAGTCCTTCATTACTTGATGATTCTTCAACGTATCTTCAGTCTTTATTTTGTAAAGAAAAGTAAGTTAATGATAAATTATAGAATTTTATGTACAAAATTTAATAAAGTAAATTAAACCTGATTGTCAACATCAAGTTCCATTTGTATCGGAGAGGTAGCTTGGTGTCCATCATTGCCTTCTTCATCGGAAACTTCAACTATGTTTGGTGTAGACTTGCCGCCCATATTCTTCATTAAATGAATTTGTAACATAATGACCTATGAAATTTATAAAACACAACGAAAATACACATACAAAATACATTACCTTTGATTGGTTGCCATCATCCCTATTCTTAGAATTCATCACCTCAATGTGATTAGCCTTTATCAAATTCACAAGATACTCAAATTTGCTGTCAACCTATTCAAAAAAAATTACAGATTCAAATTTATATTTAAGAATTAACATTAAAAAATAAATAGCGTTACTTACGTATTCCTTCATATGTTGTTTCAGTTCTTCAATATCAGGAAATACAGACTTATCTTTTGAGACTTGTGAAGATACATGGGCGAAGATACATTAGCAGGCGGGGTATGCTCTTCAGCTGGCATTGAGAATGACTGATTTAATTGCGGCTTTGACTGGTTTGACAAATTTTTCGAACCCTTTGTTTTATGTGTATCAGTATTCTTTATCCTCTTGGATGGTGGTGGAGATGATGTATCAGATAGACGAGATGATCTTCTCAATAAATGATCGGGAGGGCTTGTTGAAAAATCCTCAAAACCTGACTTATCTTTAGTATGCACTTTTTTTGCACCAACAGGTGGCGTAGATACTTCATTTTTGTTGACATCTTGACTATCGGGTAAATCAAGGGATTCCACCTCATCTTGCGTTGGTGCAATGTTTGAACAAGTATTCTGCAATTAAAATGTTTAAATGTTATAACAATGTTACGTATAACAAAAAAACAATTATTTACAACAAATATTATAAAGCTTATTGATACAATATTAAAAGATAATTTAAAATTAATGTTACCTCGGAGAAAATGCTAGTCATTAACTTTTCATATTTTGGCTTTCTAGCCACCACTGTCCAATTACATAACCTCGGAATACCATTCGCCACTTTAACAGCAATGTCTGGACTTAGAGTAGATGCACATTCGTAAATCCAAACGTTGAGTGCATAAGGCATACCAAATAAGCAATACATATGTTTGCTTTGGTTGAAGTCTTGCCTGAGTGATGTAATCAGCTTATTAAATGCAATCTGACCCCAAGGATACATTTCATACCTACCATCTTCGACCATTAGAAATTCTTCTATACGTATGAAGGTCTCACCAAGATGGCATAACAAGAAAGTATTGATGAAGTATATTATTGCCATTTCCACCGATTCTTGTGTGGTCTCCCAATTCCCCATTGCAAAACGCTGCATCAATCGACTCTTGGTTATACCATTGGGACAATCCGGGAAATATTTTTGTAATAATCGACTCGGAGTGGAATTAGGATACGAAAATTCCTTAACATCTCCTTTGCATTTTAGGCCAGTTACAATGGCAAATTCCTTCATTCCAAACACCAATACATTCCCATTTGTATGCCGAACATGCAGAACATCTTTATTTTCATGTCCCACTTCCAACAACAGCAAACATTTGGTAATCTGACCCTGGAAATTACATTTTGGAATTTTCAAATATGGTCCAAAAATTGTTTTCTTAAACAGTGCAACGCCTTCGTCTTTTATAGATAATTTGATTTTACTCACAAAATCAAAATTGAAAGTAGCCCCAAACCTCAATGGATGCGCCGGAATTTTTTTAATAACATAATGCACCCTGTCTATACAAAAAATAAAATAACGTAATTCATGCACTGCATTATATGAATGTATATGATACATTGAATTTTAATTTATAAGACAAAGGAATCATAATATGTATATGATACATCTTATTACCTAAACTTATACACATTGTAAATAGACTTAGTGTATCTGATACATCCCACAACTGTACCACAGTGTTTTATTTTACTAATAATAACCCACAAAATTATTACCATATTATAGACCTTAAAACTGAAAACCACGTAATGCTTTTAAGATGTATATGATACATTCTATAACTGGTACCTATTATATTCTATAACAACCATCATATTCAGTTTTTATTGAATGTATATGATACATTAAAGTTTAAATTATAAGACATAAGAATCATAATATGTATATGATACATTTTATTAACTGAACTTATAAACATTGTAAATAGACTTGATGTATCTGATACATCTCACAACTGTACCACACAGTTTTATTTTACTAATAACAACCCACAAAATTATTACCATATTATAGACCTTAAAACTGAAAACCACATAATGCTTTTACTAATCGAAATTTTACTGAAGAATCTTAAAATTTTACAGACACTGTGCTTTCAGTGATACACAACTCAAAATTATTGACAAAAATTATGAATCTGATACACATTATAAAATGTAAAGAAACATGTTGGTTGTACTTTAATTTGAATGTATCAATCTTCATTGTTAATTTCAGTTTACAAACACATACAACAGTTTACAATTAGGGTCTTATAAACAAACACAAAATTATGAATTTTAAACACATACCTTAGGAAGTGTGGGTCTTGAAACAGTTGATGTAACTTTTCTTGGCCTTTTTTTCTTGATTTCTTCAGTTTTCTTCTTTGGCTCAAGTACATTGTTGTTCTTTATCAACAATGGGTCATGTAGTCTCTTAGATCTATTCTCATCCCACAACTCATCATCAGAATCATAAACACGTTTGGAATTACCACACTCTTCCATGATATTTGTAAACTCACAAGATGAAGAGAATGAAGGAGAAAATCTGGTTAGATGGAAAGAGAGTCCTACAAAATATTAAATATGGATGAAAATTTGAACTGGAATTCAAAATTTACCTGCAAACGTGTGGAATGGGGAGTAGACAATTATAACCTACAATGTAGGGAAATAAAAAGGAAAAGGAATAAAATTAATATGGTAAATTTTAATTGGGGATGTTAATGGGGAAGTGGGTAGCTTGAAAATAGGATTTAGTTTTTGTTAAAGTAAAACTTGCCAATTGGGTGAAAAAAAGGTGGAAAATCTTGATGTATCTTTTATATTTTTTTAAATTGGGGGAATAAGGGATTTTTGAAATTTTTAAAATAAGTTGGGATAAATGGTTATTAAGATAATTAAAGTAGTGTATTTAAGTAATTTTTCCTTATATTTATATATCACAAATAAAAATATTTTATTAGAAAAAATAAAATACATAATTTTATTATATGTGTTCCATTAATGTGTCATAAAAGATTTCCTAATTTTCTTATCAACAAGAAGATTTAGGGTGTGTACTTTTTACACTGTATGTTAATCATAATCCTAATAGGTTTCTAAATCAAGAACTTTAATTTTAAAACCTTGCCTACAAATTGAGTTTTATGTTTTTTTCTGATTTCTCATCCATTTTGTTATGTTTTATTATAATGTTATTAATATATATTGTCTACAATAACTATATTCTTTATATTATGCCTCACGAATTGCACCAGCTTGTGTTGACGATACTTAATACTTTCGGTCATAGGTTTCATTTTGTTTGTATAGCTCCTTGGTTAGATGAAAACAATACATGTCTCATGTGTCAGACTCATGTTAGTGTCGTGACATGTACTTTGATGATGATATTCGTTCCTAAATATTTTTCAATTTAAAAATTCAAGATATAATTTTTTTCATTTTGCCCTTAAAATTAATTATTTTTAAGTTAAATAATATTGATTATTTAAGGAAAATTAAAAAACATATTTTCATAACTATTGATTTGAAAATGAAGAGTTTATAAGAAAACTTTTGAACAACTTTGAAGAATGTTTTACATTTGTTTGGTTCTTGGTTGGTTGATTTATAAATGTTGGTGTCTCTATTTATACCACAATTATAAGGCTAAGTATAAATAAAAGTTGTTAAGCAAGTATTTACAATTTAATCCCTATCCTAGAATTCTTTTCTAGAATTCTATGTAAGCCTAGAATTCTAAAGTCTTTCAAAAACTCTTCTAGAATATTTTAGTGTCTTCCACAAACCTCTCCAAGACTCTAGATTCCTCCCCCTTCCTCCCCCCTTGTATTATGCCTAAGTTATCTTACATAAATCTCATAGTGTAAGACTTAACTTACATTTTATCTCTATTTTTTTTTACAAAAATTTCCTAAAATATCAGTCATCCAGATTTATAATTGGATGTCCGAATACATTAATTATGCCCTATAATAAGTGCCAATATATTGCACTAAAATAGGAATAAATCTTAAAAATCTAATTATATCTCATAAATTATGCTTACGTTTCTTTTTACTTCCCCCGGTTCATCGAAGAAACCTTTTAAAGTGATAAAGAGATACAAAACATTGATGTGTGCAATTGCGTATGTTAAAAGATAGAAAAGGGATGCACATGCTCTTAACTTGCTTGAATTGAAAATTGACGATTCTTGTTGCATATCGATATCGATATATACAGTTGATACAAACAGTTTGGATGTGAAGGTGAATCAATTGTACATGGATAAAGCTACTCTAATGACTGTAATGACAAAATATAAAATAGATCATAACTTCAATTTTCGAGTTGAAATATATGATAACAAAAGGTATGTGATCAGAATTATTGTATTGTAATACATTTTCTTTTTATACAACAGGAACATGTCGATCTTGTTGAGACATTCCAAAATTTGATAAAGTGAGGTGAGGTATTGCGATACAAAAGTGATAAAATTGTTGTTGGTCAAAATATTGATTTGTGAATCTCAAATCACCCATTGCAGCAAAATTAGATATCGATGTGTTGAGGAAAAAATTGGTCATGTGATACATCGTTGAGGTGAAGAAACAAGAGTTAGAATTTTCAATGTATTCGTTATGCATTAATACAATAAAAAAAGGTTGAAGAGATGCATAACTTTGGTATATCATTCATACCTCTTATAATGTTGTGTAATCATTTTTTGAATTTTATTTTCGAGATGGATAATTGTGTATTTGTTCATGCAATAATAGAATGTGGTTTATCCGATACATTCTATCATATATCAGCTATATGATTTAGTAGATGTAATATTATGTTTCATAGAATTGTGTATCTAATACACAATTTGTGTAGCTGTGTTTGATTAAAAGTTGTATTTGATATTAGCATAATTTAAAAGTCGAATATTAAAAGTCGAATATTGTGTACATGATTCATTGTGTTGTGAATCTAATACGTGATTTAATATATGTATTATTTGCTCCATATTTATTATATCATATACATAGGTGCATAATCTTCACATTTTACCTCAAACCAAACAGACTTTTGATAATAACATTTTGTTATCACCGTTTATGAATCTGATAAATGCTTGTGTGACACTTTAATGTATCATATATATAACTTAAGAAAGTTTCAGATGCATTGTTGTGTGTCAAGATCACTATTATGTGATGTATCATAGTGTTGATAAAATTGTAATGCATCATAGTGTTGAAACAAAGGCATTATGCATTAATTAAGAAACAAAATTAACTTAATACAATAAAAATCTAGTTAATGTATTCCACACCATAGTGGTATTATAATTTATTAATTTAAACACGATACATTGTATATGATGAAAATGTATTATATCATAATATTGAAACAAAAATATTATACATTATTTAAGAAGCAAAAACAACTGGATACATTAAAAATTTGAACTCATATATATCAGAAAAGACGAACAAGAAAAAATTGAAAAAAATAATCAACAATTTAATCTGTTTCGAATTCTTCTTCCCAACATTTATTTTAGAAGACAAATGTACATCCAACTTTTTCTACATTCACATTAAAAGACAAATGTACACCCTTCTGTTAGGTTGTGGAGCCTGATTAATATTTGATGTATTGTCATATATTAATGTTTACGCGGTTTAACTTCCGCGGTGAGGTTGCCAGGGGATTATGCCAGGCTGCAACATTTATTCTCAATTTATTCTCTGTAACCTAAAATACTCTAAATTATTAATATATATACCCACCGCCGTGGAAGTTTACTCATGGGGTGTTACCACGAAATATTGATTTTTCTCTTTCTCTCTATATATCTCTCATCTCTTTCTCTTGAAAGTTCTTGTATTCTTAATTCATCAAGTGTGTGGGGGGGGGGGGGGGATTCGATCCTAACACCTTCTTCTCCTTCTCCTTCTCAAGATTCACTCTTTTATCCTTTTTTGTCATCCATGGATCTCGATCCGAAGTCCTTACCAAAGCATTTTTTCACAATCAATTTAAAAGTCTAAGATGTTTCTTTCTTCAACTATATTGGTTAAGCCAATATTGAAATATGGACGTTCATCAATGTATATCAGCTATTTTTGAATTTAAAAAAAATGAAAACAAAAGTTATGAAAAGAAATTAACCTTTTAAATAATTTGAAATTATTTATTAGAAAGAGAAACAACTTACAATTCAAAAATAGATTAATAGGATAATTGTGGAAAATTTGTGCGTGCATAAGGGAGCAAAAAATCGTGGGAATTGAAAGTTGAAAAAGAAGAAAAGGATGGAAGAAATTTATGGATTGAAATGTGAAAGTGATAAAGACGAGTTTGAAAGTTATGTATTAGTTTTGTGATACGGTCAAAAGTAAGGGATATTAAAAAAATTTAGAACTCATGGGGAATAATAAAAATTATGAAGAAAAAAATGTGTGTATACGAGCAATTTATCCTTTTATTTGCATACTAAATAAGGACAACGTTCATAAAAATATTTTACGTTATTTCAATAATGTTTACCTGCAATAAAGTGACAAAATTGTTGATTGAATGAAAAAGATGGAAAGAAATTATTATTCCAACTTACGGTGCTAACATGTACTTATACAATTCATTGTAACTAACTAACAGAAAATATAACTAACTAACTAATAACCAATAGGATATTGACAGCTGGATAACAAAATAACTAACTACTACTTAACTCTTAACAACACTCTTATCATATTCTTCAATACCCCCCTTCAAGCTAGGTGATATGAAGATATTCTTCATGCCTAGCTTGGATACAAGATATACATGTTGCAAATGACCAAGACCTTTAGTTAACACATCAGCAAGTTGCTCTGTAGTGGCCAAATGCTGAATAAAAACAATTCTTCTTTGTATCTTCTCCCTAACAAAATGACAATCAATGTTCAATGTGTTTGGTCCTTTCATGGAAGACAGGATTGGATGCAATCTGAATGGCAGCAGTACTATCACTATGTATAATAACAGGTAAAGCAAGAGGTATATCTAATTCACGAAAAAGACCAATTATCCATGTAACTTCAGCAACAGTGGAGGCCATGCTTCTATATTCTGCTTCCGCAGAACTCCTAGAGACAGTGGATTGCTTTTTTGACTTCCAAGATAGTAAAGAGTCCCCAAATTTTACCATATACCCGGTAATGGACTTTCTAGTATCAAGACATGATCCCCAATCAGCATCACAATATGCTTGCAAAGAATCAGAAGATTGTGCAGCCAACAATATGCCTGAACCTGGATTCTGTTTGATGTATCTTACAACTCTAACAGCAGCATCCATATGAGACCTCTTTGGTGCATTCATAAACTGCTTAAGCTTTGAACATCATAAGACAAGTCAGGTCTAGTAATGGTTAAGTAAATCAACCTACCAACAAGTCTTTGATATGCACCAATATCTGATAGTAGTGGATTAGATGAAGAACTTGTATGTTTATCAAAAACTATAGTAGTTAATTTGATATTCATTTCAACAGGTGTGGCAATAGGTTTAGACCCACCTAAGCCTAAATCAGAGATTATCTCCAATGCATACTTCCTCTAGTGCATAAGAATCCCTTTAGTGTTTCTGGCAAATTCTATTCCTAGAAAATATCTCAAAGTTCCAAGGTCTTTTATTTTGAAGTTATCCTTCAGAACATTTTTAGTTTCATTAATCAACTTCAAGCTACTACCAGTTACCAACAAGTCATCAACATAAATCAATATAATCACAATGCCTTCATCTGACCTTTTAATCAACAAAGAATAATCCATATGACTTTGCTGAAAACCAGCAGCTAATAGAGCCTGAGTTAATTTCATATTCCATTGTCTCGAAGCTTCCTTAAGTCCATATAATGACTTAAGTAGCTTGCATATAGGTTGAACCCCATCATATCTATGAGTGTAACCTGGAGGCAATTGCATATACACTTCTTCCACTAAATCACCTTGCAAGAATGCATTATAGACATCCATTTTTTGAACATCCCACCCCTTAGTAGCAGCAAGAGTCAGTACTGTCCTTACAGTGACCATTTTAACAACTGGAGAAAAAGTCTCCTGATAATCTAATCCCTCCTGCTGACTATAACCTTTGGCCACTAATCTAGCTTTGAATCTTTCAACTTCACCAGTTGCTTTGTACTTGATTTTATACACCCACTTGCAGCCTATAGCCTTCTTACCAATAGGTAGAGATACTATCTCCCAAGTCTTATTATCTTCCAAAGCTTGTATTTCTTCCGCCACCCATCTATTGTCCTTGACAGCTTGATGATAAAAATGAGGTTCAATGTTAACTGAAAGATTAGCAATACAACATTGATATGAAGGAGACAAGCAACTGTAATCAATACTATCTCCAAGAGAGTACAGACAATTAGACTTTGATCTAGACTTAGTTGAAGTCACAAAATCCTTTTGCCAAAGTGGAGGTCTGGAAGTTCTAGTGGACTGTCTTTTTTCCATAGTGGTACTCATAGTTGGTTCCTGAACAACTGAAGATGGATTCATATTTGACTCCTCAAAAGTATGATCAACAAAGTGTCTAGTGGTACTATTAGTATCATCATGCATGCAAACATGATCATCATCCTGAACATTCAAAACTGGAGCTAAAACTTGAATTTCATCATCAGATACAATTGTCTGCATATCTGTATTAGTATGAATCTGAAAAGGAAATATGGATTGTGTAAAAACAACATCCCTGCTGATAAACAAAACTTTATTTTCAAGATCAGAAAGTTTGTATCCCTTTTGTGTAGTGCCATAACCCATAAAAACTGATCTAATAGCTCTAGGTCCAAACTTCACTCTCATCAGAATCTTGGAAAGCTGTAGTAGCAACACTCTTATGATGTTGTTCAGTGTTTATCAGTTGAGGAGACTTCAAAATGTATAAACCACCATCACCAATCTCCTTCACTCTCCCAGTGAGAAGATCCTGAAGAAGGAAGAAATCAGGATAAAATATAGCACAACAATTTTATTGTCTAGTTAGTTTAGCCACTGAAAGAAGGTTGAAGTTAAAATCTGGCACACATAAAACATTTTTGACTATATCACCTCCTTGTAGTTTAGAACAACCTGAATGTGTGACTCGAGATGAATTACCATTTGGAAGTTGAACATCTCCTGAACTCATCACTGTTGATTCATGAGTCAAGACATTCTTAGTTCCCACCATATGATTAGTTGCTCCACTATCAACAATCCAATCAAAACTAGAGGAATTAAACTTAGAGTTTCCTACCTGCTGCATTGGCATTAATGTTTGTAGATGTTGCATTTCCTTCATGAATCAATGGTTTGTTCAACATCTGAAGAACTTGCTTATACTGATCAGGTGTAAACTGTGGCACTGAACCAGCTCCAAAACCTGAACCATATTGTTGTTGTGACTGTTGTGTTGAAGGAACAAAACAATTGTTATCATTTGAACTCCCCAGAAATCCACAATCTGTTGCCACATTGTTAGCTAATCTTTTCCCTTTGTAATTGATAGGATAACCTATTTATTGGAAACAAACATCCTTTAAATGCCCATGCTTATGACAATGAGTACAATATTTCAGCTTGTTGCAATCAGCTCTACTGTGACCCTTCATTTCACAATGATCACAATACAAATATCCACTCCTTTGTGGTTTATGAGGTTTCACATTTCCTTGACTTCGATAACCTTGACTCCCATTACTTCCAGAACCATTGCCTCCAGATCTACTGGAAAATAATGCAGTAGAATCTAATTGTCCACCCGAAGTGTAGTGATCTCCACATAACTCCCTTTGGCTTTCATCTTGAATTATCATAGCATAACATTGATTAACAGTAGGAGGAACACTCATCATAAGAATTTGACTCCTAGCATGACTATAATTGTCATTCAAACCCATTAAAAATTGCAAAAGCTTCTGTCTAAGCATACTATCAATATACGCTTTAGATCTATCACAATTACAAGAAGGAGGAGGAACAATTGAGTCGAATTCATCCCATAGATCCTTTAACTTTGAGTAATAAAATGATACAGGGGAAGTACCTTGAGTATGTGTGACAATCAATTTGTGCAGATGAAAAATTCTGGACAAATTCACCTTATCAAAATGTTCCTTCAAATCACTCCAAACTAGAGCTGCATTAGAACGAAATAAGATTCCACTCACCAAATCCTTGCTCACATTACTCATCAGCCACGAAAGCACCATAGCATTACATCGATCCCACTGTTTCTTCTCAGAATCAACTGTATAATTTTCACGTTTGATGCTTCCATCAATAAATCCCAGTTTATTCTTAGTCAACAGAGTTAATTCCATTGCTTTTCTCCATAACGTATAATTCTCCATACCTGTGAGTTGAATTCCAACTTGAACAGCTCCTGGTACATCAGAAGATGACAAGAACAGAGGATGACCATGGTCAATTTTGTTCGCCATTGATGTCTCCTCAGATCTGCAAATTCAGCTATCAATCGAAGCTAAAGCATCACCAAGAATCGCATTCCATGTGCTCTGATACCATGACAAAATTGTTGATTGAATGAAAAAGATGGAAAGAAATTATTGTTCCAACTTACAGTGCTAACATGTACTTATACAATTCATTGTAACTAACTAACAGAAAATATAACTAACTAACTAATAACCAATAGGATATTGACAGCTGGATAACAAAATAACTAACTACTACTTAACTCTTAACAACACTCTTATCATATTCTTCAATATAAAGTTCATACCAAATTTGTTATATGGTAATCTAAAAATTAGACTAAGATGTTATAACTAGTTAATTAAACTGTATTGGTAACATAAAAATATTTTATACTGCAATATACATAACTCAAATTTAAATTTAAACTTTAATATTGATATTGATTTGATATTAGATCTGGTTTGACGCTAGCCGGTTTGAAATATAGACTCAATGTTTATTAATCATTCGATATGGCTTTACGCAATGTGCAAGAAAGAAAATAATTTAATAGTTGGATGAGAAAATAAAAAATATGTGTCTTTCAAAACTAATATCAGATAATTACAAGTTGATAAATTGAAATGTTTTACTTACCAAAAACAGGTAACTATACATTTTGTCAAACAAGTTAGCAAGTAACATTAAACGTTCTCTTAATGATCATAAATATTCATATATAGTGAAAGTAAGACTTGATATACACTTCAAATATTTTAGGATAACTTCCATAAATAGTCATTATAACAAAATTAATTATGTTTAATTGCAATAGTTTATATACTTACGTGTTATAATTATAATTTAAGTTGTCTCGTTTGTATAATTCGCCGCTAAGTTTATATAATTTAATTACTTTTGTGTACACTCGAAATAACGAATTTATACAAATACAAACATCTGAACTTTAAACAGTTATACAAATTATATTGGGAAAATTACATTACACAATAAATATACAAATTCTAAATTTTACAAACATACGAATCATACAAAATTAAAAAATCAAATAGCATAATTATAATTCAAAATAAATCGTGAATTGTAATTAAAACAAACTCTAACTATATTAACTAATTAATTAATATATAGATTTCAGAAATCCCAACAAAGTAGTAAATTATTTGTAGGTTAGCAGCTAGTATAATACAGCGGTGTAGCTAGCCAATAGCCATTGTATTTCTCTTGTTATTTCTTGATCTTTGATAGTTTGTTGTTACTATTTTCGCCTAATTTTAACTGTTATTATTTTATATTGTAGAGTCAAATGTTAAGAATTTGACTAATATTTAATAATGTATTTTTTTTATCAATTGATATATAAAAATTTATAATTTATAATATTTTTTATATAATCTTTTAATATTTAAATTTTTTGTTTGAAGTGTCGAATCAATATAATCTAATTTCACTTTAAAAATTAGTCAAATTGACTTTTAAAAATGTAATATGACTGTAGACAGTGAATTTTTATTGATAAATTCATACTAAATTTGTACTAAAACTTAAATTCATGATATGTTGACCAAGTCCAAATTATATTTGGATCAGTCCATTAAATTGACAAGACGAGCCCAAGTCATGTTCTTCAAGCCCAAGGACCAAAATTGTTTGGACGAAAATACCTCTAAAATCCTAGCTCAAGCTTATATAAAGAGGTTAAGACCAAGAAAAAGGAGGAAGAAAAGAAGAAAACACATAGAGAATCCTTGCTTGTTAGTGGTAATCTGCAAGTCTGAAGAAAACACGTAGAGAATCCTTGCTTTTGAGTGTTGATCTTCAAGTTTTCCATATACAAAGAATTCTTCGCTTCAAGTGTTGAGCCGCAAGTACAAAGAAGTCTTTGCTCTAAAAGTAGAGCCGCAAGTATTCCATTAAATCAAGAACATCATTAAATCAAGGGATGGCATATCTTTTCTTAAAGATTTTTATAAAGATTGTATCATTCGCATAAATTCAAATACAAATACTATTGTTTGCTTGCTATTTTCCTTTCATGTTTGTTGTATTTCAAGATTGAAACTTTAGACTCTTACAATGACAATTAAAAGTGGACAGATAAAATATATAAATCTGTTATTTTTTACTTTAATTAATTTATTATAATTATTGTTCAATATGTTTTGTTGTGCTTTCATATTCATTACTTCCCTTTTCACATTGCTTTGATTTGTTTTTTTCATGAGTTGATGGCATATGAAAATGAATTCTCCATTTCAAAGGTAGAAATGCAATTTGCATACACATTATCTGAAACTACACTAAAGCGGCACTCTCTATGCTTCATATTATAAACACAAGTAGTATTTTAAACTTTTATGTTTAATCCAAAATAAACAATTTTTTACATGATTAATAAGATTATTAATTGTATCTTCAAATATATCCTTATTTAAATAATTGAATTTTTGCATAGTCAAGAAACTATATACAAGTACTACTATTCAATTATTGAATTAAGGATAAATTTGATGAAAATTAATAGTTGAAAAAACAAGAAGAAGAAATTAACAACGCTTCCAGAAAATACGTAAGAGTATACTAGCTAGTTATACTTTTCTAAATATAATAAAAAAAATTTGACAAAATAATCCCAATATGACTAGTAATCTTCTAGTAGCTCTCAATTTTTTTCCCACAAGAAGAAAAGGTGGGGAAATGACAAATGCGAAGAAAAAAGTAGTATTGTTAGATTTCAAACATTTATTTATTGGGATATTATTATTTTAATTATTAATTAATTACAGCATGCGCGTTATAAGAAATCCGTTTCAAACTTTTGCAACAAAATTTAATACTTGACAACACGTGGGGCCACACATGGATGTTTTTCAACAACAATTCAGTTTCAGCCCCTACAAAAGCAACGCTCTTTTTTCGTTTCACAGAGAAAAAATAAAAGTATTCGCTTCTCCCGATATTATTTGTTATAATTTCTATTTTAAAAATTAAATTATAAAAATTTTAATTAATATTTTAAAATGTATTTTTCATCATATTAATTAATATGCAAAAAAGTTGTAATTTATAATACTTTTCATATAGTTTTAGAATATCTAATTTTTTTGTTTAAAATATCGAATTAATGTGATCTAATTTTACTTTGAAAAATTAGTCAAATTAACTTCCATAAACGCAACATGACAAAAATTTTTGGACGAAGAAAGTATTTTCCTTATTTACCCTTTTTATTAAAGAGTGTTTTATTTTTCAACATAAAATCTAAATTTAATTAAACTTCAATTTCAAAAACCAATACATCATGAAAAAAAAAACAAAAGTACTACTTCTTGTTTAAATTGTTTCACTTAATTTAATTTGACATAAAGTGTATATATATAAAGGTTATATAATTTTTCTTTTTAAAAAAAATATTAGAATATTTAAAAATTGTAATCTTAAATTAATAAAGTACGAGAATTATGAGGTGTAAGATTTAATTTTGAGAGGAGACAAAAAATACTAAGTAATTCTTTCTATTTGTTCAGCCTTGATGATCGAATAGAATCAGTTAATACCTATTGTTGATGGGAGGGTAGCATATATCACATATAATTAATTAAGGTGCACGAAAATGATTTGAACACTATAGTAATAAAAAATGTCATGTAAAAAATTAAAAATAAAAAATAAAATAAATATCATTTGTTAAAATAAGCTGGTTAGCAAACTAAAATTCCCTCCATCATCTTTACTTATACACAGGGGTGTTCGCGGATTAATTTGGATCAGTTATTGATCAGAATTAAAATCAAATCAACTTAATCGAATTTAAAATTATCAAAAAATCAAACCAAATCAAATATTATATATATTTATCAGTTTGGTGGTTATCGATTTTTATTTAGTTAGATTTGGTTATTCGGTTATTGATCATATACCAAAATAAAAAATAATAATTCATTCAAAATATGAAAAAGTGACAACAATCCATTCAAAACGAAAGTAATTAGAATGACTTAGATTATTGAACTTTCAATCACTAAAATTACTATCAATAAAACTTTAAAATTCATTATATTGATCTAGATAGAAGAGACAATAACATTTTCAGTCCACAACTAATTGTCATAGACACTCATATACATGAAAATTGATAAGATGAAAGTTTTTCATCTTAGGTATTTTTGCTTTCAATAAGTAAATTATAATGAAATTTTAATGAAAATATGTACAAGATCTTCAAAATTGTTTATATAAAACAACATACTAAGTATGTATATTAATCAAATATATATGTATAATTCATCGGTTCGATTTGATTATTTCTTCAATTTTTTTGAATAAATCATAACCAAACTAAATACTATTGATTTTCAAAAATCTAAAACCACACAAACCAAACTTAAATAAAATCAATTTCAATTATCGATTTGGTTCAATTTTTTGATTTGGATAGATTTTATTCAAACTGTGAATACCTCTATTTATATATTATACTATTTTGGGATGTTCAACACAATTTGTCCAATTTATAAAATCATGAATAATTTATCATATTGTATCTATTTTACATTTGGTATTATAATACTTCTCAATTTTCGCTATATGACTTATATTTAATAAGAGTGATTTGAAAAAATTATCCTTATCATTTATCGTTTCTTGTTTCTTGTGTCAAGTCAATTGTCGAGAACTATGGTTGAATATAAGAAGTATATAAATTAAAATAATGGAAGCAAAATATATACCTATACTGATATACATTATAGTTTAGTGGTGAGATTATTTCATTTTTAATCAAATTTGTTGAATTTGAGCCCTAATATAAAAAAATTACATTGAAAACATCACTCTAGATAGATTTTACGATACATGACTTAAATTTAATGATCTTCAATACAAATTTGAAGAAAAAATAATGGGGAAACTTTCACATATAGCCACTTAAAAATAGTCTAATTACTCTACATAGCTAAGGTTTGATAATTACAATTCGTAGCTACATGTTATATGGAGGAGAGAGGCGAGCGAGACTGGGAGAGAGAGGGAAAAAAAGTGGAAAAAAGGTGAATTGTATATGTATATTGGTTAAATAATTGTATATTATACATATGTATTTGTATATATGGCAAGAGAGATTGGAAGAGGGAGGAGCGAGGCGAGAAAGAGAGAACATAGAGTGGGAGAGATGGAAATCGTATATGTTTATATGATAAATAATTCTATATTAAACATATGTATTTGTATACTTTGGCAAATTATACATATACAAACTCAAAGTCAATCAACGTAATTAATGTATAATATTAATTGCGAGTAATGATTATAACAAACTTTTGCTATAATAATTACTCCCTCTGTTCCTGTTTACTTGTCCATATTTTCTCTTTTAGATGTCTCTATTTACTTGTCCATTTTGACAAATTAAGAAATGATAAATTTCTTTTTTCCTATTATATCCTCATTTAAACTTTTTGAAAATTTCATAATTTTAATTCATCCTATTTGAAATTATATTTAATAAAAATAAGATTCTAACTTTACTATGCTAATTATTATTATCTTAATATGTATACCTTTTATAATATAAACAATTAAATAAGAACAAATAAAATAATTAAATAATATTAATTTGATTAACCGCTTAATTTTCCCAAAATAATAAAAAGCACTTGACAATCCTAGGAAAGGAAAGTTCGTCCACACCCAGGCAGCCGTACCCCGCCCCGCGTCCCAAAAATTAAAATTCATCTTCGTCACGCTTCCCCCTTTTTATCTTTTTCAGTTGCCTCTTCATACGCATTTTTATTTCTCCTCTCTCTCTCTCTTGAATTCTCTATTGCTTACTATACCAGCTAGGGTTTTGGTATTTTTACACAGAGAAAAAATGGGGCAACAATCGCTGATCTACAGTTTCGTTGCGCGAGGAACTGTGATTCTCGCCGAATACACTGAATTCACCGGTAATTTCACAAGTATAGCTTCACAGTGCCTCCAGAAACTTCCGGCTTCCAATAACAAGTTCACCTATAACTGCGATGGCCATACTTTCAACTATCTCGTCGAAGAAGGCTTCAGTAAGTCATTTTCCTTCTCTTTTTCTCTTCCTTCTGATATTTTTGCTAATTGATTTTCCTGATCCTGTCATCCATACATCTACGACTGTTTTTCTTGTTGTGCGGCTGTTTTTCATCCATTTTTGCTTAATCTCATTGTTCTGTTGATTGTTTGATTTCAAATTAGTGTTGTTTAGATCTTGTGGGAATACCGGGTTGTAATAATAAATTTTGTGCTAATTAGTTTAGTTAATGCGGAATTTTCCATTGGATCTCAATCATTTCGGTTATTGTTTCATATTTTTTTCCTTATTCTCCTTGTTCCGTTGCTGAGTTTGATTTCGGAATAGTCAGTCTAGACCCTAGATCTTTGTTAAATACTACCAGTATCTAGTAAGTAACAATTAATTTTCGTGTTAATTAGTTTAGGTAGTGCAGAATTTTGCTCTGGATCTGTTTCTTTTTGTTGGCAACTTTTTTTCCATCTTTTGCTTGTTTTTCCTCCTTCCTGTACCCCACCAAGGGTAGGGTTAAGGTATGCATACACAGGGTATTTCTGTTGTTATTGTTCTGTTGGTTGTGTTTGATTTTTTGAGTAGTGTAGTCTAGACCTCAGTAGAATACTGATAAGTAATATTATATTGGTAATTGGTTTAGTTAGTGTTTAATTTTGCTTTATATCGGTTTGATTTCATTTACAATTTTACATATACACACTCTTTCCATCTGCTTAGGCATTGTTGGACATAGTTACCTTTACTTGTCCAGGTAAGAGGTACCTGGTGGAATAGTCATCCAGGTGCAGTCAAGCTGCGGGGAAACAGAGTCATTTTGAAAAAAGAACACCTACCTTAGTAAGATATGAAAATTTCCCTGTATTACCAGAGGAGAAGATATGAACTACATCTACCTTAGTTAAGACATGAAAATTTCTCAAAATTTCCATGTATTAGCAGAGGAGAAGATATGGACTACTTATACCTTAGTAAGATATGAAAATTTCCCTGCAATTAGCAGAGGAGAAGATATGGACTATAGACATCGAGGTACACTCAAACTGGTCAAGAGTCAGTACACCATTTTCCAATTTAAAAAAAGATCTACCGAAAGTAGATATGGACTATTTTGGAAGATATCAGTTTTTTGTGTAAATTTTCTTGTACATCTGTTGTTATGGATGTATATCATGCTAACATCTTCAATAGAGCCTATATTTTCTTCAGTCTTTTTCTTAACAAGATTAAGTGGCATTGTACTTTTAATACATACATTGTAATTTGATAAGGTAACCTACTGGTTTTGCTCATTTGCAGATTTTCATTTGAATTGTGAAGCAACTACACACTGCTTTTAGATTTCAACATAACAAATTTGAGCAGTAGTTTATTTTTATTCAAATTGGAGTGAACAACAAATCTGATTTGAATCGTTTCTCCTGTTTCTAGAAGAAATTTATGCACTCTCCTTGCATTTGCCACATCTTTCAGTCTTGATAGTTCTTCCGACTCTGATTTGTAATTTTTAGTGCTCTTTATGTCCAATTAGATGATGATTGCTTGCCTGACAAATAATATGTAATGCTCCATTCCTTCTGCGTCTTTTTTCATGCTGACATTGTTATACCCTCTGTACAAACAGCATACTGTGTTGTTGCTGTGGAATCTGTCGGGAGACAGATCCCAATTGCGTTTTTGGAGAGAACTAAGGAAGAGTTTACCAAGAAATATGGTGGAGGCAAGGCTGCTACAGCTGTTGCCAACAGTTTAAACAGGGAGTTCGGGTAAATTTCATTTTCTTTTTATTCTCTTTCCCCCTCTCCTCTTTAATTGTTGGTAATACTGAAAGTGATAGATGCCTTCATTCAAAAATCAAAATGATAATTTACAGGCCCAAGCTGAAGGAGCAGATGCAATACTGTGTAGATCATCCAGAAGAAATCAGTAAGCTTGCAAAGGTGAAGGCTCAGGTTTCAGAAGTTAAAGGTGTGATGATGGAAAACATTGAAAAGGTAGAAAGATACTGTTCTAGAGGACATATTTATGTCTTGGTCTTAAAAAAGGAAGTGGATTTGATTTGTTGATGAGAACTGTGTCCTTGTAGGTTCTTGATCGTGGGGAGAAGATTGAACTTTTGGTGGATAAGACTGAGAATCTTCGCTCACAGGTTTGTAATGCAATGACCATTCAATGTCCTGTTCTTAAATATTTGGGTCTTGAGCCGTAGATGGATGAATCTCCACTCCTAGTTATATGAATAGGAGCCACAGTCAGGAAGATTCATCTTTTTTTGACTCTTTTGACTGGTGGCACATGACGAGTACTATGTACTAGTAGTTTCAGCTAATTAAATGTGGTTTGAATTAATTTTACTTAGTGAACTTGAAGGTATAACGATTTTGCTGCATATTTTTTGTTTCAAGATATTTCTAATGGTTAAGCTTAAGATTGGTCAACGGACCGGAACCGGTTCACCGGATCCGAACGAACCGGTACCGGACCGGAACGGAACCTGTTGATCGGTATATTGGCCGGTACCGGGATGAACCAGACCGGAATTATTGGGATGAATAATCGGTTCCGTCCCGTTTCACTATATACCGGGATGGAACCGGAACTAACTGGAACGGACCGGGATGGAACGGGACGGGATAAACGGAAGATATTTTTTGGGATTACGAAAATATAATTATTTTTTTATTTTTCTAAGTATAAATTAATAGTTTTTAAATTTATACTATAATTTTTTACTTAAGTTTATTTTAAAGATATTTTTTAATTTTTTTGTTGTTGTTAAGTTTGCAAGTAAAGTCTAATAAAGTTTTCAAAATTTAATCTTTTGAAGTTTATACTTTATAAGTTATTACTTATATTCATTAATATTTATTTTATAAGTTATATTTATAACTTGTGTCTTGTAAATATTAAATAAATAAAATTTGTAATTTTTAAAAAATTAAATTGAAATAAGGATAAAACAATTACAAAAATTAAAAAATATCAATTTAATTTATTTAAATTTGTAACAAATTACAATTTCAATTTACAACTATTAGTAGAGTACATAGTTTACGCAGCCACCTTCTAGGAAGGGTTCTGTTTCAACTAAGTCTCGAATGTAATACTAATAGTTGTATAGTCTCGTAAATCCTCTTTCTAACTCAGCTATGGATTGATTGTAATATAAAATATAATTTATAGAAAATATAAATATAAATTATATAAAATATAAAAAAATTAATATATATTAAGTAAACCGGATCGGAATTGGACCGAACCGGACCGGAAATGGGATGAACCGGTACCGTTACACCGGTACGAAATCACGGTTTCGTCCCGTTCCGTGTACCGGTTCAGACTATACCGTCCCGTCCCGTCCCGTAGGCAACCGAAACGGGACGAACCGGAACGGTACCGGTACGTCCCGTTCTGTTGACCAGTCTTAGTTAAGCTCAGGTCATAGATAGAAAATTGTAGGTGGGAAACTACTGTTGGGCAGTCATTTATCTATATTGATTTACATTTTATATTTTGCAATTGCTTAGATAACTTTACTTTCGATTCCATCCATTACACACACACCTAAAGGTTAGTGACCTCTTTAACTTTGTTGGCAACTTTAGGTAAAGGTTTATTTGCTCCAGTGGGCTGGACCCCATGACCTGTTATTACATGATTACACACCTACTCGTTTCCTTTTCTTGCTACCTTCTTTTTCTAAACTTGTACTTGTGTGTTATATTGTTTTCCTCTTTTGTTGTTTTATTGCAGGCACAAGATTTCAGGACACAAGGAACAACAATGAGGAGAAAGATGTGGTTGCAGAACATGAAGATCAAGCTTATAGTTTTGGGAATTATTATTGCCTTGATTCTGATCATAGTTTTATCTGTGTGTGGTGGTTTCAAATGTCACTAGTGTGGTTTGTCATCTTACTAGGCTGGATGTTGATTGAAAATTGTGGCACTTTTGTAGCACTCACTGGTTTGGCAGTTCCATTATAATTCTTTTCTTCTTTTATTGTGATGTCTTGCGATCTATCGTCTCTGTATCATGTATAGCTTGTAATGCTGAATTCTTCTGAGTATATTATTGGAAGAGTCTCCTTCCTAGTTTCACCACACCACATAATTGATATTGTTGGATAGAAAAAGATAGTGAGAATAGAGCTAGTAGAGAAGGAGTACTCTTTTCTTTTCTAAAAGCGTAGTTTATTCCTGCGTCTATGAACCACAGGAATTCTTGTTTCCTCGAATTGAATTCTTAAAGCTGCATTGCCAGGGAAGTTAATAATAGTACTTGGTTAAGGATTCTGTGAGGTTCCTAGTGCTTAAATTCAGAAAGGATGAAAGTGTTGTTTATCCCATTTCTATAATAATGAAAATAAGTAGGTTATGAAACATAACTAGTGTAAAGGAAGTAGTAACATTGAGTGAAATATCTACAAAATATTAGAGGTTGATATAATCTATTTGCGTTATTCGTGTTAAATTTTATGAGATTATCTCTTGTGATGATCCTTAAATCAATACAACAACAAATCCAATCAAATTATATGAGTAGAGTCTTGTGAGAGGAAAGGATGTATGCAAATTTTGTGGGATAGAAATTGTTTTTGACAGATCAAAGCCAAGTTACAAAAGCAAAATAGCAAAATAAGTAAAGCAGATGAACATGTCATAGTAAAAATAAAGAACAAGATATCACACGAATATAAAAAATACTACTACTACATAAAGGGAAGATGAGAAGAGGAAACTAACCCCCTTCCTCTCCTATACAAAGGTCTGATATCACTCTGCTATCTATTATCATAATCTTTGATCGATCTCCATACCATCATCCTATATAATGTCATATTTTCAATAAATTGATTTTGTGTCATAACTTGTCTAATCACCTCTTCCAAGTTCTCCATCCTACCTCTACCCCTTCTAAAATCTCTTATAGCCAACCTCTCACGCTTCCTTACCGGTGCATCAACACCTCCTTTTCACATTAATGAACTATCTCAACCTCGGCTTCTTAATTTTTTTCACTAGGGAAGCAACCTTGTCCAATAGTACTTCATTCCTAATTCCAATCTTTTACAAGTGTGCCCACACATCCATCTGAGCATCCTCATCTCCGCTATCTTCACATTCTAAACGTGTATATTCTTTGACTGTAATAACTTTGTTCATACAACACTATTGGTCTAACTACCCGTTTTAGAACTTTGGTGACACATCCTTACCATATAATACTCCGGAGGCGAGCCTTCATTTTGTCCATCCTGTTCCAATACAATGTGTGACATCATCATTCATCACTCTTTTTTCTTGGATTATAGATTCAAAATACTTAATCTTGCCTTCTAGGGTATGACTTGCGTACAAAGGGGATCTAAAATTATTTTTTATGGATTCAAAATTTAATATTCTTAGCATTGAAGTAATTATATTTTAAAGTTATGGGTTCATATCTTTGTCGTAATTGTAGTGATTTTTACACAAAAAATTATACTTCACAATGGATGTATACGATTCAAATGATTCAGTACTGTAATGGTGAACCTGTCCCTATTTGTGTATCAATCTTCAGTTCCAACTCCGCTTAATGCATGTCACAAAATTTGCAGTCAAGTTACTCTGTTTTAGTCTTGCTAAACTTGAAACCTTTGGATTATAATGTATGTCTCCAAACTTCTAGCCTATCATCAATTTCACCGCACGTCTCTTCGATCAATAACATATCATCTGCGGATAAAATATTATAGGATACTTCATCTTAAATATGCCGCGTTATTGTCCATTACTAAGAAAAATAAAAATAGGCTAAGGTCTTATCCTTGATGCAACCTCATCACGGCTAGAAAATTTCTAAGTTCTCTCTCACAAGTCTTATCAGGGTCTTAACTCCATTATACATATCCTTAATTGTCATTATATAAGCCATATGTACACCTCTAAACTCCAAATATTTTCACATAACATCCATAGATACTTTTAAATTTTTTCTTTTATCTCTATATTGCTCCAACAAATTCCTTACCATATCTATAATTTTTGAATCCAAGTTATTTCTTTGGTGATAAACACATCCCTCCTTATTCTCATCTCAACCGCTCTCTTTGAAAGTTTCATTGTGTGATATGAGCTCCCAAGTCAAAATTCCAAATAAAAATTAAAATAAGAAAGAATAAACCAAGTGTTTGTACACATGATATTGACCAAACAAAAGCAACTACTTAATAAGTAATCATTGGTTAGATACAAATATCAAACTTTGATTTTGTTACACCTTAAAATAAAAAGGGAATATCAAACTAACATTCTTATGTAACCACAATATTTTTAACGAATAAACTCAAATATACATACTCTCTGACCAATTCTATTGTTGATCTTCCAATCATTTATGTCAATTAAATTTAAATGTATCTTGCTTTTTGCAATTTGATTTTGTTCTAATAGACGATATCAAAAGCTAGCAATATTGTTTTTTATAAATTTTATTTTTGTATATCTTCTGGCTATATCAATATCGGTTATATCTTGATATAATAATCTTCTCGTAATTAATTACTCTTTCATAAATAATATTCAAGCATCATCTTTTCTATTTTAATCTATAGATATATAGTTATTTGACTTACAAAAAAAGTCAAAAAGTAATTCTATCGCCATTATTTATTTATTTGGCATAGGTTGAATAATTAAGTAAAAAAGTAACTTGATTACCAAATAAAATTCTTCTAAAACAAGGAAGGAGGACGGCTTTCTTTCTTGCTTTCCTCCTCCTTTCACTTCTAAAATAAAAATTAAAATAAAAATTTGTTTGCGCTTCGCACGGTTATGAAAGACAATAAGATGTTAAATATATATATTATTCAGACATATCATTGATTTTATACTGAAAAATATATGGTTAGAAGTTAGATGACCTTCGACAAAATCATGAGTTACTCTTTTGAATCAAAAGAAAATATAAACGTATGACAAGAAAGAATTTTATAAATACAAAACAAAGAAAAATCAAGAGAGTTACAAAAAAAATTGTAACAATTTAAAAAAATAAAAAGATAAAATACGAAATATGTATACAATCTTTCGAGGTCTTGTTGACATTCATTCTCACAAGCCGATCACAGTTCACTAGCTTTCATTTTATTCTTCTAGTCAAACTAAAGCATAAACAAAATAAGTAAAAAAACATAACAATTTAAAAGGCTAGGATGATCATTTGTCCAAAGTCTTACAATGCATTTTATTATAGTACTATTATATGAACAAGAAATTATGTCATAAATAGTATATTAAAAATTAGGGATAATGCCCAAAACCCCCTCAATCTATGCCCGAAATCCCAAAGACACACTTATACTATACTAAGGTCCTATTACCCCCTGAACTTATTTTATTAATAATTTTTTACCCCTTTTCGGCCTACGTGACACTATCTTGTGGGCCCAACGATAGTTGACTTTTTTTTCAAACTAGTGCCACGTAGGCAAAAAAGGAGTAGAAAATTGCTTATAAAATAAGTTCAGGGGGGTAATAGGACCTTAGTATAGTATAAGTGTGTCTCTGAGATTTCGGGCATAGGTTGAGGGGGTACTTGTGCATTATCCCTAAAAATTATGAATGATGAAAATAACAACTATTAGGTTTTGAATTAAAAATTATAAAAGAATGGTTAATTGATATATTTATTATTCTATAATAACAAAATAAAAAATTATAAAAAATAAGAAAGATAATAAATAAAACTCTTAAAGCAAAATATTATAAAAGTTTGGGATAATGCACAAGTACCCCCTCAACCTATGCCTGAAATTGCAGAGACACACTTATACTATACTAAGGTCCTATTACCCCCTGAACTTATTTTATAAGTAATTTTCTACCCCTTTTTAGCCTATGTGGCACTAGTTTGAATAAAAAAGTCAACCATCGTTGGGCCCACAAGATAGTGCCACGTAGGTCGAAAAGGGGTAAAAAATTATTAATAAAATAAGTTTAGGAGGATAATAGAACCTTAGTATAGTATAAGTGTGTCTCTGAGATTTCGGACATAAATTGAGGGGGTACTTGACCATTTTTACTAAAAGTTTACGCACATCAATAGAAAGAACTCTTAACTGTTCCTCCTACCCTTCTTTTGTTTTTGTCTTTCACTCCATTTATGTTGCGAGGATGATTCTTCCAAAAGGAGATATATATAGGAGCCTTTTTTTTCTCTTTCATGAAATAATGCAACTCCTATGCATCAAGTTTTATACAAAAAAAAAAGTTAGAAAGTTTTTCGTTATTCAACGAGAGTCTGTTTTTCATCATATTTTTTTTTCAGCATACTGATTAATTGAAAATGGAATAGAAAAATTGTATTTTGTAATACAGTAACCGATTCACACTTCGGGAAAGCCTATATTTCTAGTAGTGTCTAATATTGAAGCATACAATAAAAATGTGTACCATACTAATGTTTCCCCTCCAATTTCTAGCGAACCAGGCCATTGAAAAAAACATGGTAGAAAATAATTTTTTTTTTTTTTTACAATAAAATGTGTACCATACTCACATTTGAGTATCGTCAACAAGAGTAATATCCATAATTGCTTTTCATGGAGTATTTGATTATTAATCAATTTGAAAATCGTTATGTGTTTATTATGCAATCACAAACATACAAATTATAATATTAGTTGCCCCACAGATTTTTCACACCATAATATATAGTACAAAAAGATGAAAAGACAATAGAAATGGTAAGGTTTTAGAAACTAAAAATTAAGCAATACATAATTGGCATGTTCAGACACTAACATAAATTATTGTAATTCTTCTGTTCGATATTATGAGTCATGTTTTTTATTTTTAGAGTCTAACTATAAAAACTTTGATTAACATATGAAGATGTATTTTTTTTTATCATATTAATATGCAAAAATTATAATTTATAGTACTTTTCATATAGTTTTAGAATAGAGAGACTTTCACAAATAGCCACTATATTTAAAATTATTATTCAATTTAGCTAAAGTTTCATAATTTAGTAGCTAGTTGCTATAACTGTAATAGCTTATACAAAAGGGATTTAATTTTTTAAAAGTAAATGACGGTAATCTCGGAGGATATAAATACCTTAATTCACGCAGAAGAATTGAGTACCTTCCTTCTGCAACAAAATTGAGTACTTTCCTTCTGCAACAAAATTGAGTAACTCTGATCCCAAATCACCGCCAGCAACTCAATTTTCTTCTGAGATCGTCGAATCGGCCTCAATTTCATCACTAATTATACAACATGTGCATCATACAATGAATCAATTCAGCTTAGGTATATAGTTTTATCTCTTTTCTATTTTATGCTCTGGAGATTCAGTTAAATCGATTGATATTTAGGTTGAAGAAACTGCTTCAATTGTACAAATGTTTAATCAAAATTCGAATCTTAGTCGATATCAAAACTTTGATTGAATGTATGTTTCAATTGTTTCCTATGGAGTTAGTTTGTATAGAGTGATTTGGATTTGTAAAATTGTATAAATTAATTTTAGTTAAATTGCATTTTGAATATGTCTGATTCATTGATATTTGTAGTTTATGTGTAGTTACTGACTGTATAAGTTAGTATTCATATAAATATACACTTTTATATCTGTAGATGTATAACCGAACTGTTTCTATGATTAATTGTATAAAGTTAATTTTTGTAAATTTAGTTTTGTATAGAGTGATTTAGATTTGTAAAACTGTGTAAATTAGTTTTAGTTGAATTGCGATTTGTATTTATATATAATTCATTGATATTTGTAGTTTATGAGTAGTTAGTGATTGTATAAGTTAGTGTTCGTATAAACGTAGATTGTTAGTTCATATAAACATAGACTATTATATTTGTAGATTTATAACTGAGTTGCTTCGGTGATTAATTGTATAAAAAATTGAAAGAATTGATTGTATATGTATAAATATGATAAACAATATCTGTATATAAAATAAAGAACATCACAAATTAAAAGTAGGCAAAAATACATATTGAATTATTGACATCACGAAACATTCCTTTCATGAAGTAGTCAATGCGGGGATAATCCTTTTTGGTGACCCAGTTGAGAATTTTAGGAATGTGGTCAGATTTCTTAACAACAATATTTTTGTCTACCTGTGAACAACATTCATAAAACCACACTTGGATAGCAATAGGAAATCCATGAATTCTGTAATACTTTCCTGTTTTGTTCATTTTTTCAGTCAAATTTTTTGTTAGCTCCTCGAAAGCTTTGTTACCCAATGGATAATCCATATACATTCCTAATTCTATCATGTCAAAGTCGATTCAATAAATTGTTGTAGAGAATGGATCTTCAGATAGAATGTAAGAATGTATGAAATACAGAATTCCAAACTTCAACGATCTTCATCATTATCACCCCATACCTTATTATTAAAACTCTGAACAAATTCTGCTTTAGATACTCTTTTTTCTGAAAAATAAATCTAAAGAATTTTATTTGGTTCTTCAGTGTATCACTGCATTTAAGCCTGGAAACAAGACATAAATCTCTATGGGTGAAAAATAGAGTGATACCATTTGTGTAAATCATAATGGCATTAGAAGAACTACCCTCTACCTCTCGCAACATAAACATATAAACAGTTGTGCTTGAACATGGCAACGTTGCATACTTGATATTTGAGCAAAATAAGATAATGCACAAAATTGATTGAACGCAACTTCAGGCAATTTGGAGCGTAATTGATCCATTACCCCAATATTGATATAACATTGCATGTGTGTGGTGTAAAGTGAATCTTCCTTGAGAAGAAATCGTATTCCCTAATAAATAATATAGATATAACATACAATTTCAAATGTATAATTATACAAGACAAATAGCATAAACATTATAAAAATAATATAGAACTATACAAAGTGAATATCTATATACAAATGACTTATACAAAGTGAATGTCTATATACAAATACGAACTTATACAAAATGAATATCTATATACAAATACAAAGTTATACAAAGTGAATAATACAAAGTGAATATCTATCTACAAATACAAAGTTATACAAAGTGAATATCTATACATAAATTCAAAGTTATACAAAGTGAATATCTATATAAAAATAAAAAGTTATGCAAAGTGAATATCTATATACAAATACAAAGTTATAAAAATATGGATACAACTGAAACAAAAACAATTATACAATTTATCAATAAGTATATCACAAATATCAAAATAATGACAACAAAAATTGAAATATAGAATTTCATTTTTGTATATAGAGATACAGATATATTCAGACAATTAAGATATGAGTACAATTTTAGATCTGAACTTCAAACAAATATACAACTTACCTCAATTCTTTCAAAATGTAGTTGTTCAACTGAATCAGATTAGACATCTTCTTTATTACTTGTAGATGCAATATCTTTTATTTTACGCTTCTTCTTTGAAATAAAAACTTCAACTGATTTGTTTTGTTTATTGCTTGTAGATGCAATCTCTTTTACTTTACGCTTCTTCTTTGAAGTCAAAACATCAACATATTTGTCTTCTTTATGTTTATCCACTTTTTTGGTCTTTCCTCTTTGATTTTGCAACATGCATGACTTCCTGCATCTTCAATGGGGTATTACCAGACTTTGACATACCATCTTGTTGATTAATTCGAGATTTAGCCATGAATCCTGAAATTTCTTCGAAATACTGAGTTAAACCCAAAGAAAAAAAATTAAAAATCATACAAAAACTGTTGATTCGCTTGTATACCTCTAGTGATTCTCTTAGAAGGTGTTTCTTCTTCATCCTTGATTTTTGATGTATAAAACGGAAAAACTGAAAACTAAATTTTTTTTGCAGTAATATACAATACAAATTAATGAACTAAGCATGAAATCGCGAAAACAATTACCTGATAAATCTGAGAGAACAAATTGAGAGGCAAAGGTAGAAATTTTAAATTTATGGTGAAAAAGTTAAAAGAAAAATATTCAGAGTCTCACAAGTAACGTGTGAAACGGGGTTTAAAAAAGGGAGAAAAGGCACGCTTAAACTGACAACCGTAATAATGACAAAAAGTAAATGGCGAATGGTAAATAAAGCAAACAATAGTTATTTTAAGTAATTTCTAATATAGATTATTTTTCAATGTAATTTTCTCTTTAGAATATCAAATTTTTTTTGTTTAGAATATCGAATTAATGTGATCTAATTTAACTTTGAAAATTATTCAAATTAACTTTCGAATAGCGCAATATGACAAACAATACCGAATGGAGGAAGTATTTACTAAATCTTTGGTTGCTATGGCTAAAGGTAATCACAATTCACAAGCACCCTGAACTTCTGTTGTGCGGAATTCGAGATAATACGAGAAAATATAAATGTGAAAAACAAGACAACAGATTTACGTGGTTCACCAATAAATTGGCTATGTCCACGGGAAAGAGAGGGAGCAGTTTTATTTTGGAGAGGCAAAAACAGAATACAGAATAGGGTTTGCCATAGCGTCTATATATAGTGCTAAGCTACGCCCTAACAGGTCCGATTTAAGGCATTCAACAACTTCTATTATTGCATTTACTAAATTTTTTGTTACTTAGCTAAAGGTAATTAAATGGGCACTTTAAATTTCTGTTGTAACGGGTCCGATTCAAGGCATTCAACAAATCTCCACCTTGACTTGAATTCTCCAAACAGATTCTTCAGACGCACTATGATAGTGCCAGGCCTCCCTCTCTTCCTCAGAATTGCCCCGCAGGGCAATTAACAGCTTCTGATGCTGAGCAAGTCCAAACAGTGTTGAAACTTGCTCTGTGGAACCGACTTTGTGAACATATCAGCAGGATTATCAGCAGTTCCTACTTTCTTCACCTTGATTCTCTTCTCACTTCTCAGAAAATGATACCTTACGCCAATATGCTTGGTTCTCTCATGATGGACTTGATCCTTGGCTAGACAAATTGCGCTCAAACTGTCACAATACACCGTAGCCTGATCATGATGCACACCAAGATCACTAACCAGCCCTTTCAGCCAAATCCCTTCTTTTGCAGCCTCTGTCAAGGCCATGTACTCCATTTCCGTAGTAGACAAAGTCACTGTAGGTTGCAAAGTTGCCTTCCAACTGACGACAGATCCTCCAAGGGTAAACACATAGCCAGTCATCGATCTTCTTGTGTCAACATCTCCAAAGATAGTCAGAATCAGAATAGCCAGTAACCAAGCACTGAGTATCACCTCCATAAATGAGACCAACGTCAGATGTACCTCTAAGGTACCGGAAAATTCTCTTCACAGCCTGCCAATGTTCTTTCCCTGGTTGTCCCATGAATCTGCTCACTACACTGACTGCATGTGCTAAATCTGGCCTTGTACAGACCATAGCATACATCAAACTTCCTACGGCACTGGCATAAGGGACTCGTGACATATACTCCTTCTCTTCTTCTGATTGTGGAGCGAACATGGCAGTGAGATGGATATTGGCAGCACTAGGGGTATCAATAGGCTTAGATGAAGACATGCCAAACCTCACCAAGACCTTCTGAATGTAGCTTCTCTGTGACAAGAAAAGTTTCCTTCTCTCTCTGTCTCTAATGATATCCATCCCTAGAATCTTCCGAGCGGCTCCCAGATCCTTCATCTCAAACTCAGCACTAAGTAAACCCTTCAGCTTCTGAATGTCATACTTCTTCTTTGCAGCTATCAGGATATCATCTACATAAAGCACCAGATAGATGAATGAATCATCCTTGAGCCTATTGTAGTAGACACAACAATCATATGAGCTCCGAGTATATCCCAACTTCACCATATAGCTGTCAAACCTTTTGTACCACTGCCTTGGAGAGACTGCTTAAGTCCATATAAAGACTTCTTCAACTTGCAGACGTGATTTTCCTTCCCTGGAACTTGGAAACCATCTGGCTGAGTCATGTATATCTCTTCCTCCAACTCTCCATGTAGAAATGCTGTCTTCACATCAAGTTGTTCAAGCTCCAGATTCTGATGTGTAACTATTGCTAGTAACACTCAGATGGAAGTATGTCTGACCACTGGTGAGAAGATCTCATTGTAGTCCACTCCCTCTCTTTGGTTGAAACCTCTGGCAACAACCCTGGCTTTATACTTGACTCATTCTGCTGGTGATATCCCTTCCTTCTTCTTGAAAACCCATTTGCAAGTAATAATCTTTCTCCCCAAAGGCTGTGTGACCAGATCCCATGTCTGATTCTTGTGTAGGGACTCCATCTCGGCTCCCATAGCAGCAAACCATTTTTCAGAATCAGGACTTAAAATGGCTTCTTTGTAAGTAGACGGCTCAGATGTATCTACCTCTTCAGCAACCTGCAGTGCATAACCCACCATGTCCTCAAAACCATACCTCGTAGGTGGCCGAACTCCAACCCTCCTTGGCCGATCTTGAGCTATACTTCGATGGATATCTGATGGCATAGATTCTGGAATATCGGTCGTCTGCGTGGCTCTTGATCCTCCTCTTCAGGTTCTTTCAAATCACTCTCGTTCTGAATGACTTGAAACTCCACCTGTTTATCAAGACTCCCAGTTTCTGACGTAGTTGTAGGCTTCACAATGGTTCTAAGTAGAGAACTTTCATCAAAGACAACGTTCCTGCTCATAATAACCCTCTTTTCTGCTGGAGACCAGATTCTGAAACCTTTAACTCCATCTCTGTAGCCCACAAATACTCCATTTTTAGCTCTTGGTTCTAACTTACCTTCACTGATGTGATACAACCAAAAGCTTTCAGATTTGAATAATCAGCAGCTTTTCCTGACCACATCTCCATAGGTGTCTTGCACTGTATGCCTGTGTGTGGTCCGCGGTTAATCAAGTAGCAAGCTGTACTAACCGCTTCTGCCCAGAATCTTCTATCTAGCCCAGCATTAGAGAGCATGCACCTTGCTCTCTCCAGAAGTGTTTGATTCATCCGCTCAGCTACACCGCTCTGTTTGTGGTGTATTTCTGATCAGACGATGTCGAGCAATCCCTTCATCCTTACAGAATTGATCAAATTCGCACTGCCAGAATTCGGCCCATTATTAGTTCGCAACCCCTTGATCTTCTTCCTTGTTTGATTTTCCATCAAAATTTTCCACTCCTTGAACTTCTGGAAAGCTTCACTTTTATGCTTCATCATGTATACCCAAGTCATCCTTGAGTAGTCATCAATAATGGACACAAAAAATCTGCAGCCTCCCAAAGACTCAACACGGCATGGACCCCAGCAATCAGAATGGATATAATCAAGTGTGCCTTTTGTTCTGTGAATGGCCTTTCGAAACTTGTTGCGATGTAGTTTTCCAAAGACACAATGTTCACAAAACTCTAGGCTCTTAACCTTATGACCAGCAAGAAGATCCTCCTTTGACAGAATTTGCATCCCTCTTTCACCCATATGACCAAGTCTCATGTGCCATAACTTAGTCATATCCTCCTGGTGAACTTCTGACGATGCAACATGGGCTGAACCTGTAACCGTAGAACCTTGTAGAAAATACAAAGTACCACGCATGACACCTTTCAGAATCAGATTTGAACCCTTCCAGACCCGCAAGACTCCATCTAAACCCGATCAGCTGAATCCCTTGCTGTCCAAAAGACTGAGAGATATCAGATTTTTTGTCATCAATGGAACGTGCATGACCTCGTTCAATGTGCAGAAGCTACCGTCATGTGTCCTTATCTTGATCGAGCCTGTCCCAACCACCTTGCGCATGTAATCGCTGGCCATCGAGATCTGCCTCCGTCTACACCGCCATAAGTCGTGAACCACTCTCTCCTAGGACAGATGTGATAGGATGCCCCAGAATCGAGAACCCACACATCTGAATGATGAGTGTGCTCATCCGCAACTAGGGCAATGTCTTCTTCAGAATTGGTGTCTTCTTCAGCAACAGCAGCAGAAACTGATTGTTTTTCCGATTGCTTCTTCTTCTTCGGACAATCAAATTTCCAATGTCCCTTCTCCTTGCAGTAATTACAAACATCATCCGGCTTTGCACCCTTCGACATCGGCTTCTTTTTCTTTCCGCTGTTTTTCCTTCTCTTTCCGCTACTGGTGAACAGACCGGAAGGCTGTATGTCCGTACTTGTGCCATTAGCCTTATTCCGTAATTCCCTGCTATGAAGGGCCGATCTGACTTCTTCCAGCGACACAGTATCTTTCCCAACAATGAACGATTGAACAAAATTCTCAAACGACATTGGGAGAGATACTAACAGAATCAGGGCAGCATCTTCATCCTCGATCTTCACATCGATATTACGCAATTCTAATAACAAAGTATTCAATTGCTCTAAATGTTCCCTGAGTTTTGTACCTTCAGCCATTCGTAAACCGAATAGACGTTGTTTCAGAAGCAGCTTGTTGGTTAGAGATTTTGTCATGTACAAACTCTCCAGCTTCAACCACAGACCAGCAGCAGTCTCTTCATCCGAGACCTCCGTGATGACGTCATCCGTGAGATACAGCATGATCGTCGAGTGCGCCTTTTCCTCCAGAATCGCGATCTCAGGAGTAACGACGGCGTTTTTGTCTTTCGACAACGGCGCCCAGAAGCCTTGCTGTTTCAACAAAGCCCGCATCTTGATCTGCCATAAACTAAAATTGTTCCTCCCTGTGAATTTGTCGATTTTCACGTTCAAAGCAGACATCTCGAATCATCCAAAAACACCGATTAACCGAGAGGCTCTGATACCAATTTGTTGTGCGGAATTCGAGATAATACGAGAAAATATAAATTCGAAAAACAAGACAACAGATTTACGTGGTTCACCAATAAATTGGCTACGTCCACGGGAAAGAGAGGGAGCAGTTTTATTATGGAGAGGCAAAAACAGAATACAGAATAGGGTTTTCCATAGCGTCTATATATAGTGCTAAGCTACGCCCTAACAGGTCCGATTTAAGGCATTCAACAACTTCTATTATTGCATTTACTAAATTTTTTGTTACTTAGCTAAAGGTAATTAAATGGGCACTTTAAATTTCTGTTTAGTAGTGAGTTTTGTCCTTTATTGAATTGGTGCTTCTTTACTAAACTAATTACTCCATAATATGATAGTCAATGTCTTCAAAGGATCGTCTATTCATTTTCTATCGTCATAAATGTAGATAAGTGATAATTGTAGGATTTTTTTAAAAATTAGTTAACCAGAAAAATAAGAAGAAAAGATTAAAATTATGAAAAAATAAGAATGATGGCCATAAAAAGATATCACATCACCTTGTCTAACATTTATCTTTATATTGTATATTGATTTTACAACATGAAAATGTAAGCTTATCGCTATGATGGTCCATAGTAAATGCGCCTAGTATGTACACATATTTAGGGGCGGACCTACGTGGAGCTCGGGAGTTGAATTCCTGAGTCGGAATATTAGTATAAGGTAAAGTTCTGCTTTTTATGAGTATATATATATTAAAATGAATTCCCTCAACACAGAAGAGAAGCATAACCCATGGCTAAGGGATTCATTATTAGCTGAAATTGTTCGTGTTTGATTTTCACTACATGCCACATTATTCCACCTACTAAAAGGCCTATTGTTTTTCAATTCAATCTAAAGCTATATTATTTTTGTTTTTCATTAATTTTATCTTTTTGCTATTTTTTTCGTAATTTATCTTTGTTTAAATTTATTAGCTACATTTTTAAAAATATTTTTTTCTTTTATTCTTTTTATTTATATTGCTCATTTTGTTTCTACTTAACTCTCTTCCCATGTACTAACTCAAAGAAACTCTTTTATAAAAATGATGAATTATTATTAAATTTAAAGAATATTATATAAAATAAAGTAAATTAAAACCTTCTCTATTTCGTTAAAAATTGTAAACATTCTTTTAACAAAATCTATTAAAACCTTCTCTATTTTATTTGATTGCAGGAAGAACATGTTTCTATAGTCTTGTAGGATGATGACATTGGTAGCTGACAAAATCTCTTCACCCCTTTTGGCATATATATTTGGTTATATTTGGGATCCGGGCTAAAGAAATAAGTATATATGTGTACTAAAGATGTTTACATATAGAGGATGAACTATCTCATTAGGGTTATGTTATGAGTTATGTTATTTTCTTTTAATTAGCTATTTTGTAATAACATTCTGAAATCACCCTTTTCCATTTTCCTTTTGTTCTTTGATCAGCTTGTGAGTAATTTTATAATAAATACGAATCTTAGTTTGTTACAGATAACGCTATGGAGCCTCACGTACGCTTACGCAAAACAAGTCAATAGGCTTGTATAAACACTGAGTAAGTGCTGAAACAAGATACTTTATTAATGAACTCAAACCAGTATTAAATAGAATTACAGAGAGAATAAGAAGACCCTAAACAAACACTAATAATGTAATATAAATAAATAATGACTATTGCAGTCTCCTAAGTAAACTGAACTAACAATAGCTAACAAGGTTGAGTCATTCAGTGCCAATACGCCCCCTCAAGTTAGACGATGGATCATTAAGCCTAACTTGAATAGATTTTTGTGGAAAATAGGTTTAGGCAGTGCCTTGGTGAGAGTGTCAGCGATTTGATCGACATCATGGACATGAACAACCTGAACCTTCTTTATTTCTACATGGTGGTGAACAAAGTGAAAATCAATTGCAACATGCTTCACACGGCTATAAAAGACAGGACTTTTGCTCAGAAATGTGGCTCCAAGATTTAATAAATGATAGGCAACTGGTGCACTAGAAAGCACAACTTAGTTTTTTGAGAAGATTGGTCACCCACAAGGTTTCTAAAAGAGCATTAGACATTGCCCTATACTCCCATTCAGTGGAGGAGCGAGAGACAGTATTTTGCTTCTTCGAGGACCAACTAATTGAATTGGTACCAAGGAACAGGATGTACCCAGATGTGGAAGCTCTATCAGAGATATCCCGCCCCCAACCTGCATCAGAGTATACGAGCATATTGAAGTCCTCAATGGAGGTTACACGAAGGCCCAACTGAATAGTTCCATGCAACTAATGGAGAACACGCTTCACAGCTTTCCAATGAAGTTCTGATGGTGCTTTCATAAATTTGGATAACTTATGCATTGCATAGGCCATGTCTGGTCTAGTAAAAGACAAGTATTGAAGCCTGCCTAAGACCCGAAGATAGCGTGTTGCATCAGTCAGGTGAGTGTCATCAAACAATGTTAGTAGCTCAGATGTACTCATTGGTGTGTGGACACTTTTGCAATCGGTCATTAGCTCATCGTTCAAAATCTCGTTCACATAATTCGATTGGCTGAGAATTAAGCCGTCAGAGCTGCGTATAACTTTAACATCCAAAAAATAGTGAAGATTTTCCAAATACATAATAGAGAATTGAGAAGCAAGTGAAACGATAACTTGATCGACACTGAAAGTGTTGCTTCTAGTGACAATAATATCATCAACATAGACAAGGACGGACATTGTGTCACCTAAACCTTTTCTGATGAATAGCGAAGCATCTTTTTTTCTTAAAAAAACCTATGGATGAAAGGTAACCCATGAGGGAATCGTACCACTCCCAAGGCTCTTGTTTCAATCCATAGATTTCCTTGCTCACTCAACGTATATGAGTTTGTTTTTCATCATTAAGGAACACCGGAGGTTGTGCCATGTACACCTCCTCGTCCAAGTTCCCCTGGAGGAACGCATTGTTAACATCAAGCTCACGGAGATGCCAATTATGGAGAAGTGCCACAGAGAGGATAATTCGGACTGTGGTAGGCTTGACAACTGGGCTGAAGGTCGCATGGAAGTCAATGCTCGGCCTCTGAGTAAAGCCTTTTGCAACTAGCTGTGCTTTATTTTATCAACAGAGCCATCTGTTTTCCTTTTTATCCTAAAAAGCCACTTTCAAGAGACAATATTTTTTGTTGGGTCAGGAGAAACAAGTCCCCATGTCTTTAATTAAAGCATCAAGTTCATGTTTCATTGCATCTCGCCACTAGGGATTTTTTGAGCTTGTTTGGCAGTAATAAGTGTGATAATGGGGTTCAATTTGGCCTGGTAATTAACAATTTTTTTGGGTTTAGTAATTTTTTTTTGGGATCACATGACAGAACGGGTAGGGGGAGATAGACAATGAGGCAGTGAAGGAGCAATATCTGACTTAGAGATAGGGAAGGCTGGTCGAGGGGCCATAGGTTTTGGTGGAATGGTGTTTTTGCGTTGATAAACAAGGAGGGGACGCGGGATGCTATGTGTGTTCAAAGGTATGTGGGTTGGTGAAAGTGCGTTGGGCAGTACAGGGAGAAGAAAGTTCATGGAGCGTGGGAATGGTAGAAGTTGAGAGAGATAGAAATATACCTGGAGGCGATGATAATGCAGGAGGTGAAGTTGCTTCTGCCGCTGATTCACTTTCAGAGTAGGATTGAGATCTTGAGTTGGCCTGTAACTCTGTTAGGGAAGAAGAAGGCATTGATCAGTAGTCTAAAGGTGTGTTTGGGTCTATGTTTAAGGGATGGGGTATACCAGTAACGACAGGAAAGGTGGTGTGGGGTATGGAGGATTTAATATTGTAGTATTTTCCCATTCTAGATGAGATGATTTTACGGCAATATTAGAGAATAGAGTTCTAATGGAAAAACACCCTCAATAAATCGCACATCTCGGGATGAATAGACCTTACCAGCAATTGGGTCAAAGCACTGGTGAAGATAGACACACAGGCTGGATTTCGGTTCAAGTTTATTTTTGGAGTATGGTTTGAGCCATGGATAGCATAAACAAACAAAAATCCGTAAAGAGAGGTGATTTTCCAAGTAATAGTTGGAATGGAGAATGATTATCTAGGTGAGAGGTGGCAGACGGTTGATAAGGTAGACAATATGATGACACGCGAAAGACCATAATTGGGGTGGAAGAGATGCATCATGTAAGAGTTTTCTTGTAGTTCTTACAATATTGCGATGTCGTCGTTCTACAAGTGCAACTCATTGAGGTCTGTAAGGTGGGGTTGTGAGATGTTCAATGCCTTGAAGTGAGAGATAGGGCTCAAGACTTTTATACTCGCCGCTGCCATAAGTGTAGAGTGATAAAATATTGGTGTCAAAATGTTTTTCCATCATAGGATGAAATTTTTGGAAGATCTCTTTGACTTCAGTTTTATTTTTTAATTTGTAGAGCCAAGTGTATTTTGTATATTGATCAACAAAAATACAATAGTAAAACTTTTTGTCAACAGATAAGACGGCGATGGCCCCCATAAATCACTAAAAATAATTTGAAGAGGTTTAGAGCTACACAAAGATAATCGGGTAAAATGATACCGATGGGCTTTATTAGATAAGCAAGAATTACAATAAGAGAGTTTGTCTCGCTCATGAAACAGTACCGATAATTTATTTAAAATAAACCTAAGAACCCTAGAGTGAGGATGACCAAGACGTTGATGCCAAGTAGTGAGAGGAGTGGATGTGGCAGTCATGTGAGCTTGGGGATATGAGGTAGGCCACTCATACAATCCATTGTTCGTTTGATCGTGCACCAGCGGTTTCCGCGTTTTCATATCCTTAACAACAAAGTCAAAAGGATAAAATTCAATGGACTTAAAATTATCTTGACAAAATTTAGAACCATAAAGAAGCTTGTGTTTAATGGACGAGGCACACAGAGTATATGTTAGCTTAAAAATATTATTTGATGCATTTAATTGAGTAGAAGCAGTGTGAGAGATGGGAATTTTGTTACCATCACCCATGGTGACATCCTCGTTACCGTGGTATGGTTTTAGGTTATGTAGATCGTTATGATGTGATGGGTGGTGCCTGAGTCGACTGTCCAAGGGTTGGTAGCGGCAGTAAGTCCAGCAACATAGTTGGCTTTGGCTTCAAAGTGATTGTGAGACTTTGAGCAGCAGAATTAGTTGTGTGGCCAACTCTATTGCATAGTTGACATCGAATAACAAAGTTTGGATTGGAGTTGGACTGCCACTGTGGTGGGAGGACATGAATTTTGGCGCCATTATTGAGAATTGTTGTTCTGCCTGCGAGTGTTGCACTTATTGACGTCGGATTTAGCGACAACGGTAGTTATGGGGATGGACAGTTTCTTAACATCCTCGTGGCAAAGAAAGAGTTCATGGACCAGCAACTTTTCAAACAATTCCTCATAGGAGACAGCCCTATCACGTGCACGTATGGCAATAGAGATTTCTCGAAACTCGGAGCCTAGACCACTAAGGACTGTTACAATGAGTTCAGGGTTGGATAAAGGAGAACCAGAAGTGGCTAACTCATGTGTAAGAAACCGAATAGTACGAAGATATCGGCGATGGAGCGAGAGTTCTTGGTGACACGGGCAAGTTGATCACGCAGACTAAAGACACGGGTTTGGGATCTGTTTGCATAAGTGGTATGCAGAGCATCCCAAGCTGATCTAGAAGATTTAGCGGCAGCAACAGTGGAAACACTGAGTAAGTGCTAAAAGAAGATACTTTATTAATGAACTCAAATGAGTATTAAATAAAATTACAGAGAGAATAAAAAGACTACTAAACAAACACTAATAACGTGATATAAATAAATAATGACTGCTGCAGTCTCCTAACTAAACTGAACTAATAGTAGCTAACAAGGTTGAGTCGTTCAGTGCCAATAGTTTGAATGATTAATTTGTCCATGCACACACATTTGAGCATGTTACAACAAATTTAGATGGCGAAGAGGCATCATTACCTGTACCTATGAATTTGAATGCAATTATTTTTTGATCTCGAACATAAATGGTAATTATTGAAACTTTGTGGAATTTTAGAAGATGAGTTCAATTTGAGTTGAGACTCTACAATGTGTGTTCAATTATTCAATTAGTATTCTTGGAGGCTATTCAATCCTAAACCTTAGTTAATACTTATACAAATGGTACTATATTTCCAAAACTCGTTCATGCCTATATAAAGGTTACTCCTTCCATTCCATATTAACTTTAGCTTTAAGCCCTTTTTCATTTTTAAAATTAACTTAAATTTTCAATTTTCAAGACTATTGTTAAAATATTTTCCAATTTTACCCTTTAAGTTAGTATTGGAATTAGTTATTGTAATTAATGTTTTGTTATATTTGATGATAATTAATAAGGTAAAAATAAAAAATTATGTTCAACTTATGTCCGAACCTAATTTTTTAAAGGGTGTGAAACACCTCAAAACTTAAGTTAATATGGAATGGAGCAGAGGCGGAGGCAGAATTTTCAATAAGGGGGTTCATAATCTTTAGAAATAGATAGCCGAAGGGGGTTTGACATCTCATATATACATATAAACTTAACCATGTAAAAATAATATAATTTTCCACCAAATGAGGTTTAGATGAACCCCCTTAATGCAATGTAGCTCCGCCCCTGGAATGGAGGGAGCATTATATTTCCTTTTAAGTGACATCTCAAATATTCCACACAAATTCATTAAATATTCATAAAGGGATTAAATTCAGATCATTCTAATTTGAGAAATACTTCACTAACGATCCTCATGAATCAAGGGAATAAACAAAATTGTATCGACATATTTATCAATAAAGCTACATTTCTTCATATTTTTTATAGTTATAATTTATTTTCTGTCACTTTAAAAATTTGTTTCTAACACAAACATGCAGGTGTTTGAATTTGGTAAGCTTTCTCTTAAGCTCGAACACTGACTTTCTTAACCTCTCATTTAAGTATATGTATTTCAAATCATCCGGCAAAGGATAATTTGTACTACGTTCGAAATTTACTGGGAATTAAATGCATACCTATTACAGGGATATAGTGATCCACACAAAATGAATATGATTAGCATTTTTGACCTATTTCTTGTTGTATGCCCTCTGTTCAACAAACGAGCCTATTTCTATTAGGATATGAAGATTTATGTGTCCCATTATATATCTACCAAATTGCTTGGCTCCAAACTAAGGGAGGTGTGATTGAAACTCGATCGAGTTAGCCATTGCAACATATTAACTAGCTAAATTGTGGGCCAAAAAGGCGGACATCAGAACATTAACATATGTATCATATTTTCCAGCCTATGACCATTTATACCATACATATACTTATGAGCATGTCATATATGTTATGAACTTTGAATACACATAGTAGGTCATAACAAGAACTCAGTCATTTTAGCTCTTTCATACTCTTATTATGAAAAAATTTATGATGTTTGAGGCACAAACAATATTACTAGTGTGAAGGCACCATTTTTTTTGAAAAGTGTTTTTTTGTGGGGCTCTATTCTTGCTGTCACACACACACTCTCTCTCTCTCTCTCATACTTAGGGATGACAATGAGGCGGTGTAGGTAATAGCATTTGTGGGGCAGTGCCGATTAGTATTTTTGCGGGGCAGGGCGGGGCGGGTACAAAATATCTTAAAAGAAAAATATTTGAGGTGGGGCGGGTATGTTTTACAGTTTCTTTTTCTTTGAACTTAAACTAAATTAATATTGGGCTTATAACAAGACGATGAAACTCTGACTCTCGGCTCTCTCTTGTTAAATACCATACAAAGATGAGGTTTCTACTATATTTTCCTCTATTGATTTATCGAAATGTCTTACTCTCGTATTACAGCTGATTCTACTCCAAAAGCTCAATTTATTGTATCCAATTTCCCTGTTTATAGTAGTTTTGTAAAGATTGTTTCCAGGGTAGTTGACTAGGTGTTGTGTCTATGTATGTTAGTTGTATGATGATCATTTCTCCATTTACTTTGGGTCTAAGCTTTTAGTACATGAATTGAAATGGAATATGAACTTTTCCTCAAGCCTCAGTTTGTACGTGAAGACAAGCAAGCATGTATATATTTTTGGCAGAAATTCTAATATTCAAACTCTTGTAATTGGAATCTTAATTCTTAAGTATAGTGTTCTTCAAATATTAGATATGCTAACATTCGGGACCAATATCCATAATGAACCTATTTAATTAATCGTCTTTGTTACCACAATTTGAACAGTTCATGTGATTTACATAGCCTTTAAATAAGTACAAAAGAACATTAAAGCTATGTGGTGCGGGGCAGGGCAAGGCAAAAAAAGATAATTGTGCTATGTGGGACGGAGCGGGGTGGGGTAAAGACTTTGCGGATTTATATGGGTTTAACCTGCACCCGCCCGCCCCTCCCATTTGTCGTTTCCACACACACTTCCATTTTCTCAAATTTTAGTCTTTTCTTTATGTGCATTTTTTTTGCAAAACGCCTTTTTTATTTTATCTTTACACCTATTTTTAATCGATGTTACTATAGTTTTTTAAAAGTCTTACCTCTTAGTGCAAATAAAAATATATTCACACTACTATTATCTTGTGTAACACCCCGTAGCCATAATAGACCAAAAATCAGCTTTACAGAAAAAAAGTTTACACGTGCAATCAACGGTGGCATTGACGGTCCGTAAGTCAGACGACGGTCCGTCTTGTACAACCGTCGATGGTATTAGAAACTCCCAAAAATTTCAGTCCAGAAAATTGGTTAAGTCTTAGACGACAGATGGACTTACGGTCTGTAGGTAAGACGATGGTTCGTAGTCCGAGACCGTCGATCGAGACCCCCATTCACCCACTCTCTGAAAAGAGCTATGGATGATCATCACGGTCCGTAGGTGGAAAATTTGCAGACAGTTAAGGGGAAATGAAGTTGGGTCAACTTCAAATGGTCATAACTCTTATCACAAAATGAATTAGGTGTCCCATCACCTACCCATAGGTAGATAATTGAATTATCTTTTACCCATTGGGTCCCTAATTTTCAGTCAGATTCTTGATTCCCATATCATGCTTAAACCTAGGGTTTCTAGAACTTTGATAAAACTTCATGAATTTATTAAATATATGTTCCAAATAAAATTATCATGTTATTACTCAGATTATCGCATGGATTTCAGAACCTTAGCTTTGTATTTCTTTAGTTCTTGAATTACACATGCTAGGTCAGATATTTCAGACACTTCAGATATACATGCCTCAGTTATAAATGCATAATTACCATATTAATTGTTGCATCAGTTTTCATGTTCAGTTTTGAGCTATCCAGTATTTACAGAAACTCAGGCATAATCAGTAAATTTACAGAATTCATTGGGAGTAGCATAATACAGAGTTGGACTAGGGTTTAGGGTACCCAATAATTCCAGAACTACTAGCCAAGTAGGTTTTAAGTCCCCTCTGTGAGCAATCAGTTTAGTGATCATGCCAGCATGCCTTTATACCTTTTGCAGGATATATTGGATCCTCCTGATGGGGTGTATACTCGGACTCCAAATTTAGCTCATGTGATTTTATTATCGATTATTCGTAGCTCCCACAGATCAATCAGACTCTCTGCATTGACCATTTATCAGTATATTCAGTATTCAGTTTCAGCATGTTATAAATTGGTCAGTGCATTCAGTTAGCTCAGATTCAGTTTATCATGTCAGATTAGTATACTTGCTTTTATGCTTGTTCAGTTATGTTTTATTTCAGATTTACTATATCCTACATGCTCATTACCTTTCAAGTACTGACGTATACGTGCACTACATCTTCTCGTGATGAAGGTTCAGGTTCTCAGCATCCAGATCACGCATAGATAGATTTTCCGATCTCCAGTTCAGTAGATTTAGTGGTGAGTCCTCATTCTCCGAGGACAATAGTCATGAGTTCATTTCGGTTTTCTTTTAGTCATTTAGTTTCAGTTTTTGCTAGATTTAGCTAGGGCTTGTCATAGTATTTCTAGTCCAGTTTAGAGGCTTATTTCAGACATAGTTAGATTCAAGTTAGTATTGAGTTAATATTTCATTTTGTATTAAACTCATCAGTTTTTCAAATATCTCAGTTATAAAATATGGGTATTCCCTATCTTTTCATAATAAGTTATGATTTAGCTTCCGACATCAGTTTAATATCTTTAATATGCTCATGATCATGCCAGCTTGGAATCACTTGTGGTCCTACAATCCGTGTCCGCGTCTCGGGGGTAGCTCGGAGCGTGACATCTTGTGCTTTCACAAATTCGTTAGGTTGACTCTTTTTTCCTATTAATTCTTATAACACACAAGAAAAAAAATGAATTAACAAAAGTTTTATCACATTTTAAGACACTAAACATAAATCTTGAACAAGAAACACAAAATTAATAATGACAATAATTATTGGATACATGCCACAAAAGTAGAGACTTTAACAAATATGGAAAAGAAAAAGACAATTGAGTGCTTAATAAAATTAATACATTTTTATTAATATACAACATTCAAATACATTAACTGATTATAGAATAAACAAAAAATAAAAACATATTGATAATTAAAAATTGAGTGATTAAAAAATTAAAAATCTTACAAAAATAAGTGATTGATAAAAATTTAAATAATTAAAACTAAATTGTGGATTTAAGTGTAATAAATAATACCGACTCAATATTAGTAGCTCAATTGATTGATTACATGAATTTTTATTTTATTGGTGAGAGTTCAATTTACTTTTTTATTGTTTGACTAATTTCAAATTCTTGAATTCATCCTTAAAAAGTTTAATTTTAAATTTTATAACATATTTCGTCTTTTATTCTATTTTTTCATAATATCTCTATCTCGTACGCTACTTTTCTTGTAGGTCTATCATTGATATGTGACATTATATATGTAAGGACGAACAACAATACAATCTAGCCAAACATTATATTTCATTAAGATAAAATAATACGATACATTACGAAACAATACGTAAAAATCATCTAGGCAAAGTAAAGAGATTTCATAAACCCGCCAGATTAGCTAAAGTTTCAATTTGTTTTGCAAATATCTAAATTATTTACTTTTCAATTTCCCAACATGAATGAAGTTATCTTTTTTAATGAATTTTTAGTCCAGTGGACCTTTTATTTATTCAACTCCAAATACAAAAACAAATATTAAATCAAAAACGAAAAAAATAAAGACATGCACTATATACTTTGTCGGTCTAAGAACTACATGAAGGTTTTCAGGAAACCATTTTCTTCTCTGTCTCAGCAGCTTTGATGCCTCCATGTTCATTTCTACTGAGTTTTCAGCTGAGGTAAGCAACAATTAACCTTCTCTTACATGAAGATCTCTTGAGTCAGGCGTACTCATGTCGGAGATTGCAACTCTTAGATCCAAAACATTGGCGCTCCTAAAGGTCTCCACAACACTCAGATTAGTCTATTATGTATTGTACACCACTAACACTTGTACTATTTCTCGATTTCCATACATGTTCTCGTTGCGACTATAATGCAAAAGCTTTTCCTTTGTATCTGCTATTCAGTCACCCTCTGTATACGTTGTTGTTCGATTTTTTATTGGTCTAGTTCAGATTCTCAATAAAGGAACTTGAGTCTTGTCCATCTTCATAATGCATTGTCCTTTCGTAGGTAGATTTATGAATGTGTTGAACTGAACTAGTCCTATTGCTCCTATCACTGCGTTACCTATAAAATCTGCTAAATTGTTCCCCTCACTCAGTATATGTTGAATCCTTGCTTTGGTGATCTCCATTAATACCATACATTCCTCCTCCACCTGCTAAACTCTTTACCAGGGAACATTCAAGAGATCCTTAGACAATTAACAATGCTGAGAGAGTGTGATTCCAACTCAAAGTCCTCTAATCCTTATAGTATCTTAGGGCCTCCAATATTGCAATGATTTCTGTTTCCGTATTGGTTCTTAAACCAATTTCTTTTCCCTGCGCACATAAAACATTATGTTATTTGTAGTTTTGATGATTTGACAAACTTAGGGACCTTGTAAAGGTACCAGGTTTCTTGCTTGAATGTTGCAGATGAAACAAACACAGGGACCTTGTAGAGGTACCAGGCTCTCATTGTCACGAGCCTGTTGACTGCCAGCTGGAGACGGTACAGAAAGTAGGTGCACACTTCCCGATGGCGTCAGAAAGTGAGACTTCTCCAACCAATGGCAAAGAGTTTAGGGAAAGTGACTTGTCCATATAAAAGGCACTTTCCTAAACATCTTTGGTAGTTTTTGCAACTTGATAAAAACTTTTCAAGAACTCTTGCAAAGGCTACTACAAAGCAAAGGCAGAATTATTCCAAGAACAACAACAATCTCTGGAGCTTTTCGTGTAGTTGTTTAGGAATACATTCTCTTGTTCTTAAACTATAAACTATTCCTGAATCTATAAAGGAATCGTTGTGTAGTGTTAAAAGTCTATGTTGTCCAAGTGAGATAGCTTAGTGGGTAGATTGTTTTCTACTTAGGCTTGTTAAGAAATAGGGACTATTGCTTAAACGTGAGATTAAAAAACTTTTCCTCACTTTTGTTGTAATCGTGTTTTACTTTTGCTTTTGAAGATTAGTGAAAATGATTGAAAATCCTGTGAGACAGGTCGTGGTTTTACTCCCTTAAGCAAGGAGGTTTCCACGTAAAATCATCGTGTTGATTTTACTGTATTTTACTTTCTGTTCTCATCCATCAGTGTAGTAAGGGACCTGGTCCATTACTTGTTAAGTGAAGACATATATTCTATCAAGTGGTATCAGAGCAGGCACTATCTATTTGGTTAACACCAAGGAAGTGATATTTGCTCTAGAATGGCTGCTCCACTTAACCTCAAAGAAGGTCAGTCGTCAACAAGACCTCCCCGTTTCAATGGACATTTCTACAGTTGGTGGAAAGTTAGAATGCACGATTACCTCATGGCTGAAGACAGCGAGTTATGGGATATTGTACTATATGGACCGTTCATTCCGATGATAGAAGAAAAGGATGGAGAGAAAACTAATCTTGTTCCAAAGCCTAGACAAAAATATGACGAAGCTGACAGAAAAAAAATTGAAAAAGGTTTCAAAGCTAAAACTCTTCTTGTCTGTGGGATAGGACCTGATGAGTACAACAAGGTGTCAGCTTGTGAGTCTGCTAAGGAAATTTGGGACTGTTTGAAGACTGCACATGAAGGAACTGAACAAGTCAAAGAATCTAAGATTGACATGCTTACCTCACGGTATGAGAACTTCAAAATGAAGGAAGGAGAAACAATACATGACATGTTCACCAAGTTGTCTTCCATTACAAATGAGCTGCGAAGTCTGGGTGAACCTATAAGCATGACCAAACAAGTCAGAAAAGTGCTTCGAATTCTTCCAAAATCTTGGGAAAGCAAGGTTGATGCCATTACAGAAGCCAATGATTTGAAGGTGCTGACTATGGATGCTTTGATTGGTAATCCGAAGACACATGAGATGAATCAAAATTATGATTTGTCAAAGAAGGAAGCCAAGAAGGAAAAGTGATTGATGCTGAAGTACAAATCAGATGAAGATTACAGTGATGATGATATGGCATATCTCATCAGCAGATTTCAAAAAATTGTGAGGAAAAACAAAGTTTATAAAAGAGGAACAAATGGTACTCGAAATGCTACTCAAGGTGATACTTGCTACAAGTGTGGAAAAGCTGGGCAGTTCATTAGAGAGTGTCCTTTACTCAGGAATGAAAACAAGGAACATCAAAAACCAAGAAGTGACAAAGATAATAGAAGGGACCTGGTACTCGGCAGGAGAGATCGAAAAGCTGCTGCAGATTTGGTTGTCAAAAAGGCTCTTGCTGCATGGGGTGATTCTTCAAGTGATTCTGAAGACCCTGATAAGCCAAAAGATGTGTCCATGGTTGCTGTACATGAGGAGGAAACTGTCTTCAATGAAATGTTTACTCTCATGGCTCACACAGAAAATGAAGAAGAGGATAATCAGGTAACTCTTCTAGATATGAAAATGACTTGGATAAATATTCTTTTAAAAAATTGAGAACTTTGGCAAAAGTCATGATTGATTCTGTGATAGAGTTAACATCTGAAAGAGATACCATGAATGCTGAACTTGACAGTTTAACTGAAAACAAAGTAAACTTGAAAAATCCCTTAAGTGGACAAAATCCTCAAAGTTACTGTCAAATGCAACAAATCAGAGTAATTTCAATAAGAAAGGACTAGGAAGTTTGAACATCACTCCTCCTTATAATCCTCACAGTAAGTATGTGTTTGTGTCTGACAATCTGCTATGTCTTCACTGTGGTAAGAATGGACATTTGAAGGGTGAGTGTGCTAGCTGGAGAAACTCCTATGAAAGGCTCTCTAATTATGCTGAAAGACAAAATTTACCAAAAGAGAGACCTGGTTCTCCAAAGCATGTTTCAACTCACAGATTTTCAAAGAAAAAATCTGTCCCTGCTCCCATGTCCTTTGTTAAAAGGCTTCAAAATCTACCATATTGGACTAAATACAATCTAATCACTCCTTTGTCTACCTTCTGGGAACTCATATTGAAATGGGTTCCCAAGCTAAACAAGTGATTATTGATGCAGGTGAGTGAGAGGAGCAGCAGTCAGTGCTGGTATATGGACAGTGGATGCTCTAAGCATATGACTGGTGATGTAAAAAACTTCCTCTCACTCAAGACACTTCAAGGAGGAGGTGTTTTTTTTGGTGACGGAAAGAAGGGGTACATTTTGGGAGTTGGCAAAGTTGGAAGCTCTCTTGAAGATTCAATTGACAATGTGTATCATGTGGATGGATTGAAGTATAGCCTGTGAGTGTGTCTCAAATCTGTGATAAAGGAGATGAAGTCAAATTTACTTCTGAGAAGTGCACTGTGGTGAGTCTAACTACAAACAAGGTAATTCTCACTGCACACAGAAGTAAAAATATGTATGTGGCCAACTTAGAAACGTCTCATGGAGATGACCTAACATGTCTTAGTGCTCAGAATGAGAATGCTGATCTTTGGCATCGTAGGCTGGGGCATGTAAGCTCATCTTTATTGAACAAACTAATTCTAAGGACCTGGTCCGAGGTCTGCCAAAGCTGAAGTTTACTGAAAATAATATCTGTGAAGCTTGTGTTAAAGGAAAACAAATCAGATCATCCTTTAAGCCCAAGAAGCAAGTAACATCATCAAGAACACTAGAGTTGCTTCATGTGGACTTGTGTGGACCTCTGAAGGTTCAAAGCAGAATTGGGAAAAAGTACATTTTAGTGATTGTTGATGATTACTCAAGATACACTTGGACAAAATTTTTGAGATCAAAGGCAGACACAACAGAAGAGTTGGTGGTATTTTTCAAAATGATTCAAACCAAATTGAATCAAGTCATTTGCAGCATTCGATCTGATCATGGTACTGAGTTTGAGAACTCAACACTGGATAAATTCTGCATGGAGAATGGTACGAGTCATAATTTTTCTGCTCCAAGAACTCCTTAACAAAATGGAGTAGTGGAAAGAAAAAACAGAACCTTGGTGAACATTGCCAGAACAATGATTATTGAATCAAATCTTCCTTAAAATTTCTGGGTTGAAGCTATTAACACAGCATGTCATGTTACCAACAGGTGTCTAATAAGAGCTGTTTTGAATAAGACCCCCTATGAGCTGCTCAACAACAGAAAGCCTATGCTGAGCTATCTTAGAGCATTTGGATGCAGATGTTTTGTGCTGAATAATGGAAAGGATGATCTGGGAAAATTTGATCCTAGAAGTGATGAAGGAGTGTTTGTTGGATATTCTTAATCCAGCAAGGCTTACAGAATATTCAATAAACGAACTCAATGCATTGAAGAAAGCATTCATGTTGTATTTGATGAAGATGGAAGCTTGAAGAATGATGGATCAAATGATGATGATGATGTGATGAAACTGTTCAAATCGAAGAAGACTTAAGAAGGTGAAGCTGATGCAGATCAACAACTGAAAAATGACTGTGATGATCAGAATCATAGTCTACCTGAAGAGGCTGTTGAGGTTGAAAAGGATGATATGGTACCTGGTACTACTCTAAATTCCAGCCAGAGTACATCAGACTCCCCAGAAAATGATGTCACTCTTGATGAAGAAGAACATGCTGATCAGCTCAATCAGTCTGCTCCAAGATCAGGATGGAAGCATAGTTCATCACATCCTCTTGATAATCTAATTTCTCCTTTGAATTTTGGAATTCCACTAGATCAAAAACAAGAAATCTAGTTGCATTCTCAACATTCATATCATCTATTGAGCTCAAGAATGTGAAAGAAGCATTAGGTGATGCAGACTGTATCAATTCCATGCAAGAAGAACTTCATCAGTTTGAAAGAAGCAAGGTATGGTACCTGGTTCCTCGACCTAAAGACAGAATAGTAATAGGAACTAGATGGGTTTTCAGAAACAAGCTTGATGAAAATGGAGTGATTACCAGAAATAAATCCAGGTTGGTGGTGCAAGGATACAATCAAGAAGAGGGAATAGACTATGATGAGACTTTTGCACCTGTTGCCAAAATGGAAACTATTAGAATTTTAATAGCTTTTGCTGCATTTATGGGGTTCAAGCTGTACCAAATGGATGTGAAGAGTGCTTTTCTGAATGGAGATCTCAAAGAGGAGGTGTTTGTCAAGCAACCTCCTGGTTTTGAAGATGCAGAGCTACCAGATCATGTGTTCATATTGAATAAGGCACTATATGGTCTGAAGCAAGCTCCAAGAGCATGGTATGAAAGGCTGTCAAAGTTTCTGCTGAAGAATGGTTTCAAAAGAGGCAAGATAGACAATATTTTGTTCTTACTAAAAAGAGAACAAGAATTGCTTATCATTCAAGTTTATGTGGATGACATAATTTTTGAAGCTACTTCAGAACATTTGTGTGAAGAATTCTCATCATTAATGGGAAAGGAGTTTGAAATGAGCATGATGGGTGAATTGACATTCTTCCTGGGTCTGCAAATCAAGCAATCATCAAATGAGATTTCAATATGTCAGGAGAACTACATTAAGGAGCTGCTGAAGAAATTCAATATGTTTGATTCTAAACCTATTGATACTCCTATGGGAACAAATTCCAAGATGATAGTAGAAGAATCTGATCCTCTTGTGAATTAGACAATGTACAGGGGAATCATTGGATCCTTGTTATATCTGACTGCTAGCAGGCCTGATATTGTGTATAGTGTTGGAATGTGTGCCAGGTTTCAAGCATGTCCTCGTGATTCAAACTTGAAGGCTGCAAAATGTATTCTCAGATACTTGAAGAAAACAGGGGACCTGGTTCTCTTCTATCCTGCAGGTGATACTTTTGATTTGGTTGGTTTTGCAGATGCTGATTTTGCTGGTTATCAAGTTGACAGGAAGAGTACCTCTGGAATGGCTCATTTCCTTGGATCATCACTTATCTCTTGGGGTACCAAGAAGCAAAACTCTGTGGCTCTTTCAACTGCTGAAGCTGAATATGTAGCTGCTGCAACCTGTTGTTCTCAGTTGCTGTGGATTAGGCAACACTTGGAAGATTTTGGGATTCACATGAAAGCAATTCCTCTTATGTGTGACAATACTAGTGCTGTTAGTATGGGAAAGAATCCAGTCCACCATAAGAGAAATGATGTTAGACATCACTTTTTGAGAGATAATGTTGAGAAGGGAAATATTGTGCTCACATATTGTCCAACAGAGGAGAAAATTGCAGACATCTTCACCAAAGCTCTCAGCAATGATCAATTTGAGAGAAATCAGTTGAAGTTGGGCATGTTGATCTCAAAGTGATGCTGTTAGCTTCCAACAGTTGAACTCCCTTGATGGCTAAAATTGTAGTGCAGGTATCCTTTGTGTGAATATTTAAATATTTGAACAAAGATCCTTTTTGTACCTTTTGTAGGTATACTCTCAGTAAGGACCTGCTTAGCAAGGAAAGCAACTAGAACAACTGAGGAATGAAATTTAACTGTGCTATGGTACCTGGTGCCTGTCCAGGTTAGCATTTATACATTAAATTGAAACTGAAAAATATGACCGTTGATAATGCCACGTGTCAGTCATCGGTCACTCTGATCGTTTGTCCCATCGTTTCTCTCTCAAACGACACATCCAATCACGGACCTGAAACCTTTTCACGCCTTTTAAAAACCCCATTTACTTCTTTTGAAATCCTCCTCTGTCTATTAACTTTCTTCTTGTTCACGAAGGGTTTTAGCAAAAGCAAAAAGGGCAAAAAATCTTTTTTCTTCCTCTTTTCATTGTTCAAAGAAACCATTTTCTCGTACGAAAAACATGTCTTCTCCTTCATCTTCCTCCAAACAGATGCTAGATGCTCTTAGTGAAATAGAGCCTCTTGCTTTCTACTCTCCGACTACTACACAGGCTAGACTCAATCCCTCTTCCAGTTCTCAACAAGACACTCCTGATAATCCCTTCTATACCATAGATCTAAACAATTCAGTTGTGCCTACCGGACCTGGTCCGTTTCAAGACATGTTGCCTGACAATCTCTTTGAAGGAGATCTACCCAAGCATAAGTCTTCCGAGTCCAACATATTGGCAGCAAGTGAAGAATTGGTGATTGAGAGCTTGGCTATGATGCGGGAAGAAGCAATGGCGGAGTCTGAAAGCGAGGAGGAACCTTTAAAATGGAAGGTTGAGAGAAGAGAAGGACAGAAATCTAGAAAAGGGAAGGAGAAGGTTGTAGATGAGGCCCCTAGGAGACGACCTACTACTAGGTCTGCCGCTCAAAAGTTGATGGTTGATGCTTTGAAGGCTAGTGCTCGTTCTACTGCTGCAGTTAGAAGTGCAAGGACCTTCAAGGTATCAAATTTTAGAATACCTGAGACTAATGTGGTTGAACTGTCTGGTGAGGAAGTGGAAAAGAAAACCAAGAAAAAGAGGTCAGAGAAGAAAAAGGAAAAGGTTTCAAAGAAGGTTGAAAACACAGTCGAAAAAGAAGAGTTCTGAGGGAAAAATGAAGAGGTCACAGGGACCTGGTACCCAAGCCAGGAGAGATGAAGGTGTCAACATGTAGGAAGTTGTTGACAGCCTGAGAAACCAAGCCGTCTTGGAAGGAAGAATTTTTGATATGGGAATCATAACTCTTCCTGGCATGGATTCTCTTCACGATATGGTAGCGATCCAATCTTGGTTACACTTGTTCAACAGGAAATCCCCCATCCTCCATGAAGAAGAAGTGCGCAAATTTTACTATAATATTCAGTTCAAGGACGATGGTAGCATCCTCACATGGGTAAATGACATTGCTATATACTTAGATGAGGGTGTGTTGAGAAAAATTCTCAGGGTGCCTAGAGAGGGGACCCGGTCTGTTCTGGGAAAAACTTGCTCTTTTGAGTTTGCTTTTGTGGATTCTAAGACACCCACAAATAAGGTTGCTGGGATTTATAAGAAAATCATGAAGAGTGAGTATCAGCTGGTCTTTGAGTTCATCAACAAAGTTCTCCTTCCTCGCACAGAAAAGAGGGCAGTAGTAATTGCTGCTGATTTGTTTGTGATGAGATGTTGTGTAGCTTCGAAGCCCTGAACCTCCCTGGTTTAATGCTTGAGCATATCCACAAAACCGTCATTGAGAGGAAAGGTGTTCACAGAATGGGTTACGGATACTTTCTCACAGAAGTATTCAAGCACTTTCGAATTCCTCTCAGTGTTGAAAAGGTTGAGACGGTTAAACAGACCATCTCTGAGAGTACCTTGGTTGAGTGCGAATGCATTGAAGGACGAGGCTATCCAAATAGAAAGATGGCCCAACTTATTGATGATCAGGATCAGCTTAAGCACGAGGTTGAGGAGCTCATTGTGCAGTTGAGTGGTAGAGAGGCAAAGATTGCTATACTCAAAGAAGAACTGCTTACTGCACAGAGTGAGGGACCGGGTTCTTCAGTGGTACATGCTCTGGAGAAAGATAATGCTGATTTGAAGGCGAAGATCACTGCCCTGCAGGAAAAGGCTATCAAAGATAATGATGCTGCCAATGCACGACTTACTCTTGTTATCCAGTCCCTGTCTCATCCTCCCCCCTCTTCCTAGCCTGTTAATCAATCCTCCCCCGTGTCATTTTTTTGTGTGGCTTATCATTGTGTTGATGGATATTCAGTTTGTTTCTAATGTATAAATGTTATGATGGCATGCTGGTTAACTTATTCTTTTGCTGTTCTGATTATCTTCTTTTGTGCATGCTTTTCTCTTACTGATTGATTGCTTAATAGCTTTGATCTTGTTCAGTATTTCTGTTGACATCATTGACTTACTGCATATCTTTTTTATGATGCCAAAAGGGGAAGTAACACTGTAAGTAGCTAAATGATTATTTCATGTGGGGGAAATACAGTGAGGGGGAAGATACAGTAAGGGGGAATATAGCAAGGGGGAACATAGTTGGAGAAGATCTGAGTTCATTGTTTGTCATTATCTAAAAGGGGGTAAATGTTATTTGTAGTTTTGATGATTTGACAAACTTAGGGACCTTGTAAAGGTACCAGGTTTCTTGCTTGAATGTTGCAGATGAAACAAACACAGGGACCTTGTAGAGGTACCAGACTCTCATTTTCACGAGCCTGTTGACTGCCAGTTGGAGACGGTACAGAAAGTAGGTGCACACTTCCCGATGGTGTCAGAAAGTGAGACTTCTCCAACCAATGGCAAAGAGTTTAGGGAAAGTGACTTGTCCATATAAAAGGCACTTTCCTAAACATCTTTGGTAGTTTTTGCAACTTGATAAAAACTTTTCAAGAACTCTTGCAAAGGCTACTACAAAGCAAAGGCAGAATTATTCCAAGAACAACAGCAATCTCTGGAGCTTTTCGTGTAGTTGTTTAGGAATACATTCTCTTGTTCTTAAACTGTAAACTATTCCTGAATCTATAAAGGAATCGTTGTGTAGTGTTAAAAGTCTAGGTTGTCAAAGTGGGATAGCTTAGTGGGTAGATTATTTTCTACTTAGGCTTGTTAAGCAATAGAGACTATTGCTTAAACGTGAGATTAAAAAAAAATTCTCACTTTTGTTGTAATCGTGTTTTACTTTTATTTTTGAAGATTAGTGAAAACGATTGAAAATCAAGTGAGACAGGTCGTGGTTTTACTCCCTTAAGCAAGGAGGTTTCCACGTAAAATCATCGTGTTGATTTTACTGTATTTTACTTTCTGTTCTCATCCATCAGTGTAGTAAGGGACCTGGTCCATTACTTGTTAAGTAACGGCATATATTCTATCACATTATCATATTATCACATAAATGAAGTTATTGAGTTTGTTTTTGAAAGTTATTGTATTCTCATATTCTGTCATAGTCTTCAGTATAATAGTAAGTCTGAATGTAGGCTCAGAAAGTGACATATACTATTAATATTAAAATACTTAAGGAAGAATATGAAGAATGTTTTCCGCGCACACCCCTGATTGTAACTTAGTTTCTTTGCTTTCTAAACAATAATTGTGCAAGATTAAAATACAAACTTACCACTAGTGTAGCTACATAGTGGGTGTGATGTACACACATATTAAAAACATAAAAACTTTAATTAACCTACATAATAATATTATTATGTGTAAGACTAAGGATTAATACTAATTAATTAGATGTTAGTCATATATTTCAATATATTACCTTGGATATTGTTGTAAAATGTTTATTTATTAATATGAAGATTTGAGTAGGTTCATTCAAAATACTAAACTATTTTTTTACAAAAGGTAAATAGTTGTTTCCCCAATTATTATAATAAATTTGCATGTTCTATTTTTACAATTTTAAATATTGTTTAAAGTGAAAATAAAATCATAAAATTCTTTAAAATATTTAGGGGACTAAAGTAGATGTTTAACCATCCTCACTCTTGATCACCCTGTGTGAATTGTGTCACTTCATGGTCGTTTTGTGTTTCAACTAGTTTTTCTTTGTTTTCACTTTTTTATAGCTTCTATATGTTATTTATGACTTGAGGGAATGTGTAATATGATTTTCAATGATCAGATGAATTTTAGAGAAACATTTCAAATTTTAGAACTTTGATTTTCGAAAGATTTGACCAAAGTCAACATTTCTGTTACTGATCTCGAGAGCAAATTTGTCGGTCTTAGCTTGAAAGGTGAATTTTGACTTCGTTGATTAATTTGCGTGTAGCCCGAAGCATTCAAGAGTAATACGGGTCAATGGATAAATATTTGATTTTTAAGGAATCCCAAATTAATTTCGGTCAATATTCTATTGTCATAAAACGATCTCAAAATAGTGATTTGATAATTTTAATAAGTTCGAAATGTATTTATGATCAATTTACACTATTTTTGGGAGATCCCAAATAAGTTTTGAAGGGTGATTCCAAATTTTGGGTTGTTTTGGTGGTGGATTAATGATACACCAGGTCGTGGAATCTCGCAGTTCCACCACAACACCTGTCGATGTTAAATTGCAATTTGTTTACATGATATCATAGTCAAATTCTCATTCTTATGATTGTGTTAAATAAAATATTATAAAGACTCTGACTATATCAATTTTCTTTTTGGAGTGATGAAATTTGATATCGATAATTATGAATTTTATATAGGGGTGGGCATAAACACCGAAAAATCGAAACACCGAATCGAATCGAAATTTTTCAGAATTTCGATTTTGGTATTTCGGTTTTGGATTTACTTTTTTTTATTTTTTGGTATTTCGGTTCGGTTTTCGGTATGTATTATTTTGGTTTTTGGTATTTCAGTTTAAACCGAAATATTGTACTATAATTTATATTATATTAATTAATAATTATTAATATTAAATAATTTCTTAAAAAAAGAAACCCTATGGCCCTATTCCTCTCTCTTTCATCTTTCTACTGATTTTCTTTTTCTCTTGGTCTTTCCTCTTCCTCTTCTCCTCCAAATGTAAGTAGCAGAATGGCCACCGTCCGCCGTAAGAAGAAGAAAGTGAGAAGCAAAGAATGCGCCGGCCATCCGCCAAAAGAAGCAGCAGCGCCGCCGCACCGCGCCACGCCGTCCGCCAGGCGCCATCAACATTCAACCAGTCAGCAGCCACCAGCCGCACCATCAACATTAAAAAGCCAAAATAAAAAACCAAATCGAATTAATAAAAACCAAACCGAATTAACAAAAACCGAACCGAACCAAAATATTTCGGTTCGGTATTCGGTACACAATTTACAAAAATCGAAAACTGAAAAAACAAAAAAAAAATGAAACCGAACCGAAATACTGAATGCCTACCCCTAATTTTATACACTAATTAATTTACTTTTTGATGTGTGAAAATAATATTTAAAATGTTTTATCCAAATTGATTTCTAATTATAAATTAGACTTAAAGAGTATATAAACTGTTTAATTTGAGGATACATATTATATACTAAGTGCATTAAGGTTCAGACGTTTAAATCTAAATAAGCATTTGAATATTAAGATATGTATTAAGTTCTAAGTGTTTTGATCTGAATACACATCAAAATATGAAGATATGGTTTCTGGGTTTGAAAACCGAATGATTAAGATAATTTATTTTCCATATCTAAATGTGTGTATGAAATTAAACACCATATCAATAACATATTCTCACATCTATTTAAGGAGTAATATTATAAATTTTAGATCTACTTTATAATTATAACTATTTATAACATTTTAATTGCAAGTTATAACATATCATTTATTATTTATAGTTCAATTAATTTCACTTCATGAAATATTTAGTTTTTTATAATTATATTTTAATTAATAGGTGAGATAAATAAAATTAATAAGATAGAATCAATGGTAATTATCTATTACACTTTTAGGAATTCTTTTTACCTTTCACACATAATATTGCACCTTTTTAAGGAATCTTTTACACGTTCAACATTTATTCAAATGATAGATTTTTCTCTCACCATCATAATCTTGTAAATCTTTCTCTCTCATTATCTTCATTCTTCTTCTTTGTATACTCTAAAGAAGGAGAATTCTTCTAAACAATACAAAGAATCAAGCGTTAAGGTTGACAAGAAACATGTTGAAGAATCGAAAACATCAACATACACTTGGAAAGGTCCCAGATTCGTTAGAAGTGATTTCTAATTTTGATATTGAGGTTTCCACTTTTAACATCTTGAATCAAATGCCGTCGATCAACGGAAATGCGAATTCTACGAACAAGTGTGCTATCGCTCCCAAGAGGAAACAAACCCCAGTAAAGTTGTATATGATAAAATTGAGTATATTTTTGACATGAAATTGATATACTATGTAGTTGGTATGATTTTTTTTGTATTAATATGTTTGTGCATTGACATGAAGTTTGTATAAATCTGGTATGACTTTCCACAATTGTATTTAAATTATATTCCGATTGAAGTTGGTGAAACGGGGATAAAAATTAATATGAAATTTATATGTATTTCTATCTTTTTGTGATTTTTCTTCAATGTTGTTTCAGTGATTGTGGTGTGTAAACATGTCTATTTGCTGAATATATTAGCCATGGAGTTTTTTATATGAGTATCATTTATATCGATATAAAGTACCACAGTCAAAGATACCCATAATCCTATGAAAGTATGGAAGAAGTGTAAAGCTTATAGATTATAGCAAGAATCCATAGCCAAAGCTCAGCTGGAGCTCAAGAACACGTACAGAGAATGCAGAGCAATTGGAAGAGAAAAAATTTCTTTATTAATCTTCAATGTCACACATAACATCACTTATATACAACCTACTCACTAACAACTTTGTAACTTACTTGTAACTAACTTGTAACTAACTTGTAACTAATTCTTCCTAACTATAATCTAGTGTGTAATCTTCACCATAATATACTATATACTTCAATATATTTTCAATGTACATCAATGCATTTGTTTAGATCTTTTACACCCTTCCTCAAGCTAAGAGCTATGAACATGTTCTTCATTCCTAGCTTGGATACAAGATGTATATGAGAATCTCGTCCAAGGGCCTTAGTGAATATGTCTGCAGGTTGTTCAGATGATGTCAAATATGTTGTGATAACCAACCCTTCTTGTATCTTTTCCCTCACGAAATGGCAGTCGATGTCTATGTGTTTTGTTCTCTCATGGAACACTGGATTAGCTGCTATTTGAATCGCAGAAGTACTGTCTGAGTGCAATGGCACATGAAGATTAATTTTGATTCCAAGTTCATCAAACAAACCAACAATCCAAACAATCTCAGCAACTGTAGATGCCATTGCTCTATATTCTGCCTATGCTGAACTTCTGGACACTGTCACTTGTTTCAATACTGTACAAAGTATCCTGTAATTGATCTTCTACTATTAATGCATGCACCCCAATCAGCATCACAGAACACCTTTAACTCACTTCCCCCTGTTGATGCCATCAAAATACCTAGTCGTGGTTCTGATTTCACATATCTAACTAGTCTCATTGCAGCCTCCATATGTGAAGTCTTTGGAGAGTGCATAAGCTGACTCAAGCACTGCACAACAAATGATATATCAGGTCTAGTAGTTGTGAGATACAACAACCTCCCAATTAACCTTTGATATCCTGTAGGATCTTTTAATGTTTCATCAGGACATGTAGATGAAATACTAGTATCAAATTCAACTGTAGTAAGCTTTTGATTCAATTCCATTGGAATTGAGACTGGTTTGGCACCTGCCAACCCCGTGTCTGATATGAGTTCTAAAGCATACTTCCTTTGATGTATTAGAATTCCAGCATCACTCCTAGCAAATTCCAGCCCAAGAAAGTATCTTAGTTCTCCCAAATCCTTGATCTTGAAAGCTTGTTGTAACATCTCCTTAGTTTTTTGAATCATCACTGAATCATTTCCTGTCAATAACAGATCATCTACATATATAAGAACTATCATTATCTTGTCTTGTTTTCTCTTTGTGAACAAAGAATAATCTCTTGTGCTTTGATGAAATCCAGATTCAATCAAGGTATGTGTAAGCTTGATGTTCCACTGCCTTGATGCTTGTTTCAGGCCATAGAGTGACTTTAGCAATCTACATACTTGATTGTTTCCAGTGCTGTTATTGTGCTTTCTACTAAAACCTTGAGGCAATGTCATATATACCTCTTCATAAAGATCTCCTTGTAGAAAAGCATTGTACACATCCATTTGATGAATGTGCCAATGATTAGCAGCTGCAATAGAAATAACAGACCTTACAGTGGCAATTTTGACCACTGGTGAGAATGTCTCTTGGTAATCAAAACCTTCCTTTTGATTATAACCTTTAGCCACCAATCGTGCCTTGAATCTTTCCACACCACCATCTGAATTATACTTCACCTTATAAACCCATCTACAGCCAATGGCCTTCTTGTTCTTTGGCAAGTCTACGAGTTCCCAAGTCTGATTATCTTCTAGAGCTTTTATTTCACTCTGCATTGCATCCACCCATCTAGCATCTTGTATAGCTTCTGCATAAGTAGCTGGCTCATTTTCAACTGAGAACTTTGAAATGAAACTTTGATATTTGTTGGACAATCCAAAATAATCTAGTACTGAAGTTATTGAATACAAACATCTATTAGTCCCACTTGTAGTAATGTAATCCTTATGCCAGATTGGAGGTTTAATACTCCTAGCAGACTTTCTTATTGGAGGAACAACCTGATGAAGTGACATTTGTGGAGCAACATTATCTGAACAGAAGGAGATATAGTGGGTTGTGGCACTATAGTGATCAACTCATCATAATTGAACAAGTCTGTATTGGAAATGGGATTAGATGATGATGTAGAATTGTCTTTGAAAGGAAACACAGATCAACAAAGACTTCATCTCTATTAAAAAAGAATGTTTTGCTCTCCAAATTGTATAATTTGTAGCCCTTTTGTGTAGTCTCATACCCCACCAAGACAGATTTTAGAGCCCTAGGACTAAACTTGTCTTACTTAGTAAGATTAGTAGCAAAACATAAGCAGCCTATCACTCTTAAATGATCAATTGAAGGACGCTTATTGTATAGTTTCTCAAAGATGATACACCTTTCAAACTAGTAGAAGGCACTCTGTTGATCACATATACTGCATCTTGAACACACAAACCCCAAAATCTATCTGGGAAACCATCCTGAAACTTAATAGCTCTTGCTGTCTCTAGAATGTGTCTATGTTTTCTTTCCACTACACCATCCTGTTGAGGTGTATATGGACAAGAAATTTCATGGATAGCACCATGTAACTTGAGAAGTTCACTGCAATTAGAATTAAAAAACTCAGAACCATTATCTGTCCTTATTTTCTGAATCTTTTTGCCAAACTGAGCTTCAACTTCTGTAAAGAAATGCTTTAACAAACTAACAACATCTGATTTCAATCTCATTAGAAAAATCCATGTCCATCTTGAATAGTCATCAACAATAGTAAGAAAATACCTCATACCATCAAAAGTTTCAACTCTATATGGTCCCCAAACATCCAAGTGAACCACCTGAAAAATACTTGTTGATCTACTAGTACTGTTAGGAAAAGGCAGCCTAGTTTATCTAGCAAGTGGACAAATTTCACAATCATGTAATGCAAATTTACTACCAAACTTATTGAAATTGGGAATCTTTTTGATTACACTCACAGGTACATGACATAGTCTTTGATGCCAAACAGTAGCTTTATCTTCAGTATCTTGTACTGCTGTTAAACATCTCTGAGGCATATCTGCTACTTGTGTATCTACCATGTATAAATCATCTCTTTCTTTACCAGTCACCCACACCTTCCCAGATAAGAGATCCTGAAAAACACAGTAATGAGGAAAGAAGGTGACACAACAATTCAAATCTTTAGTCACTTTTGAAACAGACATAAGATTGAACTTTAAGTCTGGAATACATAACACTTGTCTAAGCATATCACCTTTTCCTATAGTACAGTTTCCAACATGAGAAACCTTTGTAGAATCTCCAGTAGGTAACTAAACACTACCTGCATTTTCTATCAGTCTTTCACAATGTAAATACTTAGCATCATTTGTCATATGATGAGTAGCACCAGTATCAACTACCCACTGTAATAAAGCATCCTTAGATAAGTAAGAGTTACCTGCCATATTAGCTACACAATGTGTATCACCAATTGTTGTTTGATTCAACATTTGAATAAGTTTCTGATGTTGTTGTGGTGTAAACATTGGCATTGGCATCATCCCAGATTCAGCAGCTGGATGCGACTCCTTTTGAGTAGGTTGTGGAGCATGATGATGGATTGATGATTCTTCATAGATTGAGTTCCCTGCAACAACTGTGTCTCTCTTTCCTTTGAACTCTGAAGGATATCCAATAAGCTTGAAACAATCAAGCTTTACATGAACAGTTTTGTGACAATGATCACACTTCAACAATTTGTTACAATCACTTCTCATATGACCCTTCATGTGACAATACTTACAGAAAGCATTAGGATTGTATGGCTTCTTATTCCTAGAATTAGATCTTGATGTATATATTGCAGTAGGAATTAAACTTTATGGCATTGACCTATTTAAATTTGCTGCTAGTTTTTGTCTTTCATCTTGACTCATCATGGCATAAACCTGATTAATGCTAGGAAGTTGATGCATCAACAGAATTTGACTACGAGCCTGAGCATAACCATCATTAAGTCCCATAAGAAACTGCAACATTCTCTGATATTGAAGATGCTAAAAAAACTCTTTAGATTTAGGACAATTACAAGCTGGTGGTGACATGATGCTATCATATTCATCTCAAAGATCTTTGAGTCTTGAGTAGTACACAGAGATAGAATACACACCTTGAACAAGTGTGAAGATCTCCTTATGTAGCTGAAACACACGAGAACTATTGATCTTATTGAATCTTTCTTTTAGATCTCCCCAAATCAATTGTGTATCTGAACAGAAAAGAACACCACTGTGTAGATCTTTACTCACATTGCACAGAATCCATCAAACAATAATGGCATTACATCGATCCCATAGTTGAGCTAAACTTCCTGAAAACTGATCACGTTTCACTGTTCCCTCAATGAATCCTACTTTGTTTCCCAAGCAAAGCCAACTGCATAGCTTTGCTCCACAAAGTGTAGTTATTCGTTCCTGTAAGCATGATTCCTATGTTGAGTGAACCAGGTGCATCAGATGGATGCAAGTACAAAGGATGAAGATGATCAATGGTCGTGGATGCATTGATGTTCCTGTGATTTCCCCTGCTGAATCTCCAGTAGAAACCATCGAATTAACAACTTGATCTTCTCGTTTACAGATCCAGTGGCTTTGATACCATGTAAAGCTTATAGATTCTAGCAAGAATCCATAGCAAAAGCTCAGCTGGAGCTCAAGAACACGTACAGAGAATGCAGAGCAATTGGAAGAGAAAAAATTTCTTTATTAATCTTCAATGTCACACAATACATCACTTATATACAACCTACTCACTAACAACTTTGTAACTAACTTGTAACTAATTCTTCCTAACTATAATCTAGTATGTAATCTTCACCATAATATACTATATACTTCAATATATTTTCAATGTACATCAATGCATTTGTTTAGCTCTTTTACAAGAAGCAGAATTGTTGATGGCGCAATTAGTGAGAGTTAAGTAACTTGAACTATTGCTAGCAAAATTGGTGGACGCTACATAGCAAAAGAACATGTTCCGGATACTATCAATATCCTACACCAATATCATTCCAAATAATCTAGCAGAATTCACACCATAAAATATATTTCATAAAAAAATAAAACTTTGTCGTACATAATACAAAGGAATAATAAATATATTGTATTTATATTCAAATTTCATACCAACCTAACACAAATTTCATCTACAACTTCATTATTATCAAACAAATTTATAGACACTCGTCATTACTTATTCATATCAATATCACTCCAAACAGTCTACCCAATTCATACCATAAAACACATTTCTTTCATTTATTTTTAGGATAATGCACAAGTACCCCCTTGACCTGTGCCCGAAATCTCAGAGACACACTTATGCTGTACTAAGGTCCTATTACTTCCTGAACTTATTTTATTAATAATTTTCTATTCCTTTTCGGCCTACGTGGTACTATCTTGTGGGCCCAATGCTGGTTGACTTTTTTTTTCAAGTTAGTGTCACGTATGCCAAAAAGGGGTAGAAAATTACTTATAAAATAAGTTCAGGGGGGTAATAGGACCTTATTATTTTTTTACAAACATTTGATATATTTATAATGATGACATTATTAATATTTTATATATTGTCACGAAATAATATGATTAAATCATTCAAATATCAATACAAAATCACCATAACAATGGTGTTTACACTGTACAAATTACAAAAACTAATATACAAAAAACTCATAACATCATTTATTCATTTTTTACATAAATTATTTTGTCATATGAAACAAACGTAGGTTCATACAAAAAAAATCACAATTCAAATCTGCTATACACAACCAAAATTCAAAAATTTCCTTTTTAACTTCATTGTTCTTAATTTACTTTTTTTTTTAAGTTTAGAATAAAAATACAAATAACAAATCGCAATGAATACTAACCGGAAGGATCTCATCGATCACCATTTTTTATTAATATCGATAAAAATCCATCAATTACCGATTTTTTAACCAAAAATATTTTGAAATTAGTCGTGAATGACAACAATCACAAAAAAAATATTCAAGGGACTAAGAAACATTTGAATAAAAAATTCTGATTTTGAATTAATTTTAACTAATTGAGTAAAAAAGAAAAACAAATTTATAGAAAAAAAATTAGAGGGAGAGAGAAACTATTGAAAAAAATAAAATCTGATTTTTGATTTAATTATAACTTATTGACTAAAAAAAAAACCTAATATTCCTATTTTGTTTTGAATTCCTAAATTTATGGCATTATTAATTATCTTTAATGTTGTCTATTCTTTTTATTTTTATGATATTTTTTAAAAAACTTTTTTCAATATTATTTAAAAAATCTTTTTCTTTAAAAAAATGTTACAAGCCGAAATTTATAGTTGAAGTTAAAAGTTTATTCTACTATAATTTGAAAATATTAGTATAATAAATGTTATTTATAAAATTTTCACTTGTAAAAATCTCATTTTATACAAAATAATATATCTTTTAATGGACAAAATATCATGTTAAAATTCATAGAAAAGTTTCACATTGGAGTTCTGACCCATAACTATCTTCTAACTATTTTTATTCCAACATCAAATACATGATTATTTGTTCAAGTTACCACATTAATTGCATACGAACTTGGTGATGTATTTGATAATTCTATTAAATTTTATTTTTTTTGGTTCTTAAAATTAAAGTTTCACCGTGAGCAAATGATGCTTTCCGAATTCCAAAAAGTCAGTACATGAATTTTATTTGAAATTAGGTAGAAAATCGGCAAAGAGATGCAGAGGCAGAAGCATATCGATTGCCGCATGATAAGGAGAGACATAAGTGGAGTTAAAACTTAAAGGTTACAAAATATTAATAAAAATTTTAAAACGGTATATAAAATTTTATATTAATCAAAACGGTAAAATCACTGCAGATACAGTGACTTACCTCACCTGAAAAAGTAAAATCGCTGCCTGCAGCAATTTTAATTTTTTTTTTTAAAAAAAATAAGGTACATCCGATTTATAAAAAATTAAAATTAAATCGCTGCCTAGGCAGCGATTTTATTGAATTTTTTTTAAAAACAAAATGGCTGCCTACAACGATTTCCTTAATATATATATATATATATATATATATATATATATATATATATATATATATATATATATATATATATTAAAGATAATCACATGTAAATAGTGTAGATGAATTGATTGATTCACATGTGAATAGTGGAGATTTTGTTTTGTTGTAAATTGTTGAATAGAGAGTTTACATGTAAATAGTATCAATATGTTTACAATGTTATAAATTGCTGAATTATCATTCATATTCATATTGCATTCTACTTTTTCAATCTTCCAACAATCTTAGGTAAATAAAGTCATTTGAATATTATGGGAGAGTCTAGCCAAAATTTCAGTCATTTGAATTTTTTTCTCATCGGATTCAACTAATAGGTAAATAAAGTAATGTTTTCTTATTTCTTAAAAACTATTTTTTTTTATATGTAATATATTTATATTATTATTTTTATAGGTATGATCAAATTCAAAATGCAGTAAATTATTATACACAAATTGTAAATAATAATGTTATGGTGATGAGCGAGTTGGTGAGTTGCACAATGATGAACCTTCCGAGCATGAATTAACAGACAGTGATGATATGTATGACGACGATGATGATAATGTGGATAATATTATTAATTATCATTCTACAGCGATTTCATACTTAGATCACACTGAAGAAAATGCAGAAGATTTTATCTACACGAGAGATGACGGTTCCATTCGAACGGTACTTTGAAATTCAAACAATCCTAAAAATATCCAGTGAGGTTCGATTGTTGAAAACTAAATATTTTATAGTTTTTTATTTATTTATTTATTTCATGTTGATTAATTTAATTTGTATATGCAACTAGGTATGTTATTTATGAATAAGATGCAAATGAAATCTGCAGTAAAAGCATATAGTCTTGCTATTAAAAAATAATTTCTTTGTGATCAATCCAAAAGTAAAAGTTGGAAAGTTATTTGCAAGCGTCATGAGTTAGGGTGTGATTGGATGATTCGATTTAGAGAGATTTCAAGCGGTATGTGGAAGACAGGAAAAATGATTGAACCGCATACATTTCTTATAGATAACTATAAGGAGGATCATTTCAATTTGAATGATAACATGATTGCCAATTTATTATACCATATGTTATGCAAAATCCGGACATAAATATTAAGATGATCGGTGAAATTATCAAAGGAAAGCATCACTATACTCCTATTTATAGAAAAGCACAAAAAGGTCGAAGAAAAGCATTTCGAATGGTTTATGGTGATTTTGAAAGTTCATTCAAGGCATTACCTCGATACATGGCTGCACTACAATTATTCAATCCAGGCACTATTATTGAGTGGGAGCATCATTCTACAACAATGCAAGGTGAGCAAGTTTTTAAATTTCTTTTTTGGGCTTTTAAACAGAGTATTGATGGTTTCAAAAGTTGTAGGTCGGTCATTTCTATCGACGGCACACATCTTTATGGTTTGTATGATATCAAATTGTTAATTGCGGTTGGAATTGATGCGAATGGAAATATATTCCCACTTGAATATGCTTTAGTTGCACGTGAGAGTTTTGAGTCTTGGTCATGGTTTCTCAAGTTATTATGGACACATGTAGTTTGTGAACGACAAGGAATTGGTCTTATTTCTGACCGTCATCAAGGAATCTTGCAGTGTGTTCAATCTTATGATTGGTTGAGTCCACCCAACACATATCATAGATTTTGTGTTCGACACTTAAAAGCAAATTTTAATAAAAAATTTGTAAATAGTGAACTCGAAAATCTAATGTGGTTGGCTGCTACTGAGCATCAGGAGAAAAAGTTTGTGCAACGGATGCAACAAATCAAAACATTGTCTCCTGCAGCATATGAATGATTAAATGAATTTCCTTTGGAAAAATGGACAACGTATAATGATGGTGGTCGTAGATGGGATGCCATGACGACAAATGTGTCTGAGTCATATAATGGTTTATTGAGAAAAGCTCGGGGGCTTCCTGTGACTGCCATGGTTCGAATGACGTTCAAAGCTCTCGTTGATTGTTTTGTCGAAAGAAACAATCTTGAAATTGCATTACTTCAAAGTAATATGTCATGGCCTCTTGCGATAGATAAAAAATTTAATGATTATTATCAAAGAGCTCAAGGGCACACAGATATGATGACTTACAACATAGGTGATAGAGTTTTTAAATTTCTTACTTTTGCTCATGATGGTAAAGGTGGAAATGTCCACAAGGTTACTGCAAAAGGTAAGAAATGTTCTTGTGGAAAATGGAGAAACTATCATATGCCTTGTTCGCATGTCATCAAATTTTGTGGACTTCGCGGAAACGAGCCAAAATCATATGTAAGTAAATTCTACAGTGCAAAATATTACAAACGAACATACAGTGAGACATTTAACCCAGTGGGTGATGAAATGAATTGGCCACCAGCTCCTTTTAATTTAATTGCACATACTGAATATTTGCGGACAAGTGGTACGCAAGTAAGAAGCCGACTTAAGAATGATATGGATATAGCTCCGGCTCGCATGACTAGAAAATGTAGTGTTTGTAAGGAGACAGGTCACATAAAGGCACGATGTCCTACTCGATTTTAAATATTTTGTCTATGTTTTTAAGGTTAATGTATTTTTATTATCTTGATATTAATATTATGATATATCTTTTATATTTATTTGTTGACATGAATTTAATTTGTCGTGTGCATTTTAAATATTGTACGTATAATATCTTTACATTATTATTATATTATTGATTTGAACTCTATTAAAAAATAATGATTTGACCTAATATAAAAAGTATTGATTTGACCTAACATAAAAAGTATTGATTTGACTTATGACATAAAGAAAATTAAATCTTGCAAACTTGTTCAAACATAAAAAAAGATGGAAGAATCTCATTACTTTGTTCAAACTTGCACGAAACAACAAAATTTACATATTTTAAAATTCGAATCTTCAACCTTTTAGAATAAAGGTGCATAAAAAAAATTATTCTTCTGAATCCGAATCTTCTACATCTTCATTTTCATCTTCATTTTCAAAACCTTCCTCATTTTGATAGTGACTGACTGTTCCACATCTAGTTGATTTGTGTAGCCTAGATGTTCTCCGAGGTGAATTTTGTCTATTAAGAACTAAATTTTGTGAAGCCCCAGCATTAAATCTTGAATCATCGGACACAGTTACCTATAATACAATATAATATAATATAATCAAATAAACATGCAACAAAATTTTAAAAAAATTTATAAAAAGTTAAAAAAATTGAATGAAAATTATTATACTTACATTCGAAAAATCAATCTTCCACCAAATGGAGAATTATGTATAGGAAATTCACGCATACCATGTTGAATACCATATTGAGATCCACTAAATTGCGCAAAACCAGATATTGAAACCTGTGGAGTTACAAAACCAACTGTTTGCTGACTAGAAAAATTAACATTAGTGTTAGAGGGCCCTGTAAAAAAATCAAACGTGGGATATAAGGCTCGGGAGTCGCCACATTAGTATTAGAGGGCCCTGCAGAAAAATCAACTGTTTCACCAGCGGTCCTTCTACCTCGACGAGCACCCTCTCTCGGTGTTGTTTGTCGTGATCGGCGAGATACTTGTAATGGTGGTGGTTCATCGCATTGAGTGGGAGGATTGTAATCATGATCAAAGCTCAATCATGTTCCCTGAAAGACTGCATTCATTGACTCCATTGAAATACGAGTGACTTCCTCTGCATATTGTCTAATTTCATTAGATTGGTTTTCATCATTTTCAATCATCCGAGCTCGACGATACTGCATTTCATGACCCCTAGCCTATAATAAATAAACAAATATTAATAACAAAAAAATTATTAAAGATTGACATAATAATTTAAAATTTACATAATATACATACTAATGCCTCATGTCTTCCTTCCATGTGTTGATACCCTTTTTGTACAACATGTTGTGGATTTCCAATGATCATGCGGGTATGCCTCATGTACCAACGAATGTAATCTGTTTGATCACTTACAAATGGAGGTCGAAATATACGATTTTGACGTTGTTCCCATAAATATTATGTGTAGTTAAATGCATCTATATCTTCTTGTTTTATTTTGGATCGTTTATTACGCTTAAAAAGATATTCGGAAAATTGGGTACACGGTCCAGGAATATGTTGTAAATAACTGAATTGTCTCACAACACGATCAACCATGTGCCACTCACGATAAATTTCATAAATCAGTGGCACCTGTGCCATCCAGACACGTTGTCCTGACCGACACCACTCAGGCAATCCATTAATAACATCTTCCAAATAAGTCTGTCAAATTAACTATAAAAAAATAATTAAGTAAGATAATTATAAAAACAACATTGGCAGAAAAAAATATGTACGTGAAAAATGAACAATCTTACAAAATAATTTTTTTGTACCATTGTGTCATAACATATTTTACTTTTAAGGACCTAACAATAATCTATGTATATGTCATTTTATTCACATAATTTTCTTGGGTAATGAAACATAAGTGCCTCATTTAAAGATCTACCAAATATATTTTTATTTAAAATAAAATAAAATATGAATAGTTTAAGATACTAATAATATTAAATACCTGTTCATCAGTTAGATTATCTAGTACATCCCTAATCACACCGATTACAGTTCGTGCCTCATTTTGATGATTTCTACGTCGCATACATTTACGTGCAAGCGCAGTGGAAGCTTCAAGTTGATTGGTTCTTAGAGGCTTTGGCAATGGTTGCAGGGGAATAATTCTTTCCCATGCCCAAATCTACAATAAATAAATTCACCATTACTTATAATGCACTTAAATTTAAAAGTGCATATTACTACTATATAAAAAATATTTAATTAAATAATATGTATACCTGCACTAAAGAGAGAAATTGTCACGACCTAAAACCGGGCCGCGACTGGCACCCACACTTACCCTCCTATGTGAGCGAACCATCCAATCTAGACCTTAACATTTCAATGTAATATCAACATAAGGTAATGCGGAAGACTTAAACTCATTAATAAAAACCCATTCAATAACTATTATTTCCCAAAATCTGGAAGTCATCATCACAAGAACATCTACTTCAAATTACTAAATCTAAGAGTTTCTAAGAAGCTAAAAATACATAAAAGCTAGTCCATGCCGGAACTTCAAGGCATCAAGACATGAAGAGAAAGATCCAGTCCAAGCTAGAAGCATTAGCTCACCCTGATATCCGGAGTAATGAAGACTGGCTAGAGTTCTTGTTGAGTCGAAGATGACGGCACGCGTTTCTGCACCCCACAAATAAACAAGAAGAAAACATAAAAGTAGGGGTCAGTACAAAACACGGGTACTGAGTAGGTATCATCGGCCAACTCAAAATAGAAAATAGTATATATCAGATAACATCATAAAATCAACTAATATCCTTAGCATGCAGCATTTACAATTACCATAACCCTTGGTTACAACACCAAGCACATCAATGAGGACTCACGCCTCCTCATCATACTCATTTGGGAATTAGGTTCATTAGATTGAATATATTAACATCTTTCAAGATTCATTCTCTTTACTAATCCTGGTGTCAGAACGTGACACTCTGATCTTCATATACTATCCTGGTACCGGAACGTGGCACCCGATCCATATTCTATCCTGGTGTCGGAATGTGACACTCCGATCCTCATATACTATCCTGGTACCGGAACGTGGCACCCGATCCATATTCTATCCTGGTGTCGGAACGTGACACTCCGATCCTCATATACTATCCTGGTACCGGAACGTGGCACCCGATCCCCTAATCTCACTACTTTCGTTCATCAAGCCTTCCTTTATACCAAGGCATCATCATTAACAAAGTAGATTAGGGTTTCTTTTTCAAGATTTATGATTCAATAGCTTCATCATGCTTATTTATTCACAATTATATAATCACATTCATGCAAGCATACAATTAAGCATATAGAAGGGTTTACAATACTACCAATACATATCATTCGCTATTAAGAGTTTACTACGAATAGCATGAAATAACCATAACCTACCTCCACCGAAGACTAGTGATCAAACAAGCTAATCCTCAAAGCTGCGTTTTTCCTCCTCTTGATTCGTTCTCTTCCCTCTCTCTTGTTCTTTCTGTTTTGTTTTATTCAAACCCTCTTTCTTTTACCCTAATTCATATATAATTAAGAATGAAAGATGGTAATAATGACCCACTAATTAACTTAAGGTTACCTATTTTAACCCCCAAGTAATTAGATTTATTAATATTAACCCTCAAACTTTATAATTAAGGAAAGAATAGTCCAAAACGTCCCTTAAAACGAGGAAAGAAATCCGATTCTGACTGGGCTTACGCAACCTGTGACGGCCGTCGTGCCTGTGACGGTCCGTCACGCAGGTCGTCGCAGCCCTTAATTCTCAAGTGGACTGTGACGGTCCGTCCTGCCAGTTCGTTACGGAGTTCAGAGAGTCGATTTTCAGTACCAAATTTCAGAATTCTAAGTGTCGTGGAACGAAACATCTGTGACGGACCGTCGTGCCTATGACGGTCCGTCGTGGTGTCCGTACTCTTAGCCAGTTTTTCCAGAAATAAAATCTGCTGCTCCAAACGACTAAACAGGTCGTTTCAATAGATACCAATTTACCCATCTTTCGTCCCCGAACGATCACGAGAAGGAAAACAAGGGATAAAAGGAGTACCTGAATCTGTAAACAAATGTGGGTATCTTTCTTGCATATCTGCCTCCTTCTCCCAAGTGGCTTCTTCAACCGGTCGATTCTTCCATTGCACCTTGATGGATGCAATCTCTCTTGACCTCAACTTGCGAACCTCTCTATCTAAGATAGCAACAGGCTCCTCCTCATAAGACAAGTTTTCATCAAGCAAAACTGAATCCCAACGGATAATGTAATTTCCATCCCCATGATATCTTTTCAACATAGACACATGGAATACCGGATGTACTCCGGACAGCCCTGGAGGCAAGGCTAACTCATACGCCACCTCCCCTACTCGCTTAAGCACTTCAAATGGTCCAATATACCTTGGACTTAGCTTACCCCTTTTTCCAAACCGCATCACCCCTTTCATGGGCGAAACTTTCAACAAGACTTGTTCACCCTCCATGAACTCTAAGTCTCTAACCTTTCGATCTGCATATTCTTTTTGCCTACTTTGCGCCGCTAGAAGCTTTTCTTGAATAGACTTCACTTTCTCTAATGAATCCCTCAAAAGATCGGTACCCCAAGGTCTAACCTCAAAGGCATCAAACCAACCAATGGGAGACCTACATCTCCTCCCATACAATGCTTCAAATGGGGCCATATCAATGCTTGAGTGATAGCTATTATTGTACGAAAACTCCGCTAAGGGTAGGAAGCTATCCCAATGACCACCAAACTCTATCACACATGCACGGAGCATATCCTCCAACACTTGAATCGTTCGCTCAGACTGACCATCGGTCTGAGGATGGAACGCAGTACTAAGGTCCAACCTAGTACCCAATTCTGCATGCAATGTTTTCCAGAACTTAGAAGTAAACTGCGTACCTCTATCTGATATGATGGATAGTGGAACCCCATGCAACCGAACAATTTCTGAGACATAGATTTTGGCTAACTTCTCTGCATTGTAAGTCACCTTGACCGGAATGAAATGAGCAGACTTAGTTAACCTATCAACAACCACCCAAATGGAGTCATACTTACCCAATTTATTTGGAAGACCAACCACAAAATCCATTGCAATTCTCTCCCACTTCCATTCAGGAATGGGCATTCTCTGAAGTGTTCCTCCGGGCCTTTGGTGTTCATACTTTACTTGTTGACAGTTTGGACATTTAGCAATAAATTCAACAATATCACGCTTCATTCTACTCCACCAAAAGTGTTGCTTGAGGTCACGATACATCTTGGTCGCACCCGGATGTATCGAATACCTTGAACTATGAGCCTCTGCCACAATAGTGTTGATCAAATCATCAACTCGGGGTACACATACCCTTCCCTTGATTCTCAAAACACCTTCTTCATCGATTGTCGCTTCTTTGGCCTCTCCTCGCAATACTTTATCTTGGATTCGCCTTAGTTTCTCATCATCAAACTGTTTTCCCTTAATCTTGTCGAGAAAAGAAGATCTCGACTCCACACTAGCCAACAATCCTCCCTTCTCATTTATTTCTAACCTCATCAAGTCGTTAGCCGTAGTCTGAACCTCTAGCCAATGGGCGTCTAGAAGCTTGCAAATGAGCTAGACTTCCCATGCTTCCCGCCTTTCTACTCAAAGCATCCGCCACAACATTCGCCTTCCCTGATGATACAAAATAGTGATGTCGTAGTCCTTTAGTAGTTCCATCCATCTCCTCTCGTCTCAAGTTCAAATCTTTACGAGTAAAGACATCTTTGAAGGCTACGATGATCCGTGTAGACCTCACACTTAACCCCATATAAATAGTGCCTCCATTGCTTTAATGCAAACACTACCGCGGCCAATTCCAAGTCATGAGTTGGATAGTTACGTTCATGCACTTTTAATTGTCTTGAAGCATAAGAAATCACGTTTTTCTCTTGCATTAGCACTGCACCCAAACCCGAATAGGATGCATCACAATAAACAATGAAGTTCTTACCCTCTACCGGCAAGGTGAGGATAGGTGCAGTAGTCAACAAAGTCTTAAGCTTCTGAAAGCTTTCCTCACATTCATCTGACCATACAAATGGAACATTCTGCTTAGTCAAGTTCGTCAATTGGGAAGCAATAGAAGAGAATCCCTTGACAAATCGGCGGTAGTAGCTAGCTAACCCAACAAAGCTTCTTATTTCTGACACATTAGTGGGTCTTACCCAATTCTTCACTGTCTCAATTTTAGAAGGATCTACCATTACCCCATCCTTCGAAACCACATGCCCCAAGAAGGACACTGCATCTAGCCAAAACTCACACTTAGAGAACTTGGCATAAAGCTTTTTCTCCCTCAACGTTTCCATTACCATTCTCAAATGCTCTTCATGTTCTTTCTTGCTCTTTGAGTATACCAATATATCATCAATAAATACAATCACGAAGAGATCCAAATATGGCTTAAAAATCCCATTCATCAAACTCATGAACGCAGCAGGGGCATTCGTAAGACCAAAAGACATCACTACAAATTCGTAATGCCCATACCTTGTTCGAAAAGCAGTCTTTGGCACATCCGTTGCTCGTATTTTCAATTGATGATAACCGGATCTCAAATCAATCTTAGAGAAGACACAAGCGCCTTGTAACTGATCGAACAAGTCATCAATGCGAGGAAGAGGATACTTGTTCTTTATGGTTACCTTGTTTAGTTGTCTGTAGTCTATGCACATCCGAAAACTCCCATCCTTCTTCTTCACAAACAAAACCGGAGCACCCCAAGGGGATGCACTTGGTCTAATGAAGCCTTTGTTCAATAACTCTTGAAGTTGTGCCTTTAACTCTCTTAACTCCGCGGGAGCCATTCTATAAGGGGGTATAGAAATGGGGCGAGTACCCGGTTCAAGATCAATACAGAAGTCAATATCCCTATCTGGTGGCATACCAGGAAGATCTGCGGGGAACACATCCAAAAACTCACGGACTACCGAAACCGACTCAATCGAGGGTACTTGAGTAGTGTCATCCTTGAGATGTGCCAAGAAAGCTAAACACCCTTTACTACCATTTTCTTAGCACGAAGAAAGGAGATGATACGCACCGGATTGGAAGTGTAGTCACCCTCCCACACTAGCGGATCTGTCCCAGGCTTCGCTAACGTCACCGTTTTAGCATTACAATCCAAGATCGCAAAATTCGGAGAAAGCCAAGTCATACCCAGAATTACATCAAAATCAACCATTTCTAAGATAACCAAGTCTACATAAGTGTTACTCCCCACAAAGTTCACTAAACAAGATCTATATACTTTCTCAACTATCACAGACTCACCCACCGGAGTAGAAACACGAATAGGCATGTCAAGCAATTCACAATGTAAATTTAGACCATTAGCAAATGAGGAAGATACATAAGAAAATGTGGATCCAGGATCAAACAATACGGAAGCCATGCAATCACAAATCAAAAGGTTACCTGTGATGACAGCATCAGACGCCTCCGCTTCAGATCTCCCAGGGAAAGCGTAACAATGGGCCCTATCACCCGTCTGTCCATTGCCCCTACCATGTTGCGTAGTAGTGGTTCCAATTTGCCCATCTCCTCTGCCGTTGTGGTGACCACCATTACCTCGACCACCACGTCCTCCAGAAAAACGGCCTCTACCATGACCACCTCTACCTCTAGCTATTGGGGTTCTGTAACTCTGGTTTGGACAATACCTCTTAATGTGTCCAACCTCCCCACATCCATAACACTCTCGGGGTTCATGCATAGGTCTCTCGGAGTAGTGTTGACCGCTCGAGGTGGACCCCCAACTACTGATCAGTAGTGAAGGCGAATTGGTCGACTTGAGTAACCTCCTGAGCTCTGTCCTCTAGAGTAAGAACCATTAAACTCACCTCCTTGAAACCTTTTTGATGTCGATGTCGTGGTGAAGTCATCCGCTTCACTCCTTCCACTTCTATCACAAAGTCTACCACCTCTTGGAAGGATGTTGCCGTAGCCGCTACCGTAAGGCGAAATCCGCAACTCGATCTCAACCCCTTCACAAACCGGCGAATCCGCTCTTGTGGGTGAAAGCGAGTTGAGTGGCATACCTTGATAAAGCACGAAACTTAGCCTCATATCGTTAACCGTCCATCCTACCTTGCTCAAGACTCAAGAACTCATCCCTTTTTCTATCTCTCAATGTCCTTGGGATATACTTCTCCATAAACAGTAGAGAAGGATGCCCAAGTCATGGGTGTGGCCTCTGTCGGTTGACACTCGACATGTGATCGCCACCACATTTTGGCGTTCCTTGAAGCGATAGCTTACGAACTCAACGCCAAACCGCTCTACTATCCCCATCTTGTGTAGTAGCTCATGACAATCAACCAGGAAATCATAAGCATCTTCAGATTACGCACCCTTGAAGACCGGAGGTTTCAATTTCAAGAACTTCTTGAAAAGTTCGTGGCCGATCGCTTGTCATTATCGGTCCGAAGAGTCGACGTGGAAATGTGCCTATCTCGATGAGGCATCCATGCGAGCCATAGTAGCCGCATGTCGTACCTCTGAAACCGGAGGTGTTGGTGCGAGAAACCATTGGAGGTGCCTGACCGTGGATCGATAATCCGCTAAGATAAGCGAGAACACGATTGATCATCTGCAGGGGTAGGGTGGGGTGGCAATTCCTCATTCTGCTCTTGTTCATTCTCCCCATCCTCCCCTTCTCTTACCACTCCCTCAGTCGGTGGAGGAGTCACTGCCCTAGCATCAGATGGGCTAGGTGCTCGTCCTCTTCCTCTAGAGGGCGTCCTCCCACGACCTCTACCACGGCCTCTTGTCACCGTTCTTCCTCGAGCCACAGCCCCAGTGGCTGGCTCAGATGTTTCTTGTTCTTGTAGTTGTTCTTCTTTGGTGCGATCGTCTCTCTAGTTCTAACCATCTGTGAAATAGAGTGAAGATGGTCAGATACCAATTCGTATCGCCTAGATACCAATTGGACTCAAGTAGTAGCACGAAAGAAAGAATGAAAGAGTGAAATTTTCCTAAAGTCTTATAGCCTCTCAAGGAAAAGTAAAGGCGTCCCCCTACCGTTCCTTAAGACTCTACTAGACCTGTTCTTGTGTGATGAGACCAACGAACCTAATGCTCTGATACCAAGTTTGTCACGACCCAAAACCGGGCCGCGACTGGCACCCACACTTACCCTCCTATGTGAGCGAACCATCCAATCTAGACCTTAACATTTCAATGTAATATCAACATAAGGTAATGCGGAAGACTTAAACTCATTAATAAAAACCCATTCAATAACTATTATTTCCCAAAATCTGGAAGTCATCATCACAAGAACATCTACTTCAAATTACTAAATCTAAGAGTTTCTAAGAAGCTAAAAATACATAAAAGCTAGTCCATGCCGGAACTTCAAGGCATCAAGACATGAAGAGAAAGATCCAGTCAAGCTAGAAGCATTAGCTCACCCCGATATCCGAGTAATGAAGGCGGCTAGAGTTCTTGTTGAGTCGAAGATGACGGACGCTTTGCTGCACTCCACAAANAAACAAGAAGAAAACATAAAAGTAGGGGTCAGTACAAAACACGGGTACTGAGTAGGTATCATCGGCCAACTCAAAATAGAAAATAGTATATATCAGATAACATCATAAAATCAACTAATATCCTTAGCATGCAGCATTTACAGTTACCATAACCCTTGGTTACAACACCAAGCACATCAATGAGGACTCACGCCTCCTCATCATACTCATTTGGGAATTAAGTTCATTAGATTGAATATATTAACATCTTTCAAGATTCATTCTCTTTACTAATCCTGGTGTCGGAACGTGACACTCCGATCCTCATATACTATCCTGGTACCGGAACATGGCACCCGATCCATATTCTATCCTGGTGTCGGAACGTGACACTCCGATCCTCATATACTATCCTGGTACCGGAACGTGGCACCCGATCCATATTCTATCCTGGTGTCGGAACGTGACACTCCGATCCTCATATACTATCCTGGTACCGGAACGTGGCACCCGATCCCCTAATCTCACTACTTTCGTTCATCAAGCCTTCCTTTATACCAAGGCATCATCATTAACATAGTAGATTAGGGTTTCTTTTTCAAGATTTATGATTCAATAGCTTCATCATGCTTATTTATTCACAATTATATAATCACATTCATGCAAGTATACAATTAAGCATATAGAAGGGTTTACAATACTACCAATACATAACATTCGCTATTAAGAGTTTACTACGAATAGCATGAAATAACCATAACCTACCTCCACCGAAGACTAGTGATCAAACAAGCTAATCCTCAAAGCTGCGTTTTTCCTCCTCTTGATTCGTTCTCTTCCCTCTCTCTTGTTCTTTCTGTTTTGTTTTATTCAAACCCTCTTTCTTTTACCCTAATTCATATATAATTAAGAATGAAAGATGGTAATAATGACCCACTAATTAACTTAAGGTTACCTATTTTAACCCCCAAGTAATTAGATTTATTAATATTAACCCTCAAACTTTATAATTAAGGAAAGAATAGTCCAAAACGTCCCTTAAAACGAGGAAAGAAATCCAATTCTGACTGGGCTTACGCAACCTGTGACGGGCCGTCGTGCCTGCGACGGTCCGTCACGCAGGTCGTCGCAGCCCTTAATTCTCAGTGGGCTGTGACGGTCCGTCACCCTGCGTGACGGTCCGCCCCGCGGTTGCTACGGAGTTCAGAGAGTCGATTTTCAGTACCAAATTTCAGAATTCTAAGTGTCGTGGAACGAAACATCTGTGACGGACCGTCGTGCCTATGACGGTCCGTCGTGGTGTCCGTACTCTTAGCCAGTTTTTCCAGAAATAAAATCTGCTGCTCCAAACGACTAAACAGGTCGTTACAGAAATCCACAAACTTCATTTGATTTTTTCATTGATGCACGTCATAAACAATTATACAAATATGATAATGCGGCTGATCCCCATGCTTGAGTTGACATTAAATCTAAATTTCTCATGTCAATCAAAATGTCCAAATTAATCTTATTATTAGATTTATCCGGAAATATTGATCCACCACATAACCATAATAAATATAATCTAAATCTTTGTTGAACTTCATGCTCAGTTGAGTTATCATTAATACCATCCAAACCTTCGATATAATCAATCAATTTATATGTTAACAATCTAGTAACACCAGAAAAACAACTAGTATCGGGTAACCATCCTGTTAATTCAAATATCATTTCTTGTCTACCTATAATCCCTAAAGAATCAGCTCCATTTAAAATTATACGACTACCATCTACTACCATTCCGAATAAAATTTCAATATCTTGTAAAGTTATGGTAGCCTTTCCAGTTCGCATGTGAAAAGTATGAGTTTCTGGATGCCACCTTTCAATTAAAGCAGAAATTAATCCGGAGTCATACGACACACATCCTACATCAAGAATTCCTTTAAATCTACAATTTTCAAAATATTGAAGGATGCGAGAATGTAATGGATGATATTTTATATGTTGCCAAAATTCAATATCACCACGACGCGTATATAAGCAAGACCTCTCTTCTTTTATGCTACCATTCCAAATTCCTTCGGAACGATGGTGAACTTGAATTTTTAATACATCATGCTCTACTAAACCAGGATGTACGTATACATTTGACGGATGCATATCTATACACAAAAAATAAAAAGAAATATTAACATTAATTTAAGTATCAAACGATTGAATATATCAACAATATCATATAAAAGTATAAAATAAATTAAAATAAATTAAAAATAAAATAAATTCAAACTCACCTTATAAAGAAAAGGCTTTTAAAAATTTTAGAAAATTTGAAAAATAACAAGAATTTTAAGATTGTTGGAAGATTGAAAGTAGAATGCAATATAAATATGAATGATAATTCAGCAATTTATAACATTGTAAACATATTGATACTATTTACACGTGAACTCTCTATTCAACTATTTACAACAAAACAAAATCTTTACTATTCACATGTGAATCAATCAATCCATCATGTGATTATCTTTATATATATATATATATATATATATATATATATATATATATATATATATATATATATATATATATATATATATATATATATATATATATATATATATATATATATATATATATATATATATATATATATATCATTTTGTTTTTAAAAAAAAATTCAACAAAATTGCTGCCTTTAATTTTTTATTTAAAAAATTTAATTATTTGAATTTAAAATTTTATTTGAATTCAAATATTATTTAAATTTAAAGTCAATATAATATCTTTTTTTAGAAAGAAAATATACTTATTACTTTACTTATTTTTAATTTTTTTAAAATAATATATATTTTCTTATAAGTTATATATTTAAATTTTAAAAATATTATAATTTTTTTTTATATAAAACCGCTGCTTTAACATTTTTTTTAATTATTTTTTTTTGAAAATAGCTTCCTAGGCAGTGATTTTTTTAAAAAAAAATTATAAAGTCGCTGCCAAGGTAGCTATTTGTAAATTATTTTTTTTATTTTACAAAATGTTAAATCATTGGTGTGGTAGCGATTTAAAAAAAAATTATAAATAGCTGCCAAGGCAGCGATGTACCTTATGTTTAAAAAAAATTAAAATTGCTGCCTTGGCAACGACTTTTAAGAAAAAAAATTTGAAATCGCTGCAGAGGCAGCGATTTTGCTTTTTCAGTGAGGTAAGTCGTTGCGTCTGCAGCGATTTTACCGTTTTGGTTAATATAAAATTTTATTTACCGTTTTGAAATTTTTATTAACATTTTGTACCCTTTAAGTTTCGGACTCGACATAAGTGCAACATTAGTTTTTTGTTTTTTTAGAGATACGATATGTCAATGAATCTCAATGGTGTTAAGACACTTGTACAAATCAGATCCTTTTAAATTCATTAAGAGACCTTTTTAAAAAAAAAAGAATCAAACAAGTTTAATGGGCTGAATCTTAATTATTACGATTAAGATCTTAAAATAAACATATTTAATGGGCTGAATCTAAATTATTAAGATTCAGACCTCATTAAGTGCAAACAAGTAAGCCTAAACATAGCAAAAGTCCATACGGATCTACAGTGTTGAAAAAATCCAATCCATATATTCAACTATATCTAATACAAAATTATAATGGGTAAGTAAGAAAATTAATTGAATAAGGGCAACATTCACATATAGCAAACACAAAATTCATATTTGTATGTTATAACAAAGTTTGCATAATTGCGCTCCATAGCAAACATATATATGTATAATTCGCTATACATATTGTATAAAACGAATTGTATAAAACGAGAAAGAGATAAATTATATACAATTTGAATTTGTATAAAACGAGAAAGAGAGAAAGGTAAAAAGAGATTTGAACATAAAAATATTTGTATTGTATAATTATAAGTGTATAACACGATTATTAATCTGTATGCTTTGGCATTCATTCCAATTGTATAAGTATATATTTAAAATCTGTATACAAATAAGAAACTTACTTGGCTGTAAGTTGTATAAGTATATTTTTTTCGTGGTGACTTTCAGTTGTGTATGTATATGTTATTATACGTATTTAACTATAAATCTGTATATGTATATATAATTATATTATCGTATATTCCACAGTTTACATATATGGAATTTACATATAGATAAAATTTTGTATTAGCTATTAATAGTATATGTATATGTTCTTTGTATTAGACTTGTCAATTGTATATGTATATATGTATATGTATAAGTGAAGTCTATATATATGATTTTGTACAAGTGTAATATGTATATAATTAAAAATCTATATTAGTGGAAATAATACATAATTTATTTTTAAAACAAAAATTGATTTGAAGAGAGATCTTAGGAGAAATCAAAAGAAATTGAAAGATAAAAAATAGGAAAGAATTGTATAAAAATAATCGATCTTCAGTTTCTTAAAATATGGTGGGGGGGGGGGGGGAAGCAATTTTAAAAAAATAACGGATTTGAGGAAAAATCGACAGAAATTAGGAGAGAAAGATAGGGAATATGTTTGTATAAAAACAAGTCTTCCGTTTCTTTGAATTAGCAGGCCGCAATCAAACGACAAAAGTCAAATAACATTTGCTGCCAACTAAAAATAAATGACAGAGTAGCTATAATATTTATTTTGATTTAAATGTTTGTTATTATGAACAATTTTCCCATTAAATAATTATCAAATCAACATATTGTCTCGTTCACCAAATACATTTCTAAGTCTCTCAAAGAATCATGTCAATGAAGCATTGTCTTCTGTTGAGCTGTCAATATGGGCTAGCCCATCCATTCGGGCTTACTCGTATATGCTTTGACATTTTACAGGTCAGGCCGGATTAGCCCATTTTTTGCGCGGGCCAGAAAACGATCGACCCAACACACAAATATGTGGACTACATGCTTGCCAAGCCGGTCCACTTTTTAAAATATATTTTTTATAATTATTAATTAAATTATAATTTTAAAATATTATCATAAATATCGACAAAACAATATTACATGATATTAATGTTATAATTGTTAATCAAATCCACAAAAAAATTATCTTTATAATATTTTTTAAGTTTTTTTTTTCAAGTAAAAATATAAATATCTAAATAGAAATATTAAAATATCAACCTAATTGTTTTAAGTTTTTACTTTCTTTAATTTTTTAAATTTTAATATTATATCATATTTTTTATAATGGAAAAATTGTGTATAACGGCAAACTAATAAATTAAATTAATTGCTATAACAATCCTTTGATTTAATTGTGTCCCGTAGCAAACTTTTTGTTAGTCACCTCTCTCCCTCAAACTCTCGTTCGCCACTCTCCTCTCTCGCTTCATCTCTCACTTGTTTCCTCTCACTTTTATACAAACACAAGTGTATACAATCTATTTCTATTTGTATAAAGCGAGAGAAAATTTTATAAATACATATATTTTTGTTCTCCTCTCTCCCCTCTCCAGATCTCGCTCGCCACTCCCCCTAATCTCGCTCGCCTCTCTCGCTTACACAAACAGAAACGAAATGTGTAAATTGTGTTTCTGTTTATATAAAGCGAGAGAAAATTGTATATACAAATGCAAATACACATATTTTCGTCCTATACACATATATTTATACAATAAAAATATTCTCATGCCCAGTTTCTTTTGCCTTTCTCTCTTCCTGATTTTATACAAATTCAAATTGTATATAATTTCTCTTTCTTGTTTTACACAATTCAATTCAATTGTATATTTCCTGCCCAAGTCTCTTTTGCCTTTCTCTCTTTCTCATTTTATACAAATTCAAATTGTATATAATCGTTCTATACACTTATAATTATACAATTCATTTTATACAATTCTCTGCCCAAGTCTCTTTCTCTTTCTCGTTCTCGTTTTATACAATTCGCTTCAATTATATATGTATAGCGAATTATACATTTATATATTTACTATGGAGTGCAATTATGCAAACTTTCCTATATGTGAAAGTTACCCTTTTTTAATTAATTTTTATTGGCTCACGGGCCGATCCAACCTAAAATTTTCAAGTCCCACCAATCAGCATAATTATTTAGACTGGGCTAAAAATCTTTTTTTTTTTAAATGAGCTCCAAAATTTTAGTTCAACCCTATTAAATCCCGAATTAACCAAGTCAGCCCAACAGACCTAACTCATATTGACGGCTCTAGTCTTTTGAATCAATCAAAGCATATGAAAGTAATTTACAATTTAATGTCCGATTGGATCGATTTTTAACCAAAACATAAATACCCAAAAATCTTTCCATCAAAATATTGACTTCTTCTATCATTTGATTGTTTTCTTTCTTTTAATAGATATGCTTACACATCTTCTACAACCTCCGTTACATTACAAAAGTAATGCACCACAATAAGCATAACTTTTAAGACCCATTTCATTAATTGTTAAGAATTTTACAAGCCATCATAATTGAATTCAATGAAGTTTGACTTAAAAGGATTTTCGTGTTTTCGGTATAAATATTACTTCTTCAAGTTTATATGACTTACTTTCTTTTTAATTACTTTAAAAAAAAATGACATATTTCTATACTAGGTACCAACTTAACTTTAAAATACTCATTTTACCCTTAATGAAATGATTTATATTCACACAAATATCTCACAAGTTTCTAAAGTCTTCATTTTTTTCTTAAAACTCAGTTGAGTCAAACTAACTCATATACAATGGGACGGAGGGAGTATAACTTTTCATACCCTTGCGTAAGTAAATATCTTTGAGAAAAAGTCATTGCAAACCAAGGTAAAACTGTATATTTAGAGGCTCCATGCATCTCAATTTACACATCAATTTCCATGTTGTCAATGAGCCTAACCTTTCCAAACCATACTGCTACACAAAATACAACTGGTCTCTTGATGGTTTCCACTAGCTCTAAACTTTCTTGATCCACAATCTGATGCAAGGAAGGTGTCAGCAATGAGGTAAAACAAAACCAAAAAATCGAAATGAACTTTTTATTTGTATTGATGATGACCTTCATGTTGCTAAACAAAAATATTGTGGAACATTGCACAGGTTCATGTCCGGATAAAGCTTCCAAGACACTAAAGATACCAAATACTGGTGATGTGTGTACTAGTTCTAGAGGGTAGTAAAGGAGAAGTGGTGTAACTAGAGAGCTTTATCATGTTACTCGCTCCTTAAAAAAACCGCTGTATGGTACTCGTGTATTCTATTGGTAAATATATGTTACAGCTAGAGGACCTTGAAAGCACTATTGACAAGATTATGCCATACTTCCTTTAGTAATTTGTTTATCTATATGAAAGATATTATTTTTCTTTAAGTTCTCACCTCAGCATAATCAACCGTTCCACCGGCTTCAGATATGGTAAGTATGGCAGTATTTATCAGTTCTCTGCAGTTAACCTGACCCTTTCCTGCTTCAACTTGTGCTCTAGACAGAGCACCACTAATTGATAAAGCCTGTGGAATAGTAGAACGAGCAAAAAGTTTCAATTAACACAAACACCAGATAATGATAGAGAGAACCTTACTTAGTAGGAAATCAGTTTCTGCAAATGTATTATCCCAGATATTTTGATTCTGAATAAGCTAATCATTGCCATAATTAGTATATCTAAGAAGCAGGTTTTTATTATCATATAATAAGAGATAATGATAGCAGAAGAAGCACCCTTTGTCTGTCCACAGGTGAAAGTTTCACATTACGGGAACTCATTGCAAGGCCATCATGTTCTCGTACTATTTCAGAACCAATCACCTTTATCCCAAAATCAAGATCTCGGACCTGAAATAGAATTACGTTCAGACGATCAATTAAAAAATCACATCAGACTTCAGCTCTAAAGCATACTACTTGACTAAGACTAGCAAAGTAACAAAAACCAAGCAACATTTCAACATCTTCCTGATTAGCACTTTTACTTTCAGAAGGGCAGATATGGCCATATTTGGGGTGGCATTCGGTATTTCCAAAGTTTGGTTTCCATAATTCGGAATTCGGTAATTGAAAGTAGATACTAAATATTGAACTTCCAAAGTTTGGCCCGGTACAGCAAATTCCGGCACAATAATTACGTATTGACAGGGTGGAGTATTTCAATTATCTCTTAATCCTGGGTATGTTGTTGTTGTTGTTATACTGATAGATGTTAGATGACCAAATACATAAGTTGCCCGTTAAAGTTGCCATGAATTTTCACTTTGACGCCTAAACTAAAGCTTGTTCCTATTATACCCTTCAACACTTCTTTAACTGTGTGTATTGAACGTCTAAGTCACAATCTCTCATTCAAACAAAGAATGTGCTTTACAAAAGCTTTGATACAAAAATGTGACCAAGAAATGACTGGCACATAAACAGTAGAAGAAAAGGTTCTTCTCTTTCCTCAAGTTGTGTATTTCAATTACGAAAACAGAATAGAAAACTCCATCCACGAAAAACATAATCACCTCTTCGCCAGTAAAAGCAACGACGGCTACTAAAATCACCACCACCATTTTTATTACATCCATCTCATTACCACCATCCATCCACTCTTCAGGATCAACCATCAACATCAAACTCATTATTCATCACTCCACTCTCATTCCATAACCTCCAAAGCCGACATAAAGGAATCATTGCCACTGCGGAATCGATGTTTTTGGTGATAAATGCTTACCAAGGTCGAAGAAATCAATAAATAGTAGTAAAGCAAAAGTTAAGACTTTGATGAGCATCGCAAATCAGAACAAACTCCATCACCTCACTCCCTTCATTCACTTATTGATTTTGTTCCTTACTGGGTATACACCCCCATTGAATGATTGGATTTTCAAGAAATCAAATAAATTGGATAACAGTGCTTATAGCTAATTATAAAAAAAAAATTTACCACATAGAAATGCTAAATCCGAAGAATTCTTAGATACAGCAAAGGGACTGTTGTGGTATCTTTTGGGAGTCCATAATCAAAAACTATAAATGAGATAACATCTATCTTTTACCATAAAATTTTCCACTTAGGAGTCGTTTGGTGTGAGATATAACGCATAATAATCTCAAGTGATAAAATTGTCTGTGTTTGGTTGGACGCATTAGGCATATACCTTAGTAATGAGATAACTTATCTCAAGATTGAAAACTTATAATACCTCCATCCAAACAGCTAGTACAAACTCAGTTATCCAACATTTCAACAGAAAAAAAAAATAAGAGGAAATTTTTAGCAAATCTTACCATTCTCTGAATAATCCTCCATTGCTGATAATCCTTCTTACCAAAGACGACAACATCAGGCTCAACTATATTAAACAACTTGGTAACAACAGTAGCAACCCCTCTAAAGAAAACAGGCCTACTATTCCCACACAATCCCTTTTCCAATTTTTCAGCTCTAACCCAAGTTTCATGGCCCATCCCTTTATCTTCAACACAAGACACCACCATTCCCCCACTCTCTTTTAAATTCCTGTCAGACCCATTTCCAATTTGAGAATTCCCATAGTCATACAGATTTTTGGGGTTGAATACAACATCAACCCCACCAGGTACAGAGTTGAGTTTCTGTATATCGCCTTGAAAATCAGATGGGTATGTTGAAAGATCTTCATTGGGTGAGAATTGACCTGGATTAACATAGATTGAGACAACTATAAGGTCAGCTTGATTGTGTGCTTCTTGGATTAGAGAAAGATGACCTTGATGGAGGTAGCCCATGGTGGGTACAAAGCCAATTGTATTGCCTTGGGCTCTCATGCTCCTTGTCCATTTTCTCATCTCATCCTTGTCTGCGATGATAATTGCTTCTTTAGCTGCCATTTTCGATTAGCGGCAGCCGCCAGTATGAGTTTTACTCTCTCTATCAGAATAGGGTGAACGAGTTTCAGGTTCTTTCCTAGAAATACTCCCTCCTGTCTCTCTTAACACTTGTCACCCATTGTTTCAATAATATATTCTACTGTATTATATTACATAGATATAATTTTTAGCTAGATTATATTATTTATTGATATTTAATAATAATTTAATTGTTTGATTTAATTATATTATAATGTATTATAATTTATAAATATAGTAAAATATTTTTAATTATTCTAGGATAGATTTGTCTAGATTTAAATAATTAAGGTAAATAATAAAATTATCTTTTTAAATATCATGTAAAGATATAATTAGAAAAAAATTAAGTAATAATGGAACACACAAAATTGGTTGTTCCATAAAATAAAAATTTTCGTTTTTACATAACAAAGAATTTAACAATCAGTATAATACTTTTTAAGTAACAACCAAAACAAACATTGTAGATATAGTAACTATACAATACAATACAATACAATGGATAACAATGATCCAAACATAGTGTAAGTCTTACATATGATTCTTAGTTTAAATATTAAATATTTTTCATTTCTTAAAACACAAATCATAAATTATGATATTTTTTCGGGAAAATGCACAAGTACCCTCTCAGACTATGCCCGAAATTTCAGAGACACACTTATACTATACTTAGGTCCTATTACCCTTCTGAACTTATTTAATAAGTAATTTTCTACCCCTTTTCGACCTACGTGGCACGAACTTGAAAAAAAAAGTCAACTAGCATATGCCCACAAGATAGTGCTAGATAGGCCAAAAAATGGTAGAAAATTATTAATAAAATAAGTTCAGGGGGTAATGCGACCTTAATATAATATAAGTGTGTCTCTGAGATTTCGGGCATAGGTTGAGGGGGTACTTGTGAATTATCCCTATTTTTTATATTATATCCTTTACGTAGGGGTGTAGAGTTTTTAGCTAAAATATAACTCAAATTTAATATACATTTTTATATTATCTAAGTGAACAAAAAATATTCTTATACTATCCACAGAATAATAAGAGTCATATATTCTTCAGTCTATTTTTATTAAAAAGATTGAATCAAAAAAATATATTTTTCTAATCTGATCATGTCTAAGTCACCACGAGAAGATCGAAGTTACCTAAAAAGAATAAGGATATGAATAGAAAATTAATTTTTCGTCACTCTCAAAATTAAATATTGTGTGTTGTTAGTTTAAATGTATTTTGCATCATCAAGTAAATTAACTTGCAACAATACATATGTCTTGAAATATTTATACAATAGATTCCGATGTTTAGAAAAGTTATGTAAACAAATTCATTTTAAAAGTACTTCGCTCAACTATTTAGAGATTTTCTTTAATTAAATATTTTGTACGTATATATGTTATATACAATGCAATTCACATTTTATATAACGTATAAAAATACTAAAAAATTAGTGAAATGACGTAAGCGTTTAGTTATGAAAATAAAAAAATAATTACTTTATATGAAATTTTTGAAATTGGAGTTGTATTTGGCTATACTTTTTACTAAGAATATTTATAATTTGAATATATTTTTTCTGAAAACTATCTAAACCCTCAATTCTTAACAATTAAAAAAATCACCCAACTAAGTAGCTTAACCATATGAACATATATATATTCGACTTGATACATTTTTTTATTGGTGGCGTGAGTTTTTTACAAAAGTAAACAAAAGGATGCATCTTGGAACTTTTTAGATAGTGCAAGAATGTTTTTTGTTTACTTATATAACATAAGGATGTACTTTAAGTAGGGTTTGATATTAGCCAAAAACTCAAGATACTCTAGGGGTGTACATAGGTCAGTTTGGTATGATTTTTCATTAAAAAAAAACTAAATCAATTATGTCGATTTATTAAATCTAAAAACCAAATCAACCACATAAAGTTAGATTTTTCGATTTCGGCTTAGTCGATTCTTTCGATTCTTCAATTTCTTTTATTTTTTCACAACTATACGGTATTTGAAAAACAGATCAAATATATTTTTACTTACCTGTAAAGTAAGCTAAACTTTAAAAATACTAAATGAATAGAATCTTTTAAAAGACAGTGAAATTCACATGAGTGCAAAATACTTTTATTGAAATATCAACGTTCATTATATTAAACTAGAGAACATGTTCGTGCTTCGCGTGAAGGTTAATAGATATGTATAATGATGTTTTTTTCTTTTGGATTAATTATATGATTATATAATTTGAGCATATCATTATGTTTTATTTGAAATGATGATAAATAATGAAACTCATCAAATTTATTATCTATTTAATGAGAATATTACATTGTTGATGAATAAATCTAAATATATATTCTATTAAATAAATACTTTATTTTCATTGCTAAAATATATAAAGGAAAATATCAACAACGGCCTATCATTATTTATTAGATTGATGTTTAGAGAACACATTATCTAATCATAAATTATTATATCTCCTTATTACATAGAAGTCAATACATGAATAACATTATGTCATTCTTTGTTGGTTTGATCTTGTGAAACTCATCTGTATATATATTTTTTTCAATTGCTTTTGTTTCTTCCTGAATATGCAAGTCGCTCTAGCATATTATTTTCATACATCACTAACATATTTGTTTAATTTTTCTATTACGATTGTATTAAAGACAACTTACATAAGGCAATATTAAAAAACTAAGTCATCCATGAGTCAATATCCACTTAAAACTATTCCTCAAAGGCAACTGGCGGAAGGCAATTACAAGTACTAAGTCATTTTGTTTGGAAGTTATCTCGTGAATGAGTGTAAAGTATCATTTCATAGGTGTTTAAAAACCAAAAGCGTCTCTTCGTCAACAACAGAAATCCAAAATTGAATGTGACATCAAATACCTATGTGTGAAGTTTTAGACTTAAAAGACAACTTATGAAAGACAATTTTAAGAAATTAAGTTATCTATGAGTAAATATCCACTTGAATTATATATTGTAATGATAAATTTAAACACATCCTAAACGTAATGATAATCAACACTAAAAGTATATAAACCAATAAAGTTTCTTTATTTTATTAGATCACATCCTCAAAAGGTCCAAAGAAAGTGTTGGTATTTATTTGTTTATAATTGTGAAGGAGGCAATTAATGACCTCAGAGCTAAACCAATTTCAACTGTTATACACAACAGATATCAAAGACGAAACGACGAGATTTTTGATACTTCTCATAGAAATGATAAGAATGCAGCATCTTTTTGTGCAGTTTTTATGGACATGATAGGAAATGTTGCTATCATACTGCTTGATGATGTGCTTGGAGAAACCATTCATTAATTTATTTTTCGTTTTAACATGTCTTCACTGCATGTGTTATATTTATAGTGCATGGTTGAGGTTTTTTTTTAATATAATTTAATTGACTCTAAACAGCAGCATTATCCATACGAATGAATACTTGGGGTCCTAAAGCTGAACAGAACACAAGTATATATTCATATGGATACAAATCAAACACTGAGATACGCATCGAAAGCTTATAGAAACTATCAGTTATCATTCCAATACCGACAAAAAAAACCATCTTCAAACCTAAATTCTAAAAACAAAGAGAAGGAATAATTAACTTGACCAAAAAAATCATGTAAACACCTCAATCTCGTCATCCCAATACTGATAAACAATGTGCAGCTATAAATATTCGCATGTATTTAACACTTGCATTCCAATTAAAGAATAAACTACCAGCTACAACTGAAATTATCTTTTCATCAACAACCAATTTTTGTGGAATTAATAGCATCCCAGAGTCTACAAAGTCTAACTCTAATCATGAAATCATCTCTGCTACAAAGCAGGAATAATCCATTGTAAGAACTCGATTAAATATTATACAGAGAATGCAAATTTGAATATGAAAAGGAATCACAATCAAAACTATTTATACCGCATAGGAAAGGGCACAAAAAATAAATTAATTGTGTTATACAAATTTAAGACAGATCAGGAAGATAAAGGAATGGGTTAATGATAATCGAAGGTGAAATATATATATATATATATATATATATATATATATATATATATATATATATATATATATATATATATATATATATATATATATATATATATATATATATATAATGTCGGTCTGATGATTTTGGTTTGATTTGACTTTTTTTTTCTATGTTAATGCCAATCAAACCAAGAGTTTTGTTTTCAACGCCAAATCAAACCACAAATTTTTTGTTTTTTGTTTGATTTGGTTCGTCGATTCTGTCTGACTTTATGGGTGCCTTGTACAACGCTATTTGATAGTTAACTAGTATTGAAAATAAATATTTGACCAACCTAAAAAAACTAATAAGCAATTAATGTTTATTGTAATTATTTATACATTGATTAATTACTCTTACAATTGCACTACTTTATATATAAAATCTGATTTTGAAAAAAAAATCTCAACAAACAAGTTAAAAATAAACAATTGAGAAAAAAATAAAAAATAATCTTAAAGTTGAAACATCGACAAATTTTACCGAGGAAGATGGACGATCATATTTGCAACTATATAAAGATCAATAGTTTCTCGTCTAATTTTATTATCAATAACATCATATTCAACACGAATATTTAGATCAATTTGAAGTTATGAAACTTGAATATTTTGCAATGTTATCATGTTAACTTTAGAATTTACAAAAAGAAAAACATTTTTACCCAAAATCTATAGGAAAATTAAGTGGGGAAATTTTAGTTTTTCAAATTTTTGATAATTGCACTAAAAAAATTTTGGGTCGAAAACTCAAATTCAAAAATTTAAATAGTCATTTAAATGCATTTTAATTTTTGAAATCTAGCATATATACCATTTATTGAAAAATTGACTTTAAAAAAACATTAAATAAAGGCAGGATTGTAAACTTGCTTAATTTCTTAATGCAAGTGAAATCGAAAAAGATGACGTAAAAAAAAGAATACAGGGAGTATAATTTTGGGAAAAATATGATAGAGACCGATCAGAAGATGGAATGTGTTCGCGAATACAAAATACTCCCTCTGTTTCAATTGGCATGTTTAATTGGCACAATATTCAAGAAAATAAAGAAAAAATTTAATAGGTGTGATCTAAAATAATTTTTAGATATTTATAAAATTAAAATCATTTTATTAGGGATAAAACCAGAATTTAAAATTAAATTATTTTTAATTTTAATAAGGTGACTTGCATAAGAATTTTTGACCAATTTAAGCCATTATTTAAATTAATTCACTAAAATATTTAAAAAATTTACGAAATTAATATAACTGTACTTCATAGTCAAGTCTTAAGCTTTATTTGATTAAAAAAGTTGATAGCATTCAGTGAATATATGTTACTGCCAATAATGATTTTAGATTAAAATGTAATAGAGGCCCACATCTCTCAATCAAACAGTGTCATTTTGTATTTCATTACCTTTCGGACCAACTCATGTAAAACCCTTTCAAATCTACTGTTGTAAAACTCAAGCCCTGCGCCAAAATTTTCCAGCCCTCACAATTCCATTCTCAATTCTTGGCGGTAATTTGCAGATGAAGAGAATGTGTGAAAGAAAAAACACACATAAAGACAATGAATGAGTCAAAATTTCATTTCTTGGATAAAAGGTAGCTATTGTACTTCAAAATTAATTTTGGGGCATTTTTGTTTTAACAGATTTCACGACAAATTGTGGCTATAGATCTTCCAAAAATCTTGGAACCAACTTAATTTTTCTATGTTTGAAGTATGTTCTTTTTTCTTATAAAATAGTACAAGGAATGTTTGGATTTTAGAATTTCTATCTTCTCGTATTTATGTTGTTTTTGTTATATAGAATAATGTGAAATAGATTCAGTCCAACAATTTTGATTCTTGCATATTGTAGGGGATTCATGCATAATGCTAATGCAAATTGTAACATCCTGAAAAATTTTAAGCTTAGACGCGAATCACTGTGTGTAAGACCTCACAATTCTATTCTTAAAATTTGAATTATTCGTTGTAAGTATATGAGCTTAAACTAGACTATTTTGTATTTGCTCATGTGTAATAAAGTCCTTTATCAAAAGTATCAAGAGTATCTAAAGTGATCTAGGGTCATAACAGGTCTCAAAAATGAAGTCAAGTTCAAAACATTCTTATCAGCTTAGTTCTCGCATGAGTTCATATAAATGTCAACTTCAAATAACTATATCTCTCGGCATATAAAGAGTTAGGTAGCTTATGACCTATCAAGTTAAAGGTTGTGAGTCTTCTTTCCAAGGAAACCAAGCTTGCCTTATTTTGAGTTCTGAGTAAAAAGTTATAATCATTAACTAGAACACACCCGAGCTAGGAAATTAGGTAACTCACCAACCCAATTGGCTATCCGTCGAATAGGTTAGCGAATAACCGACTTAGCTTGCCAAAATGTCCCTAAAATTTTAAGTCTCTGTATATTTGGTAGATCTAAAATCCCAATGAGCGATCTGTCGAGTATTTTACAGCAAGGAGCCTCTGTAATGTTGTTTTGGCCTGATGAGACTCCTTAAAAGGTTGTTTTACGATTTTATGGTCCCTTTATGTTCCCAGAAGGGTATTATTGACCTTTTACCCTCAATTAACTTTCCTAAGTCTATCTCAGACCTAATAACCTCCATATTCACGCCCAACCCTCAAACAAATCAAATTCACACGTCATTAGTTCTCTCAAAGAAGAAACTAGGGTTCTTCAGCTTCAAGTATCAGTTGAAATTTTCAAGTCAGCCTTATCATCTCAGGTATGTAAGGCTATCATAGTATTGGATTAGTTCGTCCTCACGTCCTACATCTACTTTTGATATCAGTAAGAGATTAATTTAGGGTTCTATCTTTAGATTTGAGTATTCTTGAGATGAGTCGATGTTGAGCTCTGAGTTCTTGAGTTCCTGATTCTTTTTTAATTTTATTCCTAATTATTGAATTTTTATATGCATTGTTATTGAGATCCTTGAATTGAGTTGTTCATGTCTATATTTTAGCATGAATCATAGTTTGCGTTATAAATTTTGAGAATCTTTTAAAGACATTTTTGTCTTAAACTTAGATTTTGAGAAAGTAAAGAGAAGTTTGAGAAAGAGTTTTAAAACATGATTTGAGTAAGATTATAAGGAACTAAGTCTTCCCAAATGTATCACTTTGTATATTAAGAAGAAAACTATGATTCTTGATTAGTATGACAATTGAGTATGTCATCAATGTGTGAGCAGTATGACATATACATATGACATCAATGCTTATGCAATATGACTTACTGAGTCATCAATGATCAGATCACGATCAACATTTGTTTTAAAAATTTTCTTTTTAGAAATGAAGCAGAATTCTAACACTACAAAAAAAATTGTGTTTAGCGACGGGCAAAATCTGTTACTAAACATGATTAGTGACGGATTAACAATGGATTATTGACTGTTGCTATTACGCTCGTTAGTAAGCTTTTAGAGACGAAAATTTGAGTCCGTCACTAGTTTAAGACGTCATAGTGACAAAATATTTTCGTCACCACTTATTAGAGACGAAAATAGTCGTCATTATTATATATAAAATTTTGTTGCTACTTTTATAATTTTAGGACAAAAAAAGGAGTTCTGTCACAAGTTTAGCGACGTATAGTGACGAGATATTTTCGTCGCCATTGTTAGAGACGGACATAGTCATCGTTATATTTATATTGTTTTGTTGCTAATTTCATAATTCATTTCTCATATCAGGCCTTTTATAATTTGTCGCTAATTCGTCGGCAACATTCTTTACATAGCAACGACTAAATAGTCGCTAAATTTGTTGCTAAAGATTATTCTTCTATAAATAACAAAAATTCATACAATATAATACTCATATAAGATTCATAATTTTTTTGTTAAAAATATCAAAACAAAACTATCAAGTACTCTTAAATGAACCTACGTTCATCAAAATGTTACTACACAATTTGTAGTTTCCAAAAAAATGACATGTCAAAAACTAAAGTTGCCGGAGACTAAGAGATACGATCATTACTTTAAATTGAGTGATCACCCTCGTCCACATTAGTAGTAGAAGGCACTATGGGTGTCACAAGCGATGGGTTGCCAAAGGGATAAGTAATCGATGTTTGCACCTGCTCAACAATAATAGGAATTAGATGACTAGTAAGTGTCGACATCATTTTCTTTACAAACTCATCCATATTTGTTGTCAGTGTTGATTGAGAAAATGGAGATGGTAATGATGATGAGCCACAATAATTCTGCCCAAAGTAATTTCTTGCTTCAAATCCAAGACTGTTTATTCTTCCTTTCTTTTCTACCCCGCATCTTGATAATATGCTTTACATTGATCACTATCAATTTGAGACAGTTTTTTTTGTATATTTCTTCACAGTTTTTCTATGATAAGTAGAGAAAATGAGAAAGCATTAGGAGAAAGATGCATAAGCTCTTAAGCGTAAATGCACTGTATATTTTTCAACCATATGATAAAATAGGACAAGAGGTCTCTAGATCCCCCAAAACAGGACAAGAGATCTCAAGATCCCCCCAAAACACACACACAAAAGCACTTTAGATATGATAAAAGATCAAGGAATCAAGTTGCAGGAAACTACCCTGATGATGCACAATCCTCGAATTTCTCATTTGGGATTTAGGACTATCAAATGGTGTCTACTCCAACTCCCACAAATTAAACTGTGAAATAAACCTGCAAGCACTCACACTATAGCCGAAAGAACTCAGCCTACTCAACATGATAATCAGGAGATACAAAAAGGTACAATCAAAAAACAATAAATTCAGGACAATAAAAAGAAATCAGGTAAGCCCTTTCCTAACACTAACTGTGATGATGCATATACTAAAAGTGAAGGTTATTCACACATTGGTGTGAATGAACCAATTAGAAAGAATGTTACTCTTTTGTAACATGCACATAAACATGCCTATGGAGAGATTATGATTCTATATAATAAAACAAAATTCTTAGTTGACAAATATTAGAACCCAACATCAAATGGACAAGAACAGCCGAAGGCAATCAAAAATCCCAACAACATCCTCAAAATAATTCCTACAAGGACTTTTTGTTTTTAGATTAAAATTGGTTTTGTGCATTAAATGTTACATGAAACTTTCATAAATGTCGATTCGCATAGTATGATAGCCCCGAAAATCCAAATTTATACATTCACTGATTGAAAAAGAGTGCAGGGTTAGGGTTAGTTGACACTGTGATTAGAGGTATTATACTTATGATGAATCCTCTTCCCTCCACTGCACAGGCATTTTCTTTGTTGATTCAAGAGGGAAAAAAAGAGAATATAGGCCTGCTAGTCGTACGCCTATGGAATCGACTTCATTGAATGTGAATGCTAGTAGAGGATCACCAGGTGGTAGAGGCTATAGAACAAACTTCTCAAGTAACAATGACTCAGGCAACAATAATAGAAGTGTCATGATCTGTGATTTTTGTAAGAAACAAGGTCATATTAAGGAGAAGTGTTATAAGCTACATGGATATCCTTCAAATAATAATACTCTTAACAACAAAACAAATAATAATCACAACAATGGAAAGTAGTTCATTGAGAACAATAATCAGAACTTCAGAGGAAGGAGGATTGTAGCTAATGCACATGGTTCACTTACATCATATGGGGAAGAATGTTGACAAGGAAGTAGTAATTCAAATGTTGTCATCACACAAGAACAGTATGGTCATATTATTAATTTGTTGCAGCAGTTCCAGATCGATGGTTCCGGAGAGGATTCTAAAGGTAATGTTGAGCTATGCACTTCTTCTATTGATTTTGGTATTGCTTCATGCAAATGTTTTAGATCAAGTATTGATTTATGGATCATTGACTCAGGCGCTTCAAACCATATGACATATAATAAATTCTCACTAACAAACATTCAAATATTACCTTACCCTATACTTGTCTCACTTCCTAATGGATACAAAGTCAAAGTGACAGAGTATGGTGATGCACATATTACATCTAAAATTGTCTTAAACAAAGTATTAAATGTTCCCTCTTACAAGTATAATCTCATTTTAATTCAATCCTTGGTTTCTTCAATTAAGTGAATGATCTTATTCACTAATACAACTTGTCTATTACAGGACCCTTCAGTGAAGAGGCCTCAGGCAATTGGTAGTAGCAAGGATGGCATTTACTACATGTGTGGGAGATGTTTGAAAGATACTATTGATGCCACTGAGCTTGTTTGTAGTTGTCTATCTCATGGATGTAGGTGTACTTCTTTTCCAATTTCAGTTTGCAATGAATCATCTGTTAAAAAATGTGTTGAACACTCTAGTAAACTTTCCGTTGTCTCTGTTTGTTCATCTACTTTCAATAATACAAATATGTTGAATAATTGTGCATCTCTTTAATCTCTTAAAGATAATATGGATTTACTGATGCATAATAGACTTGACCATGTGCCTTTTGTGAAAATGTGAAATATACCTACTATCCCAGTTAAGTTTTCTACCAAACAACCCTTTATGTGCACCATATGTCCTATGGCAAGACAAGTCAGGTTGCCATTCACCCACAATACAACTCATTCTAAGACTGTTTTTGATCTTCTACATATTGATCTACGGGGTCCTTATCATGTTCCTACATATGATAATTACAAGTATTTCATTACCATTGTGGATGATTACAGTAGGGCTACTTGGACATATTTGTTGAGTACCAAAGGTAATACCATACAAGTTCTTCAAACCTTTGTTAACATGATAGAAAATCAGTTCCAAACAACTATAAAATGCATCAGGTCAGACAATGGACTAGAATTCAATAATAATGAAACACTCAAATTCTTTCAAGCCAAAGGCATCACACATCATAAGAGTTGTCCTTACACACCACAACAAAATAGTATAGCAGAAAGAAAGCACAAATACTTGCTGGAAACAGCTAGAGCTCTTCTTTTTCAGTCCAAACTCCCTACCAAGTTCTGGGGTGATTGTATTCTTACAGCCAGATACCTTATCAACAGGCTTTCTTCCACATTTCTCCATAACAAATGTCCTTATGAGATGATTTATAAGGAAAAACCAAAATACAACCAATTAAGATATTTTGGATGCCTTTGTTAACCCACAGTGCCTAAAGTTCATAGAGACAAACTAGAACCAAGAACCACTCTCATATCTTTATAGGATATCCCTCTGGAATCAAAGGGTACAAGGTAATGAGTCTTGCCACAAGGAAAACACAAATTTCTAGAGATGTGTTTTTTCATGAAAATATTTTTCCATTTGCTTTATCTTTAGAAAATAGCACATTTCCTTCTATTCTTAAAACTTGTTCTCCTGATTATAATGAACCTTGTGATACATTGTTAAACAATGGTTTGGATGTAATTGATGATAATACAACTCTGTCTTTTAGTCCTCAGTCCACACATTCATCACCACATACACAAACTGAAATACCAATCCCACCAATATCACAGAGAAAATCCAATAGGGAAATTAAGACACATTGTCATTTAAAGGATTATGTTCTGTCACTCCCTAATCTAAAAATATGTACTAGTTCTATTTCCAATACCATTCCCAACAATAACCAAAATAACCTGTCACTTAATGCATTTTTCAATAAACTCCATTACATAATTCCTGATGTCATTACTTCTAAAATTCAAGCCTTGGTTGAAAGCATTTGTTGTGACAGTGAGCCATGTTCTTATGAAGAAGCAGCATTTAGTCCTGCCTGGGAAAAGGCAATAAAACTTGGGATCTGGTTAAATTACCTACAGATAAACAAGCTATTGGATGTAAATGGGTTTATAAAGTGAAGCACAAAGTTGATGGTAGCATAGAGAGGTTCAAGGCTAGATTGGTGGTCAAGGGCTACACTCAACAGACTGGAATAGATTACACAGAAACATATTCACCTGTTGTTAAAATGACCAATGTGAAACATTGGTGGCATGTGTTGTGAAAAAGGGTTGGGAAATGTTCCAGCTTGATGTCAATAATGCATTCCTACATGGTGATCTATATGAAGAAGTGTATATGTCAGTGCCTCAAGGTCTTGATGTAAGTGAACCAGGCTTAGTTTGTCAGCTTAACAAGTCTCTATATGGCCTTAAACAAGCCAACAGACAGTGGTATGCTAATTTGACTAAAGCATTGTCCCTTAGAGGCTATACACATTCACACTATGACTACTCTCTGTTCTACAAGAAATCTAATTCACTGGTGGTATTTGTGGCAGTTTATGTTGATGACATAGTCTTGATAGTCACAGATACAACTGAAATCACACAGCTAAAGACATACCTAGACAAGACATTCAAGATTAAAGATCTTGGTAAATTTCATTATTTTTTGGGTATGAAAATTCTAGATACTGCAGGAGTGGTCCTTATTTCACAAAGAAAGTTTGTATTAGACCTACTAAAGAAGTATGATTGTTTCAATTACACATATTTATCATCTCCCTTTGATCCTAATATTAAGCTCAGGGCCAAGGAAGGAACTCCACTTCTTGATCCCACTTATTACAGGTAACTTGTGGGGAAACTAAACTTCCTCACTAACACCAGATTGGACATAACTTTTAGTGTTCAACAGTTGAGTCAGTTTATGCAGGACCCCAGAACTCCCCATTTACAGGCAACTTTTCACTTGCTTATATATTTAAAACAAGATCCTACCCTAGGAATTTACTTGTCAAATGATCTTGATTGTAATATGAAAGCATACTGTCATTCAGACTGGGCCACATGTCCAGATTCAAGGAAATCTGTAAGTGGATACTTGGTTTTGCTCGGAGACATCCCTATTAGTTGGAAGTCTAAGAAATAAGAAACAATATCTTTGTCATCTGCAGAGGCTGAATACAGGTCACTTAGGAAAGTGGTAGGTGAATTGGTTTGGCTGCATAGGTTAATCACTGAGTTAACCATACCTCATTCTTCTCCAATTGTTGTGTACCGTGACAGTCAAGCTGCTATACACATAGCACACAATCCTGTCTTCCATGAGAGAACTAAGCATATTGTAGTTGATTGCCATTTTGTACGTAATAAGCTACAGGAGGGGCTCATTTCAATTCAACATGTGACCACAAATAAACAACTAGCAGACATTCTTTCTAAATCCCATACTGGTATTAAACAAGTTGCAATTTTGAACAAGTTGGTTGTACGATCATCACCACCAACTTGAGGAGGGGTATTGAGAACTACAACAAAAACTTAATTATCTATCTCAATTCTAGCTTAATTATAGTTTGTTAATAAGTCAGTTAGTTAGTTACATAATTAGTTTCATATCTTTCACTCTTCTTTGATCACTCTAGAATATTTTTAGTCACATGTATATAATGTAATAGTGATCAATGAAATAGGAATAATTCTTGATTCACCAAAAATACATTTCTCTCACAGTTATCTTCTTCTCTCTTTCAATCACCATTCATGGTTTCTTATTTTTTTTTCAATTGCTATTCATGGCTTTGATTGCTCTCTGTTGCAGTGAGTTTTGATAATAATCATTTTTTTCTAATTTATATAGTTAGAATAAGATTTCTGGTTTTCAAAATTATATTTTAAAATATTTTAAAGTGTTTTTAAACAACTAAAAATATTAAATATTTCTGGTGATGACATATGACAATTTTTACATCTCTAAATATATATATATAGATAATTATTTATTACTATTTTTTAAAAATAATTTAAACTATAAAATTTTAAAAAATTGTAGTGATGTTATGCGTTATTTTTTCTTCTCCTTTTATATATAGATTATTTGATGTTCATTTTTATTGTTTTCCTCTTTTAGATAATTTTCGTTACTGTTACCATGAGAATTAATGACTTTATGTTCGTTTATTTTGTCCTGATAATGGATGGCATGTGTTTGGTTACTACTATTGTTAGCTTCCTTTGATTAATTTTGTTCTACAGTTAGGGTATAATATTTATGTAATGGTCAATTATTCTTTTTTAAATTGTTGTGATCGTTTAAATTGTGGTATCTAAGTATGCTATGTTAAGTTAGATTTAATGTTGTTTATAGCATTGTGGTACTTTCTGTTAATCTATTCTTTTAAGTTGTATATTGTCTTAGTTTGTTTTATTTAGTTATTTTTGACATGTTAAATTCTTTGGATTGGTTATATCTTGTTCTGGAAGTTTAACACTATGTTTGAATCATTGTTATCCATTATATTTTATTGTATCGTTACTATACCTACAATGTTTGTTCTGATTGTTACTTAAAGTGTATATACTGTATTGTTAAATTTTGTGGTTTTGTAACAATGGAAACCCTATTTTATGAAACAACCAATTTGGTGTGTACCCATTGTTACTTAATTTCTTTTATCAATTATATTTTTACATAATATTTCAAAATACTATTTTACCCTTTACCTTAATTATTTAAACCTAGTCAAACCTTCTACCCTAAAATAATTAGATAATATTTAAGTAAATTTATAAATTACAATACAGTATGATACAATCAAATCAAACAATTAGAATATTACTAAACAACAACAAACAATACAATTTAGTCAAACATTGTATCTACCATGCAATAGAGTACAATACAATACAACACATTATGAAAAAATTAGTAACAACGATCCAAATAAAATGTAAATGTTGCTAGTTGTCATATGCATATCATATATATTATAAGTGGGAAGATTCAAACCTCAAAGTTGAATTACCATTTTATCCTTATATTAAAATAATTAAATAAATATTATAAAATATAATTAAATATTTAATAAATAACTCATTTAGAGTGGTGCATGAATCAAATTCACATTGATAATTAATTACTCTATTGTAAAAATCAGGAGTATTTGAAAAGTTTTTCCATTAAAAAAAATTGATATGGACTAAAATCATTGAACGAATTTAATGCAAATTAATTATCTAATCAAAGGTCATCATAGCTACTTCTATAAATTACCTGCATGATCTTCATGTAAATGACAAGAGGAGGATGAGAGATTATCATGCAAAAATGAACTTTGCAAATCATTTTGTGTGCGCAGTAATTTTTTTTTTGTTATTATCCGCTCCTTTTTGTCTGTCCTAAGTATTATATATTTCCTTTTTATATATGTTGATGTACTTCCGTATGATTTTGTTTTTGTATTAGAATATTTTGTGTCCTACATGAAGAAAATAGTAATATACAATTCATGTTCTGCTATTATCTTAATTACTGATGAAATTCATATTAATGAACGATTAATCAGTTCATTTGACATGCTTATTTGGCTCTCGATAGAGTGTTCTACTTTAGTATAAATATATTTTAAAATTATTATTTATGAGTAGTGAGAAGAATGACTAAATGAGAAATCATATATATATATATATATATATATATATATATATATATATATATATATATATATATATATATATATATATATATATATATATATATATATCCTAAAATAAAATGGCCCATCTAATTGGAGATAAAGAATGGATCATACTCTATTTAGTATATATGTGATTGAGGTTGTATTTTTATTTTAACTTTTCGTTTATATGTATAATTTATTAATCTTATTGGTCTATTATTTGTTTGTTGGAACATTCATTCCTCAAATTGATCATATGTTTAGAATAAGTCATTTTGAAAAGTTTATATTGCTCAATTTATATTAATTATTCAAAGAGAAATGTTATAAAAAAAGGAGTATTATTCTTTTCTCTTCATAAATGATGTGTACAGTACTTTTTAAGGTTAAAAAGAAGACGTATATGTGATATAATGATAAAAATAATTGACATATTAATCATGGTAATGACTTCAAATGTGTTTCGTAATATACCAAGTGTTTATATCATAAATTTGGAGATATGTACCACATTGACGAAATCTTTTAGCATTTATAAATTTTATGCATAAAACGTCTATCTACTGTGATAATAAGCTATTTATTGTTGATGTAAAATTTTAACTATAACTGGAAAATTGTCAAACTCCCATGTATAGATTATTGATTGGAGCTGAACTCATAAATAGTTAAGTAGTAATTATTTCCAAACTAGAATGTCTACTTTTGCCTTAGAGATATTATTTTATTTATAATGTGATATTCTTCTGCCTACTAATTGATTGTTAATTATTTCTCATACACATAATTTTTTAAAATTAAAAGTTCAATGTGAAGAGTCCTTCTCCACTATTTATGTAAAAACACTTTGAGGATTAAATTTTTAATATGCATTTTAAGAACCAATTTACTAAGATTGATATTATCATAGGAAGGAAATTGCACTATTCAACATGAAAAGAAAAGAGAATGAGAGAAGGATAACAAAAAAATAACGAGATATATCATCTATTTAATGTTCTTCATATTATATTTGTTATTATTTAGCGAATAAAAGATAAATGGTAAAACTACTATTGTTAATTTAAGCATCTTTTTAATTACTTAACTTTTTAGGATATAAAAATTTAATAATAATAATAAGGGACGAACGTGCAAGGCACGTTCTCAGAAATTAGTATATATACATATACCAAATAATAATATGGGGATTTATATTTCAATAACAAGTGATAATAATATTAATAAGTGGTGTGTTTGTTGTTTGATAAAATTTTCTATTGTGAAATCCTACTCAGTACTCCTTCACTCTCTTGTTCATTATGTAGTTTTCAGTATAAGTTTCTAGTATTCTTCCCTTTTCTTTTTTTATTTATTTCTTTTTATTATTTTTTTAAATTTTTTTTATGGACTTCGTCTATTAATGATTCTATTGTTACTGTTCATTTCTTTCGCTTAGCTTTTGTTCCTAATTACAGTCTTCTTTAATCACACCCCGGATATGGTCATTAATAGTTCTTCCTTAAGAACATTTACCATGACCTATCAGATTCCTGGGAATTTACAGGTTAATCCATCGATACTTTTTAGGGGCTAAGAGACTAAACATATACTAAGTAACATAAATTCATATTAAAGAAAATATATTAAACAGTTTTTACATAAAATAAACAAGCATAATTTACATATATGGGAAGTTACTAGATCTAAAAGATCAAAACTTACATAATTAACGGAGTGAAGTTTCCCTTTCGGGAAACCCGAAAACTTATAGAAAAATAACTTCTTCAAACTTTGTACAAACTTTATATTACAGAGGACTTTTTTATGCTAGGGATTTTCTAAAAGGGATTTATGACATTTTAATTTTTTATGCTAAGAATTTCTTCTTCTTCTTCTTCTTCTTCTTGTTCCTCTCTTGATAATTCTTGCTTTTACAGAGATTTTCGGACTTCAAATTTCGGATTTCAAATGGAAAGAGAATCTTATCATCTCAGCCGGGTACACTTCTGGACCCATCGTCACGTGAAATGATGTTCCTTTTCTTGCATTATTGTCCTTGTGGTCTGGTATCTGTCTTATCCTTTTAAGTATGTGCCAACAGTTTTCCACAGATGTGTGGTAGTGAGTAAAGTGGGACTCACAGATTGTTTAAAGAGGCACCCCTCTTGATTGCATAATTTTATTATATATATATATATATATATATATATATATATATATTATTATTATTATTATTATTATTATTTTATGTGTCTAAATTATGCAATGCTATAGAATCAAAACTTATCCCAGAGTCATCATCATTAGGATATTGAGCAAATTGCATTGTTTCTAAGTTTTCTTCTGAGTTTTATTGAGTACTTTTCTGGCTTGGAATTGCGCTTGGGTCTTTAATCATGTATTTGTCTTGTTCCTGTTTTTGTTTGAGTAGTTTTTCTACTGTTTTAGTAATGAGAAATTCTATGTCTTTAGTTTTCTGGGCCCTTTTAGTTTTCTGTTTCAGTTTTTGGGTAAAAGATAGTGGTAGTCTTCGTCTATTCTGAGAAGAAGATGAACTTTCTTTATTTTCACTTTTTGGAAAAGTGACAGTCATAAACGGATTTGATAAGTCTTTACCGGCTACCGTTTGAACCGGACTAGATGTATCTTCATCCGATACAGTGGATTTCTTAAAATTCAGTGGGGAATGCACACCCATCTCATCCATTTTTATTAGGGATGGAAAATCATGTATATCTGTCTGAGTTTGTACATCTTGTTTAGTCTGACCTTTGCTTTTCATTCTTCGGAGTTTTTCCCTAAGCTTGGAATTTTCTTGCATTAGAGCTTCATTTCTTAGATTTAGCCTTTTAAATGCTTCGGTCATGGATGAGCAATGATCACAAAATATTACTTTGTCTGTATCCTTTTGGATGTTGTATTGTGAAATTTTATCTGGATTTTGTCTAAGGGCTGGAGAAATACAGTAATTTGGTCCTAATATCCCTCTAGCATAGTCTAAAGCTTCTGTAAAATCATTAAAGCCTTTAAAAAGAGGTTTTTGAAAATCTTTAATAGAGTCTAAAACTTCTATCCATATCTGAAAAACACCATTTGTTTTACCATGAATTTATCACATAATATTTAAATCTATTTTCTTTATTTTTGTTATTAAAATAATATCCTACAATATTTAAAACGGCAATTATCTATTTAGTGTCTTTTTTATTGTGTGCTATCCATATATTATCTATAAGGCATGTTTGTTGTTTATCTAGTTGGCAGTTAGACAAATGTCTGAATGTCCAATTAGACGGTTCATATGCTATTAAGTTTTGTTGTCCAAACTGCCGTCTTTCTATTCTGACATCATCAATTTTGTCTAGAGGTCTAAAATGTAAATTTGATAGCATTGTCTGTTTGTAAGAGTCTGCAAAGTCTGGGGTTGAAGGTTGAACTCTTTTACCCTTGTCTGGTAGTAATAGTCTCATTCTGTAAAATTTATATTCTTATTAGCAATCTACTTAATTGATCGGCAATATGATTATCATTTCCTTTTATATGCTCAAATATTGTAGATTGATAAATAGATTTAGCATCTAAAAAATTTAACCATCGTCTTCTACTACTACTCTTATCATTAATTTTCTGATGAAATTTTACTATATCACAATCTGTCCTTACTAATATTTCTGGTTTGTTTAAAATGTATATTCTAAAATTATTCAGGCCATATATTACAGCTACGATTTCAATGTCTATACTTGTCACGACCCAAAACCGAGCCGCGACTGGCACTCACACTTACCCTCCTATGTGAGCGAACCAACCAATCTAACCCTTAACATTTCAACGTATATCAACAGAAAGTAATGCGGAAGACTTAAAATCATTAATAAAAACGATTCAAAACTATTATTATCATCCCCAAAATCTGGAAGTCATCACCACAAGAACATCTACCTTTAAATTACTAAACTAAGAGTATCTAAGAAAGCAAAAACAAGTAAAAGCTAGACCATGCCGGAAGTTCAAGGCATCAAGACTTGAAGAAGAAGACCCAGTCCAAGCTAGAAGCATTAGCTCACCCTGAATATCCGGTATGAGGACGACTGGCTAGAATCACTGCTGAGTTGAAGATGACGGAACGTTTGCTGTACTCCACAAATAACAAGAAGAAAACATAAAAGTAGGGGTCAGTACAAACCACGGGTACTGAGTAGATATCATCGGCCAACCCAAAATAGAGAACAGTATATATCAAGTAATATCATAAATCAACTATAAAACTCAACATGTAGCAACAACAAGTACTATAATCATCAATAAGTACCATCAAGTTCATCCATGAGGGCTCAAGCCTCAATACCATACTCATTTGGGAATTAAGGTTATTAAGTTGAGTATATTATCATCTTTCAAGTTTCATTATCTTTCTTCCTCTTGTGTCGGTACGTGACACTCCGATCCCCTACTACTATGTGTCGGTACGTGACACTCCGATCCCCTAATTCTACGTGTCGGAACGTGACACTCCGATCCACTAATACTATGTGTCAGAACGTGACACTCCGATCCACTAATACTATGTGTCGGAACGTGACACTCCGATCCACTAATACTATATGTCGGAACGTGACACTCCGATCCACTAATACTATGTGTCGGAACGTGATACTCCGATCCACTAATACTATGTGTCGGAACGTGACACTCCGATCCCCTAATACTATGTGTCGGAACGTGACACTCCGATCCACTAATACTATGTGTCGGAACGTGACACTCCGATCCACTAATCTCATTCTATCAATTCATCAAGCCTTCTCTATATCAAGGCGTCATCAATCCCATTACTTTAATTCATCAAGCCTTCTTTTATACCAAGGCATCATCATTGATAATGTAGATTAAAGTTTCTTTTCAAGATTTGGGATTCAATAGTTTCATCATGCTTATCTTATCACAATCACATAATCATATTCATGCAAGCATACAATTAAGCATATAGACAGGTTTACAATACTACCAATACATATCATTCGCTGTCAAGAGTCTACTACGAATAGCATGAAAACCATAACCTACCTCCACCGAAGAATTGAAATCAAGCAAGTTAATCCTCAAAGCTTGGTGTTTTCCTCTTCTCTCGATCGTTTCTCTCTCTCCCTTCTTGTTCTTTCTATTTTCTTATTCAAACCCTCTTTCTTTTACCCTAATTAGTATATAATTAAGAATAAAAGATGGCAATAATAACCCACTAATTAACTTAAGGTTACCTCTTTTAACCCCCAAGAATTTGAGTTATTAATATAAACCCACGAAATATATAATTATAGCACGAATAGTCCAAAATGCCCCTTTAAAATTTAACCAGAAATCCGACTCCAACTGGGATTACGCAGTCTGTGACGGGCCGTCGTGTCTGTGACGGTCCGTCCTGCTGTCCGTCACATGCTACAGAAACTTTATTTTAAGTGAATGGCCTGTGACGGGCCGTCGAGCCTGCGACGGTCCGTCCTGCCACTCCGTCACGAAGTTCAGAGAGTCGATTTTCAGTACCCAATTTCAGAATTTCTAAGTGTTTTGAAATGAGACCCTGCGACGGTCCGTCGTGCCCATGACGGTCCGTCGTGGGGTCCGTCGCCGACCGCTTTTTCCAGAAATAAAATCTGCTGCTCAAAACGACTAAACAGGTCGTTACAATAGATACCAATTTACCCATCGTTCGTCCCCGAACGATCACAAGAAGAAAAACAAGGGCGAGAAGGAGTACCTGAATCTTTAAACAGATGTGGGTATCTTTCTTGTATATCTGCCTCCTTCTCCCAAGTGGCTTCTTCAACCGGTCGATTCTTCCATTGCACCTTGATGGATGCAATCTCTCTTGACCTCAACTTGCGAACTTCTCTATCTAAAATAGCAACAGGCTCCTCCTCATAAGACAAGTTCTCATCAAGCAAAACTGAATCCCAACGGATAATGTAGTTTCCATCCCCATGGTATCTTTTCAACATAGACACATGGAATACCGGATGCACTCCGGACAGCCCTGGAGGCAAGGCTAACTCATAAGCCACCTCCGCTACTCGCTTAAGTACTTCAAAGGGACCAATATATCTTGGGCTTAGTTTACCTCGCTTACCAAACCGCATCATCCCTTTCATTGGTGAAACTTTCAACAAGACTTGTTCACCCTCCATGAACTCTAAGTCTCTAACTTTTCGATCTGCATATTCTTTTTGTCTACTTTGCGCCGCTAGAAGCTTTTCTTGAATAGACTTCACTTTTTCTATCGAATCCCTCAAAAGATCAGTGCCCCAAGGTCTAACCTCAAATGCATCAAACCACCCAATGGGAGACCTACATCTCCTACCATACAATGCTTCAAATGGAGCCATATCAATGCTTGAGTGATAGCTATTATTGTATGAAAACTCCGCTAAGGGTAAGAAGTTATCCCAATGGCCACCAAACTCTATCACACATGCACGAAGCATATCCTCCAACACTTGAATCGTCCTTTCAGACTGACCATCGGTCTGAGGATGGAACGCAGTACTAAGGTCCAACCTAGTACCCAATTCCGCATGCAATGTTTTCCAAAACTTAGAAGTAAACTGCGTACCTCTATCTGATATGATGGATAGTGGAACCCCATGCAATCGAACGATTTCTGAGATATAGATCTTGGCTAACTTCTCTACATTGTAAGTCACCTTTACCGGAATGAAATGAGCAGATTTAGTTAACCTACCAACAATCACCCAAATAGAGTCATACTTACCCATTGTCTTTGGAAGGCCATCCACAAAATCCATTGCAATTCTCTCCCACTTCCATTCAGGAATGGGCATTCTCTGAAGTGTTCCTCCGGGCCTCTGGTGTTCGTACTTTACTTGTTGACAGTTTGGACACTTGGCAATAAAGTCAACAATATCACGCTTCATTCTACTCCACCAAAAGTGTTGCTTTAGTTCACGATACATCTTGGTTGCACCCGGATGTATAGAATACCTTGAACTATGAGCCTCTGTCAGAATAGTGTTGATCAAATCATCGACGCGGGGTACACATACCCTTCCCTTGATTCTCAAAACACCTTCCTCATCGATTTGTGCTTCCTTAGCCTCTCCTCGCAATACTTTATCTTGGATTCGCCTTAGTTTCTCATCATCAAACTGCTTTCCCTTAATCTTGCCAAGAAAAGAAGATCTTGACCCCACCCTAGCCAACAATCCTCCTTTCTCATTTACTTCTAACCACATCAAGTCGTTAGCAGTGCGAACCTCCCTAGCCAATGGACGTCTAGAAACTTGCAAGTGAGCTAGACTTCCCATGCTTCCCGCCTTTCTACTTAAAGCATCTGCCACAACATTCGCTTTTCCCGGATGATACAAAATAGTGATGTCGTAATCCTTCAGTAGTTCCATCCATCTCCTCTGTCTCAAGTTCAAATCTTTCTGAGTAAAGACATACTGAAGACTACGATGATCCGTGTAGACCTCACACTTAACCCCATATAAATAGTGTCTCCATTGCTTTAATGCAAACACTACCGCGGCCAATTCCAAGTCATGAGTTGGATAGTTACGTTCATGCACTTTTAATTGCCTTGAAGCATAAGCAATTACACTCTTCTCTTGCATTAGCACTGCACCCAAACCAGAATAGGATGCATCACAATAAACAATGAAGTTCTTACCCTCTACTGGCAAGGTAAGGATAGGTGCGGTAGTCAACAAAGTCTTGAGCTTCTGAAAGCTTTCTTCACACTCATCCGACCATACAAATGGAACATTCTGCTTAGTCAAGTTCGTCAATTGGGAAGCAATAGAAGAGAATCCCTTGACGAATCGGCGGTAGTAGCTAGCTAACCCAACAAAGCTCCTTATTTCTGACACATTAGTGGGTCTTACCCAATTCTTTACTGTCTCAATCTTAGATGGATCTACCATCACTCCATCCTTAGAAACCACGTGCCCCAACAAGGACACTGCATCTAGCCAAAACTCACACTTAGAGAACTTGGCATAAATCTTTTTCTCCCTCAACATTTCCAATACCATTCTCAAATGCTCTTCATGTTCCTTCTTGCTCTTTGAGTATACCAATATATCATCAATAAATATGATCACGAAGAGGTCCTAATATGGCTTAAAAATCCCGTTCATCAAGCTCATGAACGCAGCAGGGGCATTCGTAAGACCAAAAGACATCACCACAAATTCGTAATGCCCATACCTCATTCGAAAAGCAGTCTTTGGCACATCCGTTTCCCGTATTTTCAATTGATGATAACCGGATCTCAAATCAATCTTAGAGAAGACACAAGCACCTTGTAACTGATCGAACAAGTCATCAATGCGAGGAAGAGGATACTTGTTCTTAATAGTTACCTTATTCAGTTGTCTGTAGTCTATGCACATCCGAAAACTCTTATCCTTCTTCTTCACAAATAACACCGGAGCACCCCAAATAGATGCACTTGGTCTAATGAAGCCTTTGCTCAACAACTCTTGAAGTTGGGCCTTTAACTCTCTCAACTCCGCGGGAGCCATTCTATAAGGGGGTATAGAAATGGGGCGAGTACCCGGTTCAAGATCAATACAGAAGTCAATATCCCTATCTGGTGGCATACCAGGAAGATCTGCAGGGAACACATCCAAAAACTCACGGACTACCGAAACCGACTCGATCGAGGAAACTTGAGTAGTGTCATCCTTGAGATGTGCCAAGAAAGCTAAACACCCTTTACTAACCATTTTCTTAGCACGAAGAAAGGAGATGATACGCACCGGATTAGAAGTGTAGTCACCCTCCCATACTAACGGATCTGTCCCAGGCTTGGCTAACGTCACCGTTTTAGCATTACAATCCAAGATCACAAATTGTGGAGAAAGCCAAGTCATACCCAGAATTACATCAAAATCAACCATTTCTAAGATAACCAAATCTACATAAGTGTTGCTCCCCACAAAAGTCACCAAACAAGACCTATATACCTTTTCAACTACCACAGACTCACCCACCGGAGTAGAAACACGAATAGGCATGTCAAGTAATTCACAAGGTAAATTTAGACCATTAGCAAATGAAGAAGATACATAAGAAAACGTGGATCCAGGATCAAACAATACATAAGCCATGCAATCACAAACCGAAAGGTTACCTGTGATGACAGCATCAGATGTCTCCGCTTCAGATCTCCCAGGGAAAGCATAACAATGGGCCCTTTCGTTTGTCTGCCCGTTGCCCCTACCATGTTGTGATGTAGTGGCTCCAGGTTGCCCATCACCTCGGCCGTTTTGGTGACCACCATTACCTCGACCACCACGTCCTCCAGAATAACGGCCTCTACCATGACCACCTCTACCTCTAGCTATTGGGGGTCTATAACTTTGTTTGGGACAACTCTTGCTAATATGCCCAATCTCCGCACATCCATAACACGCTGTGGAGTCAAGCATAGGTCTCTCGGAGAAGTGTTGACCGATCTGGTGGTCCCCAACTACACCAGTAGTGAAGACTGAATTGGTCGGACTGAGTAACTTCCCGAACCCTGTCCTCTAGTGTAAGAACCATTAAACTCACCTCCTTGTCGAAAGCTTTTTGATGTCGATGTTGTGGTGAAGTCGTCTGGCTTCACTCCTTCCACTTCTATCACAAAGTCTACCACCTCTTGGAAGGATTTTGCCGTTGCCGCTATCTGCAAGGCCGAAATCCGCAATTCTGACCTCAACCCCTTCACAAACCGGCGAATCCGCTCTTGGGGACTGAAACAGAGTTGAGTGGCATACCTGGATAATGCACGGAACTTAGCCTCATATGCATTAACTGACATTCTACCTTGCTCTAGACTCAAGAACTCATCTCTTTTTCTATCTCTCAAGGTCCTTGGGATATACTTCTCCATAAACAAGTAGAGAATGATGCCCAAGTCATAGGTGGTGCCTCTGTTGGTTGACACTCAACATGTGACCGCCACCACATTTTGGCGTTCCCTTGATGCTGATAACTCACGAACTCAACACCGAACCGTTCTACTATACCCATTTTGTGTAGTAGCTCATGACAGTCAACTAGAAAATCGTAGGCATCCTCAGATTCAACACCCTTGAAGACTGGAGGTTTCAATTTCAAGAACTTACTGAAAAGCTCATGTTGATCATTTGTCATGATAGGCCCTGTAGTCAATCGAGGAAAAGTGCCTATATCTAATGAGGCATCCATGCGGGGAGCCCCAGCAGCGGCATGTCGTACTTCTGAAACCGGAGGTGTTGGTGCAGAAACCACTGGAGGTGCCTGACCCTGATCAGATAACCCGCTAAGATAAGCAAGAACCTGATTGATCATCTCTGGGGTAGGTTGGGGTGGCAATTCCTCATTTTGCAATTGTTCATTCTCCCCTTTCTCACCCTCTCTTACTACCTCCTCAGTCGGTGGAGGAGTCACCGCCCTAGCATCAGATGGACTAGGTGCTTGTCCTCTTCCTCTAGAGGACGTCCTCCCACGACCTCTACCACGGCCTCTCGCCACTACTCCTCTTCGAGCTACAGCCCCAGTGGCTGGCTCAAACGTTTCTTGTCTTGCCGGTGTTGGTGTTGGTGCAGTCGTTGCTCTAGTTCTAACCATCTGCGAAATAGAGTGAAGATGGTCAGATACCAATTTGTATCACCTAGATACCAATTGGACCCAAGTAATAGCACGAAAGAAAGAATGAAAGAATGGAATTTTCCTAAAGTCTTATAGCCTCTCAAAGAAAAGTAAAGGCGTCCCCCTACCGTTCCTTAAGACTCTACTAGACTCGTTCTTGTGTGATGAGACCAACGAACCTAATGCTTTGATACCAAGTTTGTCACGACCCAAAACCGAGCCGCGACTGGCACTCACACTTACCCTCCTATGTGAGCGAACCAACCAATCTAACCCTTAACATTTCAACGTATATCAACAGAAAGTAATGCGGAAGACTTAAACTCATTAATAAAAACGATTCAAAACTATTATTATCATCCCCAAAATCTGGAAGTCATCACCACAAGAACATCTACCTTTAAATTACTAAACTAAGAGTATCTAAGAAAGCAAAAACAAGTAAAACCTAGTCCATGCCGGAAGTTCAAGGCATCAAGACTTGAAGAAGAAGACCCAGTCCAAGCTAGAAGCATTAGCTCACCCTGAATATCCGGTATGAGGACGACTGGCTAGAATCACTGCTGAGTTGAAGATGACGGAACGCTTGTCAGACTCCACAAATAACAAGAAGAAAACATAAAAGTAGGGTCAAGACAAACCACGGCAATCGAGTAGATATCATCGGCCAACCCAAAATAGAGAACAGTATATATCAAGTAATATCATAAATCAACTATAAAACTCAACATGTGGCAACAACAAGTACTATAATCATCAATAAGTACCATCAAGTTCATCCATGAGGGCTCAAGCCTCAATACCATACTCATTTGGGAATTAAGTTTATTAAGTTGAGTATATTATCATCTTTCAAGTTTCATTATCTTTCTTCCTCTTGTGTCGGTACGTGACACTCCGATCCCCTACTACTATGTGTCTGCACGCGACACTCCGATCCTAATTCTACGCGTGTCTAACGTGACACTCCGATCCACTAATACTATGTGTCAGATCGTGACACTCCGATCCACTAATACTATGTGTCGGAACGTGACACTCCGATCCACTAATACTATGTGTCGGAACGTGACACTCCGATCCACTAATACTATGTGTCGGAACGTGACACTCCGATCCACTAATACTATGTGTCAGAACGTGACACTCCGATCCCCTAATACTATGTGTCGGAACGTGACACTCCGATCCACTAATACTATGTGTCGGAACGTGACACTCCGATCCACTAATCTCATTCTATCAATTCATCAAGCCTTCTCTATATCAAGGCGTCATCAATCCCATTACTTTAATTCATCAAGCCTTCTTTTATACCAAGGCATCATCATTGATAACGTAGATTAAAGTTTCTTTTCAAGATTTGGGATTCAATAGTTTCATCATGCTTATCTTATCACAATCACATAATCATATTCATGCAAGCATACAATTAAGCATATAGACAGGTTTACAATACTACCAATACATATCATTCGCTGTTAAGAGTCTACTACGAATAGCATGAAAACCATAACCTACCTCCACCGAAGAATTGAAATCAAGCAAGTTAATCCTCAAAGCTTGGTGTTTTCCTCTTCTCTCGATCGTTTCTCTCTCTCCCTTCTTGTTCTTTCTATTTTCTTATTCAAACCCTCTTTCTTTTACCCTAATTAGTATATAATTAAGAATAAAAGATGGCAATAATAACCCACTAATTAACTTAAGGTTACCTCTTTTAACCCCCAAGAATTTGAGTTATTAATATAAATCCACGAAATATATAATTATAGCAGGAATAGTCCAAAACGCCCCTTTAAAATTTAACCGTAAACTGACTCAACCGGGATTACGCGATGCAGACGCGGCCGTCGTGCTGTGACGGGCCATCGTACTCGCGACGGTCCGTCTGCTGTCCGTCACATGCTACGTAAACTTCGATTTTAAGTGAATGGCTCGTGACGGGCCGTCGAGCCCGCGACGGTCCGTCACGCCACTCCGCCACGAAGTTCGTGAGAGTCGATTTTCAGTACCCAATTTCAGAATTTCTAAGTGTTTTGAAACGAGACCCTGCGACGGTCCGTCGTGCCCATGACGGTCCGTCGTGGGGTCCGTCGCCTCAGCCTGTTTTTCCAGAAATAAAATCTGCTGCTCAAAACGACTAAACAGGTCGTTACAATACTAGCTTTATTTCCTTTTTCTTTATATTTTCCACTTTGGTAGGCACATATTTTTTCTTCTTGGTTAGGACTATATTTATGAGGTCTAGCTTTTGATATTGCTCCCCATCCTTCTAAACTGCCATCTGTTTTGATAATTAAATAATCTGATTCAAATGCATATTAAGATCCAGAATGTTTCTTATTTTATCCTTTATTTTTTGTACTAATTTTATATCTTCTATATTAAAATTCTTTGTCCCTTTCTTCCTGTCTTAGAATATAATGGTCCTGCAAGTTTTTCTAAATCTTTAATAAATGGTTTGACATAGTTTATTATTCCTAAAAAATTTTGTACGTCTTTAAAACTATTTAATTTATCTGGCATATCTAAGGCTTTTTTGGCTATATGAGGTTGTAGTTCTCTGAATATAATTCCTAAAAAATTTATGTAATTTTTACATAATTCCATTTTCTTTTTACTAATTATTATCCCATTATTAACAAATAACCTAAACAACATTTGTAAATGTCCTAAATGTTCTTTTATATCCTTACTGACTACTAATATATCATCTACGTATACTAAGACAAACCTTTTGTATTCTCCAAATATTTTATCCATTTTTCTTTGAAAAATTGGAGACGCAGTTTTTAAACCAAATGGCATGACTAACCATTCAAAATGTCCTTCTCGACATGTAAAGGTTGTCCATTCAATACTATCCGGATGCATTTTTATCTGCCAATATCCTGATTTACAATGAAACTTACTAAATATTCTTTTTCCTTGTATTCTATTTATTAGTTCTATTTTATCTGGTAATTTATATCCGTCTGTTTTAATGTTATCGTTTAGTCTTTTATAATTTATTACCATTTTAGCTTTTCCTCTTACTATTTCATTATGATTTCTTACCATAAATGTTGTCGATCTATGTTTTGAGGTTGATCTTTTTATTACTCCTAATTCTAATAGTTCTTTAATTTGTATACTAAAATATTCCAGATCTTGATTAGTTGCTTCTATCGAAGCAGTTTTTATTATATATTCGGGGTTTATAATGTCTAGTTTACACACAATTTTGTTATTTTCCCAATGTTTTAAGGGCTTTTCGCCTATTGTTTCTATTTGATCTAGAATTTTTATAATATTATCTAAGTCTTGTTGGTTTTTTATATGTCCTATTTTCTGAATTTCTGTTTTAAAATTATATAATTTTGTTGCTATTTCTATTAAGACATAATTTTTGTCTAAATTATCCAAATCTTCTAACTTCTATTTCTGATAAATTTTCAGATATTATATTACAACCTATTTTACTACATGTTGAATTATTTTTCCAATTATCGCAATATTTTTCTTTTGATTTATGTCTTATTTTAGTTTTAGGTTTACTAGTTAAAACCGATGTATGAGTGACACTTTTTAGAAAAATTATTCCATCACTTGTTATAATAGTGTCTCCTTTATTATGTAATATAAAATCTAGTCCTAATACAAAATCTCCACTTATATTCAAGTCTCTTACCCATATTTTATCCATTTTATAAGTAGGTTTATAGAATTCTGAACATGTGTTTAAAAAACTAACATGTGCTTTATCTATATAGTGTCTATATATGTTATGTTTTTCGTCCATTTGCATGGCCGCGAGCCGTTTTGCTAAGGTTTTTATTAGTTCTGGAGGTACTATTTTCTTATTGAGGATGCTATTAGTACATCCCGAATCTACTAATGCTAAGGTTTCTATTTCGTATTCTCCTAATTGAAGTCTTGTTAATACTTTAAAATTATTTTTTTTTATCTTCATTGCATATTAAGGTGTTAAATTCTTCACTCATTAATTCTTGATTGTCTATTGATGATCGTGATTCAATATGTTTTCCCTTTTCTAATGTTATTATTATGTCTTCTAATTCTTTTACTTTTGTTTCTAAACTTAATACTTTAAGGTTTATTAAAGGTTCATTTATATATATTTCTTTTTTATTTTGGATTATTAGTCCTAGTTGGTTCTCTATGCAAGCTATGCATCCTTCTTTAAAACATTTATTACATTTAGCACTTTTATTTTTGCTAGGATACCATTTGCACCAACAACATGGGTTACTATCTAAACCTGTGTCCTTTTCAAAATTATGTTCGCATTCTATTATGTTCATAAAATTAACTTGTAAATCTTCTAAATTCAGGTCTTCTAGTTCTATTTCATTAATTAGTTCTTCTCCTTCTGAATTGGAGGAGCTCTCTTCTTTAGTTTGTTCTTCTACATTGATACTTACTACAGAGTAATACTCTCATTATCTGACATATATTCGTCTACATTTAATAATGTTTCATTAAATTCTTCTACTAGTTGAGCATTTCTAGTTTTTGTGTTATATCTTTTAGGACAAGTATTTGTCAAATGTTCTATACTTCCGCATGTGAAACATTCTAACTTATTTTTATAGTTTCTATCCGTTCTGTGTTTTCTAACATGTATATCTCTATTTAGATATGATTTTCTAGCCGAAGATTTTCTAAGAAAGTATCATTTCTTACTATATCTTTTATTATATTGTGGTTTATATTTTTTAAACTTTTTATTTTATATTGGTCTTTATCATAGTTTTGAGCAGTGTATATTACATCTTTACAAAAATTCATCTCTTTTTTTTAACTGTTTTTGTATTTGTAGGTGCGTGCACTTTTCTTGTAGTATTTCCATTATATGTTGTATCCTATGTCCTATTGACCATTTAGCCTGAGGATTTTGTAATACTCCTTCTCGTTTACTCCATTTGTTTTCTATTTCTCTTCCCAAAGCTCCAGACAATTTACTAAATAACTTTTTTCCTAGATCTTGATCGAAAGCATTATCACTAATTGTACAGTAGTAAAAATAATCATTTAAAAATTTCTTTATATGGTACCAGTTACTTATACTCAACTGTTCTAATTTTATTATCGCATTTCTTTGTAGTGTTACTAATCCACTATTAGGGTCTTCTCCTGTTATTAGTGTATGAATTTTATTTGTAAAGTTATATGGATTTGGTCCTAATGATACCAAATATTGGAACTCTTGTGGGAATTCTACATAATAGGCTTCCCATAATGCTTTAGTGGATTCTCCTAAAAAGGTTTCTAAATACTTATACATAGTTTCTGCATCTGTTTCAGTATAATTTTTTATGAAATCTGGTACAACAATTCTTTTCCATAAATCTATTACTGAATTCCATCTTTGTGGATCATGTGCTGCTATATTTAATATTTTTCCTTTACTTCATCCTTCCTGTAGTATTATTGGTTCTTCTATAGGCATTCTTTTTCCTATTGGTTTTAGATTTGCTGGGGGAACATCACCCTGTCTATACACTCTTCTACGTGGTATATTTTCAGTACTATCGTCTGCAGTATATCCTTGTTCTGTTGTTCTTTGGAATGGGCTACTTGAGCTTGCCGACTCCATTAATTTTTTTTTTGTATAATTATAGATTTTAACTTAGTTGTCTCGCTAGCACTTTCTTGTATTTCTTTTATTATATTATTAGCTTTTTCTAATTTTTCTTGTAATATTTTTTCTAATCTATAGCCTCTATTATCTGTCCTGAATTCACATATTTTAAAATGAGATGTTAATTTTTCTAAGTCAAAATTTCCTAATTTACATCCTTTACGTTTAAACAGTTTATTTATGTTGTTGTAACTTATCTCTTTTGTTCTTTCTATTACTTGGTCTACTGCAAATTCTTCTTCTAATATTACCTCAATGTTCATTCCTTCTAATGGTACTTCCTCTGCGACCTTTGTTCTTCTATATCTCTCTGAGTTACATAGTTAAAATCTGTAAATCAGGAATTAAACTTTCTCTTTTCTTAAAATCATCTAATTTCCAATCTAATCCCGCGTATTCTTCAGGATTTATCTTTATAGGTTTTACTAGTTTTATTCCTTTATTTCCCATTACTTCTACTACATCTTTTATTTGTAATTTAAATCTAGTATTACTGTTGTCTGTTATTTTTCCTAAAAATCATATACACATTAGTAGGTTTTTTCCATTTTGCATTTCTTCATATCCTTTAGTTTGTAATCCTATTTTAATATGTTTTTCAAATTCTTTTAAATTCATCATGAAGTCTGGACTTATATAAAATATTCCTCCATTATTTGTCATATCTACCTCAGTTAATTCAATAATTGATTTTCTTAGGTCTGACCATCTGTCATCATATATTACAATTAATATCTTTGTTCCTAATTTTTTCTAGTTAACCCTTTATCACCTATTATTATTAAACCCATATGCATTAAGTCTTTTCTTACTTTATTTAGTTCTATTGGTAATTTGTATTATATAAAACTTTAGGGTTTAATAATTTTAATTGATTTTGTTGAAAAAATTGTATATCTTTATCCACATCTATTATTTCATCTAATTGTTGATTGTTTTCTTCTTTACTTCTTTTATTTAATATTCTTGATATAAATTATTACCTGTGCTATTTCGGAAGTAGTTTGGTCTAGGTCTTTCTAATCCTTCTTCGTTTCTTGATCTAGCTGAAAAAATATCCATTTCTTTTGTTTCTTTATTGTTTTTTCTTTTTGTGGAGTGATTTCTATTTTAGTTAATTTTTCTATTAATTCCTCTACCTCTGTTATATTTTTACTTTCTCTTTTTTCTTTGAATTTTTTTTATCTATTTTGTTATTTATTTGTAATAATAGTGTTATTATTATATTATTTTGTTTTAGATAACTTGATCTGATTTTGAAGATGGATTAAAATCTTTGTAATCTGTAGGAAGAGTTATTCTTTTTTCTATTAACATAGTAGCTTCTTTATGTGTCTCAGTTATCTACTAAGTCTATCATGAAAGAACTATTTCTTTTAATAATGCTAATTCTGTTTTAGTCTCTTGTATTTTTATAATTAATGTATTATTAACTTCTTCTTTTTGTTTGTTTTTTAGTTCTCTTAATTTTTATTTAATTCAATTCCTTGTTCGTTAATATAATCTAAATTACTCTTTATTTTTTAAGAAAAAACTGTTTTTGTTTATTTTGAGTTTCTTCTTGTTCACCTAGTAATGTTATAATTTTATTATTATGTTCTCTAATTTTTTCGCTAAAATTTATTATAAAGTCTATTAGGATATTATATTGAGAGTCTTCTGTAGTGTGTAAGCAGTGTCCTCCACTTTCAAAATTACACTTTATTACACTATCGTCTTTTAGCCTTTTAAATTTCTTTTCTATATTTATCTGTAAATCTAAATATTCTAGGTTTTTTAGAGAAGTTATTTTTATTATATTCTATCCTAAAGTTGTTATTTTACACTGTTCCCTATGGTCTTTTATTCTTTTAGTAAAAATGTAAATTTTATCTCTGATTTCAAGTAATTCCCACTTTAAAGCACTTATATATTCTTCGTTTATATTTCTTTGGAAATAAAAAATTTCTGGTGTATATAATTGATTCTCGTATATATTTAAGTACTATTATATATTTTTCTATTTTTTGTAATCTTTGTTTTTCTTCTAGTTCTCTATATAAATATCAATAATTTATTCTTATACTTCTAGTAAAAGGATGTTTTCTCATAAAACTTGTAGCCTCTAATCTGGATATTTTTTTATCTAAGGTGTCTTAATAGCTTGTATTCTAATTTTTTAATTAAAAATAATAGATTATTTAGTTTTTGACTATTATTTAATTTTATTTCTTCTAAATATTTTGTATATTCAAGATATAAACCTAATAATTCTTGTTTAACCTTACGATATTCTTTAATTTTTTTATGGGGCCTTCTCATATATGTTTATCCTATAGGGCTATTGTAAAAAAAACTATTTTTAAAATATTTTATTTGTGCTATAGTCTCTCTAACTGGTAGATGTGAATAACCAGGAGGTACTATTGATTTATGCTTCAATGCAACAACCAAGCTAAGTGAAATGATATCTACTACATGCTACAACGACTACAAGTAACAAATGTATTTAAAGAAAAAACAAACCTAGAAACTAGTGAATCCTATTATACGTATCGCAAAATCGGATATATGTAAAAGGAGTCCGAAACTTAAAGGGTACAAAATATTAACAAAAAATCGAAAACCGTAAAATCGCTGCAGGTGCAGCGACTTACTTCACCTGAAAAAGTAAAATCGCTGCTGAGGCAACGATTTTGTAAAAAAAAAAAAATTAATAAAAAAATGAAATTGCTGCCTAAGCAGCGATTTCAACATTTTGCTTCTTACAAATTGCTACCTTGGCAGCGATCTCATTTAATTTTTTAATTATATATTTTTTTTAAAAAAAAATAAGGTATATTGCTGCCACTGTAGCGATTTTTAAAAAAAATTAAAATTAAAATCTCTGCCTAGGCAGCGATTTATAAAAAAAATAATTTTTTTATGATATAAATCTCTGCACTGGCAGCGATTTATTTTTTTAAAAAAAAAATTCTTTTATAAATCGCTGCCTTGGCAGCGATTTATTTTATAGATTTTTTTTTATTATTAAATCGCTGCAGGAAGCTATTTTTTAAAAAAAAATGTTAAAACAACGATTTTATATTTTAAAAAAAATTATAATATTTTTTAAAATTTAAATCTATAACTTATAAGAAAATATACATTATTTTAAAAAAATTAAAAATAAGTAAAGTAATAAATATTTTCTTTCTAAAAAAAGATATTATATTGAATTTAAATTTAAATAATATTTGAATTCAAATAATTAATTTTTTTAAATAAAAAATTAAAGGCAGCAAACTTATTGAATTTTTTTGTTTAAAACAAATATATATATATATATATATATATATATATATATATATATATATATATATATATATATATATATATATATATATATATATGTGATTAGTTCAACTATTTACAATAAAAACAAATTTTTACTATTCTCATGTGATCATCTTTAACTTTATATATATATATATATATATATATATATATATATATATATATATATATATATATATATATATATATATATATATATATATATAAAGTTAAAGATGATCACATGAGAATAGTAAAAAATTTGTTTTTATTGTAAATAGTTGAACGAAGTGGTCACATGTAAATAGTACTAATATACTTTCAATGCTATAAATTGGACTCTTATACTTCATATTCATATTACTTTCAATCTTCCAATCTACCAATAATCTTAGGTAAACAAAGTCATTTGAATATTATGGGAGAGTCTAGCCAAAATTTCAGTCTTTTTAATTTTTTCTCATCGGATTCAACTAATAGGTAAATAAAGTAATGTTTTCTTATTTCTTAAAAACTATTTTTCTTATATGTAATATATTTATAAGATTATTATTATAGGTATGATCAAATTCAAATGCTGTGAATTATTGTACACAAATTGTAAATAATAATGTTATGGGTGATGAACGAGTTGGTGAGTTGCACAATGATGAACCTTCCGAGCATGAATTAACAGACAGTGATGATATGTATGACGGCGATGATGATAATGTGGATAATGCACCTAATGCATCCGTTGAAGATCAAAGTATTAATTATCATTCTACAGCGATTCCATACTTAGATCACACTGACGAAAATGCAGAAGATTTTATCTACACGAGAGATGACGGTTCCATTCGAACGGCACTTTGGAATTCAAACAATCCTAAACATATCCAGTCAGGTTCGATTGTTGAAAACTAAATATTATATAGTTGTTTATTTATTTATTTATTTATTTCATGTTGATTAATTTAATTTCTATATGCAACTAGGTACGTAATTTATGAATAAGATGCAAATGAAATCTGCAGTAAGAGCATATAGTCTTGCTATTCTTTGTGATCAATCCAAAAGTAAAAGTTGGAAAGTTATTTGCAAGCGTCATGAGTTAGGGTGTGATTGGATGATTCGGTTTAGAGAGATTTCAAGCGGTATGTGGAAGACAGGCAAAATGATTGAACCGCATACTTGTCTTATAGATAACTATAAGAAGGATCATTTCAATTTGAATGATAACATGATTGCCACTTCATTAATACCATATGTTATGCAATATCCGGACATAAATATTAAGATGATCCGTGAAATTATCAAAGGAAACTCCTAGTTATAGAAAAGCACAAAAAGGTCGAAGAAAAGCATTTCGAATGGTTTATGGTGATTTTGAAAGTTCATTTAAGGCATTACCTCGATACATGGTTGCAATACAATTATTCAATCCATACACTATTATTGAGTGGGAGCATCATTCTACAACAATGCAAGGTGAGCAAATTTTTAAATTTCTTTTTTGGGCTTTTAAACAGAGCATTGATGGTTTCAAAAGTTGTAGGCCGGTCATTTCTATCGACGGCACACATCTTTATGGTTTGTATGATATCAAATTGTTAATTGCAGTTGAAATTGATGCGGATGGAAATATTTTTCCACTTGCATATGCTTTAGTTGCACGTGAGAGTTTTGAGTCTTGGTCATGGTTTCTCAAGTTATTATGGACACATGTAGTTTGTGAACAACAAGGAATTGGTCTTATCTCTGACCGTCATCAAGGAATCTTGCAGTGCGTTCAATCTTATGATTGGTTGAGTCCACCCAACACATATCATAGATTTTGTGTTCGACACTTAAAAGCAAATTTTAATAAAAAAATTTGTAAATAGTGAATTCAAAATCTAACGTGATTGGCTGCTACTGAGCATCAGGAGAAAAAGTTTATGCAACGGATGCAACAAATCAAAACATTGTCTCCTGCAGCATATGAATGGTTAAATGAATTTTCTTTGGAAAAATGGACAATGTATAAGGATGGTGGTCGTAGAAGGGGTGTCATGACGACAAATGTGTCTGAGTCATATAATGGTTTATTGAAAAAAGCTCGGGGGCTTCCTGTGACTGCCATCGTTGGAATGACGTTCAAAGCTCTCGTTGATCGTTTTGTCGAAAGAAACAATCTTGCAATTGCATTACTTCAAAGTAATATGCCATGGCCTCTTGCAATAGATAAAAAATTTAATGATTATTATCAAAGAGCTCAAGGGCACACAGATATGATGACTTACAACACATGTGATGGAGCTTTTGAAATTCTTACTTTTGCTCATGATGGTAAAGGTGGAAATGTCCACAAGGTACTGCAAAAGGTAAGAAATGTTCTTGTGGAAAATGGAGAAACTATCATATGCCTTGTTCGCATGCCATCAAATTTTGTGGACTTCGCGGAATCGAGCCAAAATCTTATGTAAGTAAATTCTACAGTGCAAAATATTACAAACGAACATATAGTGAGACATTTAATCTAGTGGTGATGAAATGTATTGGCCACCAGCTCCTTTTAATTTAATTGAAAATACTGAATATTTGCGGACAAGTGGTACGCAAGGAAGAAGCCGACTTAAGAATGATATGGATATAGCTCCGGCTCGCATGACTAGAAAATGTAGTGTTTGTAAGGAGACAGGTCACACAAAGGCACGATGTCCTACTCGATTTTAAATATTTTTGTTTATGTTTTTAAGGTTAATGTGTTTTTATTATCTTGTTATTAATATTATGATATATCTTTTATATTTATTTGTTGACATGAATTTAATTTGTCTTTTGCATTTTAAATATTGTACGTATAATATCTTTACATTATTATTATATTATTGATTTGAACTCTATTAAAAAATAATGATTTGACCTAATATAAAAAGTATTGATTTGATCTAACATAAAAAGTATTGATTTGACCTACGACATAAAGAAAATTAAATCCTGCAAACTTGTTCAAACATAAAAAAATGTTGACATAAAAAGTATTGATTTGACCTATGATATATCTTTTATATTTATTTTTTGACATAAATTTAATTTGTCTTGTGCATTTTAAATATTGTACGTATAATATCTTTACATTATTATTATATTATTGATTTGAACTCTTCTAAAAAATAATGATTTGACCTAATATAAAAAGTCTTGATTTGACCTAACATAAAAAGTATTGATTTGACCTATGACATAAAGAAAATTAAATCCTGCAAACTTGTTCAAACATAAAAAAAAAAGGGGACGAATCTCATTACTTTGTTCAAACTTGCACGAAACAACAAAATTTACATATCTCAAAATTCGAATCTTCAGCCTTTTAGAATAAAGGTGCATAAAAAAAATTATTCTTCTGAATCCGAATCTTCTACATCTTCATTTTCATATTCATTTTCATCTTCATTTTCAAAATCTTCCTCATTTTGGTAGTGATTGTCTGTTCCACATCTAGTTTATTTGTGTAGCCTAGATGTTCTCCGAGGTGGATTTTGTCTATTAAGAACTAAATTTTGTGAAGCCCCAGCATTAAATCTTGAATCATCGAACACAGTTACCTATAATACAATATAACATAATATAATCAAATAAACATGCAATAAAAATAAAAAAAATTATAAAAAGTTAAAAAAATTGTATGAAAATTATTATACTTACATTCGAAAAATTCAATCTTCCACTAAATGGAGAATTATGTATAGGAAATTCACGCATACCATGTTGAAGACCATATTGAGATCCACTAAATTACGCAAACCCAGATATTGGAACCTGTGGAGTTACAAAACCAACTGTTTGCTGACTAGAAAAATTAACATTAGTGTTAGAGGGCCCTGCAGAAAAAAATCAAACGTGGGATAATAAGGCTCGGGAGTCGCCACATTAGTGTTAGAGGGCCCTGCAGAAAAATCAACTATTTCACCAGCGGTCCTTCTACCTCGACGAGCACCCTCTCTCGGTGTTGTCTGTCGTGATCGGTGAGATACTTGTACTGGTGGTGGTTCATCGTATTGAGTGGGAGGATTGTAATCAGGATCAAAGCTCAATCGCGTTCCTTCAAAGGCCGCATTCATTGACTCCATTGAAATACGAGCGACTTCCTCTGCATATTGTCTCATTTCATTAGATTGATTTTCATCATTTTCAATCATCCGAGCTCGACGATACTGCATTTCATGACCCCTAGCCTATAATGAATAAACAAATATTAATAACAAAAAAATTATTAAAGATTGACATAATAATTTAAAATTTACATAATATACATACTTATGTCTCATGACCTCCTGCCATGTGTTGATACCCTTTTTGTACAACATGTTGTGGATTTCCAATTACCATGCGGGTATGCCTCATGTACCAACGAAAGTAATCTGTTTGATCACTTACAAATGGAGGTCGAAATATATGATTTTGACGTTGTTCCCATAAACATTGTGTGTAGTTAAATGCATCTATATCTTCTTGTTTTATTTTGGATCGTTTATCACGCTTAAAATGATATTCAGAAAATTGGGTACCCGGTCCTGGAATATGTTGTAAATAACCGAACTGTCTCACAACACGATCAACCATGTGCCACTCACGATAACTTCCATAAATCAGTGGCACATGTGCCATCCAGACACGTTGTCCTGACCGACACCACTCAGGCAATCCATTAATAACATCTTCCGAATAAGGCTGCCAAATAAACTATAAAAAATAATTAAGTAAGATAATTATAAAAACAACATTAGCAGAAAAAAAATATTTACGTGAAAATGAACAATCTTACAAAATAATTTTTTGTACCATTGTGTCATTTAAAGATCTACCAAATATATTATTATTTAAAATAAAATAAACTATGAATAGTTTAAGATACTAATAATATTAAATACCTATTCATCAGTTAGATTATCTAGTACAACCCTAATCACACCTATTACAGTTCGTGCCTCATTTTGATGATTTCTACGTCGCGTCCATTTACGTGCAAGCGCAGTTGAAGACTCAAGTTGATTGGTTCTTAGAGGCTTTGGCAATGGTTGCAGGGGAATAATTCTTTCCCATGCTCAAATCTACAATAAATAAATTCACCATTACTTATAATGCACTTAAATTTAAAAGTGCATATTACTTGTATATAAAAAATATTTAATTAAAAAATATGTATACCTGCACTAAAGAGAGAAATCCACAAACTTCATTTGATTTTTTCATTGACGCACGGCATAAACAATTATACAAATATGATAATGCGGCCGATCCCCATGCTTGAGTTGACATTAAATCTAAATTTCTCATGTCAATCAAAATGTCCAAATTAATCTTATTATTAGATTTATCCAAAAATATTGATCCACCACATAACCATAATAAATATAATCTAAATCTTTGTTGAACTTCATGCTCAGTTGAGTTATCATTAACAACTTCCAAACCTTCGATATACTCAATCAATTTATATGTTAACAATCTACTAACACCAGAAAAATAACTAGTATCGGGTAACCATCCTGTTAATTGAAAAATCATTTCTTGTCTATCTATAATCCCTAAAGAATCAGCTCCATTTAAAATTATAGGACTACCATCTACTACCATTCCGAATAAAATTTCAATATCTTGTAAAGTTATGGTAGCCTCGCCAGTTCGCATGTGAAAAGTATGAGTTTTCGGACGCCACCTTTCGATTAAAGCAGAAATTAATCCGGAGTCACACGGCACACATCCAACATCAAGAATTCCTTTAAATCTACAATTTTCAAAATATTGAAGGATGCGAGAATGTAATAGATGATATTTTAAATGTTGCCAAAATTCAATATCACCACGACGCGTATATAAGCAAGACCTCTCTTCTTTTATGCTACCATTCCAAATTCCTTTGGAACGATGATGAACTTGAATTTTTAATACATCATGCTCTACTGGACCAGGATGTACGTATAAATTTGACGGATGCATATCTATACACAAAAAATAAAAAGAAATATTAACATTAATATAAGTATCAAACGATTGAATTTATCAACAATATCATATAAAAGTATAAAATTAATTAAAATAAATTAAAGATAAAATAAATTTAAACTAACCTTATAAAGAAAATGCTTTTAAAAACTTTAGAAAATTTGAAGAATAACAAGAATTTTAAGATTGTTGGAAGATTGAAAGTAGATTGGAAGATTGAAAGATTGAAAGTAGATTGGAGGATTGAAAGTAATATGAATATGAAGGATAAGAGTCCAATTTATAGCATTGAAAGTATATTAGTACTATTTACATGTGACCACTTTGTTCAACTATTTACAATAAAAATAATTTTTTTACTATCTCATGTGATCATCTTTAACTTTATATATATATATATATATATATATATATATATATATATATATATATATATATATATATATATATATATATATATATATATATATATATATATATATATATATATATATGTATGTATATATATATATATATATATGTATGTATGTATATATATATATATATATATATATATATATATATATATATATATATATATATATATATATATATATATATATATATATATATATATATATATATATATATATATATATATATATATATATATATATATATATATATATATATACATACATACATATATATATATATATATATATATATATATATATACATACATACATACATATATATATATATATATATATATATATACATACATACATACATATATATATATATATATATATATATATATATATATATATATATATATATATATATATATATATATATATATATATATATCATTTTGTTTTCAAAAAAAAATTCAATAATTTTGCTGCCTTTAATTTTTTATTTAAAAAAATTAATTATTTGAATTCAAATATTATTTAAATTCAAATTCAATATAATATCTTTTTTTATAAAGAAAATATATTTATTACTTTACTTATTTTTAATTTTTTTAAAATAATGTATATTTTCTTATAAGTTATATATTTAAATTTTAAAAAATATTATAAATTTTTTTTTATATAAAATCGCTGTTTTAATATTTTTTTAAAATTTTTTTTTTTTAAAAAATAGCTTCCTGCAGCGATTTAATAAAAAAAATTATATAAAATAAATCGCTGCTTGGGCAGCGATTTCATTTTTTTATTAAAAAATAGAAATTTTGCAAAATCGCTGCCTCAGCAGCGATTTTACTTTTTCAGGTGAGGTAAGTCGTTGCACCTGCAGCGATTTTACCGTTTTGATTAATTTAAAATTTTATATACCGTTTTGAAATTTTTGTTAATATTTTGTACCGTTTAAGTTTCGGACTCTATGTAAAAGAGATAATAGACCAGTGATCACACAAAAAATAAATAAGGACTCATATACTACTCTTAACAACCATGAAAACATGTCGAGACTAATTACTTAACATTATTCTTAAACGATTATCACTCCACCCTAATCATATTCACATTAAGTAACACAAATATATAATGAATGGGATTCTAATAAATAATGCACAAAAGAGGTCAAACGAGCTCAGGGACTTCACTAGTTAAAAATGTTGTTGTTGGATTCACAATGTACCATAGGTGGTCAAGAAAATCTGAATCTAACGGCTCACACATGTCACTCAAGGCAGTAAGACAAAAAAAAAAAAAAAAAAACTTCAAAAACAGAGAAAAACTAAACCATTCGAATGAAAAAGCAATCACACATACCATATCAGTTGATTTTGAAATCTTAGACCTATTTGAATACTAACATCACCTACTTGAATAATAACATCAGCAATTACAAACTAAACAAAGAACAATTGATACTTCAAGCCTGTGTAAACATCAAAAGGTAGATTCGACATTCAAAAAATAAATGAGGAAGGCAACGAAATAAACTCAAATTTGTGTAATACATCTTTTAAATAGAAGTTGAATTCATTTTGCAAATTGTTGGTTGATTTTTTACCATGTTATTACTCACTTAATTCATAATAGATACAAATTTAATTCAATCTATAGATCACTATGTTGTTTTCATTAGTAACTTGTTTAAATTCTTTATTAATTTACTCTTTTGATTCAACTTTAATATTATGTAATACATTTTTAATATAAGTTTAATTGATTTGCAAATTGTTATGATTGAATTACTTGCTTAATTCATAACGGATACAAGTTTAATTCAATATATTGATAACTCTCTCTTCTTTTCATTAGTTACTTGTTAAATCTCTTTCTTAATTCATTCTTCTGATTTAACTTTTTGTGTAAAACACTTTTAATACAATTTTAATTCATTTTGCAGTTTGTTGACTTGATTACTTGCTTAACTCGTTATAGATACAAGTTTAATTAAATCTATAGATTATTTTCCGGTCATTTCATTAGTTACTTTGTTTAAATACTTTCTTAATTTTTCTCTTTTGATTCAACTTCAATATTGTGTAATACAAGTTTAATTCATTTTGCAGTTTGTTATGATTGAATTATTTGTTCAATTCATAATAGATACAAGTTTAATTTGTCTATAGACCGCTCTCTGGTCTTTTCATTAGTTCGTTTATTAATTCTCTTTTTACAAATTCGACTTGTGTAATACATTTTTAATAATGTGCAAGAAAAATATGACTAATCTAGTTGTGTTGTTTTACTTCAATTAACGATGGGAGTCTAGCAACAAACATATTAAATATTTGGTAAATGGTGTGTTGATAAATATGGAATCAACATTTGTCACCCCCGTTTCTATATATGATTATTGCTCGATTCTTAGTAGACACATCAACAAGTAAGTTGAAATCAGACATAAAATTGGTGAAATGTCTTCTCCAATTTAAATTCATAATGAATAGGGCAAAAGTATATGTCAAAATCAAAAAGGAACAACGAGATATGTCAAGATACTTTTTATGTGTCACAACAACTGCATCAATGAATTTGGAGATTAATTCCGCCCTCGTTTCACTATCATGTCCAGACACTTTCAAAAAGTATGAGGGTTATACACAATTTGTACTTCTCTAATACATTTAATGATATTGGTGATGCAATAAGCTTAATTGACTTTGGATCATGTGAGGAATTTAATGAGCTAGAATAATTATAACCAGTAGACATCATTGTTAATATTAATCACTCTTTATTTGAGAAAGATCAAGTGTATGAGAATAAATATGTATTCATCCCTACACTAAAAAACATTCTAATTTTAAAAACATTTTCAATTCAAGACATCAAGCTCAACTAGGTAAGACCTAAATTCAAATTACTTTAAATTATAGATTGTATATTAATGTTTTTCCAACAATTATTTGTTACAGCACCTAGGAGAAAATTGTAGTTGGAGTTTACGAGCTTCAAGCTTGAAAATAATCTCAAATGTTCAAGATCAAGGATTTTGAAAGCGAACACACATTTGTTGCTACATAATTCACTATTGGAAAGAAAGCAACCAAAAGTGTTGTTGGGAGTATTATTATAGGTAAATGTGTTGAATCAGATGTTATTACACACCAAAATATATACAAAATGACATGTTAACTGAATATGGTGTGCGACTCACATATATGTAAGTTTGAAGAGCTAAAGAAGCAACTATTGAATTAGTCTGGGGTGATCCAATTCAATCATATGAAAAGTTAAAAACTACTTTCACATGCTAGAGACAACTTATCCTGGTTCTCATATAAGATTGCACAAATAAATTCAACAAAAAGATGTGCTTCCGTTGAACAACATTATCCTCTTTAAAAAAGAGGTATTCAACATAATTTTGAATCAATCAAACTAATAGATTTCAGAAAATTGAAGGTTAAACTAGCAACAACAAAAACAATAGAGTAGAGTTTATTTCCAAACTTTGCCACAAGATCTCATCTACATCATAGTTTACATGGTTCACAGACTATTATTTATTTATTTATGTTCACCTAATTTGAAAATAACTCACTTATTTCACATTTATCTATCCAATACCCACATATCACTAACTATTGAAAAACAATCAACAAGCCAATTGATCTTTGAAAGTAGATATTTCCTCAAATATTGGTAGTCTTCTTGATTTTGGAGGAGCCCATTCATTTATAAGATGTTCAAGCCCATTCATAAAGTCATCATCCAAATTTAGGCCTGGAAGATTTTGCAAAAATGGTGGTGGTTGTCTCGAGTCCAATTCCACTAGCAATTCCTCCACACGTTTCCTTGTTTTTGGATCTTCGGAACCCGCATAATTACCTCTCCAAACATTTTCAAGAATATTACGAGCCTCATCGTATCGAGCTTGCTTTATTAAACAATGGGTCAAATTACATGCCTTATTGCTGTCTGCATCAATTATTTGGGCTTTCTTATACACAACTTCTGCTGCCATAAAGTTCCCCTTTTGCGTATAGGCCCAGCCCAAATTCCCCTGTAACAATTGTACATTCTAATTACGAAAAATAGCAATAATTTATGTATTTACAAAATATAACGGAATATATTATATTTATGCACAAGCAGAATATAGTGTATATATGCCATTGTATTTTCATTATGTGACATTTTTTGTATTTTTTACATAATCCTTGTATCATCACTTGAAAATGTATGGCTTACTGAGACGAATATGTATATTGAAATATTAATTGGTTCGAGTGTACGTCTAAATGTAAAATATATATGCTGGCAAGATTAAGGGATTGGTTATGTATTAAGCCAATATCATAAGACTCATTAAATAATATAATAATAGTTGTGATTAATTACCAGAATTCTTGCTGTTTCTTGCCTAACAGAAACTTGAAACTTCTTGCCATGTGAACGAGCAGTTTTCGAAGGTTTACCATTGAAGACCTGCCCTTGGTATATTTGTCTCAACTTTTGTTTCAATAGTGCTATTTGTTCATCTACTTTTCCACATTTCTACATATATAATACATATAAATACAATAATTAATTAGTCCATGTATAGTGGGAGCAATATATATGTAATGAGAATATAATTAAATAATATATAAAAAAAAAATTTTATTAGTTTAAACTTTTAGATGAGATAGTCAATATGATATCTGAACACTTAAATTTCTAGATGTGATCGTCACACATGTATTTTGGTTAAAAATATAGGATGTGACAATGTAAGTGAAACACTTTATGTACCATCCAAAGTTGTACCACATTAGTGAAACGTTAAATTCCTCTTTTCCTATGTAATTTCCTTTCTTGGTTTTTACTGTCCAACTCCAATATCCAAAATTCAGCCCCAACTAATATTTTGGATTTTCATAGAGTATAGAATAAAAGTGATCTTCACTAAAAAAAAGAAATCAAGACTTTTATTAACTCATAGTACCACATCATTTGGTGGTTTCCCCCTATATAGTGATGACCAAAATAAGAAAGATTATGAAAAAATAATGTTTAGTATATTTATGAGCTAGTTATTGAAATTGAAAAATATTATATCAAATGAGACTTTGAAGGTTATTTTTTAAAATTTTATGAATTTGAACAATTATTACCTTATAATGTATGTAAGGCCGGAGCTAAGTGTTCGTTGACTATGAGTTTAGTCGAATTCAACAGTTGTAATATTTAAAAACACACACACACTCTCTGTATATAACTTCAAAATTTATAAATTTCAAATTTTGAAAAGTTATCGGGCTAAAAAAAGATGAAGAGGAATGGTAATTGATATATACCTTGAAGAGATCAAGAAGGACATTATCCAGGGATTGTTGAGCCTGTTTGGAGCAGAGACATCTAAAAGAATGAATAGCTTCAATAGCCTCTTCACTTCTATCAAGTTGTTTCATAACTATAGCCATATCTTTAAGGGCACTATCAACTCTATCTCCTCCATTTATCGCCTTCCAAAACCATACTATCGCCGCCTCTGGCTCCTTCTCAACTATCTGAAATACATGCATGCGTCCATATGTTTTGAATCGATTTTTACTTAGGTAAACAACATTATATGCTATTCTATTTAACTTTTCAATTAAGAGGGGATGAATTAATTGAAATTTGGGAAATTTACCTGAGCATATTTGGCCCTAACATAAGGTCCATCACCTGAAGGAACCTTATGAATAACATGAAACAACACTTCCTTCTTCATTATTTTCTCTTTATAAATGCAAATCTTTGTCACAAAAAGTTGTTAGATAGTATCAAATACTCTAATATATAAGATGAATATCAAAATTTGGAAGAGAAGATTCAGTTAAATTTGAAGATAGACAAATTCATGAATAGTGATGCATAAATGGTTGAACCTGGACGAATATCCGTCTCTATAACATAATACAAACATACATGCCCCACTTGCTTTTATTTTCCTTATCTTCTAATTCCTTTATTTTTATTTTTTTATTTTATATATATACACCATAGTGCTTGTAAGGGTGTCCTATTGAAAAATTCAAGCTTTACTAAGTACGCAACCGAGATGGTCTTCTTATCAAAATAACCTAACTAAACATTTAATAAAAACTTACGGTATCTAGTGTTTACTTTCTGGTTATATAAATTATATAATTTTAATTGGAACCAATATAACACGTCTACCGAAATAAAATACATACTCATCGGTTACTTATTCGTAAATAGTTTGTGAAAAGCTACAATTATACATATCTTGTTCACTTCCACATGTCATCAGCTTTTCATCTTCTTTACCAAATTGTCCCTTCAAGGAGTTATGAACCTGATCATGTTATGCAAAATAATTAACTTCACCAAAACATGGAAGGGGAGTTTTGGCATTTTATCCAGTCTATCTTCTACACTAATCTAGAGCGGGCGGTTTAAGCTCAATCCACCCCACCCTATCCCTACACTAGTAGGTAACAAAGGTAAAAAAAAAAAAAAAAAAATCAAAATCTCAGAAAAAGACAAAAGGGAAAAAAAAAAATAAGAATACATATAAAGCAACGATAAATACTAATAAGCAACCATTGTGAGAAATTGGCTACTTGACTTTGGCTTCATTTAAAGCAAATAGAGGATATAAGCCTTTCCACATTCCACGATGCTGAAAAACAATAAAATCACTGCATATGAAACAACAACCCACAATTTCATGCTTTTCTTTCTTTAGACCTACTTTGGACACAATAACTACTAAACCAAGGCATCTGTGCATAAACACAATGTGCCAATCCCGTACTAAGCCTGGTTGCCACCACCTTGAGGACGGAGGTCCATGCGTCCGCGTCCGCGTCCACGTCCACGGCCATAACCTCTGCCTCCTCCATATCCAGAGTCTGAGTTTATGTGTATAAAACAAGGTTCAACAGAAATACAATAGAAAAATTCTAAGGAATATCATAGTTTTAAAAGAATACAACAAAGTATCTGTGTAAGCAGTACAAAATGCAAACTCAAGGAAGTATACTTACCACGATCTTCCCATCCACCGCGGCCCCCACCTCGGCCCCAGTTTGAGTAACCACCATTTCCTCTGCCCCTGTTTGAGTAACCACCATTTTCCCCGCCCCAGTTTGAGTAACCACCATTTCCTTGGCCCCTGTTTGAGTAACCACCATTTTCTCCGCCCCTGTTTGAGTAACCACCATTTCGTTGGCCCCTGTTTGAGTAACCACCATTTTCTACGCCCCTGTTTGAGTAACCACCATTTCCTCGGCCCCTGTTTGAGTAACCACCATTTCCTCCGCCCCAGTTTGAGTAACCACCATTTTCTCCCCCCCAGTTTGAGTAACCACCATTTCCTCGGCCCCGGTTTGAGTAACCACCATTTCCTCGGCCCCTGTTTGAGTAACCACCATTTCCTCGGCCCCGGTTTGAGATACCACCATTTTCTCGACCCCGGTTTGAGTAACCATCATTTTCTCGACCCCAGTTTGAGTAATCACCATTTTCTATTAAAACAAAATTACCACATTTACATCATCAATACTTTAATGAGCACATTACTTCACCGAGATCTTAAGTAACAGAAGAATACCTTGATAGTTTCCATATCCACCTCTGCTCCAACCACGTCCCCTCCCTATACCACGACCTCGTCCTCGCCCATATGAATCTAAAATGAAGTTGTAGTGTATTCAAGATGTTACACAAGTTTCCACTTAAGTCGAGTTCAATTCTGCAAATCATTTTGTGTAGTGATTTTGCCTGGTGCCTCGTTACCTTCATTACCAGCATAATAGACTCCACGTGTTTGTCTTGGAGACTGTTGCTGCAGCTGGGGCTGGTAATTATTATACCGTGGCTTCATCTGTTCAACCTCAGAAGGAGCTTGATACCTATGAAAATGAAGTTGTATTTTGGGCCATGAAGAGTATAATCAGTTAAGACCACATATTTTCAGTGACAAAATACATTAACGACCATCAGAAAAACAATTCAAATAACGATCATTGAATAGTTAACAGGCTGCCATGTCAAACAACAGGAGCAGCATACATAAGAAGCAGACGAAGGCAGAGAGTTACCCAGGGGAATTTTTGTTCAGCTCTTGTGCTGACAACGTGATTGAAATCACTGAAACATGGCGGGTCTGCTCCACACTATATTGCAAAGAAAACCAATTTCCAGAAATTAGGACCACATGAATGCTAGTCATGCTTAGGAATACACACAGTGCGAGAAGAAAACATTATGAGAGTAAATCAGGGGTGAAGCTTACGGCAAAAGACCCTCTTCAATTGGCTCCCATACATCTGTTATGCTTACTGAGCTGATAGCAGTGTCTTGATGAAGTATAGGCACTCTTCTCTGCAAAAGATTAAGATCATTGAGTAGGAAAAAGAATAGAAGAAGTAGAGGAAGAAAGCCATCTAGACCAGAGAAAGCTACCTTGATGATCTCCGCTATAGCAACTGCTTTGCTAATTGCCTGACCCATTGCTTTCAAGACAATCTCTTTCCCATGCCTCTCCTGAACAGACAATTATGATATGTACTTTGTATTAGCAACTAACAGAAAAGGGCTGGTTTTATCATTGCAAATGTTCAATTATAGAAGAAAATCATCCCACCAAAGACAGGAGGAGAGAGAAAATTTGATCTACATATAAGCACTCTTCAAGTCCTGTACTTGTTAAGACATACGGATGAGCTAACCAATTATATTAATGGTGAAATTCCATAAAGGGTGTCATATGCATGATATGTCAAAATTTCAGGAGCTAGTAATGTCATATAAGAGTAAAATTGAGCCTCAGAAGCACCACATATACACAAGATGAGTGCCGCAAAGATATGGATGTTAAGACTGCCGTGTGGCCATGCAAAATAATACGAGAATCTAAAATGGTTTGTGATGTTCTAATTAGACTTACAAATACACATATGCCTAGATGTGACACTATGATGATTTAAAAGAGGTTATGGAGAAAAATCTAGAAAGATCGAATATCTCTCACAATTCCATGCTTATTTAGCTAAGGACATGACATGATGGACATAAAAATCAATATATAGGTGATATCATGAGGTTAGTCTTTTCATGGTTGACTTTTATGTTAATGTAGGGATAAGTATAAAACTCATAAAAACTTTGATTTGGGAAGTTCATTTTTCTTAAAAGAAACTACTTAATATTGGAAAGAAATGACTTGAATAGAGTGAAATGAATATAGGGAAATTCATATAGCCACTACAACTAATCTAGAATTCAAGTGTAGTTGATCAAGTGATTGGTTATAACCACTCATGTAAATACTTGCCAGTGTCATATTTAAGGTATTTGAAATACTGATAGTGAAGTTGAAAGTTCAATTTTATCAGCAAAATAAGGTTTGTAAGGTCTATCGGAAACGGCATCTCTATCCCACAAAGATAGGGGTAAGGTTTGCATACACCCCACCCTCCCCGGACCCCACTTACGGGACCACATTGGGTATATTGTTGTTGTTGAAAATATGGTTTGTGAGACCAGCAAACTTCTGTCAAACAATTTATTGCAGCTTGATTCAAGGGACATATATTAAATTAGCAGAAAACTTTAAACCTGCTAACTTTGGGGTTACTTGATGCAATACAATAAGAAGCAGTGCAACACAGGATATACTGGGAAATTCTCAAAGGTTTAGAAGAAACCGGCAGTATTCTAGTCCGCATCTTACAAAATATCCAGCAATAAAAGAAACATCATTTCCCTTTTCCTCTACCTCTTCATTTTTTATTTGCTGCACCGTAGCCCGTAGGATATTAACATCCATTGGAACTTGATATGCGTCAAGTTAGGCAAGTAGACTGCTAGTAACGCAAAAGTTACCCTCGTATTTCACATTGCAAAGCAGAGTCACATTTGTTGCATATGTCAAAACATCCAATTAATCATTTTATGACCATGAGAAATTCACTGATAGATTTTCACATGGTGTACATAATTGTACACAAGCAGCCACTTTAAAACTTACAGAGCCTTTCACTTCTCCATACTATGTCACCCTCAATCACATGAATATTTCTATTCCTTTTATCGAATGTTAATTTTGTCGAAAATTTACTTCCATAAAGTACGACAAATCTATTGAAGTGAAAGGTAAATGCAGTAACATAAACTACATTATATCCGTTGTAAGCTCCACGTTCCATTTAAATTTCACAATTCAAATAAGTATCATAAGCACAAAAATGATCCAAACAGCAATAATCTGAATAATGCATTTGCAATAGGTCTACATTAACAGCAATAATCTGAATAATCCTATTCAATCATCTATGTTACCCGAAATTTGAAGCATAATACTGCATATCCATTCGTTCAGCCAAATTCATCTCAAATCAAATAACTTTTTAGATTGACTATCAACTTATGACAACGCTCTCTCTTTATTGCGGCTTAGGACTGTCAATAATACTTTTTATATAGCCGGAGTTAAGCACAAGAAGTAAAAATTCACATGAAAAAACAGCCAGGCCTTAATCACCAAAGGAATTCAGTATCGGATACTTGACTATGGCAAAAACAAAGTGAAACAGGCAAAAATGCAAAAATGAAAATGGAAAAATGGCGAGTTACCTGAAGAAGAGTATTAGCATAGTTGATGTAGTTTCGAACAAAACCCTGTGAAGTGATTCGAATCTCGTACTCATTTATGGGTGATTCTGGCTTCGGTTTTTCTACTTTTTGGTATCTATCCATTGTAAAACCCTAAAACCCTTTCTGCTTCTCTGTGTGCGAGTGTGAGAGAAGATGGAAGGAAGGATGGAAGAAGGTAACCAAATAAGCTAACCCCTTAACTACAGCATGCATCACATGGATTGAAATATTTTAAACATGAAGTTTTGGGCCTAGTGTAAAAATTTGGAAAAAATTATAGCCCAATACCTTTTAATTATGAGAAAATTTTGTTTAAGCATCACTAAGAATTTATGGCTATAATTTGGGGATTTATAATTCATAGCTAATGTTAGAGATGCTAAGAAAAAGATTATATATATGTCCTCTCTCACTCACTCTTCTCTCCTCTCTCTCTAGCCCCTCTCTCTTTCTCTTTCTCTTTCTCTATGTATTATGTATGTCCATCACTCTCTATGTATTTATTTGTGTTTCTACTCTCCTTTGTTTGTATTTCATATTTTTTGAGATATTAGATGATCAATTTATCATATTTGTAAGTATAGTTTCGTTGTATCTTTTTTTGTAATTTGTATTTACATTACTCTCTCTATATATATACATATATACATATATATGTATCTTGATACACATATACATAGGTATACATACTCCTCAAAGTTTCTCGAGAAAATGAGGTAAGAATGCCTCTTAAGTTTTCAATTAAAAAAAAGGGACAAGTGGGTCCCTTTTTTTTCTCCTCTATTTTCTTGTTTTTAACATTAATAAAAAGGGACCAAACTATCAATTTTACAACTTAAAGGACTCAAAATAATATTTTTAAATTTTTGATAAAATCCCAATTTAAAAGAAATTTGAAGAGTTCTTCATTAATAGAATAGAATCAAATGGGCAAAGGAACAACAAGTTGGAAAAAAATCAATTTTTTTCAATTCTAAAATCATAATTTAATAATTTCTATTGTGTTTTCTTCCTAGCAATTTTTCTTCTCTTTTCTATTTCAAAATATCAAAACTAGGGTTTCATAAAGAAGAAAATCATTGTCATATATCTATAACTTTTTTTGTTATTTTGCATTGCATTTATTCCGCTTGAAGTTAAAATTAACTAAAAAGAGTTTTTTCGTCTGTATAAAATTATTTTGTGTTAATGAGTTAGCCAATTTAGTTGTTTCAGCCAACAACTTTTAAAGTTGTCTGGACGACTACTGAAATTATTTATAAGAATAATTACGTATATCTTTCAGATATAAAATGGTCCAACAACTTTATGTAGTTATCGAACGATTAGATAAGTTGTTCCGCAACTACGACAGCTGTTAGACAACTGTGTTCAGTTGTTGATCAATTGATTAGTTGTAGGACAAACAATATAATTGTTGATGTTTAATGTACGATAATTATTCATTTTTCTATTGATCCTATTAAGTTAATTTTATATCATTTACTAACTTTTTAACTATTTTAGTGTAGATATAATGTGTCAATATAAGAGGAAAAAAATTGAAACATCTTCATCGAATCCAGATGCTGGAGATAATGATGAGAGCTATACGACTGCTAATAAAAGAGGTACTGCAACACTTCAAACTAGTTAGAGCAGCAACGACTTATTAGCAAAATAAAAAAGTGAGAAAACAACGAGAATCAATCTAGTGAGATGGAAAATAATTGTAAGAGCAGCAGTGACCTATTAGGTGGAGAAAAAAATAAAGAAAATAGCAAAAATTCAAGCGAAAAAAATTAGATGATAAAAGTGATGGAGATAAATCTAGTGGAGAAGAAAAAGGTGATGAAAGTGAAAGTGATGGAGAAAAATTTGATTCAAGTTTATGATTGCAATATTCATGTGTGTGATGAGCTGACTTTTCACATTGATCCAACTTATTTTTTATATTGTGGCCCAAACTACTCAAGCAAAGCCGGATGTTCAATTATTTGTTTGAAAATTTGTTGAATGTTGCATGGTCATATGAGCGTCTAAAAAATGTGCCGAGTAACCATTTTTGTGCGGCATATGGACCATATGCTTGTATTTTTATTGATCACTTGCTTGTTGGGATGAATATGACTTGCCTTAACTTAGTTTATACTTAATACGGAAAAAGGTCTAAAATACCCTCAAAGTATTGAAAATGGTACAAAATTACCCTCCATCCACCTATTGGCTCCAAAATACCCTCCCCACCCACCTATTGGGTCCAAAATACCCTTGTCATCCACCTTTTGGTTCAAAATTGACCACTTATTTAACGGTTTTTTATTTAAACTATTTAAAAAAAAATTTAAAATACGTGGCGCTCAACTATTTGTTATAATTTAACTTATTAGTATAATTTATAACTCAATCTACTACCCATCCATTACTAATTAAACCCTCCAAATTAATAAATCACTCTGATTATTAATGCAACAATAGAAAAGACTACCAATTGAGTGTTTTTTAAAATTTGAGACGAAAATATCTATAGAAGTTAATTATCATACATTCAAGTGTCTAAATAAAAATTACCAATAAACTTAAAAGTCTAACTATGTTCATCTTAATTATTCTTACGTCCTAATTATGTGATGTTACTTCATAGGTAACTTCTTTTCAAAATAATATATTAAAAGTTTTAAAACAAATCATAAATATTAATAAAATTATATTTTAAAAAAGTGCATGAATTAATTCGGGATGTATTACTTCTTTACCTTTAATCATAAATTTCTAATTCAATCTTGAAAGAGAATCAAATTGAAAGTGTCCTCCTAAATAAGCGGCTTAACATAAATTTAATTGGGGCTTCGATTCGGACTCGAATAATTTTGGATGTCATTTTCATTAATCTATAATTTCATCGTGTTTTAGTAGTGTTTATGACGATTTTGATATTATAGTTGAATTATTAATTGGGTGGAGTTTAGTTAGTAATGGGTGGGTAGTGGGTTGGTTTATAAATAATACAAATAAATTAAATTATAACCAATAGTTGAACATCAAGTATTTTAAAAATATTAAAATAGTTTAAATTTAAAATCATTAAATAAGTGGTCAATTTTGAACTCAAAGGTGGATGACAAGGGTATTTTGGAGCCAATAGGTGGATGAAAAGGGCATTTCAGAGCCAATAGGTGGATGAAGGGTAATTTTGTACCATTTTCAATACTTCAAGGGTGTTTTAGACCCTTTTCCGTACTTAATAATGTACAAAATGGCTAGATTGATCTGCAATTATTATTAAACGACTTAGTTTATACTTAATAGTTCACAAAACGACTAAATTGATATTCAACTATTATTAAACCACTTAGTGTATATCTAATAATCATACAAAATGGTTAGATCGATCTTCATTATCATTTAACGACTTAGTTTATACTTAATAGTTTACAAAACGACTGAATCGATCTTCAACTATTATTAAATGACTTAGTTTATACTTAATAATTTACAAAATGACTAGATCGATCTTGAGTTATTATTAAACGACTTAGTTTATACTTAATAGTTTACAAAAGGACTAAATCTATCTTAAATTAAGACGATTTAATTTATACTTAATAGTTTACAAAATGGTTAGATCGATCTTCAATTACTATTAAACGATTAGTTTATACCTAATAATTTACAAAATGGCTAGATCGATCTTCAACTATTATTAAAACACTTAGTATATACTTAATAGTTTACAAAAACTAAATCAATCTTCAGTTATTATTAAACGAAATAGTTTATAAAACAACTAAATCGATCTTCAACTATAATTAAATGACTTAGTTTATACTTAATAATTTACAAAATTACTAGATCGATCTTGAGTTATTTTTAAACGACTTAGTTTATATTTAATACTGTACAAAATGGCTGGATTGATCTTCAATTATTATTAATCGACTTAGTTTATACTTAATAAATTACAAAACGACTAAAGTGATCTTCAACTATTATTGAACCACTTAGTTTATACCTAATAATTTACAAAATGATTAAATCAATCTTCAGTTATTATTAAACTACTTAGTTTATACTTAATAGTTTACAAAAAGACTAAATCAATCTTCAATTATTATTAAATGACTTACTTTAAACTTAATAATTTACGAAATGACTAGATCGATCTTCAGTTATTATTAAACGGCTTAGTTTATACTTAATAATTTAAAAAACGATTAAATAGATCTTCAATTAATTATTAAACGACTTAGTTTATACTTAATAGTTAACAAAATGACTAAATTGATATTCAATTATTGTTAAATGACTTGCTTTATACTTATTGATAGTTTACAAAACGACTAAATTGATCTTCAATTATTATTAAACGACGTAGTTTATACCTAATAATTTACAAAATGTCTAGATCGATCTTTAATTATTATTAGACAACTATGCAAAGTTGTTAGACAACTCTCCAATATTGTTGGACAACTCTTCAATATCGTTAGACAACTAATGCAGTTGTTTGAAGGACTTGACCTTTCAACTGTTACAGTTGTCCAACAACATTAGAAATTGTTAATATAAAAATTAAACGCTTTTGATTAAAAGTTGTTAAGATACAAACATTAAGTTGTTTTCTAATAATCGTATCATTAAGTACATGTTATAAATACGACAAAAAGTACATTTTTATAATTCTTCAATTGACCAACAACAAAACACAATTGTCAAACAACTGCACTAGTTGTTGGGATAAAATCTATTATCGTCAAACAACTAAAGACAATTGTTGGACAACAACAAAGACATGCCTAATTATTTCAATAAACAACTTTGATAGTTGTCCGGACAACTACGAAAGTTGTCGACTGAAACAATCATTTTGGGTTTACTAAATGCAGCTCAAGAATTAACGCATAGTGATTCTTATACTTATCAATAGTACTCATTTTAGTTTATTCAAAGCTTAAACAAAACAAATACAATGCAAAAAAACTCAAACATATATATTTGATATTCTTTTTTCATAATTTTTTCTTGATAGATCTTCTATATAAAAATATAATTTTTCAAATAAAGGAAGATGAAGAACAAGAAGAAAAAGAAAGAAAGATTGACAAATATAGTTACAGTTGAAGAGGATCGGTGGAAGAGAATGAAGTTGAGAAAGAATGTCTTTTTTTTTTGTCTATTTTGATAAAATTTTAAATATTTAAAGGTAAAGAAATAAAGAATATAGAGGCAATGTGTACAACTTAAAAGCTTGGGGCTATTTAGAAAATAATTTTAATTTAATTAATATTATTTATTTATTTATCACTTTTACTCAATATTTAAAACTTGAAGGACTATCACCTAATTGCCTAACTTCTTTTGTCCCTTTTAATAGACCAACCCAAGTTTCTCACTCGTCTGCAATAGATACACATATACATAGATTTACATACACACGTATACATAGATATATATGCTCCTCAAAATTGTTCACTTATATTCCACGTGAAGATCTAACAATAATTTAAAATACTTCTAAAATTTTAATTTGTGAAATTCTTTGAAAATAAATGTTTTTAATGTTCTTTTCGTCTCAAAATACTTATCGTATTTTAATTTATACATATTTAAAAATATAATTACTTGATTTTTTTTTACATCTTAAGATATTATCTTTTATGATTGATCATTTACTTATATGCTACGAAAGAAATATTTGTAGTCTTAAATTAAAAACAATTACTATTAAGAGATGAAAAAAACTAATTAATTAATTTTGTTTTAAGCTTCTAAAATGAAAAGTATTTTGAAACATATATTTTTAGTAAGAACGGCAAATATTTAAGACGAAAAGAGTATCATAAATTGTGTTTCCTTAGTACTTCCTATATTCACTATTACTTGTTCACTAAGTAGATTTACATTTTCGACATATTAAAAAAAGATAAGTTTCTTTTTCAATCTTACACTTGCTATTAATTATTTATTCCCAAATTAATCTCCAATACCTAAGGTTATACATTAATTAATATGAGTATTATAATAAAATACTCGTAATTATCTTTAGTTATTAAGGGACGTGCAAAATACAAGATGGACAAGTAAAAATGAAGGGAAAAAATCATAAATTTACTTTTAAACTTGTCTCAAAAAGTTAGTTATACGTTTAAACTATCATGGCGATCTATTACACATATTTACTATTCAAAAATGAATTATTTTACCCCCTAAAACTGATGTGGCAAAAAATAAAATAAATAAAAGCTCGTCTGATAAAAAAAAGAGTAAAAGAAATAAATCAAAAACATCTTTTTACCATCATTCTACCCCTACCCCCACCCCTACGACATGCCTCTTCTTCTTTATTTTTTTCTTCATCACTTTTCATATCCAGTCCCCGCAATCATATTCTCAATGATTATCTTATTACACCATTTTTATAATATTTGATTTTTCTCTTTAGATTCGTAGGTGATTGATAAATTTTATGATTGAGTTTAAAAAATAAAAATATAATGATAAATTTGTTGGTGATGAGTGACAAAGACGTGGGAATTGGAGGAGGTGAAGACAAAAAAAATCAATGTTGACAATGTTGGTGGTGATAATTGGTGGTGGTTTTGTACATTTTGATGGTGATTAGTTTGTTTGTAGGTGTTAAATTTTGTAGTGGATCTTTATAATTTTTGTGGGGATGACAGTGATAATGTAATTTTGATTTTGGGTTTGATCGTAGGCGGTGAAATTTGTGGTAGCTATTTTGATTTTTACGGTGAAACTGTAACATCTCGATATTTGAAAGAACTAGAAAGAGTTAGAATTGAAAAGAGTCATTATAGGAAAGAATGAAAAATCTAAAAATTCATTAATTGTTAAGTTAAGTTTGAATTTTTGGTCTACTTAAAACGACCATAACTCCTAACTTATGATGAGTTAGTGTACTGATTCCAGATACAGTAGGAAAGATATTGGAATTATCTTTCCAACACCGTTGAGTTTGTATAAGTGAGATAGATATTCCTATTTGAAGTTGGGTTGTTCAAATAAGGAAAGTCTAATCAGGATTTTGAAGGGTAGTTTAGTCTTTTTCTTATCCAATTACTTTTCAATTTCGTTTTTGGTAATTGGTTGAGCGTCTAAACAGAACTTGGTTAGTTTACGTTTCTAAAAAAGAATTAGGGTTTTGAGATAAGAGAAGAAAAGAGGAGAAAAAGCAATGATTTTGTCGATTTCTTGGAGATTTTCATATGAATTTCGCCAAGTCACCCACACGCCAAACATGTTTATTTCAATATGATTTTCGTCTTAAAAGATTGAGATTTTGATGTTTTTGAGTTGTATTCTTGAATTCCTTTCATTCTTGAAATTGAGATGAGATTGAGAAGTTCTTGAGAGCTTAAGGTCGAATTTAGATTTGTGTTTGATTAGATTCGTGTGTACATATGTTAGGTATCTGAATCTAAAGACAGAGGAATTGAGAAAAAAATCGAATTTAGGCGAAGTGGGCTTAGAAAATGAAGAAGGAACAAGTCGGACAAATTTGAATACCAGGTCCATGTCACGGACATGTCCCTCAGGATTGACAAAATTTTCTCTGCGTCGCGGAGTGGTCAAGAATCATTCTGCCTCAAAAATTCTGCGACCAAATAATTAAATGCATCTCTGCGTCGCAGACTTGCTTCGAGACAGTAATTTTTTAATTTTTTTTATCATGTTTAACTATCTAAAAATACTCCTAAACATTATGATGTCTAATCTATCACAAATCACAATCCTTGAATCTATAATTCAATTCAAGGAAAGTTAAGAGTCAAGTCAAAAGAAGTTAAAAGCCAAGTCAAGAAAAGTTCATTGAATTTTATAAAAGTCTTTCACAAACGTTTTAACTTTGTTTTAAGACTTAAGCTTTGAGTGAGTAAAAAGTAAGAGTAAATTTTATTTCTTCAAAGATTATACGGAATAAGTATTCCCAAGAGTTAAAATGTTTTCAAATTTGAGCAAGAAAGGAAACACCGATTAAAAGAGAGCTTTTAAGCTAAGTTTTGAGCAATTATCTCAAACCAAAAAAAAGAGTTTTGTTTTAAAAACATATGAGTTGAGTATATTTTTGGAGTGGTATATATTGAGCACCCATGTGGGAACGCGAGTTCATAATAACTTAAATCTTCATATATGATGTATTCATCATGGGTAGAAAATGATCATACTTTTTAGATGATTCCTTAGTGCTTTTTAGCATAGACTAGTGGATTCACTTAGTTTAAGACATTCTATATGATGACAAAGTATAGGACAATTCTGGCAATATGGACAAGACAATGTATCATCAGTTAGGCTCATAGTGGTGGTTGTCGGTTAGAGAAACTACCACAGTATTATATTACTTATATATAAAGTGAGTTATTGCATTTCTTTAACAAATTGAGTTGCTACCTCATGCTTTAAATGTTTTGTATAACTGCATCATTATTGTTGTTTTACTTTGCATTTGAGTTGAATTATTCGTGAGTTGAGTAAAGTCAAGGTAAGTGATCATAAAACAAGCTTATGTATGTCTTGTTTAGTATTCTCCTCGCGCACTCATATATTCAATGCACTGAGTTAGTTGGTGAGCCTCCTAACTTTTCAAAGGATCCCTTTGATCATGTTTTGCCTTATTATTTTGGTTCATTTAAGTTGTTAGGATGATCAGGGGTCTTGTCTCGACATCCCTCTTTGTTTTAGAGGCTTCATAGACAGTTAGTAACTTAGACACTGTTATTTTTTATGTTAAGACTTGAGTTGCCACTTTTGCCAAGCTAAATATTTTGACCTTTAAACGTTCTAAGTTATTTATTAAATAGTTGAATAGAGATGCATTGAATCCTTGTATTTATGTTTCAAGTCTTTCGCTAAGTAAGAACCAAACCAACTCTTTCAGTATTCAATAGGTCGTCGTGATAGTCAAACGTGTAAATGATTTTTCGAAATAAGTTGAGAAGTACATTTATGTCTTTTCCATAAAATAAATGGATAGACTATTAATTGGAATTAAAGAGTAAATCATTGGTTAGAAGATGAATAGAGAAACTTCACATAATTGGAATCAATGTTACATTAATCTGCCTCTAAAATTCTTGATCATAACATCTGATAAAATCAAATTTCTAGCTATTCATCAATTACTGCACATGCCAGATTTATAGTCTTCATAGCTCTAGCACCACAACTGTTTGAACAAGAAAACATGAAGCAATCAGATTGATGAATTAATGGAAGTCCAATAATCATATACTAAAATCACACACACAAAAAAGAAAAAAAAAGAGAGATCTAATTATAAGGTTTAAGGAGTCTTACATTCAGAATCAGTGGTAATCCAGTTCAATTTAGGGCAGTGATCTATGTGAATTGGAGTTGAGTTTACAGAAGCAAAGTTAATTTGAATTGATTGTTCATGATTCTTTGTTGTTGATGAATTAGGCATTGACATAGCTGAGTAAGTTGTGGAGCAACTTTCAGCATCCCATCTAAAGCTAATTTTGGGAGAATCATTACTTAGTTGATCATCATCTGCAACTGCTTTCAATGTTGCTCTGTTCCTAAAGTTGAATACCTGCAATTACACAACATGTAAATCACCACTAATTATATTTTTTTAATAAAAAGTGTCAAAATATAAAGAAGTAAATTCAAATAGAAGCCAAGAACAGTCAATATGTAATATAGAAAAGTATTGAGAACGCCCAAAGTTCGTTGCGAATTATAATTTTCATTGACAACCTTAAAAAACATCTTTAGTTGACTAACTGAACTTAAATACACTCCTAATTCTTGCTAAATTTAGGTGTGTTTCAACACTTCTCTTTGTATGATCCTACTAGAGTTTGAAACCACTTGCTATGCCATATGACAAATCACAAGTATATCTAAGTTTAGTACTTAATCAAGTAGATAATTGTTTTTAAGACTTAGTTCGAGAATGAAACTAATAATCTACGTCAAGTTCAATAGTGTTTCAATACTTCTCTCTTATATATAAAACTATTTTGCCTAGCTACACTATAATTTTCCGATGAACGATTCAGTTAATACCCCTCAAGTACATGCGGATCATGACTATAGTATATAGATATCAACTGATTTCTCCAATAACTCAATTTAACAGTTGTTATTATCTCAAAAAATCAACTTTCTTCTTTTGACTATTGGTTGAATAAGAAAAATGAACTCTATAAATATCCATATAGTTGTTGAAAGATAAAAAAAAGTAGTAGAAATGTTCACCTTTCTAGTTATGTATCTAGTTCCCTTATCAGTTTTAGCAGCAGCAGCCCATCTTAGTAACTCTTTCATTTTAGAGATGCTCATCTTAGCTTTATCTCCCTTAACTTTTTCCTTCTTTTCTCCACCATCTTTATGATCATTCGTCGAATCATGCGTAATAGGCAAAATTTGTGTAATATTTCCTACATGATTTCCAGTTACTGTTGAATCTGCTTTGTTAGTAACTCTAAGGTTCTCTTTTTTCATCTTCATACAATATTCAAATTGTTGGCTCCTATGACAACTTCCTACTCCCCTTAATCGAATCGTACTGTAAAAATACTCTTTTCCAATATCCTTCCTGCACAATATACTGTTGAATAACTCGAAATTCTTGCTTTTCCCACGACAGATCCCAAACAACACAATCTCTTTCGATTTTGCCTTCTTATCTGAAAAATAAAAACGGAGTTAACAAACAAAAGAACAGAGTTCAACATCACTTATTAACGTAATTATAAGACTTACTATTGACAGTTTGTTTGTTGCTTATAGAAGTAGTAGTCTCATTTGTAGTCTTGAAGAGCTTTTGAATAAGTGTCTGACATAATATATTTGAACAAAGTTAGTATATATTTTTTATGTATATATAACACAATTGGATATTTTGATGAGAAAAATAATAAGAAAGCTAGGTCACCTGCATGTTATGATGGAATATATTTTAATTACTTTACTATAAAGTAAGTGTGTTTGAGACAAGATTTGTAGTCAAATGGACAACGCAGAAGAAATCTATCTGTGCTGTCTCTAATGTACCAAAGATTCCTGTTTTTGGTTATAATATAAAGTTTTAATAGAATATGATGACAAAAATGTGGTAATAAGACACGAGCAGAATCTGAGACAACCAGGAAATGAAATGAGGGATAGTTGGCTTGTTAATATTATAGGAGCAATAAGAGACTTTATATTTATAATATATAATTAAGTGGATTGCTCATGTGGTTGTTACTAATAAGTAGATCTTCAAAAAGTGATTAAGAGGTACTAATTAGAGGTTGTGGCAACTATTTTCACCATACACATGTAGGGTTACTATTGCTTCCTTGAAATGGCCTTCAATATATGGGGCCTCCTTGGGTTATTTCCACTATTTTTTTAAAAATAAAAATAAAAATAAGAATGGAACTTTTATTACTAAAGTGAAAGTTAAAGAATATTATGTAAACGTGATTTATGTGTGGGATTTAGAAATATATACGGTTTACTGTAGAATTGTACCAAGTAGTTTCATAGGAAAGATACATACTATATACAATTCCTATGAAACTACTTGGTCTACTTCCCTTTAGACTAATCCGACTCTAGCTAAGAAGATAAAATTTTGAGATATAATATAAGTCGTAGAAATAAAAGTAGAATTAAGACTAATAACTCAAAATTAGCATTAAAAGTAGATTTCTCTTCAACAATGTTTTGTTTCATGGTGAGAAAAAATTGTATTAGCTTTTGAGAACTAAAATTTTCAGGTCACAAGATGTAGGTCTGATAATCACGAATGGATTTAGAGCATGTTTTTGGATTGACTAAAAAGTTTAAGTCATTTTTAACTTTTGAGAGTATTTGACAAAGTTATAAGTTTAAAAGTAGATGCTCCCGTGCTTTTTTATTTATTTTAACTTAAAAATTACTTAAGTTTAAATTTTTATAAACATTTTATTTTAATTTTTTAAAGTTAAATGTTGTCCGTCCACTTTTATTAGTTATGTAGTGCTTTTTGAAAGTTAATTTGACTAATTTTTAAAGTCAAACTAGATTATCTTAATTTGATATTTTTAAACAAAAGAATTAGATATTCAAAAACTATATAAAAAGTATAATAAATTGCAATTTTTTGCATATAAATATAATAAAAAAGAAATATATATCTTAAAATGTTAATTAAAATTTTTGTAATTTAACTCATAATAACTAAGACAATTAAAAGTGAACGGAGAGTAATTGTACCAAGCTCAGTGGAAAGCTTTGAAGCATGGGACGTGTCAAAAGTGTAGAGGCCAGGGCCAATTATTGGGCAAAAAAAGTGTTCTTTTGTTCAGATTAATTGCAAGTAAATCAAGATGGAGATTTGGAAGTTGCGATACAAATCTGATAAATCTTGGTAAGTAGTTGAGAGAGTGTAAACCAATCTTCAAAAAGATTTGGCAGCTTTTTACACAATTTTTTAAAAATTTATTAAATTTGCTTGGTTAAAATATTTTAAATTTATCTTCAGAAAAACTTCTTCAAAATATATATAAAAAAATGACTTTTTTGATAAAAAATAAAAAATAATAAGTTTTATAAGTAATATTTTAAGTTTATTAACTCTTTCTCACTCATATGATGTCATTGAATCTTATCCATCGACCATTCCATCCACAAACCGCCACTCCAATCCCATAATATTTTGCTAGAGTATATTTTGTTTACATACTTTTCACTAATAAATAAATAATTTATAGTGATTTATTCCTCATAATATTTTATAAGAGTTCATCCATTTCAGACTAACTCCTCTTTTTTTTTTAAGTGACTTGGAGTTGGAGGGTATAAAATTAAATTTGTTACATATGGTTAGATATAGACTAATAGGAGCTTGTTGGAAAAATCTCTTCCATATTTTCTTAATGATATTTGGAGGAAAAGTGAATTTCTATAAATTGAACATCCTTCGTAAAAGAATTTTGTTTGGGGCGGAGATTTTCCTCCTTAATTGTTCTTTTATATTAGTTTTCTCATATAAATCAAATGGTCAAACAATATTAAAATATCACAATTTTTTAGTATACTTTTCTTTGTTGCTTAATTTGTTATCATGGACAGTGACGAAGCTAGAATTTAGTCTAAGGAGTGTTAAAATATAAAGAAATAAAATTGTATAGAAGCCAAAGAGGATCAGCATGTAATATAGATATACGCAAAAAATATTTCAATTCTAACTATACAACGAAAGGATGTCGATCGACACTATAACTATTAACTTTCGGACAACGCCATGATTATTTCAATCCTAACAGTAATGAAGTTAAATCTAAATGCAGATTAGTTGAATTTATCCAACAAATTAATATACATTGCATAAGGAATAAGGAATGCATTAGCATCTGAATTAACTTATTAAATTATAGATGTGCATGTGATGGAGGACATTACTCTCCCATCTTTAAATTCAGGATATACGTCCAACAACATTACTATATTATCTTTTGAAATATTAGATTTAACATTTTGAGAATTATTTTTAAAATTAAATAATATTTAATAGCAAGAATAACATAGACACTAAAAAAATAAATTATTTCTTAATTTTCTAAACTAAACTATTATTAAACAATTATTTTTAATCAAACTAATAGACAAGTAAAAATGAACGTACAAATTCAATACATAAAATGATAAATAAATGTTTTTTGTAGGCACACACATGGGAGCGAGAATATTCTCACAAGTTCTAGGAAAGCACCTCTCAATTTGAATCATATGCTATCACAAATAGTTTGCGGTGAATAAAAGTAATACTTGTTAGGCCAATTTTTGGTTGTGTCATGTGTACTAGCTTCCACAACCTTTCTTTCTCACTCATGCTCAGAGTTTTTGCTATGTCATATTCCAACAAAAAGAATAATTGAATGTAGATCTACTAATAATTATGGCACATCACTTTCCATTCTATGTTTGTGTTTGGTGACTCATTTACCCTTAATACATGATGCCTAAGTTTTGTCTAACATAGGCAGATCAAGGAAGTGGAAGAGGAAGGGTGCCAATAAGAATTGAGCTTACTATGCTAAATGGACGGATTTAATTGAATTTGAATGAGTTAAAATGAAATGTATTAAGGGGTATGTTGATGATAAAAAAGGATCATATTTGTTTCTAAGCTCTCAGAATATAAGGTTTTATTTATAAAATAGTTTTAAATATATGAATAATACATAAATATGACATTTAACTTGGCACTAGTTCGCAACTATGACTCTTAACTTTGGATGTGCGCAGTAGGCACTTAAACTTATATAAAAGTGAACAAGTAGACACATCTGTCCTATATGACATGATACATGTAAGAGACAAAATTTTCATGTATGGTGTCATGGAGGACGAATGTGTCAATTTGCTCAACTTTATACAAATTTAAGTGTCTACTTGTGCACATCTAAGGGTTATAGTTACCAACTAACATCAATTTAAGGATCACGTTTATGTATTATGCCTTAAATATATACCATAATGTAATTAGTTTATAATAATAGTCATATCTTTGTTGACATAAAAATACTCCAAGTCATAGTAAGTATATATTGTTTATACATTATGATAATACTAAAATAAATAAATATAGCTTACCTAACATTTTTATGTAGTTAAAAGGTTGAATATATCTTAACTATATATGAAGTATATATTAACTATATACATGGACTATTTATCAAACTATTTTTTTTAAATATTTATTAGTCTATTTAAGAAGTAAATGATGAGAAGTCATTAAAGAAATGTTTGGTTATGAAGAAAGAGGTGATTCCCAAAGCAAACATAATTTTATTGCAAGTAATTTCTTTCTTTCTATTCAATTCCAATCAATTTAAAATTGGGCAACTTACACATATAATAAATAAAAAATTCATATTTGTATGTTATAGCAAAGTTTGCATAATTGTACTCCATATCAAACATAGAAACTGTATAATTCACTATACATGTACAATTGAAGCAAATTGTATAAAACGAAGCGTATAAAACAAGAAAGATAAAGACACTTGGGCAGAGAACTATATAAAAATGAAGTATATAAAACGAATTATATTATTATAAGTGTATAGAACGATTATATACAATTGAATTTGTATAAAATTGTAACGACCTGTTTAGTCGTTTTGAGCAGCAGATTTTATTTCGGGAAAAAATGTCTTGGTCGACGGACACCACGACGGACCGTCATGAGCACGACGGACCGTCGAGGGGGTCTCGTTCCAAAATACTTAGAATTCTGAAAAATGAGCACTAAAATCGACTCTCTGAACTTCGTGACGACATGGCAGGACGGACCGTCGTGGGCATGACGGACCGTCACAGACTATTCAAGGAATTGAGTCTCTGAACCTTGTGGCCAGGCGGCGGAGACCAGGCGAAATCGCGAGCCACGGCCAGCCGTCGCGGCTGCGTAATCCCAGTGGGTCGGATTTACATTAAATGTTTTAAGGCGCGTATTGGACTATTCCTGCTATAATTATAAATTTAGTGGGTTAATGTTAATAATTTAACTACTTGGGGGTTAAAGGAGATAACCTTGAATTAATTAATGGGTTAATTCATCATCTTTTATACTTAATTATATGCTAATTAGGGTAAAAGAAAGAGCGTTTGAATAAGAAAAATAGAAAGAACAGAGAGAGAGAGAGAGAGAGAGAGAGAGAGAGGAGAACGCACGAACGAGAAAGAGGAGAAACGAAGAGGAAAGCAAAACATTGGAAAAGTAGATTGCTTGAATCACAATTCTTCGGTGGAGGTAGGTTATGGTTTATGCTATTCGTAGTAAACTCTTAATAGCGAATGATATGTGTTGGGTAGTATTATAAAGTCTTCTATATGCTTAATTGTGTGCTTGCATGATATGATTATCTAATTGTGATGAATTAGCATGATGAGGCTACTGAATCTTAAATCCTAATTTACTTTGCTAATGATGTTGCCTTAGTATAAAATAACGCTTGATGAACTAAAGTAATGAGATTGATGATGCCTTAGTATAAAAGAAGGCTTGATGAACTAAAGTAATGAGATTGATGATGCCTTAGTATAAAAGAAGGCTTGATGAACTAAAAGAATGAGGTTAGAGGATCGGGTGTCACGTTCCGGCACCAGGATAGAATATGGATCGGAGTGTCACGTTACGACACCAAGATAGTATATGGATCGGGTGCCACGTTCCGGCACCAGGATAGAATATGGATCGGAGTGTCACATTTCGACACCAGGATAGTATATGAATCGGGTGCCACGTTCCGGCACCAGGATAGAATGAGGATCGGAGTGTCACGTTCCGACACCAGGATAGTATATGGATCGGGTGTCACGATCCGGCACCAGGATAGAATGAGGATCGAAGTGTCACGTTCCGACACCAGGATAGTGTATGGTATGGATCGGGTGTCACGTTCCGTCACCAGGATAGAATATGGATCGGAGTGTCACGTTCCGACACCAGGATAGTATATGGATCGGAGTGTCACGTTCCGACACCAGGATAGTAGTAGTGGAGCGGAGTGTCACGTACCGACACAAGAGGAATAAAGATAAAGAATCTTGAAATATGTTAATATACTCAACTTAATGAACCTATTTCCCAAATGAGTATGATATTGAGGCTTGAGTCCTCATGGGTGTACTTGGCGTACTTATTAATGATTATAGTACTTGTTGTTGCTACATGTTGTGTATTGTAGTAGATTTTATGATATTAACTGGTATATACTGTTTTCTATTTTGAGTTGGCCGATGATACCTACTCAGTACTTGTGTTTTGTACTGACCCCTACTTGCATGTTTCTTTCTTTGTTATTTGTGGAGTGCAGCAAACGTACCGTCGTCTTCAACTCAACCGCAACTCTAGTCAGTCTTCATTAAACCAGATTTCAGGGTGAGCTAAAGCTTCTAGCTTGGACTGGATCTTCTTCTTCATGTCTTGATGCCTTGAAGTTCCGGCATGGACTAGCTTTTTATTTATTTTAACTTCTTAGATACTCTTAGATTTAGTGATTTGAGGATAGATGTTCTTGTGATGATGACTTGCAGATTTTGGGGAATAATAAGTGTTTGAGTTTTAGAAGTTATTAATCTATTTTTATTAATGAGTTTTAAGTCTTCCGCATTATATTCTGTTTATTGGTTAAAATGTTGGGTTTTGTATTGGTTGGTTCGCTCACATAGGAGGGTAAGTGTGGGTGCCACTCGCGGCTTGATTTGGGTCGTGACAAACTTGGTATCAGAGCATTAGGTTCGTTGGTCTCATCACACAAGAACGAGTCTAGTAGAGTGTTAAGGAACGGTAGGGGGACGCCTTTACTTTTCTTTGAGGGGCTATAAGACTTTAGGAAAATTCCATTCTTTCTTTCTTTCTTTCGTGCTATTATTTGGATCCAATTGGTATCTAGGTGATACAAATTGGTATCTGACCATCTTCACTCTATTTCGCAGATGGTTAGGACTAGAGCAACGACTGCGCCAACACCAACACCGGCAAGACAAGATGCGTTTGAGCCAGCCACTAGGCTGTAGCTCGAAGAGGAGTAGTGGCAAGAGGCCGTGGAAGAGGTCGTGGGAGGACGTCCTCTAGAGGAAGAGGACAAGCACCTAGCCCATCTGATACTAGGGCGGTGACTCCTCCACCGACTGAGGAAGTAGTAAGAGAGGGTGAGGATGGGGAAAATGAGCAAGTGCAGAGTGAGGAATTACCACCCCAACCTACCCCAGAGATGATCAATCAGGTTGTTGCTTATCTTAGCGGATTATCGGATTGGGGCCAGGCACCTCCAGTGTTTTCTGCACCAGCACCTCAGGTTCCGGAGGTACAACATGCAGCTACTGTGGCTCCCCGCATGGATGCCTCATTGGAAATAGGCATGTTTCCTCGATTGACTACAGGGCCTATAATGACTAGTGATCAGCACGAAATTTTCAGTAAGTTCTTGAAATTGAAACCTCCAGTCTTCAAGGGTGCTGAATCTGAGGATGCCTATGATTTTCTGGTTGATTTTCATGAGCTACTACACAAGATGGGTATAGTGGAACGATTTGTTGTTGAGTTTGTGACCTATCAGTTTCAAGGGAACGCCAAAATGTGGTGGCGGTCACATGTTGAGTGTCTACCAATAGAGGCACCACCTATGACTTGGGCATCATTCTCTAGCTTGTTTATGGAGAAGTATATACCCCGTACTTTGAGGGATAGGAGGAGAGATGAGTTTCTAAGCCTAGAGCAAGGCAGAATGTCGGTTACTGCTTATGAAGCTAGGTTTCGTGCACTATCCAGATATGCCACTCAACTTTGTTTCAGTCCACAAGAGCGGATTCGCCGTTTTGTGAAGGGGTTGAGGTCAGAGTTGCGGATTTCAGCCTTACAGGTAGCGGCTACAGCGAAATCCTTTCAGGAAGTGGTCGACTTCGTGATAGGGGTGGAGAGAGTGAAGCCAGATGACTTCACTATGGCATCGACATCAAAAAGGTTTCGTAAGGGAGGTGAGTTTAATTGTTCTTACTCCAGAGGACAGGGTTCAAGAGGTTACCCAGTCCGACCTATTCAGTCTTCACTCCAGACTGTAGTTGGGGGTCCACCGCAGACCGGTCAATAATTCTCTGAGTTTGGTGGTTATCCCAGGACTTCGTCATTCTCACAGGCCGATGCTTGAGTCCGCAGAGTGTTATGGATGTGGGGAGACTGGACATATTAAGAGGTATTGTCCAAAACAAAGTTCTGCACCTCGATAGTCGAGGTAGAGGTGGTCGAGGAAGAGGCCGTTATTACGGAGAACGTGGTGGCCGAGGTAATGGTGGTCACCAAACCAACCGGTGGCGGGCAACCTGGAGCCACTACAAAGACAACATGGTAGTGGGCAACGGGCGACAGCGATAGAGCCCATTGTTATGCTTTCCGAGGCGATGCAAGCGAGACATCGATCTTTGTTATCACAGGTAATCTTTTGGTTTGTGATTGCATGGCTTCTGTATTGTTTGATCCTGGATCCACATTTTCTTATGTATCTTCCTCATTTGCTACTAGTCTTAATTTACATTGTGAATTGCTTGACATGCCTATTCGTGTTTCTACTCCGGTGGGTGAGTCTGTGATAGTTGAAAAGGTGTATAGGTCTTGTCCTGTGGCTTCTGTAGGGAGCAATACTCATGTAGACTTGGTTATCTTAGAAATGATTGATTTCGATGTAATTCTGGGTATGACTTGGCTTTCTCCGAATTTTGCGATCTTAGATTGTAATGCAAAAACTGTAACTTTGGCCAAGCCTGGGACAGATCCGTTAGTGTGGGAGGGTGACTACACTTCCACTCCGGTTCATATCATCTCCTTTTTTCGTGCTAAGAGAATGGTTAGTAAAGGGTGTTTAGCTTTCTTGGCACACCTCAGAGATGATACTACCCAAGTACCTCCAATTGAGTCGGTTTCGATAGTCCGTGAGTTTCTGGATGTGTTCCATGCAGACCTTCCTGGTATGCCACCAGATAGGGATATTGACTTTTGCATTGATTTGGAACCGGGTACTCGCCCCATTTCTATACCCCCTTATAGAATGGCTCCCGCGGAGTTAAGGGAGTTAAAGGCTCAACTTCAAGAACTGTTAGGAAAAGGCTTCATTAGACCAAGTGCATCTCCTTGGGGTGCTCCAGTTTTGTTTGTAAAGAAGAAGGATGGAAGCTTTCGGATGTGCATAGACTACAAACAAATGAATAAGGTAACTGTTAAGAATAAGTATCCTCTTCCCCGCATCGATGATTTGTTTGATCAGTTACAAGGTGCTTGTACCTTCTCAAAAATCGATTTGAGATCAGGTTATCATCAATTGAAAATACGGGCAACGAATGTGCCCAAGACTGCTTTTCGGACCAGGTATGGGCATTATGAGTTCTTAGTAATGTCTTTTGGGCTTACGAATGCCCCTGCTGCTTTCATGAGCTTGATGAATGGGATTTTTAAGCCATATCTGGATCTTTTTGTCATTGTATTCATTGACGATATACTGGTATACTCAAAGAACAAGAAAGAACATGAGGAGCACTTGAGAATTGTATTGGAAATGTTGAGGGAAAAAGCTTTATGCCAAATTCTCCAAGTGTGAGTTTTGGCTAGATTCAGTGTCCTTCTTAGGGCACGTGGTTTCTAAGGATGGAGTGATGGTGGATCCATCTAAGATTGAAGCAGTGAAGAATTGGGAGAGACCTACTAATGTTACAGAGGTAAGGAGCTTTGTTGGTTTGGCTAGCTACTACCGTCGATTTGTCAAGGGATTTTCCTCTATTGCTTCCCAACTGAAAAATTTGACTAAGCAGAGTGTTCCATTTGTATGGTCAGACGAGTGTGAATAAAGCTTTCAGAAGCTCAAGACTTTGTTGACTACTGCGCCAATTCTTACCTTGCCAGTGGAAGGTAAGAATTTCATTGTCTATTGTGATGCATCCTATTCGGGTTTGGGTGCAGTGCTAATGCAAGAGAAGAATGTGATTGCTTATGCTTCGAGGCAATTAAAAGTGCATGAACGTAACTATCCGACCCATGATTTGGAGTTGGCTGCGGTAGTGTTTGCATTAAAGCAATGGAGACACTATCTATATGGGGTTAAGTGTGAAGTCTATACGGATCATCGTAGTCTACAATATGTCTTTACTCAAAAAGATTTGAATTTGAGACAGAGGAGATGGATGGAACTACTGAAGGACTATGATATCACTATCTTGTATCATCCGGGAAAGGCTAATGTTGTGGCGGACGCCTTAAGTAGAAAGGCAGGGAGCATGGGAAGTCTAGCTCACTTGCAAGTTTCTAGACGTCCATTGGCTAGAGAGGTTCAGACTCTGGCTAACGACTTTATGAGGTTAGAAGTAAATGAGAAGGGAGGGTTTTTGGCCTGTGTGGAGGCAAGATCTTTCTTTGTTGACAAGATTAAGGGAAAGCAGTTTACTGATGAGAAACTGATCCGGATTCGAGATAAGATGTTGCAAGGAGAGGTTAAGGAAGCACAAATCGATGAGGAAGGTGTTTTGAGAATTAAGAAGAGGGTATGTGTACCCCGCGTCGATGATTTGATCAACACTATTCTTACAGAGGCTCATAGTTCAAGGTATTCAATACATCCTGGTGCAACCAAGATGTATCGTGACCTAAAGCAACACTTTTGGTGGAGTAGAATGAAGCGTGACATTGTTGATTTTATTGCCAAATGTCCAAATTGTCAGCAAGTAAAATATGAACACCAGAGGCCTGGAGGAACACTTCAGAGAATGTCCATTTCGGAATGGAAGTGGGAGAGAATTGCAATGGACTTCGTGGTTGGTCTTCCAAAAACATTGGGTAAGTATGACTCCATTTGGGTAATTGTTGACAGATTAACTAAGTCTGCTCATTTAATTCCGGTCAAGGTGACTTACAATGCAGAGAAGTTAGCCAAACTGTACATCTCGGAAGTTGTTCGATTGCATGGGGTTCCACTCTCCATCATATCAGATAGAGGTACGCAGTTTACTTCTAAGTTTTGGAAAATATTACATGCTGAGTTGGGTACTAGGTTGGATCTTAGTACCGCATTTCACCCTCAGACCGATGGTCAGTCTGAGCGAACGATTCAAGTGTTGGAGGATATGCTTCGTGCATGTGTGATAGAGTTTGGTGGCCATTGGGATAGCTTCTTACCCTTAGCAGAATTCTCGTACAACAATAGCTATCACTCAAGTATTGATATGGACCCATTTGAGGCACTGTATGGGAGGAGATGTAGATCTCCCATTGGTTGGTTTGATGCATTTGAGGTTAGACCTTGGGGTACTGACCTTCTGAGAGAATCGTTAGATAAAGTGAAATGCATTCAAGAAAAGCTTTTAGCGGCTCAAAGTAGGCAGAAGGAATATGCAGATCGGAAGGTTAGAGACTTGGAGTTTATGGAAGGTGAGCAAGTCTTGCTGAAGGTTTCGCCCATGAAAGGGGTGATGCGGTTTGGTAAGCGAGGTAAGCTTAGTCTGAGGTATATTGGTCCCTTCGAAGTTCTGAAGCGTGTGGGGGAGGTAGCTTATGAATTGGCCTTGCCCCCAGGACTGTCAGGAGTGCATCCGGTATTTCATGTGTCTACGTTGAAAAGATACCATGGGGATGGAAACTACATCATTCGTTGGGATTCAGTTCTGCTTGATGAGAATTTGTCTTATGAGGAGGAGCCTGTTGCTATTTTAGATAGAGAAGTTCGCAAGTTGAGGTCAAGGGAGATTGCATCCATCAAAGTTCAATGGAAGAATCGACCAGTTGAAGAATCCACTTGGGAGAAAGAGGTTGATATGCAAGAAAGATACCCACACCTGTTTACAGATTCAGGTACTCCTTTTCGCCTTTGTTTCTCTTCTTGTGATCGTTCGAGGACGAACGATAGGTAAATTGGTATCTATTGTAACGAACTGTTTAGTCGTTTTGAGCAGCAGATTTTATTTCGGGAAAAACTGTCTTGGTCGACGGACACCACGACGGACCGTCATGAGCACGACGGAACGTCGAGGGGGTCTCGTTCCAAAATACTTAGAATTCTGAAAATTGAGCATTGAAATCGACTCTCTGAACTTCGTGACGACATGACAGGACGGACCTTCGTGGGCACGACGGACCGTCACAGACTCTTCAAGGAATTGAGTCTCTGAACCTTCTGACGGAAGCAGTAGGACAGACCGTCGCAGGCACGACGGGCTGTCACAGGCTGCGTAATCCCAGGCTAGGTCGGATTTCTGTTAAATGTTTTAAGGGGCGTTTTGGACTATTCCTGCTATAATTATAAATTTAGTGGGTTAATGTTAATAATTTAACTACTTGGGGGTTAAAGGAGATAACCTTGAATTAATTAATGGGTTAATTCATCATCTTTTATACTTAATTATATGCTAATTAGGGTAAAAGAAAGAGGGTTTGAATAAGAAAAATAGAAAGAACAGAGAGAGAGAGAGAGAGGAGAACGTATGAACGAGAAAGAGGAGAAACGAAGAGGAAAGCAAAGCATTGGAAAAGTAGATTGCTTGAATCACAATTCTTCGGTGGAGGTAGGTTATGGTTTATGCTATTCGTAGTAAACTCTTAATAGCGAATGATATGTGTTGGGTAGTATGTAAAGTCTTCTATATGCTTAATTGTGTGCTTGCATGATATGATTATCTAATTGTGATGAATTAGCATGACGAGACTACTGAATCTTAAATCCTAATTTACTTTGCTAATGATGTTGCCTTAGTATAAAATAAGGCTTGATGAACTAAAGTAATGAGATTGATGATGCCTTAATATAAAAGAAGGCTTGATGAACTAAAGTAATGAGATTGATGATGCCTTAGTATAAAAGAAGGCTTGATGAACTAAAAGAATGAGGTTAGAGGATCGGGTGTCACGTTCCGGCACCAGGATAGAATATGGATCGGAGTGTCACGTTCCGACACCAGGATAGTATATGGATCGGGTGCCACGTTCCGGCACCAGGATAGAATATGGATCGGAGTGTCACGTTCCGACACCTGGATAGTATATGGATCGGGTGCCACGTTCCGGCACCAGGATAGAATGAGGATCGGAGTGTCACGTTCCGACACCAGGATAGTATATGGATCGGGTGTCACGTTCCGGCACCAGGATAGAATGAGGATCGAAGTGTCACGTTCCGACACCAGGACAGTATATGGATCGGGTGTCACGTTCCGGCACCAGGATAGAATATGGATCGGAGTGTCACGTTCCGACACCAGGATAGTATATGGATCGGAGTGTCACGTTCCGACACCAGGATAGTAGTAGTGGAGCGGAGTGTCACGTACCGACACAAGAGGAATAAAGATAAAGAATCTTGAAATATGTTATTATACTCAACTTAATGAACCTATTTCCCAAATGAGTATGATATTGAGGCTTGAGTCCTCATGGGTGTACTTGGCGTACTTATTAATGATTATAGTACTTGTTGTTACTACATGTTGAGTATTGTAGTTGATTTTATGATATTAACTGGTATATACTGTTTTCTATTTTGAGTTGGCCGATGATACCTACTCAGTACTTGTGTTTTGTACTGACCCCTACTTGCATGTTTCTTTCTTTGTTATTTGTGGAGTGCAGCAAACGTACCGTTGTCTTCAACTCAACCGCAACTCTAGCCAGTCTTCATTACACCAGATTTCAGGGTGAGCTAAAGCTTCTAGCTTGGACTGGATCTTCTTCTTCATGTCTTGATGCCTTGAAGTTCCGGCATGGACTAGCTTTTTATTTATTTTAACTTCTTAGATACTCTTAGATTTAGTGATTTGAGGATAGATGTTCTTGTGATGATGACTTGCAGATTTTGGGGAATAATAAGTGTTTGAGTTTTAGAAGTTATTAATCTATTGTTATTAATGAGTTTTAAGTCTTCCGCATTATATTCTGTTTATTGGTTAAAATGTTGGGTTTTGTATTGGTTGGTTCGCTCACATAGGAGGGTAAGTGTGGGTGCCACTCGCGGCTCGATTTGGGTCGTGACAAAAATGAGAATGAAAGAAAGACAAACGAGACTTGACAAGGAATATACAATTGAATCGAATTGTATAAAACGAGAAAGAGAGAAATTAGATACAATTTGATTTTTTTTGTATAAAACGAGAAAGAGAAAAGACAAAAGAAACTAGATAGGGGAAAATTTTTATTGTATAATTATAAGTGTATAGAACGAAAATATATGTACTTGCATGTGTATATACGCTTTATATAAACAAGAACACAATACATTTCGCTTCTGTTTGTATAAGTGAGAAGGGCGAGGGTGGCAAGCGAGATTTTGGGAGAGTGGCGAGCGACATCTGGAAGAGGGGAACAAAAATATATGTATTTATACAATTTTCTATGCTTTATACAATTAGAAACAATTTTTATACACTTGTGTTTGTATAAAAAGTGAGGAAGCGAGCGAGAGATTGAAGGAGAGTGGCGAGCGAGATATTTGGAAGAGAGGCGCCTGACAATTTTTTGCAAACGTTTGTTATGGAGCACAATTAAATCAAACCCTAACTACTCCATTTATTTTAGGTTATTAGTTTGTTATTATATACAATTTTCCCTTTAAAATTTCCTCTAAATAGCCTCAAACATTAGATACAATTTTTTCTCTCAATATTTTTGAGTCTTTTGAATATAATCCGCTCGAAATAATTCATATTTATAATATGTCAAATTTCTAAATTACAATTTTTGTAACTTTAATGACTTATTGATCATAAAAGAAGAAAGAATGAAGAGGGAAAGCAACAAAGAGAAAAGGAAGGAGGAAGAGGAAGAATACAAGGGTATGCTCGAATAGCTAGTTCAACCATTTTTCTTGTATTATTTAATAGGAAAGCAAAATTTTAATTGAGATAAAAATATGTCCTTGTAGACACCAGGTAAAATAACAAAAGTGGAGACATAAGACTTAACAATGGAAAGATAAATACATGTCCATAATTGGATGGTAAATATCAAAAATATATAATGACTTTTTTTTTTTCAAATGTAGCAACATTTTTCTTTCAAAGGGTAGGAAAATACACCATATATCTACGTGGATAAAAAAATTTAATCCCAATTGAAAACACATCGATACAGTATAGATGATTATATAATTGCATCTGTATGTACTAGATGGGTATTCGCATGGGCCCGACATTTTGTGTTTACAAGTGATTATTGATCCTCGGATGTTTTGAATAGTCATTTGGTGCTCCAAATGATATTACAAAAGAAACAGATAGACAGACGAATAGCGATAGTATCTCGGATGGTTACTCAATTATGTATTCTTCTTTCAAAAAGTCATTTAATTTTGAATATTAATTCAAAAGTCATTTAATTATAAATTTTTTCACAGAAAATCACTCAATTCAAAAGTCTGTCAATTATGAGTATTTTACTTAAATTATGAGTATTTTACTTACAAAGTCACATAACTATGAATATTTACTTACAAATCACTTATCATATTTAATTTTTTTTTTATTAAAATTTGTTGATATATTTTTTATTTAAAATCAATATTTAAAAAAAAAAAGTAATATCCATTAAATATTATAATGATCTGCCCCGCTAAAATATAATATTGATCTATTTTCTTTTAATTGTAATTCAAAAATAATATGAAAATAAATTATTCCATGCATCGAAATTCCTTAAGCATTTAGAATAATAAATTAATCTCCTCCTCGTATTTGCCCCTCTTTCTCAGTTGTTGCCTCTTCTTCCTCTTTCCGGTTTTTAATTAGAATTCAAAAATAATATTATAATAATTTCGATCCCCTTTTGAAGAATTTCTTGAAGCTTCTTCTTATCAATGCCAGATCATCATCACCTTATCTGATCATGCTTCCTACTTCATTCCAGATTTGAAACCACATTCACGTCATTATACTTCCTTCTTTGCTTCAGCTTTCTAGTTTGTCTAGTTTTCCTATTTGATTGAGAAAACTATCTTGCATGCGAACTCCTTTATCAAAGAAACTTTCTGTACTGATTGCTTGTCGAAAAAATAATAATTCCACAACTTTATATCTTCTAATTCGCGAAGTTGACGTTCTCCTTATCCAAGTTGGATTCGGTCTGTAAGGAACACGAAGAACAACATGTTTCTATCATCTGTTCCTGTATTTGTTAATTATCAAAAAATTTCTCATTCTAACAAATTTTCCCTTTTTTATGATGACAAAAATACAGTACGAACACAGCAAATAAGACACACATTTTCTCCATTTTGCCATGTTACTACTACAACTCCTTAACTTTGACATACTTCAAAACAACGAGACTTTAACAAATTTCTCCTTTTTGACTATGACAAAGTTTATCTGCTCGTATTGAATAGGTACACATAACTCATAGGCCACTGCAAATGAGTTATAAACAATACAACGATTACAAAGCTCTGTAACCAAAGGAATATAAACTCTAATTCCTAGAGGAATTATTAACTCTAATTCCTAGCTAAGAAATTATAAACTCTAATATTTAGCTACCAAAAGACACAAGACCCACCCCCCCTCCCCCCGGTTTTATATCTTCTAATGTTCTTCATTTTCTACAACTTGTCGAACGACTCCTACTCACAAAACTCAGGTTGTAATCAAAACTCTTAATTACAATCTTATAATTTTTCCTCACAAATTGCAACATTATCAATAAATCTCAAAACTCTGTCAAACCTCTTAATCGTGTTTTGATCTTCTCTCTGTTTAAGTGTACCATTTTCTTCAAGCGAATCTATCGACATATTTATAGATTTGGAGTTGATTCCAGAAACTATTTCAACTAGAAATCCTACTTCATGTAGGACTTCTCTTTTGTATGGAACTCCTAGTTCAACTCGAACTTGTCTTCGCTTTTCTTTCTTGACTTTAACTTGATTTCCTTATCTGATCATGCTCCCTACTTCATTCCAGATTTGAAACTACATTCACGTCGTTTTACTTTCTTTTTTGCTTCAGCTTTCTAGTTTGTCTAGTTTTCCTATTTGATTAAGAAAATTATCTTGCATGTAAACTCCTATTATGAAAGAAAACTTTCTGTACTGCTTGCTTGTCAAAAAAAAAATACTTCCACAGCTTTGTATCTTCTAATTCGTGAGGTTGACGTTCTCCTTATCCAAGTTGGATTCGGTCTGTAAGAAATACGTCGAACAACCTATGTCTTTCATATGTTCATGTATTTGTCAATTATCAAAATCTTCCTCATTCTAACAAATGATATCAGAGCATCACTTTGGGATAAGGCTTTTTAAGTAGGTATTTGTTTTGGTAGTATTTAGGGCATGAATATTTTTTGGGACAAGTGGAAGAAATAGGTTCAAGTGCATTGAATTTATATTTAATCATGAATAATTGTAGTGCACATACCTTAGATCTCTGGATAATGCTGAATTTTTCTTCAATTTAACTAAGTCTCTCTCCCGTTCCAGATGCAAATACAATGTTATAGTGCATGAGTAGCATGACTTTAAAAGTGGTATAGAGACATACAACTTAATGTACAAAACTGAGCATAGAATTCAAGATTAGAGGGTAGTATGCACAATGTTCATTAGCCATTGAGGGATACTCATGTGACCTTAATCATCCACAAGTTCCAAATTGTTCCTTTTGAAAATATTTTCCTTGGGTGATCATATTTTTGATTGATTGATCAATTGAGTGCTGATAACTATTAGATACTGCATAGGTTAGACCTGTTTCTTTCACATGCTTATTTCAGTCTTTTCTTTTTTTCAACCCCTTTTTTCTGTCAATGTTATTCATCCATTCCTTTTATTTTCTCAAGTGAGAGAAATTTCTTTTAGTTTCAATCATGCATCTGAAGCAACATGTTCAATTGGTAAATGTTGTCTGCTTCCTCTCCTGCAAATTGAAAGGTTAGATTTAGGAACCCAGACTAGCTTGGGTCCTTTGTATTGATAAAAAGGATGAATAAGTTTTCTTTCGGCATATTAGTTTCCCTTTGAGCATACTTGTTCCTTTGAATAGTTTTATAAGTTCCTCTTGCTTTATTTTCTGCAGTAACTCAGTATTTCGGACAATTTTCCTTAGAGTGAACTGAGTTACCACAAATAGTGCATAACAAAGAATTTCCAATCCATTCATACCCTATTTCAGTTCTTATGTTCCGAGTATTGTTACCTAGATGTGTTACTATCATGAAAGATTTTGTCCATTTATTAGCTCTTTCCAGATCAGTTTTATCATAGACAATTCAAGATTCATTCTCCTAGAATTTTCCGTTTCAGAAGATAGTTCATTGTTTAACCTCATTAGATCTTGGTCACATCTGATTTGTTCACCACTAATTTTTTCTTTTTCATTCCCAGTAACACTTTGTTTCAGAATTTCAGATTTGAGAACCAAGGTGCAGAAATCAAGTTGTTGTACATGTTTCTTTAGGAGTTGATTTTATTTCTTGAGATTAGAATCAACTTTTTCAAGATCAATATACTCAAACTTTAAACTAGTCATGAAAGCAAGCAGTTGATTTTTGGTTTTAACTAGTTCTTGAATTGTATCTGTGGAAGTGAGTAGCATGAAGGATAGTTTTTTCTTAGAGAATTTTACTAGTTTATCTTTTAAATCAAAAAAGATTTAACTTCATTCCTTCAGAGTTTGATTCAGTTTCAGTTTCTGATCCTTCTATGACCATCAAAGCGAGGTCCTCATCGTCGTTGTCATACATGTCCGAACATGTTCCCCAAGCTGCATACATTGCTTGTTCCTTTTCTTTGTTTTTCTTTTTGTTGAGAAGTTCCTTCTTCTCTTTTTCGGCTCTTTCCTTTTTCCATTCTACTTCCCACATAGGACAATCCTTAATCTGATGATCTGTTTGACCACATTTGAAACAACCTCTCTCTTGTGATTTCTTAACAATTTTTTCTTTTGTAGGTGGTGTTTTCTTTCTAGAATTCAATCCCCTATTGAAGAATTTCTTGAAACTTTTTCTTATCAGTGCCAGATCATCATCATCTATATATGATTCATTACTTTGATTTGTTTTAAATCCAAGATTTTTCTCCTTGTTTTCTTCACCTCTTTTGTCAACATTCATCTCATAAGTTTTGAGATTTCCTACTAATTCATCCAAAGTCATATTGGTTAGATCTTTAGCTTCACTGAATGCAGTGACTTTTATTTCCCATGATCCAGGAAGAGTCATTAGTACTTTGTCTACCTATTCCTCAGTGGTGTATACTTTTCTCAAGGATATTAACTCGTTTATAATAGTGGTAAATCTGGTGATCATATCTTGAAGTGATTCTCCAGATTTAATCTTGAAGGATACATATTCAGAACAAAGTCTGGTAATTCTGAATTTATGAACTTGAGTTTTACATTCATGAGCGTTTTTTAAAGTGTCCCATATTTTTTTGCAGAGGTACAACTAGAGATGCAGCTAAATTCATCAGGTCCTAGTCCACATATGAGAATGCACTTAGCTTTTGCGCATCTTGTAGTCAGCTTCTCCGTATTTTTCTGTAGGTTTAGATACTTTATTCCCTTCACTATCAGTAGTAGTAGGAGTTAATGCTCCATCAGTAATTCTAACTCATAGTTTGTAATCTTAAGCTTGAATGAAGTCTTCCATCCCTGTCTACCACCAAGAGTAGTATTCTCTATTAAATAATAGTGATCTGTTGATGTGTTGCCCTTTTACCATGACCAAGAAGAGGTGCAGAATTCATAATGATCTTATCTTGAGTTATTAGACTCTTCGAAGATAATCTGGCTCTGATACCAATTGTTGGAATTCTACCCTCCTGATTTCTTCAAAGGAACACATACAGACAACGTGTTTCCATTTGTTTGAAACTTAACGATAATCAATACGAACAACACTTTGTATTATTTATAAATTTCAAATAATACAACGATTACAAAGCTTTGTAACCAAAAGAATTATAAACTCTAATTCCTAGAGGAATTTTAAACTCTAATTCTTAGCTAAAAAATTATAATTTCTAATTTCTAGCTACCCAAAGACACAAAATTCCTCGGTTTTATATCTTCTAATGTTCTTCAAGTTCTACAACTTGTCGAACAACTCCTACTCACAAAACTCAGATTTTAATCAAAACTCTTAATTACAATCTTACAATTTTTACTAACAAATTACAACACTCCCAATAAATCTCAAAACTCTCTCAGACCTCTTGATCATGTTTTGATCTTCTCTCTATGTAAGTGTGCCATTTTCTTCAAGCGAATCTATCGCCCTATTTATAGATTTGGACTTGAATCCAAAACTTATTTCAACTAGAAATCCTACTTCATGTAGGACTCTTCTTTTGTGTGGAACTCATAGTTCAAATCGAACTTGTCTTGGATTTTCTTTCTTGACTTTATCTTAATTTCCTTATCTTATCATGCTTCCTTCTTTATTCCAGATTTGAAACCACGTTCACTTCATTATACTTCCTTCTTTGCTTCAGCTTTCTAGTTTGTCTAATTTTCCTATTTGATTAAGAAAACTATCTTGCATGCGAACTCCTTTATGAAACAAAACTTTCTATACTGATTGCTTGTCAAAAAAAAACAATACTTCCACAGCTGTGTATCTTCTAATTTGCGAGGTCGATGTTCTCCTTATTCAAGTGGGATTCGATCTGTAAGGAACATGTCGAACAACCTATTTCTTTCATTTGTTGCTGTATTTGTCAATTATTATAATCTTTTTCATTCTAACAAATTTTCTCTTTTTGATGATGACAAACATACATTACGAACACAACAAATAAGACACACATTTTCTCCCTTTTGTCATGTTACTACTACAACTCTTTAACTTTGACATACTTCAAAACAACGAGAATTTAACAAATGTTGTTGGGATTTTGACCCCCAAAATTGCTTAAGGAACAATTTTATTCTATATGTTCCTTTGTTGATTACAACAGTTACGTTTTGTGAAGCAAATAAAATAATAGAGCAATATTTTATCGCGAAAAAATCCAACTCTTAAGGGTAAAAACTACGACCTACACCTCCGTAGGATTTAACTCCACTTTATTAAACTTCAAGTCTTAACAAAAGATTACAAAGCTATATAACCAAAGGAACTATAAATTCTAATTCCTAAAGGAATTACAAACTCTAATAGTAGCTAAGAAATTATAAACTCTAATTTTTAGCTATCCAAAGATACGAAACCCCCCGGTTTTATATCTTCTAATGTTCTTGAAAAACTATAAATTGTTGAACAACTTCTACTCACAAAACTCAGATTGTAAACAAGACTCTTGAATACATTCTTACAATGTTTCCTCACAAATTGCAACACTTCCAATAAATCTCAATACTCTCTCAAACCTCTGATTGTATTTAGATCTTCTCTTTGTATAAGTGTGTATTTTTTCTCAAGCGAACTATCGTCATATTTATAATTTTGGACTTGAATTCAAAACCTATTTCAACTAAAAATTCTACTTCATGTAGGACTCTTCTTTTCTATGGAACTTCTAGTTCAACTCGAACTTGTCTTCACCTCATCGTCAACTCCTTCCTCAACTAGAACATAAATTTGTGGCATCAAGGAAAGCTTGTCTATGTAGGACTCCTTCTCCTACGTGACATTGTCCTTAAATAGACAACAAAACAGCTTGCCTTCTATGAAATTTTCCTTAATTAAATAAGAAAATATTATTGAACGCTAATTCCTTATCAACTTGGTTGCGAACTCCTTTATAAAAGAAAATTTTCTATATTGGTTGCTTGTCGAAAAAATAATACTATCTTCTAATTCGCAAGGTTGACATTCTTCTTATCCAAGTCGATTCGGTCTGTAAGGAACAAGTGTGAACAACCTGTTTCTTTCATTTGTTCCTGTATTTGTCAATTATCAAAATCTTTCTCATTCTAACAAATTTCTCTATGTTGATGATGACAAACATACATTACAAACACAACAATAAGACACATTTTCCCTTTTCACCATGTTACCATTACAACTCCTTCACTTTGCCATACTTCAAAACAATGAGACATTAACAAATTTTTCCTTTTTGACTATGACAAATTTTATCTGCTCATATTGAATAGGTACACATAACTCATATGCTACAACTTTCTCTTTTTGACATCAGACAAAAATAAAACATTGTGAAGGCATACACCATACTAGAGAAGCAAATTGGATACTCATGGCCACTGAATATCACCTACTCAAACACTTAAAAATTCAAGAACTCAGTTAGTTATAAGAAAGCGTTTGCACAAACATATGAGATACATGAACCTTAAACTTAAACCCAACATTTGCATTAATCAAAAAGCATATACACTATAAATGTAATCAAAATTAAACGTAGAATCAAGCACTTATGATGAGAAAAAATATAGAAGTCAAAGGCTAGAGTGGCTAGGTAATATCAAAAGATGAGAGGATAAAAAAAGTTATTTTTCAGTAGCACATATATCTTTTGGATTAACAAGATTAGAAGCCTTCTCAATTTCAAAGGTAACCTTGGTTTATGCACGCTCAGTTCTTTTTTTCCTCTCTTTTTATATTACTTTTAAGGAACTTGATCAATCAATCATGTTCCCTCTGCAGAAACAATAGTTCACTCATCTTTAATTTCAATAGAGTCAGAAAGACGAATAAATTTTCTAGAATATCACTTGTAAAGGAACATGTTCTCTCAATTTGTTCCTTGGACGTGTACTATCAGGTTCAACACCAACTATAATAGTTTCTTATATCAATCCGGAATCATTATTTATATGGTTTCCAATAGAAGAACTTGGTTCGACAGATGAGTCTCCCATCTATTCCCCTCACTAGATGCATCCAAGTTGAGCCTACCAAGTGAACTTTATTCAAGCGTAGGGACCCCAAAATATTCTCCTCACAATGTAAATCCTTCAATACTTTACTCAATACAAAAGATTCCCCCTAAGAACCAGCACACTCTACTTTCTCTATATTTATAAGGCACCAAAGTCGAGGTGTCCTCCATCAAATTCACCTCAACCATAACCATCACATTGGGATTAGGCTTTTTAAGAAGATATTTTTTTCGTAGTATTTAGGACATGAATATCTTTTGGGACAAGTGAAAGAAATAGGTTCAAGTGCATTGACTTTATATTTAATCATGAATAATTGTAGTGCACATACCTTAGATCTCTGGATAATGCTGAATTTTGATTTAATTGACTAAGTCTCTCTCCTGCGCTAGATGCAAATACAATGTTATAGTGCATGAGTAACATGACTTTCAAAGTGGTATAGAGACATACAACTTAATGTACAAAACTGAGCATAAAATTCAAGATTAGAGGATAGTATGCGCAATGTTTATTAGCCATTTAGGGATACTCGTGTGACCTTAATCATCCTGAAGCTCAAAATTTTTCCTTTTGAAAGTGTTTTCCTTGGCTGATCATATTTTTGATTGATTGATCATCTGAGTACGCATAATTGTTAGAAACTGCATAGGTTGGACCTATTCCTTTCACATGCTTCTTCAGTCTTTCTTTTTTTTCAACCTTTTTTTCCAGTCAGTGTTATTCGTCCATTCTTTTTTTCCCAAAGAGGAATATTTTCTAGTTTCAATCATGCATCTGAAGCAACATATTCAATTGGTGAACATTGTCCGCTTCCTTTCACTTTCCTGCAAATTCAAATGTTAGATTTAGGAACCCAGACTAGCTTGGGTCCTTTGTATTAATAAAAAGGATGAATAAGTTTTCCTTGGGCATATTATTTTTCTTTTGAGTATACATGTTCCTTTGAACAGTTTTATAAGTTCCTCTTGCTTTATTTTCTGCACTAACTCTGTATTTTGGACAATTTTCCTTAGAGTGTCCTGAGTTACCACAAATAATGCATAACAAAGAATTTCAAATCCATTCATACCCTATTTCAGTTCTTATGTTCCGAGTATTGTTACCTAGATATATTACTATGATGAAAGATTTTGTCCATTTATTAGCTCTTTCCAGATCAATTTTTATCATAGACAATTCAAGATTCATTCTCCTAAAATTTCCCTTTCAAAAAATAGTTCATTGTTTAACCTCATTAGATCTTGGTCACATCTGATTTGGTCACCATTAATTTTTTCTTTTTTATTCCAGTAACACTTTGTTTCAGAAATTCAGATTTGAAAGCCAAAGTGCAGGAATCAAGTTGTTGTACCGTTCCTTTAGCGGTTCATTTTCTTTATTGAAATCAAAATTAACTTTTTCAAGATCAATATACTCAAACTTTAAACTAGTCATGGAAGCAAGCAATTGATTCTTGGTTTAACTAGTTTTTGTAGTATCTATGGAAGTGAGTAATAAGAACGATAACTTTTTCTTAGAGAACCTTACAAGTTTATCTTTTAAATCAAAAAAATTTACCTCCATTCCTTCAAAGTCTGATTTAGGTTCAGCATCTGATTCTTCTGTGGCCATCAACGCGAGGTCCTCATCATCTTCGTCATACCTTACTGAACCTGTTCCCCATGCAACATACATCCCTTGCTCCTTCTCTTTATTTTTTCTTTTGTTTAAAAGTTTTTCTCTTCTCCTTTTCAGCTCTTTCTTTTCTCTATTCTACCTTCCACGTAGGAAAATTCTTAATTTGATGATCAGTTTTTCCACACTTGAAGCATCCTTCACTTTGTGGTTTCTTTGTATTATTTCTTTAGTGTGTCTTACCTTTTTTTTCCAGAATTTAGGACCTTTTTGAATTTTTTTTGAAGTTTCTACTTATTAGTGCCAATTCATCATCATCCATAGATTCATCACTTTCAGTTGCTTTAAATCCAAGATTTTTCTCTTTGTTTCCTTCACCTCTTTTGTCAATATTCATCTCATAAGTTTTGAGATTTCCTACTAATTCATCCAAAGTCATATTGGTTAGATCCTTGTTTTCTCTGATTACAGTAACTTTTATTTCCCATGATCTAGGCAGAGTCCTTAGTAATTTATCTACCTAATCCTCAGTGGTGTATACTTTGCCCAACTATATTAACTCGTTTACAATAGTGGTAAATCCGGTGATCATATCTTGAAATGATTCACTGGACCCTATCTTGAAGGCTTTATATTCAGAACAAAGTCTGGAATTGTGAATTTACGAACTTGAGTTGTACCTTCGTGAGCGTTTTGTAAAGTGTCCCATATTATTTTCCATAGGTACAACTAGAGATGCGGTTAAACTCATCAGGTCCTAGTCCACATACGAGAATGCACTTAGCTTTTGCATTCTTTCCTAACATCTTGTAGTCAGCATCTTTGTATTTTTTTGTAGGTTTAGGAACCTTATTCCCTTCACTATCAGTAATAGTAGGAGTTAATGATCTATTAGTAATTCTAACCCATAGTTCGTAATCTTCAGCTTGATTGAAGTCTTCCATCCTTGTCTTTCACCAAGAGTAGTATACTCCATTAAATAATGGTGGTCTGTTGATGTGTTGCCTTTTACCATGACCAAGAGGAGGTGCAGAATTCATAATGATCTTATCTTGAGTTATTAAAATCTACAAAGATAACCTGCTCTAATATCAATTGTTGGAATACTGACACCCAAAATCGCTTAAGGAACATGTTTATTCTATATGTTACTTTGCATATTACAGCAGTTATGTTTTGTGAAGCAAATAAAATAATAACACAATATTTTACCGCGGAAAACCCCAACTCTTAAGGGTAAAAACCACGACCTACACCTCTGTAGGATTTAACTCCACTTTATTAAACTTCAAGTCTCAACAATAGATTACAAATCTATGTAACCTAAGGAATTATAAACTCTAATTTCTAGAGGAATATTAAACTCTCTCATTCCTAGCTAAGAAATTATAAACTCTAATTTCTAGCTACCCAAATACATAAAAACCCCTGGTTTTATATCTTCTAATGTTCTTCAAGTTTTACAACTTGTTGCACAACTCCTACTCAAAAAACTCAAACTGTAAACAAGACTCTTGAATACAATCTTACAATTTTTCCTTACAAATTGCAACAGTAGCAATAAATCTCAAAACTCTCTCAAACCTATTTATCGTGTTTTGATCTTCTCAATGTGTAAGTGCACAAATTTTCTCAAGCGATACTATTGCCCTATTTATAGATTTGGACTTGAATCCAAAACCTATTTCAACTAGAAATCTACTTCATGTAGGACTCTTCTTTTGTGTGGAACTCCTAATTCTACTCGAACTTATCTTCACCTCATCTTCAACTCCTTCTTGAACTAGAACATAACTTTGTGGCATCAAGAAAACCTTGTCTGTGTAGGACTCCTTCTCCTACGTGACATTGTTCTTAAATAGATAATAAAATAGCCCGCCTTCTATGCAATTTTCCTTAATTAAGTAAGAAAAGATTATTGAACGCTAATTCCTTTTTCAACTTTGTTGAGAACTCCTTTATAAAAGATAATTTTCTATACTGGTTGCTTGTTGAAAAAATAATACTTCCACAACTTTATATCTTCTAATTTCCGAGGTTGACGTTCACCTTATCCAAGTCGGATTTGGTCTGTAAGAAACACATGTGAACAACCTATTTCTTTCATCTGTTCCTATATTTGTCAATTATCAAAAAATTTCTCATTCTAACAATACGAAAATAAATTATTCCATTCATCAAATTCCATAAGCATTAAGAGTAATAAATTAATCTCCACCTCCTTTATGCCCTTATTTCTCAGTTGTTGCCTCTTCTTCCTCTTTTCATTTTTAATTGGAATTCAGAAATAATACTTAAATAATTTCATGCATCAGAATCCTGTACGCAGAGAAAAAGACGAGAAAGAATTAATCCGACAATAATTTAGGAGAATTAGCCATAAAATAAAATGGATCAATATTATATTTTTAGCGGATTGACTCTTAAAAGAATATATTTTTATGTTTTAAACTATTGCTTTTAATAAAATTTATATTAGCAAAGTTAAATATAAAAATTAATTAAATATTTTAAGTGACTTTGTAAGTAAAATACTCATAGTTGAGTGACTTCCTAAGAAAATTTTTTAATAGTTGAATGAATTTTGAGTTAAAACTCAAAGTTAAGTGACTTTCTGAGAGTATAAAATATTTTTTACTGACGATATAATAACTAAGATGAACAATATGAATTTGATATTAGTTCAGAATCAATTAATCTTTTAAGTTCTAACTCTATTAGATCTACTCATCCAAGTATTTTTGTTATTTGTAAATCCTTATTCTATATTTATTATTGGCTCTTGTTAGATGTATACTAGCATATGTTTGACACATGTTTCAAAAAATAGGACCACTATAATTGAAAGTAGGACCACTAAAAATGAAAAGAGGACATTTTCTATATATCTCTTGAATTGAACGTACTTAGGTAGGGTAAAGTTTTTTCTTTCAAGTTTAGATTTGCGTAGACTCAGAAATTTTTTACTATATGGGTAAAGTCTTTTCTATTAAAGAAGATTTTATATCTAGCGGGATACTAACGCTATATTTTAAATAGTAGGATTTTGAATGAAATCTTAATATTATTAATGGGTATTTTGGTGAGGATAATTTTCTTTATCATTATATTCACAATCACCATCGACTAATTACTTGTCATCACTAACAATCATTGTTATAAGTCGCTACTATCATAGGCGAATTCAGGATTTGAAGACGACGAGTGTACCATCAACAATAATGAGCTTACTTAAAGTATGTACCCAATATTGATTTATATGAAATGCAAAACTACGATGTTCATTTATAAATAAATTAGATGATACTAACAAATAAAGTGCCTTAGGTGAAGTGGTTGTTTCAAATTTCACTTTGCACCGTGATGTCACAAGTTAGAAACTATCTATCCTATTATTTTATTCGATATTTTTAAACTTCATACCTAAATATGGAAAAAAATAATAAGAAATGAGTAGATGGGGATTCAAACCCGGTCCCGGCCTCAAAGAAGTTTAGCATCTAAACAAGGTAACCCAACTAATTTTTCTATCTTTGGGTGCCTAATAAGATATATGTCTATCTCAAGGTATATATATACGTATATATGCATAATTTTTTGAAGTTAACGGGTGCACGTGCACCAGAACTAATGACTGTGGGTCCGCCCCAGGCTGCTACTACTACTACTACTACACACACACACACACGCACCCCCCCCCCCCACACACACACCATCTCAACCATTATAATTATATTAGTATAGTATTAACGCAACGTGGGAAATTGTTATTGTTTGATCAATTTTGAAATTCAAATCCTTTGTCCTCCCCCATCACAAAAATTCACACAAAAGCATTGCAAGAAACAAAATCAATACTCCCTCCGTTTCACAAAGAATGACATTATTTGACTCGTCACAGAGTTTAAGAGTATAAAAAAGACTTTTGTATCTTGTGGTCCTAAATTAAAGTTAGATTAAACATATAAAATTGTCCTTTGATCTTGTGGCTTTAAACATGTCACGTGGAAAGCTAGAATTAAAATGCTACCAAAAAAAGAAAGAGGTAATTCTTTTTTAAACAAACTAAAAAGGAAAAGAGGTCATTCTTTTTTAAATTGAGGGAGTACTATTTATATGTCTTGTTTAAATTGATATGTGTTGTATTTTATAAGATACATTAAATAAATATTAATGCCCATAAGATGTTAGGTTTGAGATCGATGGATTATTATTTCGTAATTGTTATGTATCAGATACCTTTAGTATAAATTCGAATATACGTATCTGAAAAAATAGAGCATGTTACATTTTATTTATATAACTTATTTTGTTTGATAGCATAATTCATATGTATCATAAATTTGTTGGTGAAAAGGTTGATACATGATAAATGATACATTTGGTAGAATTTTTATATCAAGTATCAATACTAATTAAAATTATGTACCAAAACTTATATTTGAACACAATACATTGTGCATGAAAAAATTGTAATGCATCATAATATTTAAAGGAAGACAGTAAAAATTGGGTTAAGAAACAAAACCATGGAAGACAGTAAAAATTGGGTTAAGAAACAAAACCAACTACACACATTAAAATTTTGAACCTATATGTATCAAAAAATTTGAACAACTAAAAAGTCAAAAAAAGTCAACAACTAATCAACGGAAAGCAACGAAGATGTATCGTTCTCGAACTGATTGGGTAAGCTCAATACTAAAAGATCAAACCACTAGAATAAAGTGCATCAAAACCGCCACAAAAAATTTCTGGAACAATTCCAAATGTTCTTTAAGATGAACTCTTTGCATTAACAACGTTTTCCACCCCTCTTCCGATTTAAGAGATCGGAAGTAACAAATTCAATAATTTAAGATGAAACAACTAAAAAAAGAAAATTAAAAGAAATTAAAAATTAAAGTGATGGGAAAAAAATCTACCTCTTGAATAACTTGAAATCATTAATTGGAAAGAAAAAAGAATTGAATTTCAAAAATTAATTAATGTAGGTAACTGTAGAGAGATTTGTGGCTTGAAAAAAAAAATCATGGGTATGAGACTTCAAATTAATGTATCCGGAAAACGGAATGATGGAAACAAAAGAGGGAATTTTGATATTTTTTGAAATGGTAGAGAAAATATGATAATAAATAATGTGTACTTAGGTAATTTTACTAGTTATAATTTTAGGAATCACATAGTTTTAATATGAAACTACATTTTATTCTTTTAGTTCGTAATTACATTAATCCCTTAAAAAGTAATACAAACCAGATATGCAGCAAGGATATATTAAGAGTATCTCGGATACATTATAACATAAACTAAATACATAATTTTTAGCTCGAATACATTAAAAACTAGCTCGGATGCATAATATGTTGTTCAGATACATTATAAAATAATTCGGATACATATTTGTAGCCCAGACCCATTAAAATACTGGCTCAAATACATTAATATGTAGTTCGAATAAATTAAAGAAATAAGAGATTTTAGAGGCTTTTAGAAATAGAATGAGATATTGGACATAAGAAAAAGTGTAAATTAGGTATATAGCATATTATGTAGTCATATTATCAAGTTATGGCACAAGATTTAGATTTTCATTCAATAACATATAATATATCAACTTATAGCATTTCTTTAAATTAAAATATATTAAATATTTATTCAGTTAAATCAGGAAGAAAAAAAATTAAAAATTATTAATAAAAATTGGATAACTACCATGAATGTAGTTACACTTTTTAACTGATAACCAAATTTGCACTTTTTAAGGGAATTTAAATATATTAATTAAAGATATGCTCTTTAATTAGCGAAATCCATTTTTAATGGTAATTTTTTTTGATTTTTTATCCTAAAAAAATTCTATTCTGTTATCTTTCTTTCCATAAAGGTGTTTTAATTTTTTTTTCCAGAAATTTGACTATATTCATAAAACAATTAAAATTGAAGGTTGAAAAAGTTTAGATTTGATTTGATGGAGAAATTTGTTTCAATTTTAATTAAACATGGTGGCAAATGGAATTCATCAGGTTAGTTTTTTTTTTATATTTTAGTAATGTGTCGTTTTTTTTTTCCTGTGTTATATTGCATATGTTAAATTGATATATTTTTTTTTTGAAACATTAATTTAGTGTTTCTACTAATAAAACTTTCGTAATGTTAAATGTATTTTCATGTAATTAAAATATATTAATTAAAGATATGCTCCTTAATTAGCGAAATCCGTTTTTAATGGTAATTTTTTTTGATTTTTTATCCTAAAAAATTTCTATTCTGTTATCTTTCTTTCCATAAAGGTGTTTTAATTTTTTTTTCCAGAAATTTGACTATATTCATAAAACAATTAAAATTGAAGGTTGAAAAAGTTTAGATTTGATTTGATGGAGAAATTTGTTTCAATTTTAATTAAACATGGTGGCAAATGGAATTCATCAGGTTAGTTTTTTTTTATATTTTAGTAATGTGTCGTTTTTTTTTCCTGTGTTATATTGCATATGTTAAATTGATATATTTTTTTTTGAAACATTAATTTAGTGTTTCTACTAATAAAAATTTCGTAATGTTAAATGTATTTTCATGTGTAATTAAAACGAAGAGTGATGGTAAATGTGATTACTGGTTAAAATTTAATATTTTAAAGTTTTTGATAAATTTAGCAAATTTTTTGTTTTTGAAACATTAGAACATTATCTGACATTTTGTATTAACAATGTATACATTTTGTATTTTAATGTATATATATAAAGTATGAACAATATATACGAAAATCAATTGAGTATGAAATTGAATTAACTGTATATTATTTTTTATATTAAATTGGATAAATGACTATGAAATTGTATTTTAGATTGTATGTAGTAGTTAGTTGTGTAGTATGCATTATGTATAAAAATTGTTTTAATTTTGTATTGATTTAAATTTTTGTTATTGTATATATACGTGTCTTGTATATAATTTTGTGTGATTTGTGTATTAATTTTGTAGTAAACAATGTATTAATTGTGTATTAAATTATAATAGTGTACAAACAGTGTGGTAATTGTGTATTAAATTATGTATAAAGTGTGTATTATTTTTAGTACAAACTGTATAAAATGTGTGGTAAACATTGTATGATTTGTGTATTAATTTTGTATAAAATGGTATTAAGTGTGTAATAAACAATGTATTAATTGTTTAGTAAATTACAAAAGTGTATAAACAGTGTAGTAATTGAGTATTAAATTGTGTATGAAATGTGTATTATTTTTGTATGAAGTGTATGAATTGTGTGGTAAACAGTTACTTGTATATAAATTGTGTATGAAATCTGTGTTACCATGTGGAAGATTTCAACATTATGAGATACCATGTGGTCATGCAATTGCTGTTCTCCGGTACAGGAAGTTACATGAAGCAGATTTCTGTTCTGCTTTTTATAGCCTCAAGAATTTCAAAGATGCTTATGTCATTCCTGTCGAGCCTATCCCGTGCGAGAGTACATGGGATATACCAAGTTATATTTTAGATCCTAAATTGATGCACTTTGGTCCAAAAAGAGCAGCAGGAAGACCCAAACTTGAACGGTGGAAGGGATTCACAGATGTGAAGTTTAAGAAGACAAAAAGCACATGTAGTAGATGCCATCAGGTTGGACACAATAGGAAGACTTGTTCAAATTATCCTGTACAAAAAACAATGATGTCGTAATGTTAAATCTGTGTTATTGAGGCATTACATTGTTATAAATGTGTTTTTTTATTGAATAATATTAATATTCATACAAATGTCATACAGTATTCATACAGTTTTCATACATTATTCATACCAGTAATATACATACAATTTGTTTGTGTTTGTATTTTGAAAAATATATTTTATAATTTGTCATAATTTATATATTTTTCATATATCATTTCTATGTAATATATATCAAATTTTAATATGATATTCATAATTTATATAATTTTCATACATGATTCATACAGTTTCATATATGTTAAAGTGAGACACATTTAGTAATAATCAGTAATAATTTATATAAAACCATGAGTAGTCAAAATTAAAATAAAAACAGAAACAAATTGTATGTATATTAGTGGTATGAATAATGTATGTAAGATGGTGATACACATTTACTAATGTATAATTGTTGATATAATTCATACATTTTTCATACAGTATTCATACCAGTAATATAATTAATATAAGTTTCTGTTTGTATTTTGAAAGTGTATAGTATTCAATCAAAACAAATTTCAATATTACTATGTACTATATATCAAATTTTAATATGACATTCATAATTCATATGATTTTCATACATGATTCATACAGTGTTCATATACGTTAAACCGAGACACATTTAGTAATAATCAGTAATAATTTATATAAAACCATCAAAGTATTCATAATAAAAACTGGAAAATACATAAATTGTTCATAAATTAAAAAAAAAAGTCTTTCAAATAAATTATCTATGTGCCATGAAGATTTCTACTTCCTGATACGGAATTTTGGAGTAGGATAATTGGTAGTGTCCATAACTTGTTCTTTATGAGTTCGAGGTCCACCCTTCTTGCTAGCAACTGTTCCTGTAACTTCACTTTCACTGATTGCGCCTTCATCATTCTTTGATTTTCCATAATGCCAAAGTAATGTTGCATATCTTTGACGATGATATGTTGAATCAATATCAATATGTGACATATCAAAAACACCATTGCTCATGTATTCAGCAAATAGAGATGTGTATAAACCACAATCACTGTAAACAAATTGAAAAAATTTGTAATGAATATTAGCAATTTCAATTTAAAATGAATAAAAAATAATGTAAGAAATATACATACTTTGAACTTTCTTCTTGTTGAGGAACATGTGTAACATTCTTGATACTTAGAGGTTCAGAGTGAGATTTCTGTTGATAATCACGGAGATTATTCGCATACAAATCAAGCCTTTTGCCATAAAACCCTATGCTTGATAAAAAATAAATATAATATAATGAAAAACAGTACCCAAAAACTTGATAAAAAAAACTTCATACACATCTTATATATACAGTGAATCATACAAAATTCATATAGTGAATCATACACAATTTATACAGTTATCATACACAATTCATACGGTGAATCATACATAAAAAAAGCATTATTTATTTAAACAGAAATTTCATATAGGGAATCATACACAATTCATAGATTATTTATTTTACACAAAAATTGTATTTTAACTATTTTATAGCCAAATAAAAGAAGAAAAAATAACAGAATATAAAAAAATATTAAAAAATTAACTTTTACTAACCTTTGAACTTTTTTTGGGTTTATCAGTTTCTTCTTCTTCTGCTCTTGGTTTTTTGGATTTTGATTTTATCAACTCTTCCACAAAATCAGATTCAGACTCGATGATTCCTTGATTTCTTTTCCTTTCCTCTTTCTTTAGTCGCTTTCTGATTCATCTTCTCTTTTGTTTTCTTTCCCTTTTCTCTTCTTCTCATTTTCCTTTGGATTTTGTGTTTGTGATAAAATTTTGAAAGATGGAGCATGAAAATCGTCTGAACTTGCTTCTTCATTCAATCTTCTACTTTTTCTTGGGGTTTCGTTGCTTCTTTTAGACATTGTACGGTTTGTTTATTGCAAGATTTAAAGATTTGAGTGCTAAAAATTAAGATTTGAATGGAACTATTTGAGAATTCTTGAAGAATAGTGTTAAGAGAGATGGAATTTTGAGAGAGGAATTAGGCGTGCTAAGATGGTGAAAGCGTGTGAAAATGTTGAAAGGTTTTGAGAGGCGTGCGATTGTAATGATTTTGAAAATAAATGGGGAAGAACAAAATTTTTGGGTAATATAAGTTTTTTTTAGATACTGCTTACGCTTTTAAACTGTAATTTTTAAATTTTGATAAAAACCCTATAATTTTGTAGTTATCTTAAAAAAGGTAACTAAATAATATTTAATTTAAATAACTTTAATTAAGAGTTTTGTTTAAAAAAGGTAACTTAAAATAATAAGTGTAATTAACTACATTGGTTTAAATATGGTAATTGAATTATTAACATAAGTTAATTATTATTTTAAAAAATTAATGATAATAATATAATATTTCTTAATATGCTATAACTTGATAATAATATGCTATAAGTAGTTTAATATTGAAAAGTTTGTTTATAACTTGATATTTAACATCTTAAAGGTGTCTGTAGTGTTATTTTTATTAAGAAAAACATAAGAAATGTATTTTAGTAATTTTTCCTAATATTTTTTGGCCCAAGTCTGGTATCATGTACGCCTGAGACCAACAACTTGGGCCAAACTGCTGCATTTGGGCTCTTCTAGCCCTTTTTCATCCCTATATCAATGTATATACACTGAGTATACTTATATATTAACTATATATCAACCTATTTCCTTATATACAAGACTGTATACTAAGTGTATACGGGCCATTTTCATCCTTCGAAACATGTAATTCAGTTTCCCTTGCTTTCTATATCAGTCTGATGACCATTTTCTATGAGGCAGACCCAAAACGGAATAAGTTTAGTCTCCCATGACCCAACTTGAGATGCAAAGGGAGAAGATACAAGAGTCCAATGGACTCGATTTAATGGTTCATACAATAAACAATCGGGACAAAATTAGCAGATGAATAAGAGGAATCAATCGAGACACAATTTTAATTGAAGTAGAGACAATTTAGACATTTAAAAAAAAAAAAAAAACTAGTGCCAGTATTTTTCCATCAATTTTCAAAGAAAACATAATTGAAGAGGCATGCATTTAGAAGTAAGAAAATCTAAATTAATTAGAAAGGGGGGCAAATTGCCTATTACACTACGGACTAAGGAGTCATCTCATATGTGTAAATTTAAGAACACAAAAGGAGGGCCATTATAAAAATCAACGATCAGGCCAACATAATATCATATGCAACTATTGATATAACAAGGCAAAACATGTAAATGTTTAGAGTTTCAGAAACACACTTCAAAGTCTAAAATAAGAGCTTGATATAACCGATTAAGCTTAAAATTATCAAGTTGTCGCTTACTTGTTAAGAAAAATCATAAATCATTATACAATTGATAATTCACAAAAAAAAAAAAATCAAAACTATTATCAAATTATAAATTCTTTGAGTAGTAATCTTTCAAAAACAACATTTTTTTACTCTACCACTTCCATACTGCACTTACAAAAGATTATAATGACTAATTTTTTTTCTTACCGAATCTTAAATTTAATAAATCATTTTTGTTATATCAAATAATTTGTCAATTGAGTTAATGATTTTGACTGTCTTTAATTTTAAACAACCCTACCAAAAGATTGGAGATAACACGCACTCTATGATATATATACTAGATATTTTAACGCCCGTGATATGGGCCTAATGTAATTTCACATATTTTGTTGAAAAAATTACATAAATTCACAACTTAAGATATATAATAATCTTTGGGTTAATTCGTATTTCCTCTCGGATACATTCCTTTAGTAAACAACTTCAATATATTACTTCATAATCTATTTCAAATGGTAATACGACATAAATGTATTGTTTACAACCTAAATTGAGAAAATTATTTCTAAAAAATTCTTTGCAGCAAGGAAACAGAGAATTGTGCTAGATTAAGAGCTAAAACATTTTGTGTTCAAGGAATATATAAATTGTTGATATCTTTGAAAAGTTCATCGATCTTCACATATATTCGCAAGTGGTATCTATTTTTTGTTATGACCGAAAATAAGCAGGTGTAAATGCGGAAGCTAGCAAAGCAGACCTCGAAAGACCACAAGTAAGAAGACAACGAGAAATACCAAAAGACGCACAAATTTAACGTGGTTCGGTCAATCGACCTACGTCCACAAAGGAGATGAGCAATCCACTATAAATATGAGAGTACAAAATACAGAGAGAAACAACCTCAACCAATTCACTCGGAATACATAGGAGGTTCACACAAGTGATAACGTATCAAGCTTGTGACTCATAAATTCTCCCCCTAACAAAAACACTCAAAGCCCTTAAGACTACATTGTGAATGCTAATTAAGTTAGAAGGAACATACCTCTATTTATAGAGTCCTAAACCTTTTCCTACCAGAAAAAGGATTAGTCAATCCAAAACCTTGTCCTAAAAGGAAAACCTATTTATGGTAAGAAATTTAGGTCAAATAAAACCCAACAAATCTCCCCCTTGGCCTGAATTTCTGACAAAATAAATTTGTCCACCTTCTTTACTTAATCTTCAACAACTTGCTTCTCCTCTCCATAATCTCCTTTGCAAAATTTATGTCTCAACGCAGAGAACATCTCCAACAAAAGCTTCATTACTGTCGAAGAGGTTGCGGCTAGAACTACACCCGTCAAGATGAACACCTCTTTCTAACCTGCTTCAATCATCGATTATCGAACCACTAAACCTGACTTCATCATTGAATCTGACTCTGATACCACTTGTTACGACCTAAAATAAGCAGGTGTAAACGCGGAAGCTATCAAAGCAAATCTAAAAAGACCACGAGTAAGAAGACAACGAGAAATATACCAAAAGACATAAAGATTTAACGTGGTTCGGTCAATCGACCTACGTCCACAAAAGAGATGAGCAATCCACTATAAATATGAGAGTACAAAATACAGAGGAAAACAACCTCAACCAATTCACTCAGAATACATGGGAGGTTCACACGAGTGATAACTTATCAAACTTGTGACCCACAAATTCTCCCTCTAACCTTTTCTCTCAAAGCCTTTAAGACTACATTGTGAATGATGATTAAGTTAGAAGGAACATTCCTCTATTTATAGAGTCCTAAACCTTTTCCTACAAGAAAATGATTAGTCAATCCAAAACCTTTTCCTAAGAGGAAAACCTATTTATAGTAAGAAATCAGGGCAAATAAAACCCAACAAATCTCCCTCTTGGCCTGAATTTCTGACAAAATAAATTTGTCCACCTTCTTCACTTAATCTTCAACAACTTGCTTCTCCTCTCCATAATCTTCTTTGCAAAATTTATGTCTCAACACAGAGAACCTCTCTGAAACAATTTCTCCAACAAAATCTTCATTACTGTCAAATAGGTTGCGACTAGAACTACACCCGCCAAGATGGACACCTCTTTCTAACCTGGTTCAATAATCGATTATCAAACCACTGAACCTGACTTCATCATTGAATCTGGCTCTGATACCACTTGTTAGGATCGAAAATAAGCAGGTGTAAATGCGGAAGCTAGCAAAGCAGACCTCGAAAGACCACGAGTAAGAAGACAACGAGAAATACCAAAAGACACACAGATTTAACGTGGTTCGGTCAATCGACCTACGTCCACAAAGGAGATAAGCAATCCACTATAAATATGAGAGTACAAAATACAGAGAGAAACAACCTCAACCAATTCACTCGGAATACATGGGAGGTTCACACAAGTGATAACGTATCAAGCTTGTGACTCATAAATTCTCCCCCTAACCAAAACTCTCAAAGCCCTTAAGACTACATTGTGAATGCTGATTAAGTTAGAAGGAACATACCTCTATTTATAGAGTCCTAAACCTTTTCCTACCAGAAAAAGGATTAGTCAATCCAAAACCTTTTCCTAAAAGGAAAACCTATTTATGATAAGAAATTTAGGTCAAATAAAACCCAACATTTTTCACAATGTTATTATCTTCGTTTTGCAATATTTGCACCATAAGCTTTGCATCTGATAAAATATTAATCATTGATCAATCAACTTGTAAAGATCCATTTAAAGTCTTTCAAATCTCTATTGCTTCAACTTAAGTATAATGTGTTAATCGCGCCTCATTTCCCCAAAATTTTTTCTCTCTTCCCAAATGCTCCCTCCAACGGATACTGTACAGTCACTCATGCGCGCCACTACACAGGCGCGTACGCCGCCAGACCAAATCCACCTTGAGATCTTGGACGAGGGCAACAAACCCCCATATCAACACGCTCCATAATCTACCTCTTTTGAAATCGCAGTGCAAAGATGCGATGAACACTGCGCAGAAAGAGGAGTTTGACAGAGAAATTGAAAATATTTCCCAACGAATTTCTGGGAGGAATCGAGATGAAAAGATGATGTCAATGAATACACCACATCAAGAACTACCGTATATCCAAGAATCAGGCAATTCTACCGCCGCAATTGGCCGGAATAGAGAGGCGACTCTTGAAGACTCTGCGAGTGCGTCGCTCGAGTCGCGAACTGGATTTCGATCGACTTCAGGCCAATTTTGTAAGGACTTGAACACTTGGGTTTGTTCCCCTGGCGATGGCGCCCCTCCCACTAAAATCTCAGATGAAATGGACGTCGGAATCGCCGGCGAGGAGAACTCCGGTGAAAATGGAGTTCGAAATGTCGGAAAAAATGAAACTTCATCGAATAACACTGGTTCTCAGGCTAAAACCAATCATCATACAAGCTACTCTTGCCACCTAAAAGGAGGAACCAATGTCAATAACATTCTGACACCTTCCTTCGATGATCAGAATTCTGCAGAAAAATCGTGATAGTAATGAAAGAGTCTCTGCCTCTGATCGTAATGCTGAACAAGGCACCACTCCAGCGGCCCCTCAATCATCTGAAACAACAATAATGGGGGAAGGAAGCAATCCTCACGCGAAGGAAAACTTGAATGCAGAACAGGGCAATAACATGAACATGAAGGGGCTTCATACCAAAGCCACATCAAATGATATACAAACTGCAAGTTTTTCTTTTGACATAGCAGGTAGTCCATAACAACTAAATCCTAACCTTTTTGCAGGTAATACACAGGGTACAACAAGCAAAAAGGACAATGGTGAGAAAGCTGGAAATGCAACTACAAAGCAAAGAATTCCAGATCATAAACTGCAGCAAGCAGACAGTGAAGTGCAAATTGAGAAGAAAGGGCAAAACAAGGATGAAGCAGCCAAACCGGCCACTAAACAGGCTCAAGGAAAGGAAGGAAGGCAAATCAACCAAGCACAATTGGAATACCAAAAAAATTTCCCCAAGATATCTAGCAACTACACAAGGTATGAACCTAACACTCAAATTGACAAAAATACTAAACATGGCAATAATGAAAGTCAAGTCACTGCTAGAAACAATCAACAGCATGGTCAAAACTCTAGCAATAATTCTAAGCTTGATAAAGCCTCTGAGCCGGCTTCTTATACTGTGGTCCAATCTTTTGCTGCAAGATTAAGATATAACCAAGCTAAGAATGAAATTCCTATAGTTTTGAATGAACCTGTTCACACAACTAGGCAAGGTTTCCTTGTTGTGCTTCTTGAGGAGGATGATTACTATGTGAAGTTGGCTGAGGTGTGTAATTATACTCTAGTGGGCAAATTTACTAATACAATGCCTAAAATGGAGTTAGTTAGGAAAAGTTTCATTATCCAAACTCAACTTACAGGGAGTTTGAAAATCACACACTTCAATGCTAGACATGTTTACATTGACTTGGATAATCAGTTTTGATTACCAAACTGTTTCGACTAAACTTAGAATGAACATTGAAGGCCAAGTAATGAGGATACAGACATGGACTCCTGACTTCACCCCTAAAGAGGAACTCCCATTGTCCCAATTTGGGTGGCTATACCTGGTTTCCATGGCATTGCTATAACAAAGTGTTGTTAATGACCATTCTTAGTTCTATTGGGAAAGTGTTATTCTTAGACTCTTCTTCCTCCCAAAGAACTAGGGGCAGTACTATTCTTAGACTCTCCTTCCTCCCAAAGAACTAGGGGCAGTACTATTAGAGTTAAAGTGCAGGTGGATCTCACTAAGACTAGACCTTCCTATGTGTGGCTGGGATTCAAAAACTCTGATCCAAATAAAGGAAGACGACTGAAAGTTGAATATGAAGGCATCCCAAACTACTGCTTGTACTGCAAGCATCAAGGACATATGGACAGTGAGTGCACAATTAAGAGAAGGGATGAAGACACCAGGAAAAATAAAGAAGGGGATTCTGAGAGGAAATCCAAGGAAGAACAGGAACAGGGGGCTCATTTAAAAACTCAAGGACAAGACAAAAGTAACCTTGAAACCACAGCAAGAACTCAGAATCAACAAAACAGAAATCAAAAGGAATTGATCAATCAAAATGATATGGTCAGTCAACCAAAGAATCAACAAGTAGACTAACAACAAAAAAACACCACCCTCAATCCAAAGGAACAAAACTAGCAGGTGGATCTTCAAGAAGAACAGTGGCAGATTCAAAAAAGAAGGCAACAAAAACATCAAGATCAAACTAACTCCAAGGCTGTTTGGAGACCTGTCTCACCCTCAATACAAAGAAACAGAAGCACCAACCAGCAAGAGCAAGAAACACAGGTATAACTAACATTCAAACTCAAAATACTTTTGCTTACCTTGAAATGCAGGAACAATAGGAGGATACTCAAACAGGAAAAGGGAGCTCCAGCCAAGCAGCAAAGAGGAAGGCATCAAATTAAAACGGGAATGTTATCGCAAAGAATGGGCCCAAAGAATCACAAATTACAAAACCAACAAGCTAATCCAACCAACAAATACAAGACCCCAGGTATTGACTCAATGCTCCCCCACCCCAGAACCCCCAATATTATTAATGTTGTTGCTGGTCTTTCTGAAGAAGTTTCTGGAGGTATGGATGGGGTGTGTCAGGAGATAGCCTCTAACTTGTAGGATGCGGTTACCAAAGAGGGGAAATTGCCTCATGTTATGCATGAGGGGTTGGAATATGACCTTAGTACAGACCATAGAGCCTCTAATAATGCTGAAAACAGACTACAACAAGGGAAACAACAACAATTTCAACATCATGTACAAAACAAAGACAACAACAAACAATCTGCCAAAGGAAATAATGAGAAACAACAACCTGAAAAAATGAATGGAAAATATCAAGGGAAATAACGTGATACTATTGCTACTGAAAGCACTCCTAAGAGTAAGAATAAGCCAAGTAAACAAATAAGAGATGCGACAAAAGGAGGAAAAATAGACTGCAAGAAAGGGATAAGGAACATGAGCAGGATGGATAGGAAGAATCTTGTGACAAATTTATCATGGTTGAAGGTAACCAACCATAGATATTCTTCCCCTACAAGCTCAATATATGACCCATCCTAAAACTGACCCCCCGAATTTAACACAACAAAAGGGTAAACTTAACAATGTGCCTATTTTAGATGAATATGCTGTGGATAATTCAGAGGATGAAATGGATGGGGATAACCATTCCATAAAAGAGGTTGAAGAAGATGATGAGACTAGTGAGGCTCTCATTAGGGCCTTTAGTCCACATAATGATCAGACCTTTGAAGAAGAAATCCAACAGGTAACATAGAGCCAATGTCTATCTCCAAGGAGTTTCCATCATGAAAAATTTCACGTCAAGAAGCAAGATGCAAATACTGTCACTACAGGCAGACCAAACACTAGGCTCTTCTCCTCTAGATCATCCCAATGATTAGTACAGTCATATGGAATGTGAGAGGGATCAACACTCAGGGGGTGTTGGAGAGACTCAAAATGCTCAGGAAACTACACCATTTATTTGTTATTACCATTTTGGAACCCTTCTTTGATAGTGTTCATATTCAGAACTTCAAAGTGCAGCTAAGCATGGATAATGTTATTAGCAATTGTAATAGTAAGATTTGGGTTTTCTGGAGCAGTGATATTGACTGTAATATTCTTGATGAAGATGAACAACAAATCACTTGCAACATGAAACACAAAGAATTACCATATCAATTTGCTAATACCTTTGTCTATGCTAAATGCAAAGATCATCTCAGAAGACCTCTGTGCGACATAATGATACTGCACTCTACCTTAAATGATAATCCTTGGTGTGCTGTGGGTGATTTTAACGTTATAACTTCTGTCGAGGAAAAACTGAGAGGGTTACCTTATAACATGAGAAAAAGTATTGAGTTTATTAATGTCATTGAAGCTTGTGGACTCTTGGACATAGTTTTTAGTGGACAAAAACTTACTTGGTGCAACAAGAGGGGTATTAACCGCAGAATCTAGAAGAGACTTGATAGGGCGATGGTTAATGATGCTTGGTTGGAAAATATGCCTCAAACCACCATTACTCACTTGTCATCTATGGGATCGGATCATTGCCTGCTTCTTATGGAAATGAATTCCCCAACTACTAATCACATCAAATACTTCAGGTTCCTCAACTGTTGGGTAGACAACTCTCAATTCTTGGAAACTTCCAAAACCTATTGGGAAAAGGAGGTGGAGGGTAATGGTATGTGGAAATTCTACCAAAAAATGAAAAGATTGTCAAACACTCTTAGTGGTTGGTCAAAGAAGGAATTTGGTGATATTTTCCATAATGTTAGGATGTATGAGGAACAAGTGCACAAGGCTGAAGAAAACTACATCTCTAACCAAAATGACTCAAATAGAAGTTTCCTCCATGAGATTAATGCCAAGTACATCAAGTTCCTCAAGTTGGAAGACACTATTTTAAAACAAAAAACTCAGCTTCAACGGTTTAAGGAGGGTGATAATAACTCTAAATACTTCCATTATGTGATAAGGGGAAGAAGAAGGAAGTTATTTATTCATAAAGTTGTCAATGAAAATGGAGTCTAGGTTCAAGGTGATGACAACATTGCTCAAGTAGCTTGTGAAAATTTCAAAGAAATATTTAGTGGAGAAGAAAAGTGTATTAATGAGCATACTTTGGAATGTATTCCAAGGATGATTAATCAAGACCAAAATACTAAGCTTACCAATATGCCTAGTATGGATGAACTTAAAGAGGTGGTCTTTTCTATGAAGCCTTATTCGGCAGCTGGGACAGATGGTATGAATAGGTATTTCTATCAAAAGTGTTGGCACATCATCAAGAATGATCTAATGGGGGTTGTACAAGCTTTCTTCAGTGGACAGATGATTCCCAAGTACTTCTCCCATTCTTGTATTGTGTTGCTCCCTAAAGTCAATAATCCAAACAAAATGATTGAATTTAGGCCTATAAGTCTGAGCAACTTCACTAGCAAAATCATATCTAAGCTAGTGAGTAACAGACTAAGTCCTATCCTTCCTGATCTATTCTCTCCTAACCAATCCGGGTTTATTAAAGGCAGAAGTATCTCTGAGAACATTATGCTTGCTCAGGAAATCATTCATCACATCAAAAAACCCAACATTGGTAGCAATGTTATCATTAAACTAGACATGGCTAAAGCCTATGACAGGGTGTCATGGTCTTAAATCTGTCTGATTTTAAGGAAAATGAGATTTGATGAGGTGTTTATCAGCCACATTGTCACTTGAACGAATCTGTTGCACATTTATAACACCATTCTATTGAAGTTCATGTGTATAAAAAAGCTTCGGTGAAATATGCTTTGTTCTATCTCATTTTATGAATCCTCCCTTAAGTTGTGCTATGCATGCTACATTATCTTCATATAAAGTGGTAGGTACTTTATCACATTCCAAACCACATTTCTCTCGAATGAGATGTATCATAGAACTTAACCACGCACATTCTCTACTTGCTTCATGAATAGCTATCATTTCAGCATGATTAGATGAAGTGACTACGATGGACTGCTTTGTAGATCTCTAAGATATGGCAGTCCCCCCCACATATAAACACATAGCCTGTTTGGAATCGAGCTTTGTGTGGATCAGATAAATATCCTGCATCAGCATAACCAATAAGATTTGGGCTACAATTAACAGAATAAAGTAAGCCCATATCATTTGTCCCTTTATGATATCACAAAATGTGTTTGATCCCATTCCAATGTCTCCTAGTAGGAGCAGAACTATACCTTGCTAACAAGTTAACAACAAAAGCTATATCAGGTCTTGTAGTATTAGCAAGATACATTAGTGCACCAATTGCACTAAGATATGGTACTTCAGAACAAAGAATTTCTTCATCCTTTTCTTGAGGTCGGAATGGATACTTATTCACATCAAGTGAACGAACAACCATCGGAGTACTTAATGGATGCGCTTCATTCATACAGAATATTTTCAACACTTTTTCTGTGTAGGCAGATTGATGAACAAAAATACCATTTGTCAAATGCTCAATTTGCAAACCAAGACATAATTTTGTCCTTCCAAGATCTTTCATCTCAAATTCATTCTTTAAATAATCAATTGCCTTTTGAAGCTCTATTAGAGTTCCAATAAGATTTATGTCATCAACATAAATAGCAAGTACAACAAATTCCGATATTGTTTTCTTTATAAAGACACATGGAAATTGCATCATTTGTATAACCTTCCTTAATTAAATACTCACTAAGACGGTTATACCACATTCGACCAGATTGCTTCAAACCATATAATGATCTTTGCAATTTAATTGAATACATTTTTTGAGATTTTGAATTACATGATTTAGGCATCGCAAATCCTTCGGGAATTTTCATGTATATCTCATTATCAAGTGATCGATAAAGGTAGGTTGTAACCACATCCATCAAATGCATTTCAAGTTGCTCATGGATTGTGAAACTAATGGGATAACACAATGCTATTTCATCCATAGCGGGTGAGTATGTCTCTTCATGGTCGACGCCATGCCTTTGAGAAAATTATTATGCCACAAGTCGTGCTTTATACCTTTGTATTTCATTTTTCTCATTTCTTTTTCGCACAAAAATCCATTTGTAACCAACAGGTTTAATACCATTAGGTGTTTGAACTATAGGTCCAAAAACTTCACGCTTGGCAAGTGAATTCAACTCTGATTGAATTGCTTCTTGTCATTTTGGCCAATCATTTCATTGTCGACATTCTATAACAGATTGATGTCCATGATCCTCATTATCTTGCATGATATTTGTTGCAACATTATATGCAAAGACATAATCAACCACTATTTCTGATCGATTCATATTAGCTTCAACATCTCTTAAGTTTATGGATAGTTCATTATTTCTTTGAGTTTCAAGTTCATTGATTCTTTCATGAATATCAGACTTATTCAAATTTTGAACTTCCATATGAGATTCTTTCATAGTGTCATCTTGACATTTAATCTTTCTTTTTCTAGGATTTTGATCCTTAGACCCCAATGGTCTACCACGCTTTAGATGTGTTTTTGACTCATTAGCTATGACACTAGTGGATGGTCCTTTAGGGACATTCTCTGCAGGAATATGTGATTTAGTAATCCTTTTCAAATCTGTAAATGCGTCTGGCATTTGATTTGCAATTTTCTGCAGATGAATAATCTTTTGTACTTCTTGTTTGCAAGTAGAAGAATATGGATCAAGATGAGACAATGATAAATTTTTCCACAAAATTTCTCATTTTATTTCACTATTCTCTCCCCCCTAATTTTAGGAAAACTGTCTCATCAAACCGACAATCTTCAAATCTAGCAGTAAACATGTCTCCAGTCAATGGTTCAAGATACCGAATAATGGAGGGTGACTCAAACCCAACATATATTCCTAACCTTCTTTGAGAGTCCATCTTAGTGCGGTTTGGTGGTTCCACGGGCACATGTACAACACTTCCAAACATTCTTCGATGGGATATATTAGGTTCTTGACCCATAACCAATTGCAATGGAGAAACCTTATGATAACTTGTTGGTTTGAGACGAATAAGTGCTGCAGCATGCAAAATTGCATGTCCCCACACAGAAGTGGGCAACTTAGTTTTCATAAGCAATGGTCTTGCTATTAATTGCAAACGTTTAATTAATGACTCTGCGAGACCATTCTGAGTATGAACATGAGCAACGGAGTGTTCAACTTTTATCCCAATTGCTAAACAATAATCATTAAATGATTGGGATGAAAACTCTGCAGTATTATCAAGACGAATGAACTTAATCTGATTATCAGGAAAGTGTGCCCTTAACCTTATTATTTGTGCCAATAATTTTGGAAATGTCAAGTTACGAGATGACAATAGGCACACATGAGACCATCTGGAAGAAGCATCTATTAGAACCATAAAATATCTAAATGACCCACTAGGTGGGTGAATAGGTCCACAAATATCCCCATGTATACGTTTCAAGAACGCAGGGGACTCAATCTTAACTTTCATTGGTGATGGTCTCACAATTAATTAGCCTTGATAACAAGCACTACAAGAAAATTCACCATTTAAAAGAAATTTTTGGTCTTTTAGTGGATGTCCATTCGAATTTGCTATAATTCGTCTCATCATTATTGACCCAGGATGTCCTAGACGATCATGCCAAAGTACAAAATGTATTGGAATCAGTAAACTTCTTATTTACTATAAAATGTGCCTCAATTGCACTAATTTTTGTCCAATACAAGCCAGAAGATAAAGCAGGAAACTTTTCTATAATACATGTCTGCCCAGAGACATACTTGGTGATACCAAGATATTCAAGATTTATTTCATCCATTGATTGGATATGATAACCATTTTCACGGATATCTTTAAAACTCAACAAGTTTCTCTTAGATTTTGGAGAAAACATAGCATTATTAATGATGAGTTTAGTTCCCTTGGGCAAAATTACAATGACTCTTCCAAAACCCTCAATCATATTAGTACTACCAAAAATTGTAGTAACATTTATTTTACCATACTTAAATGAGAAAAATATTTCTTATTTTTGAATATCGTATGTGTTGTACCAGAATCAATCAAACAAATATCTTCATATTTCGATAATATGTTCTTAGAATTATCCATATCTTCACATGAATGACATACACAAAATAAATATATATTAAATATTAGTGTTGTCAAAAGGGTACAATATATTCAAAGAAATAAATTAATAATTAAATATTAGAAATTAAGCCTTAATTTATTGTTTCCTCTAAGTCAAAAATGAGTTGTTAGGAAAATATAATAAAATCATTATTTAATCCTAGTTAATAACAGACTGCATGTTTTTAACATTAGATCAAATTAAAGACCTAATATAATACAAACACATGATAAATCCTAGTTAATATCAGAATTTATGTTTTTAACATTAGAACAAGTTAAAGACCTAATATAATACAAACACGTGATAAAGTTTAATATTTGACTAACTCTATCATATTAGAATCATATAAATAAATCAATGAAAAATATATATTATTTTTTTAAGAATTAACGAACAAGCTAATGAACGACTAAACTAATTTAAAATACTAATACTCATGCAAAAAACTATCATTACATGAAATTTATTAATAAATACTACCAAAAAAAAATATCACTCTTCCATGTTCACAGAACCATCACCAATTAAATGATCTATTTTTCCTTCAGGATGTGCGAAGAAATCTGCTACATCCAAGTGCGTGATGTCAACTTGATTTTCAGAGATAAAATTTGCCTAAGGATTTTTCTCTTTCTTCTTTAGTGATTCTTGATAAAGCTCAACCAAGTGTTTGGGAGTACGACAATCACGTGCATAATGACCTCTTCCACGACATCAAAAACAACCTTCCTAGTAGCTTCACATTTCTCATCCTTTTTTTCCTTTTTATTTGATGAATGATTAATGTGAGGAATAGAATTACGTTCTTGACCATAATCACGACCACGACCACGACAACAATTAGTACCGCGACCTTTTCCACGCCTAGCATGGTGGGCGTACGCCTCATTCACTTCAGGAAGTGGTTCAGATCCAGTAGGTCGATTCTCATGATTTTTTAATAATAAATCATTATTTTTCTCGGCCACAAGAAGATGAGAAACTAGTTCAGAATACTTTTTGAAACCTTTCTCTCGATATTGTTGCTGCAAGAGCACATTCGAGGCATGGAAAGTGGAGAACGTCTTTTCCATCATATCAATCTCACTAACCGTTTCTCCACATAATTTCAATTGAGAAGTGATTCTGAACATGGCAGAATTATACTCATGTATAGACTTAAAGTCTTGTAACCTTAGATGCATCCAATCATATCGTGCCTTTGGATGTATGACCATCTTCAAGTGGTCAAATTTTCTTTTAGGTTTTTTCATAAAACAAGTGGATCCTTAACCGTCAGATATTCGATTTTCAGAATCTCGTCAAGATGATGACGCAAGATTATCATTGCTCGTGCACAATTTTGATTTGATGCCTTATTTTCTTCTTTTATGGTGTCTCCAAGACCCATTGCATCAAGGTGGATTTCAGCATCCAACACCCATGAGAGGTAGTTCCTGCCCGAGCTTTGAAGGGCAGTGAACTCTAATTTTGTAAGATTGACCATTAAAATTAAAAACAAAAGTATAAATAATACCTTTATTAATTCTTCAAATCTAACCTTCACTTTTGAGAAATTAGAGTCTCGTGCTGATAACGTGTTATAAAACTATACAATAAGAAGAAGAAACTAGAGAGAAAAGAAGAGAAGACTTGTTATTTCTCTTGATGAATTAATTTACAATGAAGAGGAGCACTCTATTTTTAGGAGAAATCTAACTTGGTCCCCAAGTAAGACTCTTTAATCATATCCTAAAAAGGACTCCACATGATAGACATTCACTATAATACAAATACTTTATAACAATAAGATTTTATTTTAACTTTAATGATACAATTAAATAAAGTATTTTCAACATTTTTTATCTTAAAAAAACTAAAACATTTTATCCGTGTTTAATTCTTAAGTTTATTCATGAAAAAGTGAATAAATATGGATAAACTTGTATTTTAGCCGACTCATTTTACCTTAATGAAATATTGACAAATTAAATTACTACCCATTTTATATTGACCCATTTTCAATCCATCTAAATTTGACCCAATTGTCACCATTACACTTAACTACATATTCAACAAAACCAATTTAGAAAAAGATCTATATTCAAATAGAGGAGGTAACAAGATTTAACAACAATGCAATCTATGTATTTGAAATTAACTAAGCATAACCTCACATCCCTATTTAGACAAACAAAACAGAAAACCTTGTACTAACTCAGAAATTCGTTATTGTCTTTTATCACATGCTATAACAACATCTAATTGGCAATCCAACTTGTACTAAAGAAAAATTAGCATGTTATACATATATGAAAGATTAATGTCAATAAACTCATGCTTCAAATAACTTTAAGGAAAAAACCTTAATAATACTCAAAACATAACCTCTATGGATCAGGCAACATGTCTAAGATTTGAATATAACAAACAAATTAATCACTCTCTAATTTACTCTCTATTCTCAAAATAGAGTAAAATAGTGAATGAGTTCTCCAATCACTAACTGTTTCACTCTCTATTCTCCAATTATAGCAAGGTGAGTAGTAGTTCTCCAAACTACTATTCACACTCTCTATTTTAATTTTTTATCAGGGAAAATGCACAAGTACCCTCTCAACCTATGCCCGAAATCCCAGAGACAAACTTATACTATACTAAGGTCCTATTACCCCCCTGAACTTATTTTATAAGTAATTTTCTACCCTTTTTTAGCCTACGTGACACTAGTTTGAAAAAAAAAGTCAACCATCGTTGGGCCCACAAGATAGTGCCACGTAGGCTAAAAAGGGGTAAAAAATTATTAATAAAATAAGTTAAGGGGGGTAATAGGACCTTAGTATAGTATAAGTGTGTCTTTGAGATTTCGGGCATAGGTTGAGGGGGTACTTGGGCATTATCCCTTTTTATTATTATATTATGGGATAATGCACAAGTACCCCCTCAACCTATGCCCGAAATCCCAGAGACACACTTATACTATACTAAGGTCCTATTACCCCCTGAACTTATTTTACAAGTAATTTTCTTCCCCTTTTTAGCCTACGTGGCACTAGTTTGAAAAAAAAAAGTCAACCATCGTTGGGCCCACACGATAGTGCCAATGAGTCGAAAAAGGGGTAAAAATTATTAATAAAATAAGTCTGTGGGGTAATAGGACCTTAGATAAGATATAAGTGTCTGTGAGATTTCAAGATAGTTGAGGGATACTTGGGCATTATCCATTATATTATTGTTGTTTCTATTATATAATATTTATAATTATAATATTATAAATCAGATAAGACAATTAATTATTTTTTAATATTCATAGTCTTTTTAATGTAATATAATATTTTAAATATATATTATTTTATATATATTACTTTCACCCTGAATTAATAATTTTTTTTATTTTTTGATTAATTTTCGTCGCTTTAAGTGATATAATTATAAATTGTTATTATTTTCACTACAAAAAATGCACAAAAATTAAATAATAAGATGAAAAATTTAATTTAAGAATACAATACATAGCATTATAATTTAAACACAAGATAACAATATAATACATAATATAATAACTATAAAAATCACAACAATATTTTAATAATCTGGTAGGTCGTTTTTCAGATTCAACATAATAACTTTAAAAATTACAACAATAATTTAATACTGAACAAACATCATAAGTTCTATTAATTTAGGTTCCAATACTAGCTAGTATTCACAATAGGTGCGAATATTACTCTTTGTACCACATTTCTTTGATTGAATACATGTATCTCAATTCGACAGATACATATATTTAAGGAGTTGACTAAGCAGGATACATGTTTAATTAAGGACAGTGACTAAAATGCTTAATTCAATAGGGAAATTATTCCTTTTAACACCTTTTGAGTATATCTAGTCTAACAACTTCAAAAACAATTTAAAAACAAGAGTCTAATTTCTTTCATTTTTTATTTTGTTAAAATTAAAATTTGATTTTCAGAATTTCGTATATCATACTCCTTTTAACATCTTTTGAAAAATTGTAGCATAAGACTTTCCTTAAAAAGTTTGAAAAACTCCAAATTGTTTCCTTCCTTGATTTGTGAGAAAAGGACTAAAACAATAAAAATTTCATGGTTCTAACAAAATTTAAATAACAATATATCACAAAATAAACACAATATATCTGAAATTCAAAAAATTAAAAGAATAAGCATTAAAATTTAATATTCGTTCCTTGTATTTACATATACAGAACTAACAATGCATCCAAATTAAACGCATTGTATACTTGTAGATCAGATACATACAACTATAGTAAGATACACATTTTATAATAACATAACAAATGCATATGATAATATTAAGATATATGATAGAAGACCAGATATATGACAAGACTCGGATAAATGACAAAACAAATAGTGTTAGATACGTGGATAAATCTTTAATATTTTTATTAAATACATACACATATAATCAGATACATTGATAAAAATTAGATACATATAATTGTATTTCAATAATGTATCAAATACATGTGTAAATATCTGTTTATTGAAATTATTTTACTACATTCATAGCTGGTTAGGTTGATGTTGCTCACTGTGCCTAATCTAACGGATCTCCGACAGATAGAGCCACTGGAAATTTCACTTTATTAGGTAAAAATCGTGAAAAAACAAGAACAAACTACTTGCAAATAACAACAATTGTCATTATATTGTAGCATCCTCTTTGCAATAAAATATATAAATGATAATTTAGAGTTATTGCATTATTTGCATTGATTCTGGTTGTTTGTGGCAGTTGACCACTCGTTAATAAGTGTATAGGGATGGAAATGGGGCGAAGACAGTGCGTGTTGAGTTTAACCTGTAAAATTTTAATTTGCCTTGCCCCACATAATAATTCTTTTCATTTTTAATTCGTCCCACTTCGTCCACATAGACCCACACCCATGAATCCGTCCTGCATAATTTTTTTAATATTTTCTTTTTGTAGTCATGTTTGACACTAAAAATAAAATTTATCAAAATAAATTCGTTTTTGTTGTTCATCTTGTATTCTTAAAATACTTAGAACAATACTTTGAGAAACTTGATAAGACAAAACAAAGTTTAAAGTTTAAGTACATTTTCACAACTAGAAAATTAAAAGTAGTAGAGATACATGAATCAGAAACATATTAGAAAAAATATACGAAATATTTTTCTTAAAGAAGAATTGTTGTCAATCTGTGTTTAAAGAATCTTATTGACTCAACAAACTTTGCAGAAACACGAAGTTATCAAAGTTTAATGAACTAGTGAAGAAAAGAAGAAGATAAATTAATTCACAAATCTAAAATTTGTAACACATACCAGAATCTGAAAAAACAGAAAGAGATCAAGCCCACTGAATGCACAGTGTCCTCTTAAGGATATTATTCCCCTCTAATATCCGAGGTTTGATTTGGAATATGTCCTCCCAGAATAGAATGATCTCAATCACCACTGTATTGGTACCCAAAACGCTGATGTCAGCGAGCCACTCAACCACAATAAAGGACACTTAGAATATTAGATTTAGTAGTAGTAGAAAAAGTCCATAAATTTTATATTTAAAATGAGAGGAAATCCCTCAATTCATAGAAAACAAAGGGTAGTGCGAAAAAGTTCTTATTGTGCCTTATCGGAAAGGTCACAAACCTTTGGAACAGAAAAGTCTTCACATTTCATATAAAAGTCACAACTTTTCATAAAATTAGCAACTTTTCATAAAATTCGTAATTTTTCATAAAAGTCGCAATCGTTTATAAAAGTCACAACTCTTAATAAAAGTCGTAACTCTTCATTTCTCATTCACACCTTTTAAAACCCAACAATTCCACGCATAAATGGGGAATGACTCCAAGACAAATCAACGGACAAGTATGTGTACTTTACAAACAAGAATTAATTGCATATGGATAAGTAGTTTTTCCCTTGGACTTTCCGTGAACATATGTTGGATATACTCGGTCAATTGGTAGATGCGATATCTTTGAACTGTCGAGATTTGGTGTATAACTAGACAACCATATGTCACACAAGTAGCCCTTTACAATTTATAGTTCTTAGGTTGTGTTCGTTTTAGCCATGAATAGCTCCTGGTCTCATGAGTGTATAGAGAGATGAACTTTTGACAATCATCTTCTTCGAAACGACTTACACTTCAGACTCACATAGGTTATTTCTAACCGTGTTATCGCGTAGATACACTATTTGATCAACTCTGTCAAACTTAGCATATCATTAAAACCATTAAGCTTTATTAACTCATTAACAAGCCTTAATGTTGTATCCTTGTTCCTGAGCATTGTCTTCATCATGAAAATGAATTGAGTTGATTGACAATGTCGAACCGTTATTCACAACTTTGTTTTTCTCCATGAATCTAGCTTTTAGGATCTTCAGTCTGCTAGATAGAGTTACCGCCACGATGACTTGTCATGAGCCATAAATTCATTTCCTTAGATGATCTTTAAACTTTCTCTCTAGTAAAGCCTTTTTGTGAGTGGATCCGACACATTCCTTGTGACTTTACATAGTCAATTTCGATAATTTCACTAGAGAATAGTTTTCTAACGATATCATATTATCTATGTCTTAAGAAGAAAGTTTCCGTTATACATCATGCTTCATGCCCTACCTATTGCATCTTGACTAACAAAGTGTATGCCTATTAATGCCAATGGTTTGGGCCAGAAAAGAATATCTATCAAGAAATTTCAGAGTCTTTTAACTTATTTACCTACCTTATCTAGAGCACTTAGCTCATCAATCATTATAGCGCCAGCGATACATGTCTCTTTTGAAATATTTATAAGAGAATTATCCACTCCACGAGTAAATACATATCCACTCATGGATTTTACTTCATTTGTATGATGATTTAATTTGCATCACTATATCCTTTCAATACTGCTAGATATTGTTATAATGCAAGACATAGTTTTCAGTATTTCTCAAATACTCCAAAACATTTTTTATTGTCATCTAATGAGTTCTCTTAGGATCACTTGTGAAGCGGCTCAATTCATTATTAGCGAATTATATATCTGATCGTGCACACTTCATGATATACATCATACTTCCCAATGCTCTAGCACAATTCAATTGTGAGTCACTTTCACTTTCAATCTTTTGAAATGCAAAGCTCATATTTATTGGAGACTTGACAATATTGAAATCCAAATATATGAACTTGTCAAGTACCTTTTCAATGTAATGAGACAATGAAAATGCTAAACATGATGGAGATCTAAGGATTCTTATACCTAAGATCGCATTAGCAACTCTAAGATATTTATTTCCAAATTTGTTTTTTAGTATACGTTTGATAGCATTTATGTCATTAATGTCTCTATTGATGATCAACATATCACCAATGTATAAACAAACAATGACCTTGGGATTTTAATGTTAACATATGTACCACTTTCATCATTCTTAAATCCATTTACCGATATAGTTTGGTCAAAATTTCTTATGTCATTGTTTGGGTGCTTGTTTTAGTCCATAATGTGACTTAACAAGTTTGCTAACTTACCAAGAACCATAAAACCCTCCGGCTCTTTCATATAAATTTCTTCCTCCAATTCGTTGTTTAAGAGAGTTGTTTTTACACCCATTTGATGAATTTGGAGGTCATATACCACAGGTAACACAATTAACATCCAAATGAATGTATTCTAGCTACTGGCGAGTATGTGTCAAAAAGATCAAGACCTTATTTTTATCTAAAATCTTTGACAATAAGTCTTGCTTTATATTTGTAAAAAGTTTCATTGACTTTAATTTTCCTTTTGAGGATTCACTTCGAACACAAAAGTTTATCTCCCAGAGAAAGATCAACCAACTTCCAATAGGATAGCTCAAATTGAAAATCTCACCATTGACACAATCTGTCCAAAAATGATAAGTTTACATGAGACACAAGAAATGTTACAAAATCATATTAGAAGGAAGTATATGTCCTTTGACATTTACTAAGCCTATCTTTATAAAGTACATTCTCATTTTGTTCTTTCCAAGTCGTATAGACCTTTTACTAGACTACTCAAGTCTGATTTTATAGTCCACGGTCTTAGGTCCTATTTCAATCTTTTTAGGAATAGGAACTTGGAACGTGGCTAGACACCCCCCCCCCCCAACTTCGCTATATTTCAAGTTGCATATTCTTTCTTTTTTTCTCATATGAAATAGATTGCGTCATGAACAAACAAAACTGCTTTATTTCTGAAAAGATAATTTTTTGTTGTTTCCTTTTGTAGTAAGGATAGTTCCTCCACACAAGTTTTGTGGTAAACCTGAACTTATGAATAATGCATCCATCATTTCGTTTAACGTTCAGTTTTTCTTCAGATTGATGAATAGGGCAGTAGTTTGATGGATGAATCCACTTTCTAAACATATTTCTGCACAAGGAGATTCATACTCTACATTCTTATCACCTTTTAATCTTTTTTTTTTCAACTGATTTTTCAACTTCAATATTACATTGTTCTCTTCTTTTATCCTTACCATTCAGCAAATAGACAGTCATTTTTAATGCAATTGTCAATGAAAATTATGACATACATTTTTCCATCACGAGATGATATTGACTTCATATAACAAATGTTAGTGTAAATCAACTCTAAGGGATTAGAATTTCTTTCAACAGATTTTTAAGAATGCTCAGTATACTTAGATTCCACACAAATATGACATTTTTATTTATTGCACTCAAAGTTAGAAAAAACTTCTAAGTTGATCAGTTTTCCTTACAAGGTTTTGTAATTGACATGCCCCAAGTGTTCATGTCACAAACTTTGACTCAAGCAAGTAAGAAAAAATAAAAATATTGAGTTAGAAAAGCTCTTCGCGAGCTAGCTTTTTCCTCACTAATATTTTGTTCCTATTTCTTACAATTTTGTGTGATACAAACATTGTTTAGAATCATCATCTTGTCAAATGTCCTTTTCAGAAGGACATTTCCATACTTTTTAATTTGATTGTTATAGAAATACCCATAAATAATATTTCATCGGGTCGAATAACGGCAGTATAATCCAAATGCTTCTTTTACAAAACATGGCAAATGACTATTCACCAATATTCATGTCTATACAAATAATTATATTTAATAGACATCTTTTCACGAAAAATCACATCACTTCAAGTGAAATTTTTTCATAAAAGAACAAAATCATTTTGAACAAGTATATATATAATTTGGTAGTTTCATACTAGTCATACCGTATATTTAGTAAACGATAAACTCAAAGACCAAAATATCAAATATACTCTAATAATTTTGTGGGTCTAACATAATAAAAAGTATCATAGAATTTCTATCTTGTGATCCAAATTTAAATTAGACATCAACTCCAATTTTAACTTTATCATACACAAAGATTCCCCACGTTTTATATATGATCTCAAAAATATTTTTCAAGTATTTGAAAATAGTTTTTCCACATATTTTAATATGGAACTTTTTTTGGAAACATTATTTTACGAAAGAATTGTAGTGCTTCAATTCTCTTTGACGATGTTTACATAATGTCAAAGTTCATTCCATAGAGGCGCAAAATCACAAACTCTAAGTCACTGGTATTTCTTTTAATCACAAATAGACATACCACTTAGTATTTAGAATACTAACAATAAGGACAAAAAATTTGTACAATTTCTTTCTATATGACGTGAAGTTTATAGAAAATTAAAAGTACAACACTGAGTTATTATGTGAAGTTTTCATATAAACCAATTGCATAGTCTGATTTGTCCAGAGTAGAAACTACCGAAGTCTTTTTAGTCTACAAAAAATCAGACACAATTAAATTTCACATGGAGTAAAAAAAATACAAAAGATTTTTAGTCTCTAAACAAAATTTAACATATTCTTTATCACATAAAAATATTTTTCTTTTCAATATCCTTCAAACTATAACATTTTGACATACTATTTTATCAAATAAAAATATGCATCTCTCATTTTGCAAACCAAAGAATTTTAAATGCGCAACACTATTTGTCAAGCAAAATTCATTCCACAACATATGATTTGCAAATCTTTTTCCAAAGATACACATAATAAAAAAAATCAAAGTTGTTAACTCTTAGAAACTATTTCCTTCCTTAGACAAAATAATAAGAAGGTTACCTGGTGTAATCTTTAACCGAAATACCAATAAAAAATTTTCTGTACATTCTGAATTCAACCTTACTAAAAAAAGCAGCGAATTGTAGAGAAATAATGCATTATTTTTTCTACTTGCATGATCCGAATTTCTGAATCAGTAGAATACAAGAAATACTAACAGTATAATAATTTCCTTAAGATTGTTGTTCATCTTGTATTCCTAAAATACTTAGAACAAAACTTTGAAGAACTTGATAAGACACAACAAAGTTTAGGTACATTTTCACAACTAAAAAATTAAAACTAGTAGAGATACTAGAATCAAAAACAGATTAGAAAAACTATACGAAATATTTTTCTTAAAGAAGAATTGTTGTCAATCTGTGTTTAAAGAATCTTCCTGACTCAACAAACTTTGCAGAAACACGACGTTACCAAAGTTTAATGAACCAGTGAAGAAAAGAAGAACAAAAATTAATTTACAAATCTAAAATTCGTAACACATACCAGAATCTGGAAAAATAGAAAGAAGATCAAGTCCATTGAATGCACAATGTCCTCTTAAGGAAATTATTCCCCTCTATATCCGAGGTTTGATTTGGAATATGTCCTCTCAGGATAGAATGATCTCAATCACCACTGTATTGGTACCCAAAACGCTGGTGTCAGCGAGCCACTCAACCACAGTAAAGTACACTTAGAATACTAGATTTAGTAATAGTAGAAGAAGTCCAGAAATTCTACATTTAAAATGTAAGGAAATCCCTCAATTCATAGAAAACAAAGGGTAGTGCGAAAAGGTTCTTATTGTGCCGTATCAGAAAGGTCACAAATCTTTGGAAAAGTCACAATCCTTCAGAAAAGTCTTCACTTTTCATAAAAGTCGCAACTTTTCATAAAATTCATAACTTTTCATAAAAGTTGCAATCTTTTATAAAAGTGGCAACTCTTCATAAAAGTCGCAACTCTTCTTTTTCCATTTACACCTTTTAAAACCCAATAGTTTTTCATTAACTTGTATTAATTTAATACAATAGTAACTTAAATTTTATTTTTTTAGAGGTCAATTGGGAAACATGCAAGAAATTATATTATTTTTATTGAACTGTTTTCATTTATTATCTTGGATATCTTAGTAGCTTTAATGAAATTATCTTAGGAAATAATGCTCTATCATTCTTATAACATGTAAAAAATTAAAATTAATTATAAACCCAAAAAAATTACATATACCCGCAACCCACCCCGCCCCACACAACTTTGAACCCGCACCACCCCATATAGCCTTAAATCGAACCCGCCCTACAGTCACCCCGCCTCATTGTCATCACTATAAGTGCGAGGTGGGGGTGAGATAGGTTGGAGACTGGGGGAGATAATAGGAGAAAAATATTTTTTATTGTCATTAAAATGTTAATTGTGGAGTTAAATGCAAAAAATAATTAATCGATTATAATTTAAAAAAATATGAGTATCTTCGTTAATATATGATATAAAATATTAAAAGTATAATATATGCAATTGTTTAAAATTAGAGCTAGTATTAATATTAATATATATGATAGTGATGTTTATCTAATAAAGTAGGTTGTGTATGTATTGGTGGGTTTTGCTGATGGTGTCTGTAAGAATTGGGGTGCTGTGACTTGTATGTAATGTTGTATAAGTTTGTAAGCAAGAATTGTTATGATGGGTTGGTGCTGTTATGTGATGTTGTGAAAATTAGGATTGGGAGAGATAAATTGGCTGAAACGAAAGTGGTAGAGGATTTTTTAAAAAATAGCCAAATATCTTTTAGATTGTAACTGAAATAGACTTAGATATATATTGTCAAATAAAACTAAATAGTGGATTCGATTAAAATTTAAATAAGAATAATTAATATTAAGTAATTAACAAAGTTCTTAATCTTAACAAAATAAAATCATTAACTTAATTATAAATGAGAAATCATCTACAGTCACAAAGATATAGTATGTCATCACAAATTATTATTTTAATTGATTTGATTTGGTTCGTCTGTTAGGTTTGACTTTACGATTTAACTTGTACACCTCTATATGACGTCAACCTTGTAGCTAAAATATACCCTTGATATTAATGTACTAAAAATAATCTTTATAATCTATCTATACCATATTATTGAAATAATCTTTTAACGTATGAAAAGAATGTTTGTTTTAGTCATAAACCTCGAAAGTAATTGTGCAAGTGAAAAAATACTGTGATAATTTCAATTAGTAACTCACATGAGTTGGATACAATCTATCTCATTAAAAGAAAAAACAGACCAACTCTTATTTTTTTAACCTTTAATGAGAACTCTTGTACCCAATAGTGAATATATTGTTTTGCCTTTGAAACTATAACTCAAACGTAAGTCTTGTTACAATAACAAAACTTTGTTATTAGAAATGCTATAAATGTGTATACTTCATTGTTCCAGCCGCACATGGTGGTAGTAGGAGCAAAATAATTGCTTTTTCTGTATAATAAATATTTCGATGATTGAATCAATTTAAAGCGAAATGAATAAAATTGGGAATAATAGTTAATACTACTTTCTATATATTCTTTTCTTTCTTTTTTTTGTAAAGTTGACCGCCAAAACACGGTAAAAGAGGTATGTTTAATTGAAATTGTATCTATAATATTGGTGTAGATATGTTTTAAGTAAATTGATCAAATAAAATTGATATATTTTCAAAATACTAAGTTTTACACTATTTCAGAAACAAATTATATTAGAAAATAAATAGTACTTGTTTTTCTTTTTCTCTCAGTTTTTTTTTCAATTGATCAATTTATGTAAAATATTTTGCATTCTGAAATTTCAAAGTATATGATTTTGATGAGTATTTTAATATATTTAACTTTTTCTTTTATATAATTTATAATATTTCTCATGTATCATTTTGAAATAGTTGATTTTAGTTTTTTTTAAATTATGTCAATCTAAGGTAACTTAATTTTGAAAAAAAGTTGATTAAATTAACTAGGCCAAAGTTTAATAAAAAAATGTATACAGAATACTCCAACCCAAGCACTTTGAATGGTTCGTGGACAACGTACATGCCGGTAATAACTTGCACGCAAAGAGAGTTTGTACCTTCCTCTCTTATTTTAATTTTCATGACCCTTAAACTTAGACCTTCGAATAAAAGTATCATTTCTACTGATAAAAGGATGTGATGTATTGGATGGTTTAAATGGTGTTTGATGTGATATAAATTTGGGCTAGTCGTCATTTAATTAAGATGATCGATACGTATTGTATTGTTTTATGATGTATTGTACTATATTTACTTTGTATTAAATTAAATTATTTTAATAAATATAATATTTGGATAGATTATATTATTCTATGTTGTTATGTACTATCATACATTTATAATTTGAATGATAAATTTATGAAAAAGTAGGATATATAGTAGTGACGGAGCCAAAATTTTTATAAAGGATGTCCAAAAATAATGGTATGTGGCTGTCAAAATAAGATAAAAAAATATTTTGATATGTAGGGTTCAAACTCAAAACTCCTTTATTCAAATGTACACCTATTACCACTACTCAAAAAACGTAGCTTTTGTCAAGGGTGTCCAACTTAAAACATTTATCCTTTAAATGTAGAATTTTTGACGTATATGTACAATAAAATTTTTCGATAGAGGGTGTCCAATTAGACATATTTGGTTGTGGCTTCATCACTGGTACAAAGTAGAACTACTGTGAAAATATAGGATAAAGTATGAAATATAATTATTAAATAATAAATAAAATAACATGAGGAAAAAATATTAAAATAACGACGCGATCACATCAAATTGGTCATTACCTAGAGGCGGACCCACCTCAATAAGTGGAGATGTGCATCGGCTAACTTTAAAAAAAATTATATATATATATTTTTGAGAAACCGACATAAACTAAAGCAGCCATGAGGAGTATATGAGTATTCTTATACCGTTGATAGAATATTTAAACTAATAATACATCGGGTAACAATCATCCAAACAAAATGTAATAACGTGGATATCAAACATGGATGTATTGCAGATATATACGTATTTTCATTTATTTTTTGTTGTCAACGCCTCTGTATATATACAGCAGTTGGGTATCTTCTACAACTGTTCCATTTTATCTTCAATCTTCTTTCACTGGACGCCTCTCATAATTATCATACAGTTTTTTTGAATTTTTTTCCCGATTAATTATAGATTTGAAGCAAATCAACAATCAATCTCGTAAGGACAAACGCTAGGCCATTTCATCTTGGATTGTAATTCCGTGCCCCCCTTCAATTATTTGTATTTTGGGGAATTTTTTTTTGACCTAATCTGATCATATATAATATGCCCTTTCGATTATATGCAGATCTATATGTATCTAACTTCTATGTAATGATCGTGAATCTATAAAGTCTTAATCTTTTTTATCTAATGATATTTTTTAATTGTAAATATTTGGAATTTATTAAATTATTATTCTTAGCAATTAACAGTAATATTATCTGCTGGGTTTGGGGTTTGGATTTTCTATTGGGCTTAAAAATTTTACAATATCATCTTGTGTTTGCAAAATTAATGGATCAATGTAAATATGCTTTGCTTGATTTGCTACAAAATTTGATCTTTGAGGGAATTATTAACATGGTGTCTTTTATTCTTCATTTTGGGGGTTTTAGATGATGGTTTATGGTTGAAAATGCGATCATATTTCTGTGTACTTGCTTTTTATCAGTAATCTGGTGAAATCAAATTAAATGTTATCTTACATCTGTGCATAATGTTTGTTCTGGGCTATAGTTTTCATAAATCCCGGTGAAAATGATCCCTATTATAGCTATCTAATTCACTAAGTTACCGCCGTTTTTCATAAAATCTAATTCTCAATCATCGTTAATGTGAGTCCTGCCAAACATATTCTTTCCTGCTTTGTATTTTACAAGAACATCACACACATTACCATCATTTTTTCATACTTAACTGCAGGTTTTAGGACTCCTGGCTGATTGTGGCTAAGATATAGACTAGTACTGCATTGTATTCAACACTTATTGCTCCTGATTTCTAGGACTGTTCACCAATGAAAATTAATACTGCTCGTGAAGGTTTATCATTAATTGCACTCTAGAGTGGCACAAGGATCCTGTAGTTTTTCATTCAATAGTACTTACAACATTGCAAGAATCAGAAGAACCACTAGAAGAGACTTGGGTATATTTCTTGGTGAGTATGCTTACCGGAAATTGTAGATATGGTTTTTTTTTTTTTTGGTTTATTTTGTCTCCAGAAGTGCCGTGATAAATTATTTAATCTTACCTGTCTTGCTTGTGGATGTGAATTTGGAGATATCGATCTCTGGTTCATCTGTCCCTTCATTTGAGAGCACACATTTATGCATTCCTCTATTGTTGTGATCTGGTCCCAAAGTAAACTTGTAATTTTCTGACTATTATTGTTTGATGATACTGATTTGTGGGAAGGCATGATAACATAATCATGTATGAAGCCAAAACACAATCTATTTCCTCAACAAGAAAAGAAATAATGCGATGGCAAAAAACTATGTTGCTCGTACGGTCTGAATATGCTGCCATACCCCTGTCGGACCCTCCATAAATGCACTACTATTGGAGGATCCGACACACACATGTTGGCATAGAGTCCGTGAAACACAGAAAGATTAAGTTTGGTATATTTGGAACAGACAGATATTTTGTACTTCTGATAAGATGGACAATTATGCACGACGTTTATCTTTTGGCATGCATGAGATCGTTTTTCATGTTGGCTAGTGTCCTGCAGATACCGTAGAATGAAGTAGCTTTTCTTTTAAACCTTTACATACACACTGGTACAACACTTGAGTTATATGGATTGGTGGATGATCCTATACTCCAACTCAGTTGAAATACTGTGGATGTACTATCTTTGTTTCTATTGCAGGTTCAAAATTTTAAGGAATTGGTTATGTTTACCATATCATGACTTCCTTTTCTTACCTTCAGTTTAGACAATACTACTGCCAAAGGTGCTAAATTCTCATACGAAAAAATTGTGTGCTGACTCTGGGAAAGAGCCTTTGAAATACGGTGCATGTTGAACTTGTTGGAGACTACAAATCTATTAGACACATGGTACTAGCACTACAGATCATGTATGTTCCAGAACTTGGTATTGTTATCTAGATGTAGTTGTTAGAAGCAATAGCCAAGTTAATGAGTGCTTACGATTTCGAACACCAAACGTATCAGAGGAGGCATAACGAGTGTGTTTGGTATGATGGAAAATGTTCTCCTAGAAAATATTGCTTGAAAACAAGTGGATTTCTTATTTATTTTCTAGTAAGCAAAAAATATTACCTCGAGCATTTCTATGTACTCTACCAAACCAATATGAGGGTGGGACGGTGTGGGGAGTGGTTATTTGGGGGTGAAGGGTGGGATGGTCAAGGGGAGGGGATCAGAGGTGTTGAGTGGGTGGGACGGTGTGGGGAGTGGTTATTTGGGGGTGAAGGGTGGGATGGTCAAGGGGAGGGGATCAGAGGTGTTGAGTGGGTGGGCCGGGTGGGGCGAAGACAATTAACTTGGAATGCCACTTATGCCAACTTGTCTTCCCTTTTTCCTCATTTTAAGGAATTTATTTTCTTAGAGAAAATATTTTCAAACATTTTGACCGACCAGACATGAGAAATTGAAAAATGTTTTCCTCCAATACCATTCACACTCAAAAGAGGCTCCTTGTTGTTGGGTAGTTAGTTTAGGATCATGAATCTTCCCATTCTTAACGCGTATCAGGATTCATAGGCTATTTCTTTTCTCTTCTGATGTGTGTTGTGATGGCTTGTGTGTAATGTTATATATATTGCCCAGTTTGTTGGTATGGAAGAGAATGTCTGTGAATTGACGGGTTGTGGTATATTTGACATTACATGGCTTAATCAACTGAGCTTCTCCTCATAGTTCAGGATGCTTTTCTCTCAGCCTCAAACTCATACTTTCTTTAGGGCCTCCTTTCACCTTTCCTTAACTATGGTTAAACAAGTGTTTTTTGTTTCTTCTGGCTATGTTATCCACCTCAACAAAGGCTCCTAGTTAAAGTATAATAGCATGGAGGGTGCAAGGGTGGAGGTCAACTCAGAACAGGAGAATATAAAAGAAGCTACACCTAGCAGCCCCTTTACTGGTTTGGGAAGTGCGTAAGAACCTTAGATAGTGCAAGTCAATGCTCCCAGCAGCCCGGAATAATTGTATTGTAAATGTAGAGCTAGAAAGCTGCAGCTCTATAATATTGGATGTTTGCTTCTTATCAAAGAACATTGCTTGTGATCGATAGGTTCATTATTTGCACAATCTCGTCAATGATATAATTTTATAACTTGAGGAGTCGTGGTATTTAAACAGTTTGTTTGCTGTTTGTCATACTACAAAATGTCCTGTTTCCATATTGCTAGCTGTTGCATTGATCTGATGGTTCCATTGTTTTTTAGTAACACTTTATAGTGTACGTAGATGGCTAGTAGGAAACGAAGCATGTCAAATGATGTAGATATGCATGTCCTGTACAAGGAATTGGATGGAGCTTCATGCCCTATATGCATGGATCATCCACACAATGCTGTTCTTCTCCTTTGTAGCTCTCATGATAAGGGATGCCGGTCATACATTTGTGATACAAGTTATAGGCATTCAAATTGTTTGGATCGTTTCAAAAAACTCAGAGCCGAAAATAGGGACAATCCTCCCACTATGACACAGGGGAACCTGGATATTGCTGTTGAGATACCCGCTGAACACTTGGAGCTGAGAAATTTAAGTGATCGTACTGTTGTTCACGGATATCACGACATACCTGCCGATGAAGTTGTAGCAACTGGTGGATTTCCTGGAGGATCAGAAGAAAATGGAAATAGTAACAGAGATAATCGCATGGAGATGCAGGAAGGTGCTCTACAGACTTCGGATGCTGTTACTGTTTGGGGAAGTAGTCATGAAACAGTGAATGCAGACAACTCATCTGACTCAATATTGAAATTGAAGTGTCCGATGTGCCGTGGAGACGTATTAGGTTGGAAGGTAGTGGAAGAAGCCAGAAAGTATCTGAATTTGAAGCATAGAAGTTGCTCTCGTGAATCATGTTCATTCCTTGGTAACTACAGGGAATTGCGTCGGCATGCTAGGAGAGATCACCCCACAGCACGCCCTGCTGATATTGACCCTTCAAGACAGCGAGCTTGGAGACGGCTTGAGAATCAGAGAGAGTACGATGACATTGTCAGTGCTGTTCGCTCAGCCATGCCTGGTGCAGTTGTATTTGGTGATTATGTGATTGAGAATGGAGACAGGCTATCTGTTGAAAGGGAACGAGGCTCAGGTGCAAACGGAAGATGGTTGAGTACCTTCTTCTTGTTTCAGATGTTTGGCTCAATGGATCCAATATCTGAAGCAAGAGGTGGCAGGTCAAGAGCTTTGTCAAGGCACCGTCGATCCACTGGACCTCTATCTAGGCGCCGCTATCCTTGGGGTGAAAACCTTCTTGGTCTACATGACCACAACAATAATGAAGATGAGGGTGAACCTGATGTTAACATATTGAGTGGTGATATGTCTAATAATCCAAGAAGGCGCAGGCGGTTGATGCGGTCTAGGTCAGATGAAGATCAGCAGTAAGACCTTCTAATTCATGGGATTGTATTAATGGTCTGTACAGGAGGGGACTGTTTACACTAAGATTAATTGGAAGTTTCTTGTATTCCACTCTGCTACAGAAAGATAGAGTGCAATTCTTGACAAAATTTAGAAACTTGTGTGTTGGATATAATAATTTAAAGGGTGAAAACAGGGTGTCCCTGTGATTGTGGGTGGTAGCTTCAGAATGTAAAATTTCCATTTGGTCTTTGATTTCCCTCAACTCTGAAACATTGTTCATCTTATATTGTATTTTCATTTCTTTATGCTTTGATTATCTTTGCCAAGAAAGAGAAGATAAAGTGAAATTGCATCTAGTCAAGCATCCAATATTCCAATCAATATACTTGGCAATTCTTTTCTTTAACAGTCGTTCAATAATAATGTTCATATATATGCAAATAAAGCACCATTTAGGATGATGCATGACAATATAATTTGTTTCAAAATATTACTTTTTCTAGAAAAGATTAATCACTTTTACGTTTTTTACCTACCTTTGTTGTTTCTATTAATATTAGATATCAGGTGTTCGCACCAGTGCAGGCTCAATGTATGTTAGTTTTTTTTTTTTTTTTTTGTAATTTATATGACACAAATGAAATTTGAAAAAGTTAACTAAATTTTTATATGTATTTTTTTTAAAAATATTTTAAATTGTTAATTTATTTACTTTTTGTATCATTTTCGAATAATATATGTTATTACATATGTTTTATTTTAGGAAAGTCAACATAATTTCTTATATGATTCTCACATATTTTTAGTTGTCATTTACTATGATTCATAATACATTTTAGTTCTTACTTATTTTCAAACAATATATGCAACTTTTTCTTTTCTGATAAAAATAAGGGAATCAATCAAATTCATTATGTTTTTTAACTATGTTTTTCTAAAAATATTTTAAATTGTTACATTGCGATTTTAAGCTTCTTTTTTATGTATTATTCAAGTATGTAACAAATTAGAAATTTCAACGAAGAATTAAAGTTTTCAAATTATTATATTTTTATATTAAAAGGTTTAAATCTATAAAACTCCACATATATGCACTAATTAATAGAAAGAAGACAATCGATTTCTTTTTTAAAAAAAATACATGAAAGCTCATTTAATTATAATACATACACGCACACGCGCGCACACACACACATTTTATTTTTAATATATGACTCCCTCCTTATCGATTTATATGAACTTGTTTTTTATTTTTTTTCGAAAAGAAAATATTTTTTGAATTTTAATTTTTTTGTATAGTATATTTAAGATCATAAAATTAAAAATATTTCAATACAAAAAGTTTAAACATATATATAAATTTTAATTTTAATTTTGATTGGTTCCACCTAATATTATACTTGATATGTAAATATAAAAGCTAAGCGTAATAATTATTTATTTACTTTCATATAATAAATAGATATCACAATAATTCATAAAAATTAAGAAATAACAAAAATGAGGTAATACTAATAATAATAACTAAAGATGTTGCTAGAACTATTTAATTTTCTTGTTATCATTCTTCGTAGATTTTTCCTTTCATGAAATTATATTTGTACCTTTGATCATTATTCACTTCATATATAGAAAGATGTTTCTAGAATTTATTCTTGATAGATTTTTGTTAGAATGAAATTAGATTTTTATTCTTGGTCGTCTTTAATACAAATATATCATCCTATTCATTGTTATTTGTAAAGTTACTTTTTAAGATCTTTTTCTTTAATTTCAGTCTAACATATATTATTTATTTTATCACACTTATTTATTTTCAAGTATATTAATTAGATCCAAATACAGATGGAAATAATTAATTCATGATAATTTTTTATATAAAAAGTAGGCATTTTTATAAGAATAATGAATAGAATAAATATAAAGAATTAAATCAAAATAATAGTAAAATAATAGTAATAATAAAATAGATATCACAATAACTCACAAAAGAAAAGAAAATGAAGTAATGACAAAATAAGTTAATGGTAATAACAATAACTTAAGATGTTTCTAGAACTATTTAATTTTTTTTATTATCATTCTTGATAGATTTTTGTTAGCGTGAAATTAAATTTTTGCGCTTGATCATTATTCACTTTATCTATAGAAATATGTTTCTAGAATTATTTATTATCTTTCTTAATAGATTTACGTCATTTTTGCCCTTGGTCGTCCTCCCACTTCACTCTTCTATACAATAGACTATATAATAGAAATTTTTTTGTTAGAATGAAATTACAAGTTTATCCTTGGTTGTCCTACCACTTCACTCTTCTATATAATAGAAATATTGTTAATTAAAGTGAACCAATTTAAAGGATATACTTTGAGATAGAATAGTAAACTGTTTATGATTGAAGTTATGAAAGGACAACATCATTTATTTTCTTTGAAAGGACTATTTATTTAGGGGAAAATTTTTAAAACAATAATATTTTAGTATCTAATAGGATCTCTTGTAACACTTTCAATATTTATTGAAAATAACAATATTTTAATTTGCTATAAGATTGACTTTGTATTTATTTAATTAGAAAAAATACAAATCTTTAACATGAGAATGAAGAAAATCATGGGAGAAAATATTTTAAAAAAGTTAAAAGTTGCTTAAATCTTTAATTACTAATTAGTTACAATTGGAAAAATATGATGTGTCATCACTCTTTTGTTCTTTCAAACACCTTTCACCATTGTTTTACATATTTTCAATATCCATTTTTGAATAACTCCATTGAAATTGAATTTAAGTTTTCCTTGATTTGCCCCACTTTTTGTTGGATATTTTTTTTTTAATTATTCAATTGTTATTCAGATCCCTTTGTCCATTTTTAGTTCTCTATTGATAATCCTTATTCTTCGTAGAAGTCAAGTTGATTGATCATCATTTATGGACAAATCTCCTGTAAGAATTGTAATTTTTATTTGTCATAAGTCAAGGATCGGTTTTTAAAAAGAAGTTCATCATCCTTCTCTCTTAAAAAATATAAAATTTCATAACGATCAAAATTATGTGCATCATCATTAAAATTCAAATTGTATCTGCTCATCATCGTTTTTCTTGTAAAAATTCAAAATTGTTGATAGATCTGAGAAGCAATTTTGAAATACAAAAGTAAAACAATTCATCTGCGGTGTTCCTACAAAACTCGAAATCGATGATTGATCAAAGAAATTAATTGAAATATACAATTAAAAAAATTACATTTATTTTTCAAGATATGATCGATCTCGTATTATCTCAATGAATTCATCAAAATTAGTGGTGATGCAGCATGGGAGTAGATATTTGAAATTTTATTCAAATACAATTTATTGTTGTTATATTGTATATTGAATAATCGGAATACAAATTAGTTTGGATACAAATTTGATGATATTATGTATTGAATATAAATTTATTTTGAACATAATTTTGATGATGTTATCCCTATTCTATATTGAATTATTATGATTTTACAAATTTGTTCAACAATTATAGACAACAACTTATAGAAAACAATTTTTAAAATACAATTTTTGAATACAAATCAGGTTAGAATACAATTTTTCTTAAATTGAAAGTTACAAACAAAAGTGAATAATGAGTTTAATTAGGAAACAACTTTTTGAATACAATTTTCGAAATACAACTTTTAAAATATAAAATTAGTTTATAATATATTTTTTTGCTTAACCAAAAGCTAAAAAAAAAAATTACACGAGTACAAATAATTGATATACAACATATAAAACACATTTATTTTAAATATAATACAGTTGATAAGTGAATGTAAACATAACATACAAAATGATTAATTTGAATGCACAATATAATATGCTTGAATAAATATAATATTGCTGAAAAATATAATTAAAATATAAAAAATACAAAATATATACTAATATGAATACAATTTAAAAAATAATATATATCATTTTAATCATCTATGATTTTATTTAAATAAATACAATATTCTGAATATACAATTGACATAAAAAAATACAACTGATAATACTAATATGAACATAAATTAAGTTAAGTATGAAATTAAATATTAACTAAAGTTGAAAAAGTTGAAAAATGTAAATACCAAAATACAAACCTACCCTGAATAGTAACGAGATCTACTTAAAAAATTTTAAGCTCAAAAGGAAATTTACTAAATAAATAATTATGAAGTTGAATAAATTTGGACACAAAAATATATACAGTCAAAGAAAATAAAAATCAAAACTAAAAATTTCTAATATTAACCCAATAAATACAAATCAAAATAAAGTTATTCAATTAAATGAGAATATGATGCAAATATTTATTTTGATCTTTTTCTATTTTAATTTTAAAAAAAGAAGAAAGAAAGAATTCGAAAGCACAAGAAGGGGAATAAAATTGATGAATAGATAGAAAGTGGAATTGATGAGGATTGACCATATAATGTATTTTAGAAGGATAATTATAAATATATATTTTTCTATAAAAATAATATATGAGAGAGAACATGTGATTAATATGAAATAAACAGGAACTAAACTAGGATACATTATATTTTTCAAAATATTGACATAATGACATTTTTAATGATTATTTTAAAGTGTTATTGCTTCTAACAATTATAATTGAAATTTTGACTAGTTAGCTAATAGGAGAAAATTCACAAATCACGACACTTTGGGATTCTCTCGTTCCTCCTCTCCCTTTGTGTATATATATTTATCTTTACTTCTCTAATGTCCCTCCCTTTGTGTATATATATTCATCTTTACTTCTCTAATCTCCCTCCCTTTGTGTATATATATTTATCTTTACTTCTCTAATCTCCCTCCCTTTGTGTATATATATTTATCTTTACTTCTCTAATCTCCCTCCCTTTGTGTTTTTTGTGTATCACTCCTTTTCTTGACTCTTGTTCCTCTCCCTTTGTGTATCTCTCATTGACCTCTCATCATTCTCCTCTGCGTATCATGCCTTCTCTCGTCCCTTGCTCTCTTTGAACAACAATGTATCATGCACATGGAGTTCACCAACATAGATATTATATATGATGCCTTTCATATATATATCTGTTATATAAATGTTTGAGTTCCACAAGAAAAAGAGAAGATTTAAAAGTGAAAAAGAGTGATACAACTTGTATTTATGATACAGGCTGCTTTACATTTTTTACAAATATTTATTACCATTAATAAAAGGGAAACTTACATAAATGTGCTACAATAAAAAATATTTACTATTTATATCAATAACATTTTGTTTTCACTTGATCGCTTTTAATTCATTTATAATACAATTTTAATACATATTATAAAGAATAATTTATTATTCACATATAATATAAGTTTTAATGATGGATAATACATTTATCGCACATTTTAATACACTTATAATATAATTGACCATTTTTTACCAAATAAACACAATATATTTCAAAAATAATTATAATTCTAATATATTGCATAAATAATTTACTTTTAATACATATTACAGATTTATCACAATATTACTATAAATGGTAATAAACAAAAAGTATTACTAAAATTAGTAATTAATTTTAAAATGAATTAATTTATGTAATTTTCCTTAATAAAAGCCACTTACAAACTAAGAACATTCAAACCTCATTAGCTATAATGGTAAAGTGGGGAATGGCCTCAACACCAACATCTCTAAATACATAATTTCAAACTCTTGTATCTATGTGCTCCTTTTGTATTCTTGTACATTTATATCCTCTCTACAATTTAGTATAATCTATGATACATGTTACTTTATATTTGTATCTATGATACACTTTGAATTTCACAAGAACAATAAAGAAGAAGAGGAATTTCAAAAGCAAAGAAGAATTGATACTTTCCAAGTTTTTCTTTTTATACAAATTGTGTTTATGATACATGTTGTTATATATATGTATCTAAAGTGAGAAAGTGTCATGGTAATCCAATTCTTCTTGTTGACTATAGCCCTTAGCCACTAATCTGGCTTTGAATCTTTCTACCTCACCATTTGCCTTGTACTTTATTTTGTAAATCCACTTTGACCCCATAGTATGCATCCCATTTGGTAAGTCAACAACCTGCCATGTATTGTTCTCTTCAAGATCCTGGATCTCTTGTTGCATAGCTTGGATCCACCTCTCATCCTTGAAGAATTTTGGCTCAACGCAATCAGGGATCTTGTTCAAATAACCCTTGTAACTAGGAGTGACTTTGCTAGAACTAAGAGAATTGACTAGAGGATGTCTTGTACTACTTTTTAGCTTGCTTGCAGTAGTATAGTCCTTCATCCAAGTGGGTTTTTAGTGCATCTTGAGGTCTTTCTAACAGGAAGATCAAATGGTGGTAGTCTGACTAGTGTTACTGCTTTTTTATCAGTTTGTGAGGGCTTATCAATAGTAGCATGATGAGAGATGTCAGCAACTTTGGGAACTTCAGGAATAAGGTCATATATACTCTCTACCACATTTGGCTCACCATCACCAGTAATCACCTTAGTGTCATGAATGTGCTCAATGTCAGGAATAGGAGAATGACTTACTTGTAAAGGAGAATCATTGAAGTCAGGTGAGCAAGCTTGAGTAAATGTAAAGACCTTCTCATGAAACACTACATCTCTACTCACAAATATTCTTTTGGTGGCAATGTCTAATAGCATGTAACTTTTTGGGATTCTGAGTATCCTAGTAGGATAATAGGGACAACTCTTTCTGAAAATTTATCACCTATTGGCAGCACTGAAGTGTAGCACAAATAGACCTATGACCCTGAGATGAGAAATATTTGGAGGCTTGGAATAAAGTAGTTCATAAGGACTTCTGTTTTGCAGTAGCTGATGATGGTAATCTATTCATTAAATACAGTTGTTTTGATACAATAACCCTAATACTTGATAGGTAGTTGTGATTGAAATCCGATGGCCCTGGATATGTTAAGAATTTGCCTATGCTTCCTTTCCACCATACCATTATGTTGTGGTGTGTGAGGACAACTACTCTGATGCAATATTCCTAAGTCTTGAAACAACTTGGTACACTGAGAATTGAAGAATTCAGTACCATTATCTGACCTTACAACTTTAACAGTAGAACCAAACTGAGTCTTGATCATGGAAAGAAAAATTTGATGGCCACAATACTTTCTGATTTCAGTTGTAACAGGAAAATCCATACAAATCTACTATAGTCATCTACTATTGTCAACAAGTATTGTTTCTCATCTAGAGTAGGTGTCTTGTATGGTCCACATAAGTCCATGTGAACCATATCAAAACTACTAGTAGTTCTAGAATTACTAACAGGAAATACAAGTCTAGTTTGTTTAGCTAATGGACAAACAGGACAATTATTAAGTACTTCACTCTTATTGTTGTTAATCAGGTTCAAATGTCTCATAGTCTGTTGGAATGGATGTCCAAGTCTTTGGTGCCATATTTTGATGTCTTGAGTTGTTGCTTCTGCAATTATTGTTCCCTGTTACAGTGCACTGATTTCTCTTGCTTTGTTGCTGCACTATCTTTGAGAATATATTAACCACCCTCTTCTCTACCAATCCCCTTCACCCTGCCACTGAAGAGTTCCTTGAAGACACAGAAGTCGGGATAAAAAGAAACAAAACATGACAATTCCCTTATGAGTTTAGACACTGATAACAAACTGGACTTGAAGTTCGGTACATGTAGTACAGTTCTCACTACTTCATTGCTAAATATAGGTTTTTCACCAATGTGACTAATTCCACTTTGTATCCTGTGGGAAGATGCACTTGATTCTTCTGTGATTTAGTCATATCATGGCTCTTTGTCAATAAATACTTGTATGCTCTGATATAGTGAGATGCACCAGAATCTATTATCCATTTCTGTGAAAAAGGTTTTGATACTAGGCAAGAGTTTATACCTGCCATGTTGACCTGTGCATCCTTGTTCAACATATCAAGTATTTGTCTATATTCCCTCTTAATTAATGTTTGTCCCTTTGCCAATGGTGGATGAGTTGTTGGATTGCCTTCTCCTTGACTGGTGGAATCTTCCTGAGATTGTTCATAAGCTTTTCCAGTTACCTGATTAGCTGCAAGTTGTCCTGCATATCCACCTTGATGTGAATTCCTTGTATTATTTCCCTGTCCATCATTGTTTCTATTTCCATAGCCTACTTTCTTCTTCAGTTTCCAGTCAGTTGGATAACTAATTAGTTTGTAGCAATTTTCCTTAGTGTGACCAATGTAATGACAGAATTCACACTTTCTCCCTTTGTAGTACTCCCTTCCATGAACTTTATTCACATTTATTAATGTTGGATTAGGTTTTTCGACTACACTAATCAAGTTAGCTGTGTGTTGGATTTCATCTTCTATTTTATAACATAGGCTTGATTCATGGTTGGTGTAATCCCTTTAAACAAAATCTGTCTACGTGCTTGGTAATAGGAATCATTCAATCCACTTAAGAATTGAATTAACCTCAACTGCTCCAGGTGATCCATATATTCTTTAGATTGAAGGCAATTACAACAAGGATTTGGCGCCACAAAATCATAGTCACTCCATAGTGTTTTCAGCTTACTATAGTAATGTGATACAGAATCCATACCTTGTGTAACTGTTGTAATCTCTCTATGCAGCTGATATATCCTCATACAATTGACCTTGTCAAATCTCTCTTTCAGGTTTGCCCAGACTGAGAAAGCAGTTGTAGCATAGACTATACCATTGAGCAGCTCTTCACTCACTGTATTCATCATCCATGACAACACAATGACATTGCACGTCTCCCACTGCATCTCTTCTTTGTACAATCCTCTTGTACAAGCACCAATTACAAATCCATATTTCCTTTTCCCCAATAGTGCAATCCTCATCGATTAACTCCAGATTCCATAATTCTCAAATCCAGTCAACTTGATAGGAATCAAAACTGAACCAGAAGCATCAGATGAACCAATATATAGAGGTTCATTTTGATCAATTTTGATGGGTGCCATTGATGTATCTTGAAGAACCACAGAATATCTTGAAGGAGCACATAATCGTCTAACAAGAAGAGATCTAACCTCAGCTGTAATTATGACCTATTTACTCAGAAACTTGAGCTCTGATACCATGAGAAAATGTGAGCTTACAAGCTCACCATTGATACATTGAATCTATACATGATTTAGAATGGGAAGAAGAGACAATTTTATTGATTATGAACATCTGTTACATGTGAATGCAGCCTCATCCTTTCATAGAGAAATCAAATCATAGAACCTCTAATTAACAAATGCCAGCTCATATCACTAATCATTTCACTAATTTGTTACTAATTAACCTGTAACTAACTAATATACAATGAACACCAATGCTATAGTAACACTAACAGAACAGTAAATGTAACTAACAAACTAATTTGAACATTTTTACATATGTATCAATGATATAATGTTTGAATTTCTCAAGAACAATTGAAGACGATAAGAGGAATTTCATAAGAAGAGTAGTCTGATATATTTTGATATTTTTTCTTGTATTTATTATATAGGTTGCTTTACATATGATACACTCTTTGAATTTATGAAGAACAACAAAGTTGAACAGGGTTTTAACATACTAAGAAGAGTATGATACATTTTAAGATTTTGTTGATATAATATGTGTCTATAATATATGTTGTTTGACATATGCATCTATGATATAATGATTGAATAGCTTGAAGAAATAGAGAATATTCAAATGCGAATAAGAGAAGATTCAGAAGTTGCCTCTATTTTTAGAAAAAAAAAGGGCATTCATATAATATATCCCAACCTTATCTAGTTCACTACAAATTATATTACAACTTGATATCTAAGTTGTGGATATACATGATTTTTTCTTGGAATCTAAGTTCCTGATATTCTTTAATTTTTCTCTGAACGATATTAATCAATCTTTATATTTTTTGTTTTTTTTTTCCACTCAGTTCCTTCTTATCATGTTGAATTGTAAAATAAAAGTAAGTTGAAGGTCTTGAATGAAGGTGCTATATATAGGGGTAGCTCTCTGATGCCATCGATTGTAATCATGTGATGAAAAATGTTGAAAAGTATTTCTTTTCGAGTCCAGCTAGTGCTTGCATTGGAAGGATCGTATTACACTAATGAGGGAGTTTGGTGCAATTTTTGAGAAGCCCTTTGAAGGACATGAGTCTTGGGTAATCTAATTTGTAAAGGACGTGAGGAAAGTCTACAACAATTGCTGAATTATCCAAGAGTTGATGGCCAAACAAATGTCTACTCTCTTGTGTCTATTTAAAAAAATAAATAGAAGTAACACTTATTAGTGTATCCTTAATGCCTAGTGTCACGGATTTAAAGTCTAACTAAAACTCCGTGCGACACTTGACAACTTAGTCACTAATCTTTTAAGATCTTGTAGGTTTTATATTGCTCGGAAGATTGCTTACACTTTATTGGATGATTTATAAATGAGTGGCACCTCTATTTATACTAACACCTAGGGGTTAAAGTATAATTTATAATTACTTTATAAGTCCTTAAAGTATTTACACTTTGGTCCCTTTCTAGAATCATCTACACTTTCTAGGAAATTCTAAATATTTCCTAGAAAATATCTAGTCCGTCTTTTTAAAACTCTCCAAAGTCTTCTTGAAATATCTAAGGGCTTCTAGAGTTCTCTATAGTACTCTCTAAAACTCTAGACTCTTCAGCCCCAATACGGATACAAAATCTTATTGAGTATTGGCTGGACGCAACACACTCCCCCACCTATTAATGTGATGATCGCGTCGCTTGGCCGCTGCATATGCATCTGAGTCTTGCATGCGCAACCAATAGTCTGTTGACTCGATCGACGCCCTTGTGCAACCTCTCAGTTGCCTACCTATATCCAACTTGTTCTTATGATCTACCTCCATCATAGGAGGCAAACACCTCGGCGGCTCTTTTGGCATCACTACCTTGTTCTTCTCTTTAACCTTCTTCATGCACGATGGTAAATACCCTTTAGCACCAACGTTTTCTTTCGAACTTGCAATAGTGGCTAGGAATGTCGACTTCTCATTCTTAGGGTTTTTCTTGAGCTGCATGATTATTAGTCGAACTCGCCCTTCCATAATTGGAACCTTTACTAGGGGCACCACACATGATCCTCCTTGCTCCATGACCAAGAGTAGATGGAGGTACGAACCGATCACTGTGTGGCACTGCCGAAAGAATTCTTGCCCAAGAATTATGTCAAAGAGATCTAAAGGAGTGACAGTAAGTTGGTCTTACCTTGCCACTCGCCTAGTGTGATGCTTACTCCATACGCGACTCCACTCACGGGAGTCGGTGGTGCATTAACCGTCCTGAGTTGGGCATTACTTGGACTATAACTTAGCCCCAACTTTGTCGCTACCGTCTTGGTCATGGAATTGGCCTCTACACCCGTATCGACCATAGCACGAGTGGGTCTTCAATTGATCGTGATGTCGATATACTGCGTGCCTTATTGTCTCGGCTTTTATGGTTTCTTGGTGATAACTCTGTATAATCCTTCAAGCCCAACTATGTCGTCTCTACGCCTTGACCTTGCTCTTGTGCATCTTTCTCCTTCCGCTCTCGCATGATAACACCAAGGTTATTCAATTCAGGGCACCTTGCATAGCCATGCGACTCTCCGCATGTGTAGCAACCTTTTCTCTTCATAGGCTCCTTCTTCTCCTCTGGCTCTGCTGGGCTTCTCATGCCTAAAGTTTGTCAAGGCTTCGACCTGCGTGATAGCTTTATCAATAGTCCTAACTTGTCGGTGTTTCAACTCTGTCTTGGCCCAATTTCGTAGCCCATCCATGAAGTGGAACAACATATCATCATCCGTGAGGTTAGGAATTTGAAGCGTGAGGGTAGTGAACTCCTTCATGTATACGTATATGCTACTCGTTTGCTTCAACTCCCTAAACCTACGCTTTGCTTCTTAGATGACGTTGTTAGGGAAGAACGTTGTCTTGAATTCCATTTGGAATTTTTCTCAAATGTCAATGGTACAAAGTCCCTTTTCTATTTCCGACTCTTTACACCTCTACCACAACATGGCCATCTCCGAAAGATACAACACGATAGTGTTGATCTTATTTTCGTCGTCTTCATTCGGTTACACTTGAAGTAATTCTCCAAGTGCTACAAAAAATTCTCAACCTTTTGCGCGTTACGGATGCCTTTGAACATAGGTGGCTTGGGAGCCTCGACCTTGGCCTCCCGATCTCGTTCAAACAACGATGATCCTCCAACTTCCACTCCCTCTTTGAGTGCTTTCTTCTCCACCTTCATAGTCTTAATCGTGCTCAACACCTCCATGAGCCAACATTCCAAAGAGGTGATAGTCTCCTTCATCTCGAACTCGGCACGCTGGAGGCCCTCCAACTCCTTGCGGATGTTTTTTGCCTCCTCAAGGATGAACTCCTCGAGAGTCATGAACTTGTCATCGACCACATTCAAACGCCGACCTAATATCTCCACAACCTGCCTCGCCGTTTCAACCCTTGCAATCCACTACTCTCCAGGTGTGACGTCAATGGGCTCCTAGCCGTGGTCATGGTCACTTGCTTCGGTGGTCAAAGACAGATGAAATGTTAGTGTCTCACTTTGTGTGGGATCGAGCAACATTTTTCTCATTACTCTTTTGATGCTTCTTACCCTTGCGGTTCTTCTTTCCTCCCTCCCTCCGGACGATGGTGGTGCTAACGACATTTACGTCTCCTTCGTTGGTCATTCCGTTAGTACAAACCTTTGCTCTGATATCACGTTGTCACGAAATTAGAGTCTTACTAAAACTCCATATGACACTTGACAACTTACTCACTAATCTTTCAAAATCTTGCAAGCTCAAGTAAGCTCTTTTAAACTAAGATCGCTATGAGAATGTGAAGAAAGATTTGGAAGAAGACTTTATATTGCTTGGAAGATTGCTTACACTTTGTTGGATGATTTACAAATGAGTGGCACCTCTACTTATACTAACACCTAGGGGCTAAAGTGTAATTATAATTACTTTACAAGTTCCTAAAGTATTTACACTTTGGTTCCTTTCTAGAATTATCTACAATTTCTAGGAAATCTTTATCTAGTCCTTCTACAACTCTTAAGACCTTTTTGAAGTATCCAAGGGCTTCTGAAGTTTCTATAATCCTCTTCAAAATTCTAGACTCTTCGCCTTTCACCGGATGCAAAATCTTACTGATAATTGGCGGGACTTGACAATAGGTCCATTATTTTTTATACTAGCTAATTAAGATATTGTCAATATGGCTAAGCTAGCTCAGCCCTAAAATATTTATTTTTAACACCCTATATTTTCTTATTTATTTGCCTTTTTTCTTAGAGAAGTTAATTCATTGCCCTTACACTGTGAAAAATATTAAGGCGATAATTACTAGCATAAATGATTGAAACTAGAAAGTGGATCATAACATGGATTTGTTGAAGACTAGATTTGGAAGTTGAAGTTGAAATCTTAGTTACTTGTTATGGATTTGGAGCGTTGATGGTTTTGTGCACAACTTTAGTACACATTGGTTCTAGAGTTGAGTAGTGGGCTGAAATTTGAATAGCAGTATGAACAAATCCTTTAAACTCTCTATCCCTTGTAGTTGCAGTAAGCGAATTTATGGAGCATTTCTCACTACTCAATCACAACCACTAATAACCACTCCTGTCCCAACACAAGAAAACATCACCCGTTTAATTTTGGAACAAAAAACTGCAAATCAAGCTCTTCAAACCTTTAGATGGGCCTCTAACATTAGCAATTTCACTCACAATCACTCCACCTACAGAGCTATAATCCACATGCTCTGCAATTTTCGGCGTTTTGATTGTGTCTACCACCTGCTCAACGAAATGCCTAGCTCAATTGGGTCAACTCCAGATGAGGATATCTTTGTTACCATTGTACGTGGTCTTGGTCGTGCTGGAATGATTAAACAACTCATTAAAATTCCTGAATTGGTGTCCAAATTTGAAAAGAAACCGACCCTGAAGCTCTATAATGCGATTCTTGATGTTCTTGTAAAGGAAGATATAGACATTGCTAGAGCGTTTTATAGGATTAAAATGATGGGAAATGGTATTCAGGGGGATCATTATACTTATGGGATTTTGATGAAAGGACTTTGCTTGACTAATAGGATTGGTGATGGGTTTAAGCTTCTTCAAGTGATGAAAACTTGTGGCATTACGCCAAATACTGTGATTTACAATACACTTATACATGCACTCTGCAAGAATGGGAAGGTAGGGAGAGCAAGGAGTTTGATGAGAGATTTGGTTGAACCAAGTGACGTGACTTTTAACATTTTGATATCTGCATATTGTGGAGAGGGTAGTTTAGTACAGGCTTTGGTGATGCTGGAAAAGAGCTTTAGTAAAGGGTATATTCCTGATGTTATTACAGTGACTAAAGTTGTGGGTCTTCTTTGTAACAACGGACGTGTTTCAGAGGCAGTGGAATTACTAGAAAGAGTTGAGGAAAGAGGAGGTATTGTTGATGCTGTGGCTTATAACACGTTGATTAATGGGTTTTGTAGATTAGGGAAAGTGAAAGTTGGCTGTCGTCTTTTGAAGGAGATGGAGTTGAAAGGGTGCATGCCAAATGCAGATACCTATAATGGCTTGATATCTGGGCTTTGTGAATCCAAGATGTTGGATTTGGCACTTGAAATGTTAAATGAAATGAAGAGGGTTGGGATAAATTGGAATTTTGTCACGTACGATACTCTTATCCATGGGTTGTGTTCGGGTGGGAGAGTGGAAAATGGATTAAAGATCTTGGAAGTAATGAAAGATGATAAAGGGGTTTCAACAGTTCATATTAGTCCGTATAATAATGTTATATATGGGTTTTACAAGGAAAATCGTTTGCAAGAAGCACTTGTATTTCTAAGGAAGATGGAAAATTTGTTTCCACGAGCTGTGGATAGGAGTGTGAGAATACTTGGTTTCTGTGAAAATGGCAACATTGATGAAGCAAGGAAGGTCTATGATCAGATGGTCAAGGAGGGTGTTATGCCAAGTGCTCTTGTTTATGCAAACTTAGTTAGTGGATATTGTAGCAAAGAATGTATAAAAGGAGCATTTGATCTGATGAACGAGATGATTGAACGTGGTTATCTTCCAGTTGCATCCACATTAAATGATGTGATAATTTTGCTTTGCAAGCAGGGTAAAGTTGGAAAGGCGTCTAAGTTGATGGAAAACATTAAAGGTAGAGGCTGCTTGCTGGACTCTGGAAGTTACGGTCCGTTCATTGATGTCTTCTGTAGTAGAGGAGATTTCCACAAAGCGTATATGTTCTTTCTGCAAATGGTAGAAAAGAGTATAGTTCCTGATTACCATTCATGGAATATGTTACTTGTGTGCCTTTGTCAACAAACAACTTGGATAGAAGGCAATAACAAGACTTGCCGTTTAACTAGCCAATTGCAGACCATAATACAAACATGATCAGCCACTAGCTATGGGCTCTTTGACATCCGTTGTGACCTTTACTAATCTTTGGTTCTTTCTGAGGCAAGATTGGTTGAACCAAATGCATTTCAATCTTCAAAATTGTAGTGTAAGATTACCCATTAATTTTAGATGAGGCTCTCTCTGGAGACTTATCCTCATCCTCTGATGGGAAGGATAAAAAGTCTACTTACTGTTGGGGTTTCTGGACTTGCTGATTAGTTATGCCTGTGTCTCCATCATACTACACAACTACAGTTCACCAAATACAGTCTAGAAAACCTCCATATATCTAATGATATTTTTTAACTGTAAATATATGGAATTTATTAAATTATTCTTAGCAATTAACAGTAATATTATCTGCTGGGGTTTGGATCTTCTATTGGGCTTAATTTTTTCACAGTATCATCTTTTGTTTGCAAATTTAATGGATCAATGTAAATATGTGTTATGGTCCCCGGTTATGGATCTAGTTATGAGACATTGTAAGATAAAATCTGAAGTTTTCTTTTTTCTACCTATGGTGCTGGTGTTGGTTCGTTAAGAGAGAAATGTGCGATCTCTTGAGTTTGAAGTACTAAAAAACTTGACTAATTTTCTACCTCATTTCATTGAATGCAAATAACCCTAAATACTACACTAGTGGTTTAACCCATCTAAAATCAAGGAAGTAACTTCGTATTATAACTAAAATGAGAAAGTGGAGGAATAACCTCCTTGTAACAACTGCTACATAGAAATAAGAAAAATAAATAAGTAAAAAGCTGTAATAATATACTACAAACACGGCTGGACAGAAATAAAAAATAAATAACTTATAAGCTGAAGCAATCTACTTTCAGATTTCCTTAAATCTTCCATGTGTAGACCATTGGTAAACAGAAAGGGTGCTAACAATATGCTTTACTAGATTTGGTACAAAATTTGATCTTTGAGGGAATTATTAACATGGTATGTTAAGCTTTCATGTTGTGGGTTTTAGATGGTTGTTTATGGTTGAAAAATGTGTTCATACTTCGGTGTACTTGCTGTTTGTCAGTAATCTGGTGAAATCAATTAAATGTTATCTTGCATCTGTGCATAATGTTTGTGTTTTGTTGGAGTGTGTTGTGTGGACTACAGATTTCATAAATCCAGGTGAAAATGATCCCTATTATAACTATCGAATTCACTAAGTTACCGCCGTTTTTCATAAAATCTAATTCACAATCATCGTTAATGTGAGTCCTGCCAAACATTTTCTTTCCTGCTTTGTATTTTACTAGAACATCACACACATTACCATCATCTTTTCATACTTAACTGTAGGTTTTAGGACTCCTGGCTGATTGTGGCTAAGATATAGACTAGTACTACATTGTATTCAACACTTACTGCTCCAGATTTCTAGGACTGTTCGCCAATGAAAATTAATACTGCTCGTGAAGGTTTATCATTTAGTGTTACTTACAACTTTGCAAGATTGACTTGCACAAGGATCCTGTAGTATTACAAAGATTCTTTCTTTAGGGCATCCTTTCACCTTTCCTTAGCCATGGTTAAACAGATTACATCAGTGTTTTTTGTTTCTTCTGGCTATGCTATCCACCTCAGCAAAGGATCCTAATCAGAGTATAATGAGCATGGAGAGTGCAAGGGTGGAGTTCAACTCAGAACAACAGAATATAAAAGAAGCTACACCTAGCAGCCCCTTTACTAGTAAGAGAAGTGTGTAAGAACCTCAGATAGTGCAAGTCAATCCTCCCAGCACCCCGGAAAAATTATATTGTAAATGTAGAGCTGGAAGTCTGCAGCTCCATAATACTGGATGTTTGCTTCTTATCGAAGACATTGGTTGTGATCCATAGGTTCATTAGTTTGCACAATCTCGTCAATCATATAATTTTATAACTTGAGGAGTCGTGGTATAAAAACAGTTTGCTTGCTGTTTGTCATACTACAAATTGTGCTTTTTCCATATTGCTAGCTGTTGCATTGATCTGATGGTTCCATTGTTTTTAGTAACACTTTATAGTGTATGTATAGATGGCTAGTAGGTAACGAACTTGTCAAAAGATGTAGATATATATGCATGTCCTGTACAAGGAATTGGATGGAGCTTCATGCCCTATATGCATGGATCATCCAGTTAATGCTGTTATTCTCCTTTGTAGCTCTCATGATAAGGAATGCCGGTCATACATTTGTGATACAAGTTATAGGCATTCAAATTGTCTGGATCATTTCAAATACTCAAAGCCGAAAATAGGGACAATCCTCCCATTATGACACAGGGGAACATGGATATTGTTGTTGAGACACCCGCTGAACACTTGGTGTAAGATTTAATACTTGAATACATAATATCATCTTGAACACGATAATCTTACATAGAGATCGTTAGGGGTACATATCTGATAAGAAAGACATCATCACAGACAAAAGCGGAAGCATTAGTTGTAAATTGATTTCTACCTCTTTGCCCTAACTTTATGTTGCCACAACCGTCAGTGATGAAATTATTGTAGAGAATATGTGGTAATCATAATAGATAGAGGGAGGACCAATTACAGAGGTTATGATTTAATCTGGTACATCTATCAAGTAAACAATGTACAGACGAGATCTATTTCTCATACTATTTATGGTATTACTTGGGTTACAAGTAAACTTGAGCTATAATTAAGAAATAATTAATAATAATAATAATTCTTACATTCTCCCACTTGACCCAATAGCTATATAACATTAATATTAAATGGGATAATGCCCAAGTACCCCCTCAACCTATGCCCGAAATCTCAGAGACACACTTATACTATACTAAGGTTCTATTACCCCCCTGAACTTATTTTATTAATAATTTTCTACCCCTTTTTAGCATACGTGGCACTATCTTGTGGGCCCAACGATGGTTGACTTTTTTTTCAAACTAGTGCCACGTAGGCTAAAAAGGGGTAAAAAATTACTTATAAAATAAGTTCAGGGGGGTAGTTGGACCTTAGTATAGTATAAGTGTGTCTCTGGATTTCGGGCATAGGTTGAGGGGTACTTGTGCATTTTCCCATATTAAATAAGCATTAGTTGCGCATACAATAGATCTCTTTTATAATGTCCATCATACATTCCACAATATGACAAACTACTAATGCGAGTTATGACGGTTGTACATAAATTTTAAGTTGCATACTTCCTTCCATATACTACTACATTAGCAACTTATCATACTAGGTTCATAAGCTATAAAAACATATAACATTACGGTCCACAATAATGTCTCATAGAGACTCATCTTGTAATTTCTCAAAATAATAATGTGTACACCATTATGAGAAACAAGATGTTCATTAATTGTATATCAGAAACACATAATTTGAGCTCAGAGTGTAAAACATCGTAAATGTATCAATCATAAGTACAACCAAGACCCATTCTTTGAACATGTTCTTTAAATGTCTTTGGTTGTAAGCCTTTTGTTAACAGATTTGTAATCATGAGATCAATTCTAATATTCTTAAATAAACACTCTTTGTTTCCGAATTTCTTCCTTGACAGTAAAGTACTATAATTCCATATGTTTGGAACATTTCGAGTACTTATCATTCTTAGAGAAGATTACTGCTGCAACATTATCACAATAAGTTTTCAGAGGCTTGGTAATGATGTCGACAACCCCAAGTCCTGAAATAAAGTTTCGCAGCCATAATGTATGAATTGTGGCTTCATAACATGCCATAAACATTCTTTGAAGGTTTTCGGTGATCAATTCCAGGGATACATTGATATCTTCCTAGCATTCCAACCACAAAGCTAATATATGGTCTTGTGCAAGTTTGAACAGACATCAAACTTCCAACAATAGAAGATTAAGGAATTGAGACCATTTCTTTTCATCCTACATCATTCTTTGGGTGTAACACGAGATTTAAATTTGTGATCTGTCATGTAATATTTCTATCCCTATTACATAGGATATCTTACCCTTATCTTTCATTTCAAAGTTCATAGAGAGAAAATCATTTGTCTCACACAATTATGTCTAAATCATTAGCAATAAGTAAAGTGTCATCAACATGCAGGACTAAAAATGTAAACTTACTCTCACTGATCTTTTGGTATATACACGGATCAACGGTAATTTCCTTAAATCCAAAAGATGTTATGGTATCATTAAACTTTATATACCATTTTCGTGAGGCTTGTCTGAGTCCATATGTTGACTTCTTTAGTTTATACACTATTTGATTTCTCCTTTAATTTTGAAACCCTTTGATTGACCCATATAAACATCCTCATTCGAGGTCTACATTAAGAAAGACACTTTTCACATTCATTTGATGTAACTCTAAATCATAATGAGTTGCTGAAACCAAAACAATTCTCAATGAGTCTTTCTTTGAGACCGGCGAAAAGGTCTCTTCATAATCAATGCCTTTTTTTTTAGTGTATCTCTTGGCAACAAGTCTGGATTTATATCGTTTAATATTACCATATGAATCGCGTTTAGTATTTATAATTCATCTACACTCGATTATTTTAGAACTTTTTGATAATTGACCGAGATCTCAAACGTTGTTGTATTCCATGAATTTTAATTCTTCATTCATGGCATCATCTATTTACCAGACTCATCATTTTCTGTGGCTTGTGAAAATGAATCTTTATTAATTCAATGTCAAAATCTGACTTTTGCAACTAAGTCACATAATGACCAATTTTGTTTATGGCGTTGTTTTTGGTTCATTTGCGCCACATGCTTGTGAGTTAGTTCCTTCTTGAAGTGTTTCACCCAAATGTTGTTCAACATTGTTAAAGTGTTTTTCAGCAAGAGGAACAACATTTGTGATTGGTGCGGAAGTAGGTACATTGACGGGCGATTAAATATTTACCTTACCTCATTAATTTCCACACTTTATCGTTCAACACTCCCACCAACTTCACCATTCTCAAGGAATTTTACAAATAGAGTTGGACATTGTTCTGATTCGTTGCAATTTCCATAGCACCACCTCTATCTGACCTAATCAATGATTTTCACTTTTTTTTATCTAATCGTCTTTCAACCTCATTAACGTACACTTTGAGAGTGTCCGTTGCTTAAAATTTTTCTTTCAACAAATAGATAAATTCATAATGTGAATAATCGACGAAGGTGATAAAATATATTTCTCCACCAAAAGTTAGTAAAATATATTTCTTGTGACACCTTTTTTTGATATGATTGGTTTGTTTCCCTTTAATGCAATCCAATCATATATCAAGATCATTAAAATTCAGATTCGAAAAAATCTCATTCTTTACTAACTTTTTAAATCTTTCTTTCAATACATGACCCAAAAATTTATGCCAGAAATAGCATTACTTTCATTTAGTGAACTACGTCTAATTATTATCGAGTTTCAATCTATATAAACCATCAATAAGAACACAAAAATCATAAAAATAGTATTTTTATATAAATTGAAATTACTATATCTAAACTTAAATCAAATCTAAAAACATCAAGTCTTGAAAGAGAAATCAAATTTCTAAAAACTGAAGGAACATAAAGAGTCTATAATAGATCAAAGTGATGTCCAATCTCCAAGATCAAACGATAAGTCCCCATGCCTTAAATTTTAACCTTCATGCGATTTCCCATGATCAAGAATTTGATTTATTTGTTTATTTGGATTCGTAATTTGGATCATAGTGAATTCTTGCAAAATAGTGAATACATGAGTAGTTGCACCAGAATCAAACCACCAAGTATTATTCGGAACTGCAACTAAATTTGATTTGAAACATACAAAGGCACTAAATGTATCTTTCTTTTCAAATCAAGCTTTACATTTCTGGTAATCTTTCTGATAGTGTCCTTCCTTTTTACAAAAAACGACATACATCAGCCTTGAGTTCCTTATAAACATCCTATGAAATTTTAGTGGATGTTTTTTTTCAATTATTATTATTTATTTTTTTTTTTTAAAAAAACTTTTTGACTTTTACTTTAAGTCCTTTACCAGCTCCTTGACCCATGAGGTTAGTGGAATGATCTCCTTGTTTCTTAAGTCTTGACTCCTCTTGAGTAAGCATACTGAAAAATTCATTAACATCCCACTTATCCTTAATAATGTTATAGTTCATTTGGAATGGTTTATACTCAAGAGGCAATGAGTTCAGAATAAACTTAACCAAGAAGGTATCATACACTTTCATCCCCAAGGTCGAAAATCTTGCTGCAATGTTAGTAATCTCGATGATATGATTTTGCATACTACTCAACCCATCAAATTTCATGATCGTGAGTTCAGTCACTGGTGTACCAGCGAGAGACTTGTTAGCAGAACAAAAATATTCTTCCACAAACTTCAGGTATTCCTTGGCACTTTCTGTTTGTGGAATAGTACTTTTTAATGTTGTTAGCAATAGTCATTCGCATGAACATAAGTATCAATCTGTTAGAGCGCTCCTATGATTTATGAAAGGAATAATGACAATAGGTTTGTCATTCAGCAGAGCCAAGTCAAGATCCATCACACTTAAGTGAAATTGGACTTGTTCATGTCATTCAGAGAAGTTCAATCCATTGAACACATTAACAGATGAAGCATGCTAATGAAAATGAATAACTGCAAATAAATACATGCTCACATGTAAAAAATAATGTTAACTCAGTAAAATGATATAAGTACATTGTAATTCTCCTTTGGGTAGATATTACGATATTTTCATAATTTAAATGTCATTTTTTTAATAAAAAAATCTTTAATAGGAAAATAAATAATTTTAACCAAACACATATGACATCTTTGGATATACAATATATGTTTGACTGAAAATATTAATTTACCTCATAATTTTTCACTATTCGTAGATTGATAGATTCACCTTTGGGTAAACTTTTTAAGTTCTAGCAATAGTGAAAGTCAATTTATCTATTTATTTTTCAATATATGCATTTAATTAACTTTCATAGATAAATGACAATTTTATGAGTGCATATTTTTCTTAACCATACTAGTTTAACCACTTTGGTGACTAACAAGCTATATGAATACAAATGCGTATATAATCTCATAAAATTTTGTGCATATCATAAAATTTTGTGCATATGAATAATTTTAAACATTTTAGTTTGACCACTTTGGTGACTAACAAACTATAGATTCATAAACATGCATCAAGCAATCATAAACATGATATGTGTAGACGTTAATTTCCTCTAGTTTGGTCACTTTGGTGACTAACAAACTATATAAATTCAAAGTACACATAACATCATAAAAAAATTGTGCATGTGAATAATTTCAAACATTTTAGTTTGACCACTTTGGTGACTAACAAAAGATAGAAATATAATATATACATCAAGTGATCATAAACATATTTGTAGACGTTAACTTCTCTAGTGTGGCCACTTTGGTGACTAACAAACTATAGAAACATATTACATGCATAAAATAATCATAAACATGATATGTGTAGACATTTTTATCTTTAGTTTTGCCACTTTGATGACTAAAAAACTATAGAAACATAATATACATATTATTTATTGTTTAGTATAATGACCACTTTAATTTATTGCACAATCTAAAATAAAACATAATTGTTACATTATGGGGTTGCAAACATCAAATTCTAAACTTTTCATGACTGATGATAATAAAGCATTACTTGATTAACCATTGACCCCTTGCTATTAATAAATCATAAGATAACGTAACTTACAAAAATTTATAAGTGATGAAGCTTTAATATTTCAATATCCTCCTGTAAAAGTTTATTAGGACATCAATTATTGGCTAAGGCAAAAGGTTTGTCAATTGTCAGTTGAACATTACTTTGCATCAACATATTGTATTGTAAACTCGAGGTTAAAATTACTATTAGTCTTCCAAATATTATTAGTAATGGCGAATAATTTTGAGACCATCCTCATTGAAAATTTGGATCTATCCCTCATGCAATTTTTCTAAATATGTTATTTTATATACGAAGATTATCGGTTCAAATAATCTAGGTTCTGATGTCACATGTAAGATTAAATACTTGAATACATAATATCAGAATCTTGAACACGATAATTTTACATAGAGATCGTTAGGGGTACATATCGTTAGGGGTACATACCTGATGAGGAAGACATCATGTTAATCTTGAGATTTTGAATATGGCAAAATTAAATTGAACAGGTAACGCAACATGTTCCAGTGAAATAATGCAGCGGGTATGCAAGTGGCGGCGTACGTGTTATATATGGAAACTTATATGTACGTTTTTGTTTATAGTAGTTTACTTGGTTAAGGAAAACTATTAAAAACAAATTTGAGTGCAATAAGGTTTCGAGAAAAAGAGTTAGTAGAAGTCAAAAAGGATTTGTAGAAGACAAATACAAGTTGATTTGTACAAGGATTGGCTGAATTTCTGGTTTATAAATAGAGAGCTATATTTGATCAGAAAAACTTGCGCACTTATAAAGAGAGAACTTCAAAACACGATCAAGAGGGTTGAGAGAGTTTTGTTAAAGTCTTTTGAGTGCTACGAGTTGAGTGATAAAGTTGTAAAGATTGTATTCAAGAGTCTTGTTTACAATCTAGGTAGTAGATTTGCTTGACAAGTTATAGTACTTGAAAAGCATTGAGAAGATAGAAAACTAGGGAGTAGTTTTTTTGTCTTTGAGTAGAAGGAATTAGAGTTTATAATTCCTTGAGAGCTTAAGTGTTGTAATCTTTGTATTACTTGAAATTTACAAATAATACAAAGTGCTGTTCAAATTAATTACTATTAAAGTTTTTCAAGTAATCACAAACTAGTTGTTAGTACGTGTTCCTTTGAAGAATTCAGGAGGGTAGAATTACAACACATCATCACAGACAAAAACGGAAGCGTTAGTTGTAAATTGGTTTCTACTTCCTTGTCCTAATTTTATGATACCACAACCGTCAATGATGAAATTATTGTAGAGAATATGTGGTAACCGTAATGGGTGGAGAAAGGATCAATTTATGGAGGTTATGATTTAATCTGGTACGTCCATCAAGTAACCAATGTACAAACGAGATTTATTCCTTATTAAATACTATTTATGGTATTACTTAGGTTACAAGTAAACTTGGAATATAAGCAAGAAATAATTCTTGGAGCTCAGAAATTTAATTGATCGTACTGTTGTCACGGATATCACGACATACCTGCCAAGGAAGTTGTAGCAACTGGTGCATTTCCTGGAGATAGTAATAGAGATAATCACATTGAGATGCAGGAAGGTGCTATACAAACTTCAGATGTTGTTACTGTATGGAGAAGTAGTGATGAGACAGCGAATGCGGACAACTCATCTGACTCAATATTGAAATAGAAGTGTACTATGTGCTAGGCTGAAAGGTAGTCAAAGAAGCCAGAAAGTATCTAAATTTGAAGCATAGAAGCTGCTCTCATGAATCATGTTCATTCCTAGGTAACTACACAATATTGCCGCAGCATGCTAGGAGAGATCACCCAATAGCACGCCCTGCTGATATTGACCTTTCAAGACAGAGAGCTTGGAGACGGCTCGAGAATCAAAGAGAGTACGATGACATTGTCAGTGCAGTTCTCGCTGCCATGCCTGGTGCAGTCATGTTTGGATATTATGTGATTGAGAATAGAGACAGGCTATCTGTTTAAAGGGAACGAGGCTCAGGTGAAACTGGAAGATGGTTGAGTACCTTCTTCTTGTTTCAGATGATTGGCTCAATGGATCCAATATCTGAGGCAAGAGGTGGTAGATCAAGAGTTTTGTAAAGGCACTGTCGGTCCACTGGACATTTATCTAGGCGCCGCTATCCTTGGGGTGAAAACCTTCTTGGTCTACAAGATGACCCTTATAATGAAGATGAGGGTGAACCTGATCTTAACATATCGAGTGGTGATGTCTAATAATCCAAGAAGGCGCAAGTGGTTAATGCGGTCTAGGTCAGATGAAGATCAGCAATAAGAGCCTCTAATTCATGGGATTGTATTAGTTGGACGTTTCTTGTTCCACTTTGCTACAGTGCAATTCTTAACAAATTTTAGAAACGTGTGTGTAGTGTATAATAATTTAAGGGTGAGAACAGGTTGTCCTTATGATTGTGGGTGGTAGATTATGAACGTAAAATTTCCATTTGGTCTTTGATTTCCTTTACTCTGAAACATTGTTCATATTATATTGTATTTTCATCAGTTGCGTATCCGTATAGTCAGTCGATTCTTTTATGCTTTGAATATCTTTGCCATCAAAGAGAAGATAAAGGAAGTTACTATAGAGTGAAATGCACATTACTAATTTCATTTACACTCTATTGGATCATTGTTATTCATTATATTGTGTTATATTTTATTATTGTTTGTTTTGATTGTTACGTAAAATGTATTGTGTTGTATTGTTAAATCCTGTTGCATCTAGCCAAACATACAATATTCCAATCCATATACTTCACAATTCATCCTTTTAACAATAGGATATTCGATAATAATGTTCACGTAAAGCACCGTTTCTCTACAAAAGAGGACTTGATTTGGAAGTTGAAATCATCGGTGAGTTACGTTACTTGTGGTGGATTTCCAGCGTTGCTGGCTTGTAGCCTACACACACTTCTGATGATAAAGTTCATCAAGTTCGTATGAGGATATGGTTTTGATTGGTAAAAGAAAAACTTCAAAGTCGAAAAATAAAAAGTATGTAAGAGCAACCTGTTTTTGATTTTGACTTAGTTTAAGTGATTTTAAATTTATGTTAAGTTATTTTTGATCTTGTCACGGATATTTGATTTTTTTCAAGTTATTTTATATATTTGTAAAATACTTTTAGAAGTAAAACTGATTTAAAAGTAAGTTTGAAAAACTTTTAAGTCAATCCAAACGTCCTCTAAGTTTCTCAAAAAGAAATAATATAAATGAGCTAATCTTTTAACGGATAATATAGATGATTTTTTTCTCATAGGGGTGTGCATTCGATTTTTCGGTTCGGTTTTATACTATTTAGTTCGGATTTTTGATTTTTAATATTGAAGAAGTGTAATCCAATCCAATCCAAAATAAATTCGGTATGGTTTGGTTTTTTTTCTATTTTTGGTTTGGGTTTTTTGGATTTGGGTCAACAATTAGAAACATAACAAAATTATTTGTAATTTAAAATTATATTATATTATATATATATATATATATATATATATATATATATATATATATATATATATATATATATATATATATATATATATATATATATATATATTCAATTTTTTCAATTTTTCGGTTTTCATTTTTCTAAAATCGAAACCAAACCAAAAAATCAAACAAAGTAAATTATAAATCCAAAATCAAACCAAGAATCCAAAAAATCAATCCAAATTAGAATTCGGTTTGATTTTTCAATTTAATTCAAATAGTGCACACCCCTATTTTCTTAAATTTTGATAGCATATTTGAGCCTAAGGATAAAAAAATAGCTAAACAAATTGAAACAAACATCATACTCTCCCTGTCTTAATTTATGTGACACTTTTTTGTTTTTCAAAAGTTAAACAGCTTAAGTTTGTTCAAAATTTTACGCGTGAAATCTTGAATTTTCTTGAAATGAAATTAATATGTTTGTAAACTACGTAAAAAGTACAATAATTGACAATTCAAAATAATTAAAAGATATATGAAAAATTTATAGTTAAAAATAGACTTGTTTAAATTTTATAATCTGAAAAATAACACAAATTGAAACGAGGGGCATATTTAATTTCTTCTTCTACTTGTCATGATCGAGTTTGCCAGAGTAGGGATGACAATGCGGTGATGCGCCAACAAACCCGCAAAGCCTTAGGGTATGTTTGTTATGAAGGAAAATATTTCCCGTAAAATGTGTTTCAATTTTCTCATGTTTGATTGGGTCAAGATTTTGGAAATATTTTCCAAATCAACTCATTTTCCTTAAATTTAAGGAAATGACTTCCCTTCAAAATTTAAGGAAAACATTTTCCAAAACTCTCTTTCAACCTCCTCCTACCCACCCCACCCTACCAACCCTAACCCACCCCCTACCAACTCCCAACTCCTCCACCCATCCACCCTACCAGGTCCCAATCCACCCCCAACCAGCCCCCTACCCCTAAAAAAATTAAGTTTATTTTTTCAAAAATATTTTTAATTTCAAAATTTTATTTTTTCACCCCTACCCTCGACCCTCTCCCACCACTATCCCCTACCAACCCCCCCTCTCCACTACTATCCCCTACCACCTCCTCCTCCCTCCTCTCCCAAAAAAAAAAAAAAAAAAGAAAATTAATATTGTTTTTTTTTTAAAATCAATTTCAAATTTTCATTTTCACCCCTACCCTCAAACCTCCTACCCACACCACGAAAAAGATTTTAAGCTTGTTTTTTTTTTTTAAAAAAAACAACTTCAAAAATTATTTTCTACGCTAGTAAAAATAAAGATATTTTTCAAAAATATTTTCATTGAAACACCAAACACTAAAATATTTTTTACTCACCAATCAAACATGAAAAAATAAATCAAATATCTACTTATTTTCGAGAAAAATATTTTCATGAAAAACATTTTCATTCGTACCAAACACAGCCTTAAACTCACCTTGCCGTGCCCGGTCGTACCAAACACAGCCTTAAACTCACCTTGTCGTGCCCGGTCCCACCCTGCCCAGTTGTCACCCATAGTCAAGAGCATTTATTACTAATTCAATACCTGTAGCAACGCAACAACCATGCGAAAGTGACTACTGAGAGTAGTGGGCTGAAATTTGAATAGTCAGCAACATGAACAAATCTCTTAAGAGCCTGTTTGGCTCAGAACAAAGTTAATTAGTCTGAGCTTAAAAGCCAGTTTTGAGCATTTAGTTGTTTGGCGATCTCAAAATAACTTTATTTTAAGTTTAAAAAAAAAGTTATTTTAAGTCGAAAGTTAAAAATTTGGGAGTAGGGGTGTTTTTAACATAAAATTTGTTTTTAAGTTAATGTATTTTTATCTTTTGCTCTTAATATTTTTGTACAATCTCCAAATTACCCACATAACCCTAACATCTCTTTCTTCTATTTTTCCTTTTCACGCTTTCGTGATAAAGAACTTCAAAGACTTTTATTCAAACACATAACTGCTTATTTTAAAAATAAGTTTAAGCACTTTTAAAAGTACTTTTTTAAAGCTGCTTTTATTAAGGTCATCCAAACGGGCCCTAAACCCTCTCTCTGTTGCATCTGTTGCAGTAACCGAATTTTTCTCACTACTCAATCACAACAACTATTAACCAGTCATGTCCCAACTCAAGAAAACATCACCCGTTTAATTTTGGAACAAAAATCTGCAACTCAAGCTCTTCAAACCTTTAAATAGGCCTCCAACATTCGAAATTTCACTCATAACTTGAAATTTATTCAACAAGCTCTACATTTTTTCGGCGTTTAGTTTATGTCCACCACATATTCGATGAAATGCGTAGCTCAACCCCAGATGAGGATATCTTAGTTACCCTTGTATGTGGTCTTGGTCATGCTAGAATAATTAAAGTTGTGTCCAAGTTTGAAAAGAAATCGATCCTGAAGAAATACGATTCGATTCTTGTGAACGAAGATAACGACATTGCTAGAGAATTTTAGAGGATCAAAATAATGGGAAATGGAATTTAGGGTGACGATTATACTTGTGGGATTTTGATGAAAGGACTTTGCTCAACTTATAGGGTTGATGATGGGTTTAAGATTCTTCAATTTATGAAAACTCATGGCATTATGCCGAATATTGTGATTTATAATACACTTATACATGCATTTTGAAAGAATGGGAAGGTAGGGAGAGCAAGGAGTTTGATGAGAGAATTGGTTGAACCAAGTGATGCGACTTTTAACATTTTGATATCTGCATATTGTGGAGAGGGGAACTTAGTACAGGCTTTGGTGATGTTGGAAAAGAGCTTTAGGAAAGGGTATATTCCTGATGTTATTGCAGTGCCTAAAGTAGTGGAACTTCTTTGTAACAACGGACGTGTTTCAGAGGCATTGGAAGTACTTGAAAAAGTTGAGGAAAGAGGAGGCATTGTTGATGTTGTGGCTTATAACACGTTGATTAATGGGTTTTGTAGATTAGGGAAAGTGAAAGTTGGTTGTCGTCTTTTGAAGGAGACGGAGTTGAAAGGGTGCATGCCAAATGTAGATACATATAATGGCTTGATATCTAGTCTTTGTGACTCCAAGATTTGGATTCGGCACTTGAAATGTTCAATGAAATGAAGAGGAGAGGGGGTTGGGATAAATTGGAATTTTGTCACGTACGATACTCTTATCCATGGATTGTGTTGGGGTGGGAGAGTGGAAAATGGATTAAAGATCTTGGAAGTAATGAAGGATGATAAATGAGTTTTGGCTTTTCATATTAGTCGGTATAATGGTTTTACAACGAAAACCGTTTGGAAGAAGCACTTGCATTTCTGAGGAAGATGGAAAATTTGTTTCCACGAGCTGTGGATAGGAGCGTGAGAATACTTGGTCTTGTGAAAATGGCAACATTGGGGAAACAAGGAGGATCTACGATCAGATGGTCGGGAAGGGTGTTACTTAGTTAATGGATATTACAAAGGATATATAAACGAAGCATTTGAGCGGATGAACGAGATGACTGGATGTGGTTATCTTCCAGTTGCATCAACATTAAATGCTTTGATAGTTCTGGTTTGCAAGCGGGCTAAAGTTGGAAAGACGTCTAATTTGATGGAGGAAATAAACGACAGTGATTGCTTGTTGTACTGTGGAAGTTATAGTCCGTTCATTGATATCATAAAACATTTATCTTAATTTCTACAAATGGTGGTAGAAAAGGGTACATCTTCTGATTACCATTCATGGAATACATTACTTTTGTGCCTTTGTCAACAAACAAGTTGGATTGAAGACAATAACAAGATTTGCCGTTTAACTAGCCAACTACATGCCACGATTAGTCACTAGGTATGAGTTGTCTGACATCTTCTGTGATCTTTACAAAGCTTTGATATTTTCTGAGGCAAAATTGGTTAAACCAGATGCAGTTAAATCTTCAAGATTTTGTAGTGTACGATTTTCCATAGACTGTAGTGTAAGATTTTCCATTAATTTTAGATGACTCTCTCTTTGGAGAGTACAACTTAAATAGTAACCACGTAGTACGACTCAATTTTATTCTTACATGTACATAGATAGATTCATTACAATCTGGTAGTTGCAACCAAAAATCCAGAGAAATAATCTTGACAAATCAAATAACTTGGCCGGCTATTTACATGACGAAGGTTTTGAGAAATGTTTCAATCACATTTATTTAATAAGTTCATCTTTAGTGGTTTCAAAGAAATCTTTACCCTGCTGCGTGGGTGTTCCATGGAGCTCTTAATGGGCCTTAGAAGCCTAAAAGATATTAAATTCCATTTAGTTCTATGTAAGCAGTGTGGATAGTTGACACTGGGAGTTATGCTTTTCAACAACATAGATGAACTTAGTTGATGGCACAAGAGGATTAACTGAATTTACTTTCTCTTCAATCGACCATAATTGATGGGATGACCAACAGGGTTGAGATTATTAGCTTCGTTGTTGGAGAAGGTATCAAACATATAGGGGTGATTAGTGTCCGAGATAATCCTTTGTTGCATTGCCCCTGGGCTATTTACAACTCAATGTCTAAATAGAGGATGCTTCTTTAAAATCTTTTGTTTAAATATTGTTGAAAGACTAAAATCATATAATATATTAATCATTAATTACGTGCTTCGAGCTTGTATATTTAGTCACATTTGTATATTTTATCACATTTGCATAATTCGCAACTAACAATTCTTTATTTGATTTGTATTTGTATACGATGATTCATATTCATATATGACGATGATTTTCTTTGGTTTTCAGTTTTATCACCACATACATTCAATCTTTTTTTGTATTACTTTTTAAAAGTTGTATGAACGTGTAGTTTTCGAATCTTATATAATATAATTTATATAATGTAATTTGTATAATATAATTTGAATAACTGTTTAAAGTTCATATATTTATGTTTGTATCAATTGTTATTATGAGTTTTATCATATTTGTATAATTCTAGACTTTGTACTTCTCAATTATACAAAAACACACGAATTATACAAACGAGATGTGAATTATATAAACAATGGCCCTCTCTTACTCGCCTTTCTCCTTCCTCTCCCATTCTCGCTTACCACTCTTCTCCTCTCCAAATTTTGCTTGCCACTCTCCTCCGTATAACATGTAGCTACGAATCATAATCAACAAACTATAACTATGAAGCATAGTTAAGCTATTTTTGAGTGGCTATATGCGAAAGTTACCCATAATAGAATTATTACAAGCCTTTAAAAAATATACGATATTTTTTAATTTACTTGTCTTTTTTAGTGTGTTTCGAAACATTATAGAATGTTTCTTTTTTTGATCAATCTTAAATTTAACTTCCACATGATATGTTTAAGACCACAAGATTTTATATATATATATATATATATATATATATATATATATATATATATATATATATCATTGAAAAAATATTTTTTTTTATTAAAAATAAAGAAATAACTTTGAACCACAGAACTAAAAAAATAGAAAACGTTACGACTCTAATTTATTTTTAGCTTTAGGCCCATTAATTAGCTTGAGCGGCTGGTTGAAAAAGTTCATCCTAAATGCATATACATGAATGGCTTGATGTCTGGTCTTTGTGACTCCAACATGTTGGATGTGATACTTGAAATGTTCAATGAAATGAAAAGGGTTGGTATAGATTGGAATTTTGTCACGTATGATACTCTTATCCAAATATTGTGTTCAGATGTAAGAGTGTAATAGTGTTCAGGTGAAATAGTGTAAAATAAATTGAAGATCTTGTAAGTAATGAAAAATGATAAAGGGGTTTCGGCATTTCATATTAGTCCGTATAGTTGTGTTATATATAGGTTTTACAGGGAAAATTATTTGAAAAGATCACTTGCATTTAAAAGTTTGTTTCCATGGGCTGTGGATAAGAGCTGATCAAATGGTTGGGGAGAGTCTTATGTCAAGTGATCTTGTTTATGCAAACTAACTTACTGGATATTGCAATAAGGATGTAAAAAAAGAAAGTCTTATGCCAAGTGATATTGTTTATGCAAACTTATTTAGTGGATATTGCAATAAGGGATGTAAAAAAAGAAGCATTTGAGTTGATGAACGGGATGATTCAGCGTCATTATTTTTCAGTTGAATGAACACATAATTCTACTTTGCAAGCAGGGTAAAGTTTGAATGACGTCTAAGTCGATGGAACACATAAAAAGTAGAGAATGGTTGCTGGACTTTGGACATAAGAGAACTTTTTATTTGGCTACACATGAAGAGCTATTCAATGGCCATCAATGGAGGTTTGTAGATGATGGAAAATGACTTATTTAATAAAGATTTTTTTTTAAAATTGGTGATGCCATGTGGCACTAGAACACTGGTTTAGGGGTTAATTTTGCGTCATTCATAGGCCTCTCAAACTTAAGATTCCACCTGCTCTAAACAATGGTTAAAAAGGTGTATTTATCATGGTTAAGAATAGTTATGTGGGGTAATAGGACTTCCGCAAACTTAAGGTGTCTACTTTAAAAAATTATATAAGTTTAATAGGGGTAATTATATATTTTCTCTATTAGAAAGTACAAACTACTACAAAAAAATTTACTAAAATGAGAAAATGCAAATAACTACCACAAAGAAATAAGAAATAAGACACAATGCATAATGTACACTTTAACTTGACATCATTTCATATTTATGCCCTCCAATTTTGGCTGTAGACAAGTAGACATATGAATCCTATGTAACATAATACATGTAGGATATAAATTATCATGTGTAAGACGTGCGTCTATTTGTTTATTGAGTCTTCAAACTCTTGGGACTAACGAGTGATAACACATCGTGTCTTTAAGCTCTTAGCTTTGTATAATGATAATATTGTGATGGTACATAAATACCTTTTGTTTATGACATACATGATATTGTTATTTGTTCATAAACATTGAATCCATGTCTGGCAGGGGCATCGCTACCTAGATTACAAAGAAACACTGATACTATTGTAATCTTAATTTGCTAACTTAAAATCTTAAGTTTGTCCTAACCTCTATAGTGGAACAGGGATAGCTAACAGAGGTTGAGCTTTTGCCAGTGTAATACCAAATTTTTCCTCCATGTCCAAATCTTTAGGTGCAATTCCACCATGGAGCTTCCAATTAAAAGTATTTAGAATTGAACCTAGTGTTACTGGAACCATCTTGATAGCCAAAGGCAATCCAGGGCATATTCTTCGACCAGCGCCAAATGGAATTAGCTCAAAATCCCGACCTCTAACATCTATATCTGACTCCCAAAACCTCTCCGGCTTAAAGTCCAAAGGGTCTTCCCATAGACTATAGTCATTCCCTATTGCCCATATGTTCACAAGAACTTGCGAGTCTTTTGGAATAATGTAGCCACAAAACTCAACATCTTCCACTGTTTTGCGTGGAATTAAAAATGGAACTGGTGGGTGTATTCGAAAGGTTTCTTTCACGACACACCTCAAGTAAGATAATTTTGTAACATCTTCTTCATCTATTAGTTTGCCTCTACCAATCACTTGTGCAAGTTCTTCTTGTGCTTTCTCCAAAGTATGTGGATTCTTGAGTAGTTCAGCCATTGCCCACTCCAATGTATTTGATGTCGTATCGCTCCCTGCTACAAACATGTCCTATGGAACTTACTAGTGTAAGAACCTATGATGACAAGCAAAAGATTCCAAAACATATGTTACTTCAATTAATTAAGGAGAGGGATAAAAAATAAACCACCAGGAAGAGATGCTCGATATGATTCCTGTCGATTTCTTGAGGGCAAATGTTGAGAAGTGAATCTGAAACATCACCATTTATATGGTTTCTTATCTTCCTTTCGTTTAATCGCTCATCAATTAAATCACTCATAAGTTGAAGAACCTTAGTAAAATGATTTGTCATGCGTCGCCTTCTACCTTGTGGATCAATTTTCCTGAGAAAATGGAAATAGTCTACTAAATTGGGTTCACCAGCCTCAACCATGATGTTCCACACCAAATCCTTAAATTCCTTAGCAGAATCAGAGAATGGATCAGTTAAATCTTTTGAGAAAATGGTGTTGGACAACAAATTTAAGGTAGTTCTAAATGCTGCTCTTCCAATATTTACTGCTTCACAATTTTGCCCACTCTTATGACAGTAGTCAATCAGCTGCTGGACCTTTTCAGATCTTAGATGCTTACTAACATCAAGATTGTGACCTGAGATCACATAAAATTAGGGGATAAGGCACAAATAACCTAGACTATGATCGAAATCTCAAAGATACACCTTAATTATACTAAAGTTCTATTAACCTCTTGAACTTTTGTTTTTGTAATTTTGAACACCTTTTGTCTTATGTGGCACACTCCTTGACTCCACACAGTTGAGGCGCGTGGAAAATAGTTGGATGTCACATAAGCAAAAAAGGTGAACAAAATTATAAAAAAGTGGGTTCAAGGGTAATAAGATCTTAGTTTAGTTAAGGTGTGTTTCTGAGATTTTGATCATTGTCTAGGGAATACTTGTGCATTTTCCCCAAAAATTATTCTACTTGTGAGTGCTCTTTTTTTTAAAAAAAAAAATTGTGAAAAGTAATATAAATCACAATTTGAAGTATTTATTTACCTGAGAAGATGTGAGAGTTCATAATCTTTCGAAATGTTCTCCATTGAGAGTTGACAGGTAACCAAACAACAGAGAAATCAGACTGATTGCAAGCATAGAGTGCATCAGGAACAGATCTGCTGGAAAAGCTCAAATCTTGCTTTTGCATAACTTGTTTAGCCAAGACTGATGAGGAAATGACTACTGTATTTATTTGCCCCAATTTTAGATTCATAATTGGACCATATTTTTTCGCGAGTTGAGTAAGTGATATGTGAGGTTTGTCACCAAGCAAATGAAGATTTCCAATGATAGGCAAAGGAAAGGGACCTGGTGCAACTCTTTTGCTTCTTCTAAGTGAACAAATAACAACTCCATACACCAAAAAATAAGCAAATAATAGTCCTATCAAAATGTTCATGTAGTCCATTTTGCTCTATATTTTCTTGACTTATGAACTAGCTAGCTATGAAATTAATATATTTATTGGTTTTAATAGGATTCTTTGTTAGGTCTTGGAAGCAATACCCCGCTTTCCGGTTTCTATCGTATTAGGAAAAGGTCTTTCTCAATGCTCTAACTTCCATACTAAATATGGAAAGTTGTGTTAAAGGTCCAAGTACTAAAAGTGTGTAACTCTCTTATGATGCATCAATATCAATATCTAATTTGTACCTAATTTTTTTAGTTTTTGAACATTTTAGACATGCAACTAACTTCAGCCAAAAACGTTACTAGGCTGATGTTCACACAAGAATATCCAATTTCTAATTATGAGGTATCTTATTTGGATATCACTATTTAATATGTACCTATTTTGTAACAATTTTTTTTAAAATATCTAGTCATAAGAGAATGTGTAAAAGACAAGAAAGTGGTCATTAAACACGTTAGCACTAAAGTAATGTTAGCTGATTTTTTCACTAACACAAAAATCTTGGGATCATGTAGTCACAATGGGACTTAGTCTCATTACGTAAAATTTTGTTGTAACAATGAATATTTACGAAACTCTATTTTATATGATATTTCTCGTTAATTGTGTGCACATTCAGTTTTATTTTCAGAAATGTCACTAAAGTACGAACCTTGAATAAATATTGAGTTTATTCATTAATTATATGGGTTAAAGTTTAGAGATATAGTGCATTGTTATTTATGGATGATACTACTCACTGCAAGAGAAACTATCACCATGATTCGTGTATTATATTTCATTAATGGGATTATAATATACTGATCAATTGGGAGAATGTTAGCATTTTTGTTAATGCTGATATGGTCCGTATTACATGGGTCTATTATCCCACTTCATGGACCCATTATTCCACTAATGGAAAGGTATTTTACTACCCATTATCCCATTAATAGAAAAATAATTAACTATCCATTATCTCAATAATGGAAAAGTGGTTTATTACCCATTATCGCAGTAATGGGATAATGGTTAACTACCCATTATCCCACTACTCTAGTGGTTGGTAACTTCCCGTAACCTCTTAACCGTTCTTGATGGAAGAACGGTTATAAATATGTCATTTGGTTCAAAGGTCCCTCAGCACATTACTTCTAAAAACTCCATATCATCTAAGAGTGAGGTTTTGAGTGCTTAGAAGATCTTTGAAGAAAAGAAGAATTGTAGACTCCAACTGTATCGCTAACTAAGGCTGGAGGTATGTCGATCACACTATATTTCCGCTGCGTTATTGATCTGTAATGTCTTACAGATTGTTCATTAAGAAAATTGTTTGTACTTTATTTTTAACATTTTTACATGTATAAGGTATTAGTATGATATAATTAAGATGTAGACTTGCTTTTTTATTTATATACCTCTCAACTTTATCATTTGAAGTTTGTGAAAGTGGCTCATATATACCCCTATTGTCACACAAATGACTCACATATATCATTTTCTCTAACAAGAGTGAAAAAAATAAATTTAAATTAATTTTTATCAATTTTTTATTTTAAAAAATAATTCATGTAGGGACATATTTTATTCTTCACGTTTTCTTTTACCTTTTTAATTCAACAACTAATTTAAATTTACTATTTCGATGATCAAATTTATTATTTTTACTTATTTTCTTATAATCTTTACTATAGATATCCTAATTTTCTTAAAATATAAATACTAAATTAATTACAATAGCAAAAAAAAAAGTAGTTTTAATTTTTTCCTCTTTTTCTTTAATTCAGAGTTTTTTCTTTTTATTTCTCTCATTTTACACTAAAGAATGAAAGAAAATTGAAATAAGAATAAAAAAACAAATAATAATAATCAAAGAAGTTGAAAAATAATTTACGTGTGAAAATAAGATCACTTTTGTGACGGTAGGGTCATATGTGAGCCCTTTTGTAACGATAAGGGTATACGCGTGCCAATTTTGCAACGATAGAAACATACATGAGCTACTTTTGTAACGAGGAGCATATCAACTCTAAATGAAAAAGTTGAGGGATATATCAAGATATTCTTCCTTCATTTATTTTAGGTGGCTTTGCCAACATTTGATTTTAAAAAGAAGATATAATTGAGATGTTTCTCGAATAGCCAAAGTTACAATTTTTTAGAATATATGTAAGTTCAAGTTGATCAAATTTCTGATATGTGATTCACCATAATACAAAATACCGAAATTGAACTTTACTTAAAATAATGAACCATACCAAATTAATTTGTCAGGGTATGATATGGTATTTTTTAAAAACCTAAATTCAAAATTACCGAATTTTTCAGTAGCATACCATACTGAAAGGTCCAAAGATGTAACGACCTGTTTAGTCGTTTTGAGCAGCAGATTTTATTTCTGGAAAAACAGGCTGAGACGACGGAACCCACGACGGACCGTCATGGGCACGACGGACCGTCGAGGGGGTCTCGTTCCAAAACACTTAGAGTTCTGAAATTTGGGTATTGAAATCGACTCTCTGAACTTCGTGACGAAGTGGCAGGACGGACCGTCGTGGGCACGACGGACCGTCACAGGCCCTTAGTGAAAAGTTAGTCTCTGAACTCAGGACGGAGAATAGGACGGACCGTCGCAGTACGACTGACCGCCACAGTCGCATAATCCCAGGCTGGGTCGGATTTCTGTAATTATTTTAAGGGGCGTTTTGGACTATTCCGACTTATAATTATAAATTTAGTGGGTTAATGTTAATAATTTAACTACTTGAGGGTTAAAAGAGATAACCTTGAATTAATTAATGGGTTAATTGACCATCTTTTATACTTAATTATATGCTAATTAGGATAAAAGAAAGAGGGTTTGAATAAGAAAAAGAAAAGAACAGAAAGAGAGGGAGAAACGATCGAGAGAGAGAGGAGAAACGAAGAAGAAAGCAAAGATTTTGAGGATTAGCTTGCTTGATCACAATTCTTCGATGGAGGTAGGTTATGGTTTTTATGCTATTCGTAGTAAACTCTTAATAGCGAATGATATGTATTGGATAGTGTTGTAAACCCTTCTATATACTTAATTGTATGCTTGCATGAATGTGATTATATAATTGTGATGAATAAGCATGATGAGTCTATTGAATCTCTAATCCTAAATTTACCTTGTTAATGATGATGCCTTGGTATAAGTGAAGGCTTGATGAACCAAAGTAATGAGATTGATGATGCCTTTGTATAAACGAAGACTTGATGAATTAATAGAATGAGATTAGTGGAGCGGGTGTCACGAACCGACACGTAGAATTAGGGGATCGGGTGTCACGAACCGACACGTAGAATTAGGGGAAAGGGTTTCACAAACCGACACGTAGAATTAGGGGATCGGGTGTCACGAACCGACACGTAAAATTAGGGGATCAGGTGTCACGAACCGACACGTAGAATTAGGGGATCGGGTGTCACGAATCGACACGTAGAATTAGGGGATCGGAGTGTCACGTACCGACACAAGAGGAATAAAGATAATGAATCTTGAAAGATGTTATATACTCAATTTTAATGAACCTAATTCCCAAATGAGTATGATGGGGAGGCGTGAGTCCTCATTGATGTGCTTGGTGTTGTGACCAAGGGTTATGGTAATTGTAAATGCCGCATGTTGAGTATTGTGGTTGATTTTATGATATTATCTTGTATATATTGCTTTCTATTTTGAGTTGGCCGATGATATCTACTCAGTACTTGTGTTTGTACTGACCCCTACTTGTATGTTATCCTTTTGTTCATTGTGGAGTGCAGCAAACGTACCGTCGTCTTCAATTCAACCGCAACTCTAGCCAGTCTTCATTATACCGGATTTCAGGGTGAGCTAACGCTTCTAGCTTGGACTGGATCTTCTTCTTCATGTCTTGATGCCTTGAATTTCCGGCATGGACTAGCTTTTTATTTATTTTAGCTTTCTAGATACTCTTAGAATTAGTAATTTGAGGATAGATGTTCTTGTGATGATGACTTCCAGATTTTGAGAATAATAATAAGTGTTTGAGTTTTAGAAGTCGATTATCGATTTTCATTAATGAGTTTAAGTCTTCTGCATTATATTATGTTACTTATGGTTGAAATGTTGGGGTTTAGATTGGTTGGTTCGCTCACATAGGAGGATAAATGTGGGTTCCACTCACGATGCTTTTTGGGTCGTGATAAACTTGGTATCAGAGCATTAGCTTCGTTGGTCTCATCACACAAGAACGAGTCTAGTAGAGTCTTAAGAAAACGGTAGGGGGACGCCTTTACTTTTCTTTGAGAGGCTATAAGACTTTAGGAAAATTCCATTCTTTCTTTCTTTCTTTCGTGCTATTACTTGGATCCAATTGGTATCTAGGTGATACAAATTGGTATCTGACCATCTTCACTCTATTTCGCAGATGGTTAGAACTAGAGCAACAACGACTGCACCAACACCAACATCGGCAAGACAAGAAGCGTCTGAGCCAGCCACTGAGACTGTAGCTCAAAGAGGAGCAGTGGCAAGAGGCCGCGGTAGAGGTCGCGGGAGGACGTCCTCTAGAGGAAGAGGACGAACGCCTGGTCCATCTGGTACTAGGGCGGTGACTCCTCCACCGACTGAGGAAGTAGTAAGAGAAGGGGAGGATGGGGGAAATGAACAAGTACAGAATGAGGAATTACCACCCCAACCTACCCCAGAGATGATCAATCAGGTTCTTGCTTATCTTAGCAGTTTATCTGATCAAGGCCAAGCGCCTCCAGTGTTTTCTACACCAGCACCTCTGGCTCCGGAGGTACAACATGCAGCTAATGTGGCTCCCCGCATGGATGCCCCATTGGGAATAGGCACGTTTCCTCGTCTGACTACAGGGCCTATAATGACAGATGATCAGCATGAACTTTTCAGTAAGTTCTTAAAATTGAAACCTCCAGTCTTCAAGGGTGCTGAATCTGAGGATGCCTACAATTTTCTGGTTGACTGTCATGAGCTACTACACAAGATGGGTATAGTAGAACGGTTTGGTGTTGAGTTTGTGACTTATCAGTTTCAAGGGAACGCCAAAATGTGGTGCCGGTCACATGTTGATGTTGAGTGTCAACCAACAGAGGCACCACCTATGACTTGAGCATCATTCTCTAGCTTGTTTATGGAGAAGTATATCCCCCGGACTTTGAGGGATAGGAAAAAAAATGAGTTCTTGAGCCTAGAGCAAGGTAGGATGTCGGTTACTGCATATGAGGCTAAGTTTCATGCATTATCCAGGTATGCCACCCAACTTTGTTTCAGTCCACAAGAGCGGATTCGCCGTTTTGTGAAGGGGTTGAGGTCGATCATGATTTCACCTTTACGGTAGCGGCTACGGCAAAATCCTTTTAAGAAGTGGTAGACTTCGTGATAGAGTGGAAGGAGTGAAGCGGATGACTTCACCATGGCATCGACATAAAAGGTTTCGAAAGGGAGGTGAGTTTAATGGTTCTTACTCAGAGGATGTGGTTCGGTGAGGTTACTCGGTCCGACCAATTGATCTTCACTACAGATCGTAGTCAGTCCACCTCAGACCGGTCAACACTTCTCTGAGAGACCTATGCTTGACTCCAGGGAGTGTTATGGATATGGGGAGACTGGACATATTAGGAGGAATTGTCCAAAACAGAGTTATAGACCCCCAATATCTAGAGGTAGAGGTGGTCATGGTAGAGGCCGTTATTCTGGAGGACGTGGTGGCCGAGGTTATGGTGGTCACCAAAACGGCCGGGGTGATGGACAAATGGGAACTACTGCAGCGCAACATGGTAGAACAGCCGCAAACAGGTGATAGGGCCCATTGTTACGCTTTTCCTGGGCGGTTGGAAACGGAGACATCAGATGCTGTTATCACAGGTAATCTTTTGGTTTGTGATTGTATGGCTTCTATATTATTTGATCCTGGCTCCACATTTTCATATGTATCTTCCTCATTTGCTACTAGTCTTAAATTACATTGTGAATTGCTTGACATACCTATTCGTGTGTCTACTCTGGTGGGTGAGTCAGTGGTAGTTGAAAAAGTATATAGGTCTTGTTTGGTGACTTTTGTGGGGAGCAATACTTATGTAGACTTGGTTATCTTAGAAATGGTTGATTTTGATGTAATTCTGGGTATGACTTGGCTTTCTCCGAATTTTGCGATCTTGGATTGTAATGCTAAGACTGTGACGTTAGCCAAGCCTGGGATAGATCCGTTATTGTGGGAGGGTGACTACACTTCCAATCCGGTTCGTATCGTCTCCTTTCTTCGTGCTAAGAGAATGGTTAGTAAGGGTTTTTTAGCTTTCTTGGCACACCTGAGGGATGATACTACCCAAGTACCTTCAATCGAGTCGGTTGCGATAGTCCGCGAGTTTTTAGATGTGTTTGCTGCAGACCTTCTTGGTATGCCACCGGATAGGGATATTGATTTCTGCATCGATCTTGAACCGGGTACTCGCCCCATTTCTATACCCCCTTATAGAATGGCTCCCGCTGAGTTAAGAGAGTTAAAGGCCCAACTTCAAGAGTTGTTGAGCAAAGGCTTCATTAGACCAAGTGCATCTCCTTGGGGTGCTCCGGTGTTATTTGTGAAGAAGAAGGATGGGAGTTTTCGGATGTGCATAGACTACCGGCAGTTGAACAAGGTAACTATTAAGAACAAGTATCCCATTCCTCGCATTGATGACTTGTTCGATCGATTACAAGGTGCTTGTGTCTTCTAAGATTGACTTGAGATCCGGTTATCATCAATTGAAAATACGGGCAACGGATGTGCCAAAGATCGCCGGACCAGGTATGGGCATTACGAATTTGTAGTGATGTCTTTTGGCCTTACGAATGCCCCTGCTGCTTTCATGAGCTTGATGAACGGGATTTTTAAGCCATATCTGGATCTCTTTGTGATCGTATTTATTGATGATATATTGATATACTCAAAGAGCAAGAAGGAACATGAGGAACACTTGAGAATTGTATTGGAAATGTTGAGGGAGAAAAAGCTTTATGCCAAATTCTCCAAGTGTGAGTTTTGGCTAGATGCAGTGTCCTTCTTGGGGCATGTGGCTTCTAAGGATGGAGTGATGGTGGATCCTTCTAAGATTGAGACAGTAAAGAATTGGGTAAGACCTACTAATGTGTCAGAAATAAGGAGCTTTGTTGGTTTAGATAGCTATTACCGCCAATTTGTCAAGGGATTCTTTTCCATTGCTTCCCAATTGATGAACTTGACTAAGCAGAATGTTCCATTTGTATAGTCGGACGAATGTGAGGAAAGCTTTCAGAAACTCAAGACCTTGTTGACTACTGCACCAATCCTTACCCTGCCAGTGGAAGGTAAGAATTTCATTGTCTATTGTGATGCATCCTATTCAGGTTTGGGTGCAGTGCTAATGCAAGAGAAGAACGTAATTGCTTATGCTTCAAGGAAATTAAAGGTGCATGAACGTAATTATACGACCCATGATTTGGAATTGGCTGCGGTAGTGTTTACCTTAAAGCAATGGAGACACTATCTATATGGGGTTAAGTGTGAAATATACACGGATCATCGTAGCATACAGTATGTCTTCACTCAAAAAGATTTGAATTTGAGACAGAGGAGATGGATGGAACTACTGAAGGACTACGATATCACTATCTTGTATCATCCGGGAAAGGCTAATGTTGTGGCAGACGCCTTAAGTAGAAAGGCAGGGAGCATGGGAAGTCTAGCTCACTTGCAAGTTTCTAGACGTCCATTGGCTAGAGGTTCAGACTCTGGCTAACGACTTGATGAGGTTAGAAGTAAATGAGAAGGGAGGATTGTTGGCTTGTGTGGAGGCAAGATCTTCTTTTCTTGACAATATTAAGGGAAACAGTTTGATGATGAGAAACTAAGCAGAATCCAAGATAAAGTATTGCGAGGAGAGGCTAAGGAAGCGCAAATCGATGAGGAAGGTGTTTTGAGAATCAAGGGAAGGGTATGTGTACCCCGCGTTGATGATTTTATCAACACTATTGTGACAGAGGCTCATAGTTCAAGGTACTCTATGCATCCTGGTGCAACCAAGATGTACCGTGACCTAAAGCAACACTTTTGGTGGAGTAGAATGAAGCGCGGCATTGTTGATTTTGTTGCCAGATGTCCAAATTGTCAACAAGTAAAGTATGAACACTAGAGGCCCGGAGGAACACTTCAGAGAATGCCCATTCCTTAATGGAAGTGGGAAAGGATTGCAATGGACTTCGTGGTTGGTCTTCCCAAGACACTGGGTAAGTATGACTCCATTTGGGTAATTGTTGATAGGTTAACTAAATCTGCTCACTTCATTCCGGTCAAGGTGACTTACAATGCAGAGAAGTTAGCCAAACTTTACATCTCGGAAGTGGTGCGATTGCATGGGGTTCCACTCTCCATTATATCAGATAGAGGTACGCAGTTTACTTCTACGTTTTGGAAAACATTGCATGCGGAATTGGGTACTAGGTTGGACCTTAGTACTGCGTTCCATCCTCAGACCGATGGTCAGTCTGAGAGAACAATTCAAGTGTTGAAGGATATGCTTCGCGCATGTGTGATAGAATTTGGTGGTCATTGGGATAGCTTCTTACCTTTAGCAGAGTTCTCCTACAACAAAATCTATCACTCAAGTATTGATATGACCCCATTTGAAGCATTGTATGGGAGGAGATGTAGGTATCCCATTGGTTGGTCTGATGCATTTGAGGTTAGACCTTGGGGTACTGACCTTTTGAGGGATTCATTAGAGAAAGTGAAATCTATTCAAGAAAAGCTTTTAGCGGCGCAAAGTAGGCAAAAGGAATATGCAGATCGAAAGGTTAGAGACTTGGATTTTATGGAGGGTGAACAAGTCTTAGTGAAGGTTTCGCCCATGAAAGGGGTGATGCGGTTTGGTAAAAGAGGTAAACTAAGCCCAAGGTATATTGGTCCCTTTGAAGTACTTAAGCGAGTAGGGGAGGTGGCTTATGAGTTAGCCTTGCCTCCAGGGCTGTCCGAAGTGCATCCGGTATTTCATGTGTCTATGTTAAAAAGATACCATGGGGATGGAAACTACATCATTCGTTGGAATTCAGTCTTTCTTGATGAGAATCTGTCTTATGAGGAGGATCCTGTTGCTATTTTAGATAGAGAAGTTCGCAAGTTGAGGTCAAGGGAAATTGCATCTATCAAAGTCCAATGGAAGAATCGACCCGTTGAAGAAGCCACTTGGGAGAAAGAGGCTGACATGCAAGAAAGATACTCACATCTGTTTACAGATTCAGGTACTCCTTTTCGCCCTTGTTTTTCTTCTTATGATCGTTCGAGGACGAACGATGGGTAAATTGGTATCTATTGTAACGACCTGTTTAGTCATTTTGAGCAGCAGATTTTATTTCCGAAAACAGTCGAGATTTACAGAACCCACGACGGACCGTCATGGGCACGACAGCATCGTCGAGGGGTCTCGTTCCAAAACACTTAGAATTCTCAAATTTGGGTACCGAAATCGACTGAACTTCGTGACGAAGTGGCGGTAGACGGACCGTCAGGCACGACGGACCGCCACAGCCCTTAGTGAAAAGTTAGTCTCTCAACTCAGGACGGAAGAGACGGACCGTCGCAGTACGACGCCCGCCACAGTCGCGTAATCTCAGGCTGGGTCGGATTTCTGTAATTATTTTAAGGGGCGTTTTGGACTATTCCGACTTATAATTATAAATTTAGTGGGTTAATGTTAATAATTTAACTACTTGAGGGTTAAAAGAGATAACCTTGAATTAATCAATGGGTTAATTCACCATCTTTTATACTTAATTATATGTTAATTAGGGTAAAAGAAAGAGTGTTTGAATAAGAAAAAGAAAAGAACAGAAAGAGAGGGAGAAACGATCGAGAGAGAGTGGAGAAACGAAGAAGAAAGCAAAGATTTTGAGGATTAGCTTGCTTGATCACAATTCTTCGGTGGAGGTAGGTTATGGTTTTTATGCTATTCGTAGTAAACTCTTAATAGCGAATGATATGTATTGGGTAGTGTTGTAAACCCTTCTATATGCTTAGTTGTATGCTTGCATGAATGTGATTATATAATTGTGATGAATAAGCATGATGAGTCTATTGAATCTCTAATCCTAAATTTACCTTGTTAATGATGATGCCTTGGTATAAGTGAAGGCTTGATGAACCAAAGTAATGAGATTGATGATGCCTTGGTATAAAAGAAGGCTTGATGAATTAATAGAATGAGATTAGTGGAGCGGGTGTCACGAACCGACACGTAGAATTAGGGGATCGGGTGTCACGAACCGACACGTAGAATTAGGGGATCGGGTGTCACGAACCGACACGTAGAATTAGGGGATCGGGTGTCACGAACCGACACGTAGAATTAGGGGATCGGGTGTCACGAATCGATACGTAGAATTAGGGGATCGGAGTGTCACGTACCGACACAAGAGGAATAAAGATAATGAATCTTGAAAGATGTTATATACTCAATTTAATGAACCTAATTCCCAAATGAGTATGATGGAGAGGCGTGAGTCCTCATTGATGTGCTTGGTGTTGTGACCAAGGGTTATGGTAATTGTAAATGCCGCATGTTGAGTATTGTAGTTGATTTTATGATATTATCTGGTATATATTGTTTTCTATTTTGAGTTGGCCGATGATATCTACTCAGTACTTGTGTTTGTACTGACCCCTACTTGTATGTTTTCCTTTTGTTCATTGTGGAGTGCAGCAAACGTACCGTCGTCTTCAATTCAACCGCAACTCTAGCCAGTCTTCATTATACAGGATTTCAGGGTGAGCTAACGCTTCTAGCTTGGACTGGATCTTCTTCTTCATGTCTTGATGCCTTGAAGTTCCGGCATGGACTAGCTTTTTATTTATTTTAGCTTTCTAGATACTCTTAGAATTAGTAATTTGAGGATAGATGTTCTTGTGATGATGACTTCCAGATTTTGGGAATAATAATAAGTGTTTGAGTTTTAGAAGTTGATTATCGATTTTCATTAATGAGTTTAAGTCTTCCGCATTATATTATGTTACTTATGGTTGAAATGTTGGGGTTTAGATTGGTTGGTTCGCTCACATAGGAGAATAAATGTGGGTGCCACTCACGACGCTTTTTGGGTCGTGACAAAAGACTAATCGTTTAAATCTTTATGGGTGTATCTTATTAATTTGTACCCTTTTTCAAAAAAAAAAAATAAAAATAAAAACTGTTAGATATGCGACTAGCTTCAAACAAAGATGTCAGAAGTTATATATGGTTGAAGTTCACGCAAAAATACCTGATTTTTTATGAGGTATTTATTTGTATATCACTATTTAATTTATAAAAACGTTATGACATGCAATCAATTTCAGACACATATGTCAGAAGTTATATATGGTAGAAGTTCACACAAGAACTGAAACTTTTTGAGATACCTTATTTGGATATCACTATTTAATTTATAAAAACGTTATGACATGCAATCAATTTCAGACACATATGTCAGAAGTTATATATGGTAGAAGTTCACACAAGAACTGAAACTTTTTGAGATACCTTATTTGGATATCACTATTTAATTTATACCTACTTTCTTAATTAGTTTTTGTTTTTTTAACATTTAAGACATGCAACTAACGTCCGACAAAGACGTTAAAAGTTATATATCGTTGGAGTTCATGACGAATATCGTATTTTTGAGGGTATCTTATTTGAATATCACTATTTAATTTGTACCTATTTTTAAATATATTTTATTGAACATATTAAACATCCAACTAACTTTAGGCAAAGATATCACAAGTTATACATGACTTTAAGTTTAAGCCAAAATATCTTATTTTTTTATGAATTATCTTATTTGGATATCATTATATAATTCGTATCTATGCTATTTGAATATTTTAGACTTTGCACCTAACTTAAGATTAAGATGTCAAAAGTTATATACGAGCGAAGTTCATGCAAAAATTCCTAAATAAGTGATTATACTTAAAACAAAAATGATTAGAATCAATCATATATTTTGATTAAAAAAAGTTGAATTTTAACTATATGTACCTGAAGTACAAATAAAATATGTGAACTTTAGACCTACTTGAGTAAACTTTACCTATAAAAATATGGATGACTCAACAAAGTTGGTGACCTAAAATTAAAAGTGTAGTTAAAGGCTTTAAATTTTGTAGATGAAGTCAATTTTCTCAACCTTTTGAGATGCAAGATTATTTGTGACTTCTTATTTGAACACCTCTATTTAATTTGTACACACATTGATCTTAGGAAATATTTTATCTATTTTAATTTTGATAACTTTTTTTTCCGAATATGCAACTACTACATAAATTATTAATATTATTTTGTAATTAAGCAATATGTGAATTTAAAAATAATAGTCTTTTTGTCAGATGGAATATGCTTAATCAAAATATTATATTCTATCTGTACTATATTTATTATCAATTTTAATTTGAAAAACTAATCTAAATTATTAATATCTTAGTGACATTATGTTTTTAAGAAAATATGTTGAAGGCAATGTTCTTTTTGAAAAAATCACGCGAATAAGTAAATATATACTAAATAATTAACTAACAAATCTATAGTTTTCATTAATTACCACTTGTACATGACAAGATAACTCTATAAACATGGATATGGAGAATGTAGGTAATCCATCAACTCCATAAATAGTTAAATTATCGATAGGAATGTTTATGGTTATGGTTAAAAAATTAAATTGCACGGCAATTCGAATTAAATCGATTAAAAAAAATTGATATTTGATTTGATTTGATTTTAAATTTTAAAAAATCTATACTATTTGATTTGATTTTGACTTATTAAAAATAACTGCAAAATAAATTAAATTGAACCGATAAAGTTTATATATATATATATATATATATATATATATATATATAAATAATTATTTATAAATAAATATAAATATTTTGTCATATTTTAAGTAACTTAAGTCTTTAACTTTATCATTTTCTCAAGCCGAACACTTAAATTTTAGCCCATCTATTGCAATCATAAGTCCAAGTCCATCAAAATTCATTACTTTAGTTTTTACCTACCCTATCTTCTCTTAATTGAATCACTTTGTTCGTGTAATGATAAATGTAATATTATTTAATTGCTTTACTGAACCAACAAAAGTTTTTCAGTGTATTGCTCATGTACTAGTTTATGTGAGTTTTTTAGCTAAAAACATCCCTGAAATATGAGTTAAACCCAAAGTACATCATTTTATTATATAAGTGAACAAAAGACATCCTTGCATTATCCAAAAAGTTGCAAGTTTCATCCTTCTATCTATTTTTTTAAGAAATTCACGTCACTAACAAAAAAAAATGTGTCAAGTTGAATGAAAAAATGTATGCATGGTTAAGCTAGTCAAGTTGAGTTTTTTTCTTTTTAAAAAAAAAAAGAAATTGAGGATTTAAGTCATATTCAAACAAAATATATTCAAATTCTAAATATTCTTTGTAAAAAGCATAGTCAAATGCAAGTTACTATTTCGAAAATCTCAAATAAAGTAATTATTTTTTATTTTCATAACAAAACACTACGTAATTTCACTAAATTTTCAACATTTATGTATATTGCATGAAATGTGAATTGCATTGTATATAACGTACATACGTACTAAATATTTTATTCAAAAAAATCTCTTGTTAATTGGGCATAATATTATTAAAATGAAATCTTTTACATAATCTTTCTAACTATTGGACCTGCTATATAAATATTTCAAGGCTTATGTATTGTTGCATGTCAATTTACTTGATAATGCAACAAACGTTTAAACTAACAACACAGAAAAATTAAATTTTGGGAATGAAAGATTCATTTCCTATCCATATCCTATCTTATCGTCGTGGCTAAGACATGACCGAATTAAAAAAAAAAGATATTTTTTACTGGTTCAGTTTCTTAATTAAAATAAATAGAGGGATGATTCTTGTTATTATGTAGATAGTATAAGAATGTTTTTTGCTCACTTAAACAGTATAAGGATGTACATTAGATTTGAGTCATATTTGAGGGATGATTTTAGTCAAAAACTCTGTTTATGTCTATCAAGGTACGTATGTCCTCAAAAAATTATTACTTTCAAACTGAAAAAACCAGAAAAACTGAACCAAACCATCAATAACCAAATCGACAGTTATTTTTTCCGTTTGGTTTGATTTTAGATATTTAAAAAATTGACTAGATTGATTTGATTTTTATTTTAACCAATAAACGATCCATACCGAACCATAAGCACCATAGTTATCTGTGAGTATTGAATTCCGCCCCTATGAAAAATATTTCTTACCGCATATGAAATTTCAATTGACTCCAAGGAAATCACATTAATTCAACAAAAAAAAAACACTTATAAGAACTCTATAAATGATTCTAGATGGTTGATGTACCAATAGGGATTCCATCTCCCAAGCATAGATTTCCAAAGATAACATAGTGGCAAATTGAAAATCTTTCGACTAACAAAACTCATTTGCTTATAAGGATACATGATTTGAAGGATATTGAAAAACAACGCCACGAAAATCAATGTATGTCAATTGTTGATGTTTATTGAGATGACATCAATAAACATTTACATTTCATATCTTGCCTTGTCATCGGAGTGTATCTAGCTCTATGTATTGCCCTGTCATTGAAGGTTTGACCATCCTTCACCCTGAATTGATTGATATAATTTTTTTCTTAATAAATAAAATCCTTTTTGATATATTTACTCATCTACTAACCGAACCATCAAGTTTCCGCTCCTCTCCTTCTTCAAAATCAAAAATTGCAGATTTCTTTTCATTATTAGAGATGAATTCAACAATACAACTTCAAACTCAAACTTAGGGGTCTAAAAAATTAAATAAAAAATCGAACCAACCCACAAATCGAAAAAAAAAATTCAATTAGTAATTTGGTTTGACTTGGTTTGGTATTGAAAAAAATTGGACTAGAATTGTATTGGTAATTGAATGATTGAGTTACATACTCCTTATATAGGAAAAGAGTCTTATACTAGCTGCACTAGGAATCCTAATACAACATAAATACATTATTTACACCTTATTCCTAATACAACATAACTATATTATTTACACCTTATCCTAGTCGACTTCATCAGCTTAAATCGTACAAAATATAGACTTTTACATAAACTAGGTGTCACACCCCTTTTCCGCACGGCGGCGTAAGGATTTTTTCAATTTAAGTGACGTTATTAATTAAGGGATTATTTTAATTTTTTCAGAGTCGCCACTTTTGGAATTGAGTTACGGTGTTCCAAGTCACCTTTTTTGTTTAATCCCTAATCAAAAGGAAATAACTCTTTGTTTGGTCTGCGAACCAGAAATTCGGATAAGGAATTTTGTTGACCGAAAGGAAGGTATTAGGCACCTCTCGAGTCCCATGGTTCTAGCACGGTCGCTTTATTGACTTTTATATGACTTGACTTAATTTTGAATATATTATGTTTATTACCTAACAATTTACTTATGTCCCGCTTTTTTAATTTATTTTAAATTATTTTGTAAAATTGTCATATTTTATTAGTATGTAATTTATTTGTTTGTAATTAAAGACTAAAAGTAGTTTAATGTTTTTTGGATCTTAATATTTTATTAGTATTATCATTATCATAAGCCTAAATTATACATTATCTTAGTTTTATTTTTCTAAAATGAAATGAACAATATATTATTAAGAAAATAAGATAAAAATAAATTAAAATAATACACCTTTTCATGTAATTTTTAGTTTTTCTTATTTTAGTCATTAAAATGAAAAGAACCCAGTAATTAATATCAATTTTATTTATTTATTTATTTTGCACGTTTTGGATCACTTTAATATTGTTTTTCTATTTTTTTTTTGTTAATTTTGTTTCTCTTTCTTCTTATACTTTACCTTCTTTTTTTTTATGTTTTCTCCTTCTTATTTTTATACTTTTATGTTTTATAATTTTTTACGTCTTTTCCTTTTATATAAATTTTTATTTTTTATTCTTTCAACATGAATAAATTAATTGATTCTTTTTAGAAAAAGTTTCTCATTAAAAGAAATGTAAAGATAGTGTAGGTTTGATTTATTTTATTTTTATTTAAAAATAAATAAATATTGTTTTATTAAATATACAAAGTGAAAAAGTAACTTAACAAATAAGAACTAACTTTCATCTAATTATTACTAACTGTATACTGTAGAATATCAAGCTTCGAATTTTAATGAAGAACAAGATAAAATAAAACTTTAAAGCAAGCAAGAAATAATACATGTTATATAAATTTTACTCTAAATTTAATAATATAAAATCTCAATCTATTTCATATCATAATGTCAAAATTAAACATGCATAAATTTAAAACATTTTATATCATTGAAATCATATTTTGCATGATTCTTAAACAAAATAATGTAATAAAGATCAAGAGTTATCTTTTGTGAAAATTATTTCACAAAGAAAATACCTCAATAAGGACCACGAATTTGAAGCCACGAATTTCACTTTTTTGAGTTTTTTTTTTTTGTGTTCCTTAGGAAAAAAAAAAGGTGAAAAGTTTTCTCTTTTTTTTTTCTTTTTTGTTTTTCTTTTCCTCTCTTTTGCTGATTTTTTTCTCTCTTTCCATTCCTCATTTTTGCTGATTTTTTTCTCTCTTTGGATTTCTAAAACTTTTTCTTCTCTTTTCCGTTGTACCATTTTTTCTTCTTCCTCTTTTCTCCTCCCATTAACATGTATATATATTTTATGTATATGTGTGTACATGTATATGGAAGAGTTGGATTAGTGGAGTGGGGTGTGGGGTGAGTGCAGAGAAATGGTGAAGTGGGGTTGGGATAATGGGTAGGTTAATTTCTTTTTGTTATTTTTTTTGTTATAAAATAATAATAATTTTAATTGAGAAAAATTAAATAGCTAGATTAAATAAATATAAAAATTAAAATCACTAATTTATTAAAACTTTGAATGAATAAATAAAAATATACCTTAAAGTGTGATTCTATTTTTGTGGTTTTCATATTTTTAAAAATAAACTTAATAAAATAAGATAAAACTCAAAATATTTATAAAAAATATTTAAGCTTTAAAAAGGGTATAAAACTTAGATTCGATCAAAAATTACGTGTCTACAGTTTGCCCCTCTTTGATTGAAATCACGAAGAATTTTCAGACAAAGTGACAAGTTTTGACCAAAATCTTATTTGAAAGACCAAAATTTATGCGACCGAGTCCTTGTTTTGGACAGCCTACATATCCCAGGTTATAATGGACTCAGGTCATGTGTAGTTCAAGGAGATGAGGTGATGAGTTGGAGTTAAATGAGGTTCCATCGAGGCTCTAGATCGCGACTCTTATCCTTACATGAAAATATAAAATTGAAAGTTAATACTGAAAAGAAAAACAAATGTACAAACTTCTATCCATGCAGCTTTTCTTGAATCTTCACTTGAATTTTGACTTTAAGATATCATCTTGATTTTGGGTGAATATCTTAACCTAGAATTGGAATGGAGGCTGAACTTGCCACTTATACAAAACTTTTGACGTTCTTCAAAATGACAATTTGAAAAATGCTCTTGAATAGCTGCGTGTTTTCTTGATCAAAAGTTGACTAGTAAAAGATGTGAGGAAGTCAGACTGCTACATGTATTGAAGAAGCTAATTCTAACCATCATTGAATTGATCATTCTAAAAAATAATTGAAACTTTGTTCTTGAATTTCAAATCCATTTCTTACTTGAGGAAACCTGAAAACCACAACAAACAAAAAATAAACAAAATTTTTGCTCCAGTTTCACTAGGAATATTTTAGTGAGTTATTGTCACGACCCAAATCGGATCGCGACTGGCACCCACACTTACCCTCCAATGTGAGCGAACCAACCAATCTAAACCTTAACATTTCAATATAATATCAACAGAAAGTAATGCGGAATACTTAACTCATTAATAAAAACCAATTCAATAACTTCTAAAATCCAACATCTATTATTCCCCAAAATCTGGAAGTCATCACCACAAGAACATCTATGATCAAATTACTAAACTAAGAGTATTCTAAGAAGCTAAAATAAGTAAAAGCTAGTCCATGCCGGAAGTTCAAGGCATCAAGACAGGAGGAAGAAAGTCCAGTCCAAGCTAGAAGCATTAGCTCACCCTGAAATTCGGTGCAATTGAAGACTGGCTAGAATTACGGTTGAGTTGAAGACGACGGCACGTTTGCTGCACTCCACAAATAATCAGAAGAAAACATAAAAGTAGGGGTCAGTACAAAACACGGGTACTGAGTAGATATCATCGGCCAACTTAAAATAGGAAACAGTATATACCAAGTAATATCATAAAATCAACTATGATACTCAACATGTAGCAACAACAAGTACTATATCATTAACAATTACCGTCAAGTTCACACATGAGGACTCAAGCCTCAATACCATACTCATTTGGTAATTAGATTCATTAAATTGAGTATATTAACATCTTTCAAGATTCATTATCTTTATTCCTCTTGTGTCGGTACGTGACACTCCGCTCCCTTACTACTATGTGTCAGAACGTGACACTCTGATTCTCTAAATCTACGTGTCGGTTCGTGACACCCGATCCCCTAAATCTACGTGTCGGTTCGTGACACCCGATCCCCTAAATCTATGTGTCGGTTCGTGACACCCGATCCCCTAAATCTACGTGTCGGTTCGTGACACCCGATCCCCTAAATCTACGTGTCGGTTCGTGACACCCGATCCCCTAATCTCATTCTATCAATTCATCAAGCCTTCTCTTATACCAAGGCATCATCAATCTCATTACTTTAGTTCATCAAGCCTTCTTTTATACCAAGGCATCATCAATCTCATTACTTTAGTTCATCAAGCCTTCTTTCATACCAAGGCATCATCATTAACAAGAGATTGGGTTTTCTTTTCAAGATTTAGGATTCAATAGCTTCATCATGCTTATTATATCACAATTACATAATCACATTCATGCAAGCATACAATTAAGCATATAGAAGGGTTTACAATACTACCAATACATATCATTCGCTATTAAGAGTTTACTACGAATAGCATAAAAACCATAACCTACCTCCACCGAAGATTAGTGATCAAGCAAGCAATTTCCCCAAGCTTTGTTCTTCGTTTTCTCTCTTCCTCGTTCGATCCTCTCTCTCTTTGTTCTTTCTACTTTTCTTATTCAAACCCTCTTTCTTTTACCCTAATTAGCATATAATTAAGAACAAAAGATGGCAATAATAACCCACTAATTAACTTAAGGTTACCTCTTTTAACCCCCAAGTAATTAGACTTATTAAAATTAACCACTGACTTTATAACTAAAGCAGGAATAGTCCAAAAGGCCCCTTAAAATAATTACAGAAATCCGACCCAGCCTGGGACTACGCAGCCTGTGACGTCGTCGCTACCGCGACGGTCCGGTCTCGCCGCCGCTCCGTCACAGACTTCAGAGACTCAATTTCTCTGAAGGGTCTGTGACGGTCCGTTACACCTGTGACGGTCCGTCCTGCCATTCCGTTACGAAGTTCAGAGAGTCGATTTAAGTACCCAATTTTCAAAATTCTAAGTATTTTGGAACGAGATACCCTCGACGGTCTGTCGTGCCTACGACGGTCTGTCGTGGGGCCCGTTGTCTTGCTAGTTTTTCCAAAATCAATGTCTGCTGCTCAAAACGACTAAACAGGTCGTTACAATAGATACCAATTTACCCATCGTTCGTCCCCGAACGATCATAAGAAGAAAAACAAGGGCGAAAAGAAGTACCTGAATCTGTAAACAGGTGTGGATATCTTTCTTGCATGTCAGCCTCTTTCTCCCAAGTGGCTTCTTCAACGGGTCGATTCTTCCATTGAACTTTGATGGATGCAATCTTTCTTGACCTTAACTTGCGGACTTCTCTATCTAGAATAGCACCAGGTACCTCCTCATAAGACAAATTCTCATCAAGCAAAACTGAATCCCAACGGATAATGTAGTTTCCATCCCCATGGTATCTTTTCAACATAGACACATGAAACACCGGATGCACTCCGGATAGTCCTGGAGGCAAGGCTAACTCATAAGCCACCTCCCCTACTCGCTTGAGTACTTCAAATGGACCAATATACCTTGGGCTAAGTTTACCTCGCTTACCAAACCGCATCACCCCTTTCATGGGCGAAACCTTCAGTAAGACTTGTTCACCCTCCATAAACTCCAAGTCTCTAACCTTTCGATCTGCATATTCCTTTTGCCTACTTTGCGCCGCTAACAGCTTTTCTTGAATAGCTTTCACTTTCTCTAATGAATCCCTCAAAAGGTCAGTACCCCAGGGTCTAACATCAGATGCATCAAACCACCCAATGGGAGACCTACATCTTCTCGCATATAGTGCCTCAAATGGGGCCATTTCAATGCTTGAGTGATAGCTATTGTTGTAAGAGAACTCGCTAAGGGTAAGAAGCTATCCCAATGACCACCAAATTCTATCACACATGCGCGAAGCATATCCTCCAACACTTGAATCGTTCGCTCAGACTGACCATCGGTCTGAGGATGGAACACAGTACTAAGGTCCAACCTAGTACCCAATTCCGCATGCAATGTTTTCCAAAAATTAGAAGTAAACTGCGTACCTCTATCTGATATGATGGAGAGTGGAACCCCATGCAACCGAACAATTTCTGAGATATAGATTTTGGCTAAATTCTCTGCATTGTAAGTCACCTTGACCGGAATGAAATGAGCAGACTTTGTTAACCTATCAACAATCACCCAAATAGAGTCATACTTACCCATTGTCTTGGGAAGACCAACCACGAAGTCCATTGCAATCCTTTCCCACTTCCATTCAGGAATATGCATTCTTTGAAGTGTTCCTCCGGGCCTCTGGTGTTCATACTTTACTTGTTGACAGTTTGGACATTTGGCAATTAAATTAACAATGTCACGCTTCATTCTACTCCACCAAAAGTGTTGCTTTAGGTCACGATACATCTTGGTTGCACCAGGATGTATAGAATACCTTGAACTATGAGCCTCTGTCAGAATAGTGTTGATCAAGTCGTCAACTCGGGGTACACATACCCTTCCCTTGATTCTCAAAACACCTTTCTCATCGATTTGTGCTTCCTTAGCCTCTCCTCGCAATACTTTATCTTGGATTCTGCTTAGTTTCTCATCATCAAACTGTTTTCCCTTAATCTTGTCAAGAATAGAAGATCTTGCTTCCACACAAGCCAACAATCCTCCCTTCTCATTTACTTCTAACCTCATCAAGTCGTTAGCCAGAGTCTGAACCTCTCTAGCCAATGGACGTCTAGAAACTTGCAAGTGAGCTAGACTTCCCATGCTCCCTGCATTTCTACTTAAGGCGTCTGCCACAACATTAGCCTTTCCCGGATGATACAAGATAGTGATATCGTAGTTCTTCAGTAGTTCCATCCACCTCCTCTGTCTCAAGTTCAAATCCTTCTGAGTAAAAACATATTGTAGGCTACGATGATCCGTGTATACTTCGCACTTAACCCCATATAGATAGTGTCTCCATTGCTTTAAGGCAAACACTACCGCAGCCAATTCCAAATCATGGGTCGGATAATTACGTTCGTGCACCTTTAATTGCCTTGAAGCATAAGAAATTACATTCTTATGTTGCATTAGTACTGCACCCAAACCCGAATAGGATGCATCACAATAGACAATGAAATTCTTACCTTCCACTGGCAAGGTAAGGATTGGTGCGGTAGTCAACAAAGTCTTGAGCTTCTGAAAGCTTTCTTCACATTCATCTGACCATACAAAAGGAACATTCTGCTTAGTCAAGTTCGTCAATTGGGAAGCAATGGAAGAGAATCCCTTGACAAATCGACGGTAATAGCTAGCTAAACCAACAAAGCTCCTTATTTCTGACACATTAGTAGGTCTTACCCAATTCTTCACTGTCTCAATCTTAGAAGGATCCACCATCACCCCATCCTTAGAAACCACATGCCCCAAAAAGGACACTGCATCTAGCCAAAACCCACACTTGGAGAATTTGGCATAAAGCTTTTTCTCCCTCAACATTTCCAATACCATTCTCAAGTGCTCCTCATGTTCTTTCTTGCTCTTTGAGTATATCAGTATATCATCAATAAATACGATCACAAAAAGATCCAAATATGGCTTAAAAATCCCGTTCATCAAGTTCATGAAAGCAGCAGGGGCATTCGTAAGACCAAAATACATCACTACAAATTCGTAATGCCCATACCTGGTCCGAAAAGCAGTCTTTGGCACATCCGTTGCTCGTATTTTCAATTGATGATAACCGGATCTCAAGTCAATCTTAAAGAAGACACAAGCACCTTGTAACTGATCGAACAAGTCATCAATGCGAGGAAGAGGATACTTGTTCTTAATAGTTACCTTGTTCAACTGCCGGTAGTCTATGCACATCCGAAAACTCCCATCCTTCTTCTTCACAAATAACACCGGAGCACCCCAAGGAGAAGCACTTGGTCTAATGAAGCCTTTTCTCAACAACTCTTGAAGTTGGGCCTTTAACTCTCTTAACTCCGCGAGAGCCATTCTATAAGGAGGTATAGAAATGGGGCGAGTGCCCGGTTCAAGATCAATGCAGAAGTCAATATCCCTATCTGGTGGCATACCAGGAAGATCTGCAGGGAACACATTAAAAAACTCACGGACTATCGAAACCGACTCAATCGAAGGTACTTGAGTAGTGTCATCCCTGAGATGTGCCAAGAAAGCTAAACACCCCTTACTAACCATTTTCTTAGCACGAAGAAAGGAGACGATACGAACCGGATTGGAAGTGTAGTCACCCTCTCACACTAACGGATCTGTCCCGGGCTTGGCTAACGTCACAGTTTTAGCGTTACAATCCAAGATTGCAAAATTCGGAGAGAGCCAAGTCATACCCAGAATTACATCAAAATCAACCATTTCTAAGATAACCAAGTCTACATAAGTATTACTCCCCACAAAAGTCATCAAACAAGACCTATATACTTTTTCAACTATCACAGACTCACCCACCGGGGTAGAAACACGAATAGGCATGTCAAGCAATTCACAAGGTAAATTAAGACCATTAGCAAATGAGGAAGATACATAAGAAAATGTGGATCCAGGATCAAACAATACAGAAGCCATGCAATCACAAACCGAAAGATTACCTATGATGACAGTATCAGATGTCTCTGCTTCAGATCTCCCAGGGAAAGCATAACAATGGGCCCTCTCACCTGTTTGTCCGTTGCCCCTACCATGTTGTGTTGTAGTGGCTCCAGTTTTCCCATCACCCCGGCCGTTTTGGTGACCACCATTACCTCGGCCACCACGTCCTCCAGAATAACGGCCTCTACCATGACCACCTCTACCTCTAGCTATTGGGGGTCTATAACTCGCTTTTGACAATTCCTCCTAATATGTCCAGCCTCCCACATCCATAACACTCTTTGGAGTCAAGCATGGGTCTCTCGAGAAGTGTTGACCGGTCTGAGGTGGACTCCCAACTACGCCTGTAGTGAAGATCGAATTGGTCGAACTGAGTAACCTCCTGAACCCTGTCCTCTAGAGTAAGAACCATTAAACTCACCTCCCTTTCGAAACCTTTTTGATGTTGATGCCATGGTGAAGTCATCTGGCTTCACTCCCTCTATCTCTATCACGAAGTCTACCACTTCTTGAAAAGATTTCGCTGTAGCCGCTACCTTTAAGGCTGAAATCCGCAATTCTGACCTCAACCCCTTCACAAAACGGCGAATCCGCTCTTATGGACTGAAACAAAGCTGAGTGGCATATCTGGAAAGTGCACGAAACTTAGCCTCATATGCAGTAACCGACATCCTACCTTGCTCTAGGCTCAAGAATTCATCTCTTTTCCAATCCCTCAAAGTCTGGGGAATATACTTCTCCATAAACAAGCTAGAGAATGATGCCCAAGTCATAGGTGGTGCCTCTGTTGGTTGACACTCAACATGTGACCGCCACCACATTTTGGCGTTCCCTTGAAACTGATAAGTCACAAACTCAACTCCAAACCGTTCTACTATACTCATCTTGTGTAGTAGCTCATGATACCAACCGTAAAATCATAGGCATCCTCAGATTCAGCACCCTTGAAGACTGGAGGTTTCAATTTCAAGAACTTACTGAAAAGTTCATGTTGATCATTTGTCATTATAGGCCCTGTAGTCAGACGAGGAAACGTGCCTATTTCCAATGGAGCATCCATGCGGGGAGCCGCAGTAGCCGCATGTTGTACCTCCGGACTGAGGCCGGGTGCGTAAAAATACCGGAGGTGTTTGACCTTGATCGGATAACCCACTAAGATAAGCAAGAACCCGATTGATCATGTCCGGGGTAGGTTGGGAGGCAATCCTCATTCTCGACTTGTTCGCTTTCCTTCCTCACCCTCTCTTACTACTTCTTCAGTCGGTGGAGGAGTCACTGCCCAAATATCAGATGGGCTAGGTGCTCGTCCTCTTCCTCTAGAGGACGTCCTCCCACGACCTCTACCACGGCCTCTTGTCATTACTCTTCCTCGAGCTACAGCCCCAGTGGCTGGCTCAGACGCTTCTTGTCTTGCCGATGTTGATGTTGGCGTAGTCGTTGCTCTAGTTCTAACCATCTGCGAAATAGAGTGAAGATGGTCAGATACCAATTTGTATCACCTAGATACCAATTGGATCCAAGTAATAGCACGAAAGAAAGAATGAAAGAATGGAATTTACCTAAAGTCTTATAGTTTCTCAAAGAAAAGTAAAGGCGTCCCCCTACCGTTCCTTAAGACTCTACTAGACTCGTTCTTGTGTGATGAGACCAACGAACCTAATGCTCTGATACCATTTCAATATAATATCAACAGAAAGTAATGCGGAAGACTTAACTCATTAATAAAAACCAATTCAATAACTTCTAAAATCCAACATCTATTATTCCCCAAAATCTGGAAGTCATCACCACAAGAACATCTATGATCAAATTACTAAACTAAGAGTATTCTAAGAAGCTAAAATAAGTAAAAGCTAGTCCATGCCGGAAGTTCAAGGCATCAAGATAGAAAGGAAGAAAGTCCAGTCCAAGCTAGAAGCATTAGCTCACCCTGAAATCCGGTGCAATTGAAGACTGGCTAGAATTACGGTTGAGTTGAAGACGACGGCACGTTTTCTGCACTCCACAAATAATCAGAAGAAAACATAAAAGTAGGGGTCAGTACAAAACACTGCATCGAGTAGATATCATCGGCCAACTTAAAATAGAAACAAGATATACCAAGTAATATCATAAAATCACCTATGATCCTCACCATGTAGCAACAACAAGTCCTATATCATTAACAATTACCGCCAAGTTCACACATGAGGACTCAAGCCTCAATACCATACTCATTTGGGAATTAGATTCATTAAATTGAGTATATTAACATCTTTCAAGATTCATTATCTTTATTCCTCTTGTGTCGGTACGTGACACTCCGCTCCCTTACTACTATGTGTCGGAACGTGACACTCCGATCCCCTTAATCTACGTGTCGGTTCATGACACCCGATCCCCTAAATCTACGTGTCGGTTCGTGACACCCGATCCCCTAAATCTACGTGTCGGTTCGTGACACCCGATCCCCTAAATCTACGTGTCGGTTCATGACACCCGATCCCCTAAATCTACGTGTCGATTCGTGACACCTGATCCCCTAAATCTACGTGTCGGTTCGTGACACCTGATCCCCTAATCTCATTCTATCAATTCATCAAGCCTTCTCTTATACCATGGCATCATCAATCTCATTACTTTAGTTCATCAAGCCTTCTTTTATACCAAGGCATCATCAATCTCATTACTTTAGTTCATCAAGCCTTCTTTCATACCAAGGCATCATCATTAACAAGAGATTGGGTTTTCTTTTCAAGATTTAGGATTCAATAGCTTCATCATGCTTATTATATCACAATTCCATAATCACATTCATGCAAGCATACAATTAAGCATATAGAAGGGTTTACAATACTACCAATACATATCATTCGCTATTAAGAGTTTACTACGAATAGCATAAAAACCATAACCTACCTCCACCGAAGATTAGTGATCAAGCAAGCAATTTCCCCAAGCTTTATTCTTCGTTTTCTCTCTTCCTCGTTCGATCCTCTCTCTCTCTCTTTGTTCTTTCTACTTTTCTTATTCAAACCCTCTTTCTTTTACCCTAATTAGCATATAATTAAGAACAAAAGATGGCAATAATAACCCACTAATTCACTTAAGGTTACCTCTTTTAACCCCCAAGTAATTAGACTTATTAAAATTAACCACTAACTTTATAACTAAAGCAGTAATAGTCCAAAATGCCCCTTAAAATAATTACAGAAATCCGACCCAGCCTGGGACTACGCAGCCTGTGACGGCCCGTCGCGCCTGCTACGGTCCGTCTTGCTGCTCCGTCACAGACTTCAGAGACTCAATTTCTCTGAAGGGTCTGTGACGGTCCATCACACCTGTGACGGTCCGTCCTGCCATTCCATTACGAAGTTCAGAGAGTCGATTTCAGTACCCAATTTTCAGAATTCTAAGTATTTTGGAACGAGATACCCTCGACGGTCCGTCGTGGGGCCCGTTGTCTTGCCAGTTTTTCAAAAATCAAAGTCTGCTGCTCAAAACGACTAAACAGGTCGTTACAGTTATTAGCAAATATAAATATAAAACAAAAACTCCGGCTAGGAAGTGTTTATTTTAGGAGAAAATAAAACTAAAAATCTAGACTAGGAAGTGTTTATCCTATGAGAAAGTAAGTTAGTCCTATTATTCAGGAGGGTTCTGCTAGTCCCATTATCCAGGAGGGTCCTGTTAGTCCCATTATCCAGGAGGGTCCTGCTAATCCCATTATCCAGGAGGGTTGTGCTAGTCCCATTATCCAGGAGAGTCCTGCTAATTCCATTATTCAGGAGAGTCCTGCTAATCTCATTATTCAGGAGGGTCCTGCTAATCTCATTGTCAAGGAAAGTCTTGTTAATTGCATTATTCAGGAGGGTCCTGCTAATCCCATTATCCAGGAGGGTCCTGCTAGTCCCATTATCCAGGAGGGTCGTGCTAGTCCCATTATTCAGGAGGGATGAGAGTCTTGCTAATCCCATTATCCAGGAGGGTCCTGCTAGTCCCATTATCCAGGAGGGTCCTGCTAGTCCAATAATCCATGAGGATCCTGCTAATCCTATTATCCAGGAGGATCCTGCTAGTCCCATTATCCAGGAGGGTCCTGCAAACTCTATTATTTAAGAGGGTCCTGCTAGTCCCATTATTCAGGAGGGTCCTGCTAATCCCATTGCCCAGGAAAGTCTTGTTAATCCCATTTTTAAAAGGGTCCTGCTAATCCCATTATCCAGGAGGGTCCTGCTAGTCCCATTATCCAAGAGGGTCCTGCTAATCCCATTATCCAGGAGGGTCCTGGTAATTCTAAATCTTATATTAAAGAATATCTTATTAAACAAAATCATCATTTAGAATCACCACAACATTTTTTATTTCTAGTCCAGTTTGCACTAGAAAACATTTTTTTATAAATTAATAGTAGCATGAATGATAAATACATATTTCCAAAAGAAATGCAACATAATATGCAATTAGGGAGTTTGTTCCCTAGAAATTAATGATGATAGCGTGTTTGCTTTCTAGAAACGGTGTGTATTTTTTTTTAACAAATAAAACAATGCTCAATTTTTAAATTGTTGAATTTTGAAAGTCTTTTTAATTAATTATTTTTAAAAAAAATGATCCATTTTTTATCGTTGACGGATATAAGATTTTATTTCTTGAGACCGAGCCCATTGTGAGACTGCCTACGTATCTTGTATAGCAAGAATCAGGTCAGACTTAGTTCATAAAGACCTAAAATTATTTTTTATTTTGTCTTGATTTTTTCTACAAAAGACATCTTTTGAGAAATGAATCAATTCATGGTTAACAACGTTTTGACTTTAGTTGGTACCAACAATTAGCATGATGCATATGAGTCATCTTCAACTACTTTCAGATAAATTTGAGGTCAACTTTGAGTAATCACTATAATTTCAAATGGTATCTCAAACATATTTAAGTGTTTACCTGAATTGATATTGCCTAAGTTAAGAGATAAAGTCATTCATATCTTCATGTTTCAAGTACCCTTGCAATAAATGAAGTCCTACTACGCACAATAGATGTATTTCGATCTTAGGACGTTTTATATCAAAGTCACTCACACTCGGAAAGATATTCAATGTATGAGATTGAGATACCATATACTTGGCCCTTATGTAAGTATCCATTGATGTGAGAACACATAAAATGGGATCAAATAGGACTTATTATTATCTTGTAACGTAGGTTTGGAGAAAGGCAGGACATTTATTTGGGGTAAAATGATTATTTCCTCCTTAAAATTTGCACAACTTTCAATATTATTTTTTCTTGAAATCTTTTTCTAGTTCATTTTTTTTAATTTTCTCTCCTTCCTTTTTTTATTTTAGTTTTTTTGTCATTTTGCTTGAATTTGCACATACTTGTTCTTTTCACTTTGATATCCAACTTAGGTCTCGGCGCTGTTTATCTAATTGATAATACAAACATGGAGGTGAGATCCAGAAAATAGTGCCTTCATGCTCTAAAAATGATACATGTGAAGTGGTGATTATTCAAATAAAAATGTTTCAGGCTCAAAATGGGAGTCTTATGGATAACATGTCATTTGGTAGGCTTGAAAGGCACAATCAGATCAAAGAAAGCCTATAATCATTTCCTAAGTTAAATGTTGCTCACAATTTCACTTTAACCAACATTTAGGCCAAGTTTTAGATCAAAAGTCATTCCATTGAATTTTACCTAAAGCTCACCACACAATGCACACGAAACAGTGAGGTCGAATTCGTTTTAACCTTAACTTTAAGCAAAATAGTTTCTTAAGTATAACATAAATATATCAAGAGATACCAAAAGAATTCTATAGGTCACAACAAAGTTAGTCCGTACTGTCAAATAGTTTAACACTTTATTATTATTCTTATGCACAATTGTAAGAATTTTGGTACCAACCAAGTCAAGTATTGTTTAAAAATAATATTAAAAAAATCAAAAAAAATTTGCCACAATTTTTGTCGCGAGGACTTTTTAGATTTTTTTTTTGGTTAGACCGAACCTCAAAATAAGGTTGCCTACGTATCTTGTATAAAGCAAGAATCAGATAGAACGTAGTTTCAAAAAATTGTAAACACAACATTATTTTTTATAGGAAATACTTATATTTTTTAATATTTTTTTAAAAGATCACCGAACCCGAGGAGGATTGCCTACGTATCTCATCGAGTTGAGAAATAGGTGTGGATAGTTTGTTAAATTTTACCCTTTTTTATTTATTTCTTAAAAAAAAATGTATTTTACCTTTTGAAAACTGTTTTTATTTTGGTCATGTTGTAAAAATAAAATATTAAACTTTTGAGATTTTACAAATAATTGTTATATTTATTACTTTTGAGGAAAATCTTTTTTTTTTAGTTTACTAATTTATTCAGACGTTGATCGACATTCAAATAGTATATTTGTAACATATAACACATAATTTGAACCCAATGTTGAGCCACATTAAATTAAAAAAATGCATATGTAGCAAATAAAATGAATCCTACTAAGGATAATAAATGTTTGAGACCTGTTTTACTAGTTTAGCAACCTAATGGAATGAATGTCTAGACTGTCTATAAAATAAGTGGACAACTCAAATTGAGAGGGAACAGTTTACCAGTAGCAGGGCTTTCCGACCTCACTGTTTATCATCACCATCCTAAGATGTGTTACTATAGAATCCTTCCCAGGAGCATTGTCGCATCTCTAGTATCTCATGGTTCGAGAGCGTTATCGCATCTCCGAGTAAAGTATCTCAGAAAACTCAGATTGGTGTTTATAGAAGACAATTTATATTGAAATTCAAACAATATCATAGTGGTAAACAAGCGAATATATACAACATTAATATAACAAACACGATAAAATTAATAACAGTCATATACAAGTCAATATTTACTAGCTAGAATTCTAGTTAGTCCCCAGCGGAGTCGCCAAAGATGTCACACCCCTTTTTCCACACGGCGGCGTAATGATTTTCCCAATTTAAGTGACGTTATTAATTAAGGGATTATTTTAATTTTTCAGAGTCGCCACTTTTGGAATTGAGTTACGGTGTTCCAAGTCACCTTTTTTGTTTAATCCCTAATCAAACGGAAATGACTCTTTATTTGGTCTGCAAACCTGAAATTTGGATAAGGAATTCTGTTGACCGAAAGGAAGGTATTAGGCACCTCTCGAGTCTCATGGTTGTAGCATGGTCGCTTTATTGACTTTTATATGACTTAACTTAATTTTGAATATATTATGTTTATTACCTAACAATTTACTTATGTCCCGCTTTTTTGATTTATTTTAAATTACTTTATAAAATTGTCATATTTTATTAGTATGTAGTTTATTTGTTTGTATTTAATGACTAAAAGTAGTTTAATGTTTTTTGGATCTTAATATTTTATTAGTATTATCATTATCATAAGCCTAAATTATACGTTATCTTAGTTTTATTTTTCTAAAATGAAATGAACAATATATTATTAAGATCATAAGATAAAAATAAATTAAAATAATACACCTTTTCATGTAATTTTTTACTTTTTCTTATTTTAATCATTAAAATGAAAAGAACCCAGTATTTAATATCAATTTTATTTATTTATTTATTTTGCACATTTTAGGTCAATTTAATATTGTTTTTCTAATTTTTTTTGTTAATTTTGTTTATCTTTCTTCTTATACTTTACCCTTTTTTTTATGTTTTCTCCTTCTTATTTTTATACTTTTATGTTTTATAAATTTTTTACGTCTTTTCCTTTTATATAAATTTTTATTTTTTATTCTTTCAACATGAATAAATTAATTGATTCTTTTTAGAAAAAGTTTCGCATTAAAAGAAATGTAAAGATAGTGTAGGTTTGATTTATTTTATTTTTATTTTAAAAATAAATAAATATTGTTTTGTTAAATATACAAAGTGAAAAAGTAACTTAACAAATAAGAAATAAATTTCATCTAATTATTACTAACTGTATACTGTAGAATATTAAGCTTCGAATTTTAATAAAGAACAAGATAAAAGAAAACTTTAAAGCAAGCAAGAAATAATACATGTTATATAAATTTTACTCTAAATTTAATAATATAAAATCTCAATCTATTTCATATCATAATGTAAAAATTTAACATGCATAAATTTAAAACACTTTATATCATTGAAATCATATTTTGCATGATTCTGAAACCAAATAATGTAATAAAGATCAAGAGATATCTTTTGTGAAAATTAATTCGCAAAGAAAATACCTCGATAAGGACCACGAATTTGAAGCCTCGAATTCCACTTTTTTGAGTATTTTTTTTGTGTTCCTTAGGAAAAAAAAAGGTGAAAAGTTTTCTTTTCTTTTTTGTTTTTCTTTTCCTCTCCTTTGCTGATTCTTATTCTCTTTCGATTCCTCCCTTTTGCTGATTTTTTTCTCTCTTTGGATTTCTAAGACGTTTTCTTCTCTTTCACTTTGTACCATTTTTTCTTCTTCCTCGTTTCTCCTCCCATTATAATGTATATATATTTATGTATATGTGTGTACATGTATATGGAAAAGCTGGATTAGTGGAGTGGGGTGTGGGGTGAGTGGAGAGAAATGGTAAAGTGGGGTTGGGATAATGGGTAGGTTAATTTCTTTTTGTTATTTTTTTTGTTATAAAATAATAATAATATTAGTTAAGAAAAATTAAATAGCTAGATTAAATAAATATAAAAATTAAAATCACTAATTTATTAAAACTTTGAATGAATAAATAAAAATATACCTTAAAGTGATTCTATTTTTTGTAGTTTTCATATCTTTTAAAAATAAACTTAATAAAATAAGATAAAACTCAAAATATTTATAAAAAAATATTTAAGCTCTAAAAAGGGTATAAAACGTAGATTCGGTCAAAAATTACGTGTCTACACTAGGATTTAGTAGTCTAGTCCTAAATATAACTCGAACTCTAACTAGCTTCACTGAACCTGTTCCTTTGACATGTTCCATCAACTTGACTAGACTACTAACTCGTCCGGCAGGTTCACCGAAACTGTTCCTTTGACATGTTCCATCAACTTCCTTAAACATATTTGGGTTGGTTTGGTTTTAACTAAAAAAATCAATACAAGACCAAACCAACCCGACATTATATGTGTAATTTTAAAATTTTATTTTATACATAAAAATATTTACTTTGTGATATCATTTAAAAATATTTCTTATACTATTTCATAGTTTTTATCTTTTAATATATTATTCAAGTTTAAAACTTAGAATTCGGATGGTCCAATAAAGATTATAGTTCATAGATGTTGATAATTATAATAAAACTTAAATCAAAATTAAATCAATACTAATGCAAAAAAAAAAATCAATTCAACACTAAGAATGACATTAATATTGTCCTTAAATATTTAGTAATGTAATTAATACTTATTAAACTTATTTTAGCATGATTTAGTACTTTAAAATTATGACTTTACAATATTTATTTTGTATGATGATTTCATTATTATTTTTTATTGATAATTTTTGTGCCATCAATACTCATCTCATTTTTTTTTTGTGTATGTGTGTGTTTTTAAGAAACACCTTAAAAAATTGTTTTTTGGTTACTATAGAAATATTTGGAGCAAAAGTTAATTATATCTTTGTATGCAAACTTTACCAGAAAAATCCAAAAATCTGGAAAATTCCGAGGTTTATAAGTTTGGTTTGATTTATAAATTAAAAAATTTGACACAATGGTTTGATTTGGTATTTGAAAAAAACTAAACCAATCCGAGGTTGAAAAACACGAAAAAATCCGAGTTTTATTAATTTAATTTGGTTTATAAATTTAAAATTTTTTACACGAATGATTTGGTTTAATATTTGAAAAAATCCGAACCAACCGATCACGTACACCCCTACAGTCAAACTTCTTAAAACTGAATTCATCTTACAAACTTTTAAAATTACAAGCTCATACCGAATACTCATAAAAGTTTAAAGGTTTTTTGATCATATAAGAAAAAATTAAATTCGAATGAACTCGTTTGTTGTTGCCCAAGAGTTGCTTATGTTATCGTCCATAGACTATTGATTCCGGTTGAATTGGCTTTCTTCTATTTGGTTCTACCTTTCCCCAATTTTTCCTTTCCTCGATAACGAAGATTTCAATCTTAGGACGTTAACTTCATAAATTTAAATAAGTTTGTACTCAAAGAAGTAAGATAAAATTAAATAAGAACATAGATGAAGTGATAAGGGATTAAAAAAAATCAACAGTAGTTTTACTTTTTTTAATTATATATTGTCTTAATATTTGTTTTTAGTGTAAATTAGGTATATAGCATTTTCTATAATAATATTCTCAAGATATAGCATTAGAGTTTGTATTTCAATATATAACATTTAATATCTCAAGCTATAGCATATTATTATAAACTTAATGTTAATTTGAAATAATTAAAAAATATTGTTTTAAAAAAATTGTATAAAAAAAACTGACAAAAATATAAATGGAAAATGACATCCTTTATTACTAAATTAAATACAATCAATAATTGGTGTTAATTGATTTAAACGCTTTAAGGAAATTTAAAAAATATTCAGATTAGTTAGTTGCCTTAAATCTCTCAAATTAGTTTAAATGAGAATAAATTTTGAGTTAATTCCTTAAAAAGCTCTAACAAATTGACATCAACGTACAAGCTTTTTTTTTCCTCCAATTTTCACTATTCTTTCATATTTGCAGCAGATATCAATTCGTTTTTTTTTTAGTAATTGAAGAAATTTTGACGTTGAAAAAAAATTGATTTGCTATGATGGAGAACATTGTGTCTATATTAATTAAAATGGTGGAATGTGGAATTCATCAGGTTGGTTTTAATTATGATTTGTTGATTTTGATTATGATTTGTTAAGTTTTAACATGGAGAACATTGTGTCGATTTTTTTTGATTATTTTAAGATCTGATATAGATTATAGCTTGTTTTTTTTGGATGAAACAGTGTTTTGGTATATATACCGTATCTGAAAAACAGCTGTAAATGTATAAGTGTTTGAGTTTTAATAAAATTGAAGATTCGTGTAATACTTGATTTATGAACATAATATAAAAAATGAGTTTGATGGTACAATGTATTTAGTTACTAGTCAAAAAATAAGTATTTATAATTATGTGGATCGTTGAAGTATGAAAGTTGTATTAATCTTGTATGAACCTTATATGAAACTTGTATTAATTATGTATGAAGTTTATTTTTTTGTTGAAATTAGAATATATGTTTCTGTTTGGCATATGAAGGTAAATGCTGATATAATTCTGTATGAAAACTGTATTTTTTTTTTGTTTAGTGAATTTATTTTTGTGATAATGAAAGCTATATTTGTTTTTTTGTTTAGTAATTTTTTTTGTTATTTGTGAATATGTGTAATATTAATGGAATTATTGGTGAAAAAATAGTATATTGGTCGAAATATGAAATGCTAGTTTCTTTGTCTGTTTCTGATTTGTAAAGCAATGTTTGTATTTTTTTTGACATTTATAGTATGAAAGGTGTACTATTTTGATATTAAATATTTTTATTTTATTTTTTAATGACATATTTTTTTTTGGAATTGTTTTTAATGAGCATTAATTTTCCATGTTAGGTAATACCATCGACGGTTGATACGTAGTTCTTGTTGAAGGACCAAAGAAGTACATAGTAAATTTAAATACAAGGTGTGTAGTTGCGGGAGATTTCACCATTATGAAATACCATGTGATCATGTAATTGCAGTTCTTAGATACAAGAAACTGCATGAAACATATTTCTATTCTTTCTTTTATAGCCTGAAGAATTTCAGAGGTGCATATGTCATCCCTGTTGAACCTATCCCCTGCGAGAGTATGTGAGATATACCCAATTATATTTCAAAGCCTAAATTGATGACACCCAATCCAAGTAGATCAGTTAGAAAATTGCATGTTGAACGTTGGAAGGAGTTTGCTGATGTGAAATTCAAAAGGTCAAAGGTTACTTGTAGTAAATGTCGTCGAGTTGGACATAACAAGAAGACATGTTCAAATTATCCTGTTAAAAAAATGATTTCATGATTTTGAAATTTTTGTTACATAACATGTTTTGTTTTATGGAATGAATTTGGTATAATTAATATTTGAGTAGTTGTGATTTCTTAATATTGTCCATATAAATAATACTGAAACACATTTTGTGTCCGTTTTCAAATTTTATTCGTATACTAATATATAGTTAAACAAGAATCGTACATAATTCATACAAAAAACATATATATGGAACAACTTTTTAACATATAATTGTACAGTAAAACTCTTGTTAAAATAGTTCATACATAGTTCGTACAAAGTTCATACATATGGATCAAAAAATATATGATAGTTGTCATACTAAAACGATAATAAATCAAAAATGTGATATCATGTACATACTAGTTGTTATCAGACTTCATACATATTTCATCCAGACAGTAATTAGACTTCATACATAATCAATGATGGAAGAAAGATTTATACAAAAAAACCAACAAATTAGAAATGTAATGTCATGCCCATACAATTAGTAATCAGACTTCATAGAAAAAAGTCAACAAATTAAAAATGTAATGTCATGCCTATACAATTAGTAATCAGACTTCATATAAAAAATCCAACAAATTAGAAATGTAATGTCTTGCCCATACAATTAGTAATCAGATTTCATACACACATCAATTTATATATCAATTCAAACATCATTCAAACACTGGTAATATGTATTAATATCGTATGAATTCTGTGTGGATTGATGTATTAGTTTGTATGACTTGTGTATAAATGTTGTATGAATTGATATATACATTGATGTATTACTGTTGTATGATTTGTGTGTGAAAGTACCTTAGAATTTCATTTCATGCTTTGTGTATGAATTGATTTGGTTGTCTATTTATATGACAGTGTTTGGATTATGTTTTAATTGATATATAAATTGATGTATGTATGAAGTCTGATTACTAATTGTATGGGCATGACATTACATTTCTATTTTGTTGGCTTTTTTGTATGAATCTTTCTTCAATTATTGATTATGTATGAAGTCTGATTAGTGTCTGGATGAAATATGTATGAAGTCTGATTACTACTAGTATGAACATAATATCACATTTTTTATTTATTATCGTTTTAATATGACAAGTATCATATATTTTTTGATCCATATGTATGAACTTTGTGCAAACTATCTATGATCTATGTATGAACTATTCTAACAAGAGTTTTATTGAACAATTATATGTTTAAAAAGTTGTTTCATATATATGTTTTTCGTATGAACTATGTATGATTCATGTTTAACTATACATTAGTATAGAAATAAAATTTGAAAACGGACACAAAATGTGTTTCAATATTATTTATAGTTGGACAATATTAAGAAATCACAATTACTCAAATATTAATTATACCAATTTTATTCCATAAAACAAAACATGTTGTGTAACAAAAATTAAAAATCATGAAATTATTTTTTTAAAGGATAATTTGAACATGTCTTCCTGTTATGTCCAACTTGAAGCCATCTACTACAAGTAACCTTTGACCTTTTGAATTTCACATCATCAAACTCCTTCAACGTTCAACATGCGATTTTCTAACTGATTTACTTGGATCGGATGCCATCAATTTAGGCTTTGAAATATAACTGGGTATATCCCACGTACTCTCGCAGGCGATAGATTCAACAGGGATGACATATGCATCTCTGAAATTCTTCAGGCTATAAAAGGTAGAACAGAAATATGCTTCATGCAAGTATTCTGTATCTAAGAACTGCAATTACATGAATGGTGAAATCTCTCACACTACACACCTTGTATTTAAATTTACTATGTACTTCTTTGGTCCTTCAACAACAGCATACATATCAAACGTCATGATATCACCTAACATGAAAAATCAATGCTCATTAAAAACATTACCAAAAAAATATGCCATTAAAAAATAAAATAAAAATCTTTAATATCGAAGTAATACACATTTCATATCATAAATGTCAAAATAAATAATACAAACAAATAAAAAAATAGACAAACAAACTAGCGTTTCATATTTCATACCATATTAATATGCAATTCAGACAACTAACATCATGTTGACCAATTTTATACGATTTTTTCACCAACAATTTCATTAATATTACACATATCCACAAATAAAAAAAAAATTACCAAACAAAAAAATTAATATCATACAATCTTATAACACTCTTAATACAATGAATTAACATAGATTATTAAAAACAAATCATAAAACTATACATGACGAATCTCATATGCCACCATGTTTAATTAATATTGATAAGTTATTGTCCATCAAAATAAATCACAATTTTTTCACATGAAAAAAACTCAATAAAAAAAAGGAGTAAAAATTCAGCAAACAGGAGAGTGAAAAATGTGATAGAGAGAAAAAAAGTAAAAAAATCATGTTTTAATTTGATTTAAATTAGTTTGAGCATTTTAAGGAAACTGAATAATTTAAATCTTTTTTGAATTCCTTAATATGTTCTAATTTGTTAATTATCCATTATTAATTAAAATTAATTCAAATGCCACAACTGGTGCTACTTATCAATTAATACACAAACGTGGTTTACCTTTTATTTTATTTAAAAATAATATAAAATTTAAATGTAAAAATAAAAATAAATATTGAAACTTATTAATTAGTATTTAAATAATTACTTATAGTTGGTTTTTAAAATATTTGGGGAAGATGATTTTTCTTTTTTTTAGGGATAATGCCCAAGTACCCCCTCAACCTATGCCTGAAATCTCAGAGACACACTTATACTATACTAAGGTCCTATAACCCCCCTGAACTTATTTTGTTAATAATTTTTTACCCCTTTTCGACCTACGTGGCACTATCTTGTGGCCCCAACGATGGTTGACTTTTTTTAAAAAAACTAGTGCCACGTAGGCTAAGAAGGGGTAGAAAATTACTTATAAAATAAGTTCAGGGGGGGTAATAGGACCTTAGTATAGTATAAGTATGTCTCTGGGATTTCGGACATAGGTTGAGGGGGTACTTGTGCATTTTCCCTTTTTTTTAAATATAGCGTGTGACGATTTTTTAAAAAAAATGGTATTGGTTTAGATAGTGATGAGTAGTTTTTATGGAATGATAAAATTCCTATTATTCTGTAATTTTTTTTTTAAAAGGTAACTATATAATGTTTAATTTAATTAATAATAGTTACAGAGTTTTGTTTAAAAAAGGTAACTTAAAAAAATAATGTAATCAAATAATTTGATTTAAAAAAGGTAACTTAAAAAATTAATTTAATTAAATAGATTTATTTAAAAAAGGTAACTGAATAATAAATGTAATTATTTAAATAAATTAATTATTATTTAAATAATTAATGAGAATAATATATTTTTTCTTGATATGTTATAACTTGATAAGAAAATGTTATAAGTAGTTTATTATCAAAAAGTATGTTTATAACTTGATATTTATCATCTTAAATATGTGTGGAGTGTTATTTTTATTTGTTTTTACGACATTTGCATCTAAAGTATACATTTGAATAGTAAGTTAGTAGCCTATCGTGATGGTGCCTAACAATAGTGAGTTATAGTGATAAATTTGTGTAGGCAACTAATAGTTGTGGTGGATCATAGTGATAGCTAGTGCTGGTAATTTAAACTCATTCTAAATAGTCCATCAAATATGGATTGAAATAGTGATTTTAAATATGAATAATATTTGGGATTATACCCATATTTTACCCATTAAAATATGAGTATATTATGGGTAAACTACGGGTCAAATATGGGTTGCAGGTTTTCTCCAAATTTTTAAAAAACCTTCTGTTATCAAGTTTTAGAAGCGATTTTTTAAAACTTTCATATATGGGTCCCTATTAATATTTCAACTCTCGACCTCCACCCATGCTTCCCAAAAAAAAGTTTATTTTTAAAAAAAATTTTAAACTTCAAATTTTATTTTTTCACTCCTACCCTCGATCCCCCCCCCCCAACCCACCCCCACACCAGCCCCCTCACCCCCCACCCTAAAAAAAATTAAATTTAAATTTATTTTTAAAAAATATTTTCAACTTCATAATTTCATTTTTTTCATCCTACCATCGTCCCCCCATCACCCCCACCCCCACCCCTACCCCAAAAAAATTAAGTTTATTTTTAAAAAATATTTTCAACTTCAAATATTTATTTTTTCACCCTACCCTGGAACCCACCCCACTTCAGCCATCGTACCCCCATCCCCTACCCCCAACCCATCCCCACCCTCGACCCTCCCCTCCAACCCCAAAAAAAGAAATTTAAGTTTTTTTTTACTTTTATAATAAATAAATCTAAATTAAGCATTTTCAACATATTTCATCTAAAAAAAGACTAAATTATTTTCTCCATATTGAATTTCTAAGTAAAAAACTATTTATTCATGAAATATGGATAAACTAGTATTTTACCCAACCCATTTATTACCCAACCCATTTTTACCCCATATCAAATATGGGCAGGTTGAATGATTATCCGTTTTATGTTTACCCATTTTCAACCTGCCCACATATGATCCAGACCGCTCATTTGCCACCATTAGTGGTAGCTAAGGTGAATGATAGCGATAGTTGGTAATATATAGGGGTGGCTAATGATGATGATTGTCAGTAGTGATGGCAAGTTGTTGTGGTAATGATGGTTTATGATGATGATTATAAATAATGACTAGTAATGGTAGTTGTGGATGGTGGGTGGCGCTGGTGATAGTTGCTAATGGTGGGCGACATGAATAGAGTTAAAATAAATCTTAAACATTTAGAAAATATAGATTGTTCTTAGTAGTTATTCTAATATTGGTCCAACTTCATGATAAGATCCAATCAAAAAGAAAAAAATTAAACTTCAATTAAATCAATAATTATTAATGACTTGACTGTTAATCAAGCAAAATAAAAAAATCACGAGAAAATCTTGTTAGAAGCGAGAATTCACGCATAAGAGTATATATGATTGGGTGATCAAGGAGACAAAATGAAAATCATGTTTGAATCACAACCTATTCTCTTAAGGGAATCACATAAAGTTGACAGTCAAGAAACACCAATCTCTTGATGAACAAAGTTATAATACTACATGTTCTAGTAAAAAGTAACTTATACCAAGTAAAATAATTGAAGTACCAATTAAAGTGACAGAATATCATCGATATCAATTACAAAATTCAACAAATACAAACCTATATTCATGCAAACAAAAACTAAGTAAAGACAAAATAGAGAAACTTATTGAACTTGTAACAACAATTGATGTGTGACCTCTATACTTTAAAAGATTAAAACCAATTTCCATACAAGAATTTCCAGATCCAACATCCAATTCTCTATGTTCATATTTTCACAAAATTGATATACTCACTTGAATGATTTTTTTCCCCTTTGAAATTTCCAAGCCCTCCCACTTTTGGAATATGGCCTTCATTGTTTTCACCGGTAGCCAAAATCACGAAAACACAAGCATACAATTACATATCTCCACTATCCACATTTCTTGGTTTGACATTCCATTTCTTCTCTTCATTGTTGAAAAAGGCTAATCAACAAATCATAATCATACAGTTCCATTTCGTCAATAGCCACATTTCTTGATTTGACTGTACTTTCTTCTCTTCATTGTTGATGAAGGCTAATTAATCACAACTTTGAAATTTTGGTTTGATACTGAATTTCTCAACATGCCCGTCTCTGTATTGAATAAATTTCTAATTTTGGCAAAATTTTTGGTGATAAAGTTGCATGTGGCATAAACTCAACTCCGACTTCTTCCTTTTGCCAAAAACAATATACTTAATGAACCATATCCAACCAACATTAGCTTCAACTGCTTCCTTTGCCAAATTAACCATTGAAATTTTTCTGATCCAACAATCAATTCTTCAGTAGCATATACATTGATAAGCCAGCTTTTTGAAACATACCTGAATTGAAAGAAAGGTTTCACCGAAAGCCTTAAGAGGATTTTAGTGATTAGAGTGATGAGATCTGATTGCAGAACGATGGATCTATAGTTTGAATCATGAACAAAAGAAGAATTGAAAGAAAATGGAGCTTTGTTTGTGTGTTTTCTCCGCTTTTTGCGCCGCCGATTGTAGGGTTTTGATTCCATGTGTTAGCAAGAAAACTAAGCTCGCTAAGAAGATTTAGGGTTTTGATATTCTATTAAGTAATGTCTCCGAAAGATATTTTATTTAATTATATTAAAAATTGTGGTCCTTTTCTTTGTGTAATGGGTAGAAAATATAGTACCTCAACTATCAATTTGACAATTTTTGTTCTTAATTCACCAAAAATGAGTCATTAAGACCACCCTACTATAGTGCATTTAAGATGTTGCGTGAATATCACGCTAAAATAGTCTCATAAAGTTTATATTCCAAAAGACCAGTCAGGAACTTATTGTTGGATTAGGAGGATTCACATTAACCGAGGTTTCATTGTATTAATTGTAACCATTTTCTTGATCAAATTCAGAAATGGCAAACCCAGAAGAAATTACAATGCAAAATACTGCCAAGGCCTCTGATTGTTATTCTTTTGAAAATCTTTATCATGAATCAATTTTAAAAAATCAGCAAAACCTACGTGACTGGAACTATCCAACTTGTGCATCGCTTTATCCCAACAACTAAAGAGCATATTGTGTACAAAACAATGAAATTAGTCCAAGAATGAAACCGTTAAATATGCTGAAATGCACAAAAAAGATGTTACCGTTAAATATGCTGAAATGCACAAAAAAGATGTTACCGTTAAATATGCTGAAGTGCACAAAAAAGATGTTAACTTGACATGGATAGGAACTCACCATTATTCATTGTGGTATGCTGGAAGTTACTAGTATAGACAACCATGTTTGCTTTAGGAGGCGTCACTTTTCACATCATATTCTAACAACCATGTTTGTTGTTGAAGCTCTCTTTTTCTTTAATGAACATTACCATTTTTCTCCTTAATGATAATATACTTACCTAGATAAAAAGAGAAAAAAAATAACAAAGTTTTTGTCAATCCGAAGTCCGAACCACAGCTCAGTGTTAGCTATGTGAAATTGGTTTTGGGCATTTACAATGGAAAATAATAATCAGCTAATCACCAATACATGAATCAGAAAAACAACTATTAAAACCAAAACTAATCCAAAAAATAACAAAAGAATAAAACCAGAGAATGTTTCACAATAATTGAAAATTGTTACTTGCCCAAACTGAAGCTTACTGGGGATGCTACAAGCATGAGTAGTTTCTTCCCTGCGAATCTAATTAATTAAGAGGTACATAGGGGTTTACTAGGCGTTTCAAATTAGAACAAGTTTATAGTGTAAAATGCCCTTATTTTTCATTACTATATATTTATACACAAAACATACTTCAAGAACTCAAATTTCTGCAACCCAATGGATTCTGAAGCCTCCCATAAACTTAGTTATTAGCAAGAAATTACCTGATTCTAAAACTACCTGCGGTATTGCCCCCCGTGAGTATATGATTTTGGATACGATGAATTCCACGATGATTATAGAGTAGTAGTTATCTTTAACAATCCCAGATATGAGTCTAAAGAGTGATTCATGGAAAGTTGTCCTTTCTCTACAAACATATAGAGTTTGTACCAAATGTAACTGATAGATAGCTTTCCAAACAACAGTCCGACTCCCTGAACTTGAACTGAGATCAAAGCTGTAGACTCTGAGTTCCCAACTTCATCCTTCTCAGTTTCCCTACCTTGCCGAAATTCAAGGGGTAAAATCATCCATTAATTTGACTATTTGAGTGACTTCCCTATATCCTCTAAGCGTTGCAGTAGCTATCGTTTCCTTTGTAGAAAGGCCTATTAGATCCACCCAATTGGAATTGTCCATTACTGGAAGTTGCATTTGTATTAAAAATTATAATTGGAAGTTATATTCCATCTACTACTTATATTATGACAATCTCAGTAATTACTTGTTCAAGTTGTAATGTTAATTAGTCAAACAATTTAAATAATTAGCCTCTTTGGTTCTATTTTTCCCTTTAAATTGTACATGTATCCAATGTTTTATGGTTTCTGCAAATTGCAGCTACAAATTCTAAGGCTGATCATCCTTGAAGTGGAGCACGTAAAGTGCACAAGACAGAAGCATAGCCCCTGTTTCTGGAGAGCAGGCACATCCGGAAACTTATCTGAAGCACATTGCAGCACTAAAAGAATTTGATCAATCAAGCCTAAAATAACTTGATCTAAGATTTCTTAACTAGCGAGCATTAGCATATTTTTAACCATAATACTACTCATTTCACTACAGCAAACAAGGACTATCAGCTAATGTCAACAACAACAATTATATCAATAAGACACTTCCACCGTCAAGCCATCATATTCCAATAACTCAAAATTATAATAAGAGTAGTAAAAAAAGTCACTTTCACATTCAACCCATCATATTCAACACCAAGACAGTACAAGTCAAATTGAAAATGACGCAATGATGCATATAATGTGAACCTAGCAAGTGCGTCAATTGGGCAGATGTGCCACTCCAATCCATAAATATATATACAAAATAGCAGCTAGGAGAAGTGTCACCCTAATCCAAATGAATGAAATGTAAATGAAGATTTATTTAATATCACTCATTCACAAAAGTCATTTTCAATCCTCCTTCCATCATATTTCTCTTGCTTATGCATTTCACTACAATTTACAAGAATTAACATTTCAAAATTCTTTATCAATCATTCCAATTTCATTTCAAGTCCACAAGGATTTAATTCAAGTCAATAATTACTCACAGCAAGAATCGAATCAAGAAAACTGAATAGTTGTTCCCTTCTCGGTCACTAGGGCGACTTGAATGGCAATGTCAAATATTCCACGGCTTCTTCAACCTCTCCCCATATCTTGGTTGTGGGAGAGCCAAATTTTAATTCTAATCCTCAAGATTTTTATGCAGAACTGCTGAGTCCAAATTAACAAACCCAAATCTTGACTAAAACAATACAAAAACCTATTGAGACAAAGCGATATGCAATGGAAGAAGGCTTACACCAACCTCTTCTAATAAAGCTTTCACATGAACAAATTGATCTGCAAGAATTGAGAAAGTTATTGCCTACAAAACCAGGAAGTCCATGTCATGGCCTTATCAAATGACTGGATGGTTTGATTAATTTTGGCAAAGACTTATGACTTGGCTTTGTCGAAGAATAATTATGGAAAGCTATTAAATGAAAGCGCAAGGGCTTGAAGCTACAAGTCACACACAAGCTGAAAAGTTTGGTGGCGAAACCAACATTTCTAGTTCTAACCAGCAAAGGAATTCGTTGCCACAAATAAATGTTGGAAACAGAGGTGTTACTGGGGATGATGATGAGCGTGATCTGGTGGTCCAAGTGAGTGAAAATTCTGGGCAGCATTCTAGTTTGAATATAGTGCTGCTTCTACATGTGTTAGGGATAGGCAAAACGAACTGACATGAGATGCAAATTGTGTATCAAAATCTGGGAATGAACAGGTTCAATAATCAGGTGATGGATCAGTTGGCTACTTTGCTGCTAAGACGGGTGAAAGTGTAGGTGAAGAGCACACTAGTTTGACTGATGCTAATGTAATAATTCTGACAATGTGACTGAAGGGAAATCGGTACATAATTCAGATTGGAGTGTGGTGACAAAGAAAAACTTTTCAGGTGTTAGAATTGGTTCACCAATTCGTAACACAATGCAGCAAATTGTAGACAGTCAAGCTACGAACCCAAGTACTCGAGCAATTGTTCCAGAGGAGGTTCCGTGTCTCAACACTTCTGATGCTCTTTTGGATAATATTATGTATAAAATCAATCCAACTACTTCTAAATTGTTATTGCTAATCAAGAAGTAATTAATACATTAAAGGAAAATTAGTTTGCTACTATGTTTAATATTTCTCCTAGGCAAGAACGCAGTAACAAAAAAAAGCATGAAAGAAAGACTAGTTGGAATGGTGAGATGACCTACGAATTTATTTCAAAGCACCTACCATTGGAACTAGCAAAGCAAAATCACATGAAAATGTCAACTAGATCCAAAAAAAACAAAGAAAAAGTGATGAACACTTATTGGACAGATTTGAAGAAAAAGACAAGAGAAAGTTCTCCAACATTCTTCTTGGCTTTTATAAGTTTGCATTACTTAAGCATCTCATATGTAATACCATCGTAGACTATCTAATTATCTCTGGCTCTTATTTTTTCATGGTAGGTTCTAAACCTCGTTAGCATTGGTAAAGTACAATTTAGTTCCCTTTGCTTGTACTTATCCCATTAGAGGATTTTTATTTGATTATTAATAAAGACCACCGAGTACAGTTGGAGTAGTTCTTTCAAAAAAATCAAGAAAACTGAGCAAACCACAAACCAATCAATTAGTTGTTTTTAACCCTTCACAATAATAACAGTACCCACATAGATGCTCGTCACCTCATCGATGCGAGACCGTCATTTCCCCATTACACCAAGTATGGTGATATAACACACAAACACTTCAGGAAGAGTTAAAGAAAGACTCAAATCAAAATCTTTCACTTCTAAACAACCTTTGACCTTCAAATCCTCAAAAATTGATCTTTAGACACAAAATTCCCAACTTTTTGTAGTCATAATCAATTTTAAATGATGAAATAATTGATACAAAAGAAATATGATGTCAAAATTGCTTTCCCCATAACATAAGGACCTTAAATATGAAATTTCAACCGAAAAAACAAGTACAAATCAACCTCCAAATCAAAGAATTGTGATTTCTTGTCTAGAGCAAAAACCCCTGAATTTTTCTCCAACAAACCAATGAATAAAAATGAATACCAACTGAAGAAATCATTAAAGAATTAGATACTTACCCCCTTGTTAAATAGAGGAAAATGCTTCAAAAATAACTTAATTTGAGCTCTGAAACTCCAAAAATGCTCAAGATACTAAATATGAAATTTAAACACATTGTTAGATTGCACCACTAATATTGTTTTCACTAAAACGATCGAAATTCACTTATATGACCTCGGAATGCACGATTCATTTTCCATGAGTTTAAACAATTATATAGATTTAATCGTCAAATTGAAACTCAATTTTGTGCTCGTTTGCCAATCAAATTTAACTTTTACTTGTTAAAATTTATTTCATGGGTCGTGATAAAATCAAATCTCAAAATATCAAAGCAAACTTTCCAAATCAGTCCAATTATTCATGCTAAAAATGAGAAGTTCCAAAATAATTTTTCGATCACAAAAACTAAAAGAGAACCTTTTTAAACAGCACATTTTTATCCCTAAACAAGGCCAAAACATTCAAAGGTTAAAAATTATTTCGAAATTCATACAAAATTTCCACTCACAAATCAAATATGCTACTAGCTTGGAAAGAATATTTCGGATTCAATGAAATCATCAAACTCCCAAAGGAGGTAATTCTTTCAATTCAGTTCTTTGTCTCACCAAGGTGATCACAATTTTGGAACTTTGGAAACCTCATCGAATCATTAATTTGATTGTAAGTCACGAGAACTGATCCAATCTTAAACAAAATTTCACCTTCGATTGACATGCAAAAAGGCAGACACAAAAAATCATATCCCATGAAATCATGAGAATACTTAATGATAAACATCATCCAAGATTCTTTGACCCCATACTCCTTCATAACCCACATATTTGTGTGACTTCTCTGATGATTACAAAACATAGAGAGGCCATTTCACAGCACATCGAGACAAAACATGAAAACAAAAGTTCCTTCTTCGCAACAAAGTTATGCCATTTCTCCCCATTTCCTGATTCAACAAAAATGATGTCCCAGTTTTCATAATAAGAGTTAATATGCATGGTAGAAATTGCCCAACGAAAATTCTCATTCACAAATATATTCGACTTCATCAATAGTATCCCAATTTGAAAATCATCCAAATGGCTCCAAGAATTTAAACTTAGACTAAATATAATTCCCACATCATAACGTGAATTATTATAAATCTCATATTGGATAATACCCACTACCTTATAATCTTTATGAAGGTCATTAAATCCAAACCATACATGAAAAAGCAACTAGTGATAGCACTAGGTATTTTGTAGCTTCACAATTGACATACTCCATATAAAACAAGTTGTTGCTCTCAATAGCAAGACAAATCAACCCATTGGTAGTTTCTGACATTCTTAATGCCAAGGAGGTTGAAATTGTCAAGGTCAAGTCTGAACTGCATAAGGTGATCTCAAGCGGACCTGGTATCATTTAGGATAATGAGGAGGTGCTAAGCAAGTTGAGGGCTGAGAATGCACTGTTGCAAGCCAAGAATGCCTCACTTAGTGAGGAAATCCTGACTCTCAATAAGCAACTCATAAAAACATATGAAGATGCAAATGAGTTGTTGCTTTTGCTTATGTGCACTTTCACCCCCATTCTCCCTCCGTCCTAAATGTGTGTAGTTGTTTCTATCTATCCCTATGTACTCAACTCTTGTGGCTTGGTGTTTTTGACATAATTCAGTGGCTAGTATATATGATCTGATGTCTTTTTGTTTTAACAACCCTGTCTATGCGTGTTTTTATTATCTTTTTACGCTTACATATGCATGTTCTGTGTGGCCAATAGCCCTTGATTCTCTTGTTTGACTAGTGTTTTGATTTGCATACGTTTACTTTCTCTCCGTTTCAATGATGTCAAAAGAAGGAAAATTGTGTATACTTGTTATGTTCTACAAGGGTGCTCAGATTAAGGGGGAACATAATTGTATGCTCACTCGTGTAAAGAGTTATGCAGGTTGTTTCTCATCATTAAAAAAAGGGAAATTGATAAGAGCTTAGTGCTTCTCGATGTTTTGATGATCTCATCACAAGTGCAAGGACCCAACCTCTGCAGAGTATGAAAAACTTGTCCAAGCGTCAAAGAGTTGGACAAGTGTAAAAGTTGTGTGCGTTAGGAAGTTGGTGAAGCGACGGAGTACTTCACCAATCAAAAGTGACAAGGTTGTTTCTTTGATGGATAATAACTCTTCATGGTATAAATCAAACCAACAATAACTCATTTACTCATTCATTCAAAGAGAGAATTTTCAATCTTCAAGAATAGCAAGGGAACTGATAGAAGCGCGTTTATTGCTTTTTGTACTTACTGCATTTGTTTGCTTGCAATTGTTCTTATATTGTAGAATTCGTTTCAACTATGAAAGAAACGTTTCAAACACGGGTAAATCATTGTAAGGGTTGGGTTAAGGGTAACTTAGGCCTTTACTTCAAGTCTATATCAATCCGTTACGATTAGTATAGAGAGCAGCGTTGCATCTGCTCAGGCTCAGCTAAGTGATTGAAATTATTACTTAGTGTGGAGATCAGTACGTTAATCTCTCGTTGTAACCGACTTTTATTCTTGCTTATTGAAGATAAGTAGAAGTGATTTTGAAAAGTCCTGTTGAAAATATGTCGTGGTTTTTCTCCCATGAGCAAGGAGGGTTCCACGTAAAGTTGCTTGTCAATCTTTACTTTCCAACAAGTATCGAATGCATTGTTAAGAGCTCTAACTAGTGATATGACAATTAATTGTAAGAGAGACAAAAACAGCACCACAATATATATATAGAGTCTTAGAGTAAATATGGAAATAGAAAGGCAGCAAAATGAGCCAAGCTAAGGAACTTTCAGTGTTCACACTTACTGTAGAGATGAGAAGAAGGAGAGCTCGAGAGATTTCTCATTTCATTTCGGTGACGGGTTTTTTCCCAATTAAAACAAGGAAATCAGTTAACAATACAAAAGAACAATTGCTAGGTCTCAAGTCACCAAATATCTCATGAATCAAGCTTGCTAAAGAAGGGAAAAAACAGATTGTTACAATTACCGTATACTGTCATGAGATCACGGCTCTGTGTTGATTTTATCTCAGGTGACAGGGACTGAAAAACACATTAGAGAGGACAACCTGTTTCTGATTCACTGGCGGTGCTGGGAAGAGCAGAGGAGAAGGGGAAAGGTGGCTTGCCGGTGGAAAGGTGGCTTGCCGGTGGAAAGGTGGCTGGATTAGGTTGTTCAACGGCATTTGCTGGTGGATCGGCGAGAGGAACATCGATGGTCGGAGCAGTGGAGGTGGCGAGGTGTGGTGTGGGCTGTGAGAGGCTGAGGGCACGTTAGTTTTGTGAGAAATTGGAATTGATTTAGGATTTGGGGTTTTGGACATATAAAAATTAAAAAATAAGGAGAAAATTTTCAAAATGTAAATATTTTAACATTTGAGAGAACTCATTAGCAACACTTTCAATATTCAGTAAAGATACATATATATATATATATATATATATATATATATATATATATATATATATATATATATATATATAATATAAAAGAAGTAAAGATATTAAAATTTTAATTTGTTATGTATTTTATTTATGTTTTTATTATTTATTTTTATTTAAAGAATACAATTTTTTTATAACTAATTGGAGGAATTTAGGGGAGATAATTTTTTTAAAAAAAGAAATAAATGCTCAGTTACAATTTATCAAAATACACCAACTTTCATCTCTTTTATCCTCTTTTACCATGTTCTAATAAATACGTCTTTCACCATTATTCTAAAAAAATCAATATCTAATTTTCTTAATCTTTTTTGTTTAAACACTTTTATTTATCAAAATAAATATCCATTTTTCACTAATTATTATTATGAAAATCATAGAATTAAAGAAGTAATCTATAAATTTTTCAATTTTCACTAATTATTGCTATGAAAATCACGGAATCAAAAAATTCAATATTTAATTTCCAGAATTTTATATCTTTGCTTAAATTTTATTTATTCTAATATGTATATCATTTGTATTTGTATTCATTCATGTATACCATTTGTATTTGTTTTCATTCTAGTTTTCATGTATACCATTTGTATTTGTATTCATTCTAGTTTTCATGTTGTATTTTGTATAATGAAACTAGTATCTCTTGATTAGTTTGTATTCATTCCAACATTTATGTCAAATAGATATTTAAGAAATATAGTTGTATTTCTATATTTTTTTCATTATTTATTTTTCTCTTCAGAATTTTATTTTCTTTCCTAAGTCGTATTCATTCAAATATGTATATTATTTGTATTTGTATTCGTTGTAGTTTTTATATTGTTTTTATATAATGGTGTATAAAATATCTTTAAAAAAATGATGAAAAAGTGAGAATGAAATATAAAATATTTGTTGCAATCGTTAAATAAAAAACATAACTAGTAGGCTTACCATGAAATGAATATAATTAGGAACAAATAAGATTCATAAACTATGCAACATGAGATTTTGAATGAATACAAATATTCATCGCATACATAGTAGTTTGAATACGAATTGAGAAATGATATAAAAATTTGAAGAAAAAACTATAAAAACAAATTAAACTTATAAAAGTTGTTCTTCCTATAAATAAAATACATAACTAGCTGACATACTTTTGGGATGAATACAAATTAGGGACAAGTACAAGATTTATAAAACTATGCAACGTGAAATTTTTAATAAATATAAATATTGATAGCATACATAGTGATTTGAATATAAATTGAGAACGAATACCAAATTCTAAAAAAGACTATAAATACAAACAAACTAATAGAAAATTGTTCTTCCTCGACTTAGTCTTCAACAAGTTTTTGAAATCTTCTACACCCATTTTTTTTCTTTTATTAATAGTGATACAAAAAGATGCAAACAACAACTCTTTGATTGTCTCTCTTCCGTTATTTTAGTAGCGGATCCTACATTGTCCGTTATTTCTTGAGTAATATATATATTAAAAGATGAAAAATCGTTAGAAAATTGTTGATTAAGTTTCATACCTCTTGTAATCTTCTTAAATTCGATCATTAGAGAGTGATTTTATGGTTTTGATACCCTACACGAAAATTGATCAATTTAATATTCAACTACAAACAATTTTTTTTTTGAAAAATTTAAACAAAAAAAAAAATAGTAAACAAACCTAAAAATCGGATGAAGATGCATATCTTATGAATATTTTTGGAGATATATTTCCCAATTTCAGAAGAAAAAAAACTCAAAAAGAACGGAAAAGAGAAGTGAGAGTTGAAAGATGAAGAAGAATTGGAAGAGTGAAATTAGTGAGAGAGAAAATATTTTTTTTAAAGAAACATATGAGAGATAATGAGTTGGAAAAAGTATAATTAAAGTGAGAAAAAATAAAAACTAAATTAGGGGACACAATATTTTTTAAAATATTGACATTTTAATATTTTTACTAAAATTTATAAAATATGAATGTTTTTAATAATTATGTAAGAATTTTTGATTAGTTTACTAATTTAACCAAAAAGGAATCGTGATTCAAGTTGTGAGATGTATGATTCAAATGAAATTAGGATTTGAAATTGGATCACACGTATGCATAAATTATTAGTAACACTTCTCTATATAATTTTCTCAAGAGGTTTTAAATTATGTTTATTTTCTCAAGTTAATTTTTTTTGTGAAAAATTAAACATAATTTTTTATTTATGAAAATTTGAGGCCCCTAAAAATTTGTGCCTAAGACATTGGCCTAAATATTTATAGGCAAGAGTTGGCACTACGTTGTATAAGAACGAAGTTGCACCAAAAACTTATCATAATAATACGAAACTGGCATATCCCTTTCAAATCTATATAAATGATTTTGTATGAATGTACACAAACCTATCGAATAACCTATTATATTCAACTGTATAAAAATGATTTTAAAAGTAAGAATGAAGCAGTATTAAAAACGATTCAAACCTATTAAATTTTAGTGTGAAAACAACAGCAAACTTAAAAATGATAGAAAATACAAATTTGTTGAATTCCAACAACCTCTATGTTGAATCGAAATTGAGCACAACCCACTTCCATGTTGCTTGTAAATTTTTTGCGCAACAAATCACAAACAGAAAATAGGAAAAAATATTAAAAGCAAAGTAATTTAAAAGAATCTAAACTGATTGGAGAAATTTAAGCATCCCATTTTAAAAATCAGTTATAATTCCTTAAAATATGAAAAATCATATCTTCATATCAATTATGTGCTTATATATTAATTAGTTTTTAAAAAAAAGAATCTATTAATATTATATTCATATTTAAATAGTTGTTTATTGTGGTTAGAATTCTACTACTATATATTGAAACTTAGTAACTCCTATTATAACTAATAATAAGTAATCTTAAATATGTCATATATAAAATTTTCCCTTTTTAATCATGTTTAGGGTACATTTTTTTCTATCATCTACAGTATTCTAGCTTATTAAATTAGGTGTTTGTTGGGTTTGAAAGTAATTGGGCGTTTATGCAAAACATATAATTGCAAATCAAAACATTGATATATTAGATGACAAAATCTTATACTAAAAATAAAAATACTATTTTATGAAATTTGGTCAGTTGGCCTACATATCAAAATGTAACGACCTGTTTAGTCGTTTTGAGCAGTAGAGTTTATTTCTGGTAATAACTGTCTGAGTCGACGGATCCCACGACGGACCGTCATGGGCACGACGGATCGTCGAGGGGGTCTCGTTCCAAAACACTTAGATTCTAAAATTTGGGGTACGGAGAACAACTCTCTGAACTTCACGACGACATGGCAGGACGGACCGTCGTGGGCAGGACGGACCGTCGTGGCACGACGGACCGTCACAGACCCTTAGTGAAATTTAGTCTCTGAACTTTGTGACGGAAGCAGCAGGATGGACCGTCGCAGGCACGACGGGCCGTCACAGTCTGCGTAACCCTGCCTGGGTCGGATTTCTGTTAAATGTTTTATGGGGCGTTTTGGACTAATCCTGCTTATAATTATGAAGTTAGTGGTTTAATGTTAATAATTCAATTACTTGGGGGTTAAAGGAGATAACCTTGAATTAATTAGTGGGTTACTTTTGTCATCTTTTATACTTAATTATATGCTAATTAGGGTAAAAGAAAAAGGGTTTGAATAAGAAAAATAGAAAGAACAAGGAGAGGGAGAACGAACGAACGAGAGAGAGGAGAAACGAAGAGGAAAGCAAAGCTTTGGAAAAGAAGACTTCTTGATCACGTATTCTTCGGTGGAGGTAGGTTATGGTTTATGTTGTTTCATAGTAAACTCTTAATAGTGAATGATATGTATTGGGTAGTGTTGTAAAACCCTTCTATATGCTTAATTGTGTGCTTGCATGATGTGATTATATAATTGTGATAAAATAAGCATGATGAGGCTATTGAATCCTAAACTTTGAAACCTCTTTGTTAATGATGATGCCTTGGTATAAAAGAAGGCTTGATGAACTAAAAGAATGAGGTTAGTGGATCGGGTGTCACGTTCCGACACCAGGATAGTATTAATGGATCGGGTGTCACGTTCCGACACCAGGATAGTATTAATGGATCGGGTGTCACATTCCGACACCAGGATAGTACTAATGGATCGGAGTGTCACGTTCCGACACCAGGATAGTATTAATGGATCGGGTGTCACGTTCCGACACCAGGATAGTATGATGAGGATCGGAGTGTCACGTTCCGACACCAGGATAGTAGTAGTGGATCGGGTGTCACGTTTCGACACCAGGATAGTATGATGAGGATCAGAGTGTCACGTTCCGACACCAGGATAGTAAAGAGAATGAATCTTGAAATATGTTAATATACTCAAAGTAATGAACCTATTTCCCAAATGAGTATGGTATGGACGCTTGAGTCCTCATGGGTGTACTTGGCGTTATTATCAATGATTCTTGTACTTGTTGTTGCTACCTGTTGAGTATTGTAGTTGATTTTATGATATTATCTGATATATATTGCTTTCTATTTTGAGTTGGCCGATGATATCTACTCAGTACTTGTGTTTTGTACTGACCCCTACTTGTATGTTTTCTTTTTGTTAATTGTGGAGTGCAGCAAACGTACCGTCGTCTTCAACTCAACCGCAACTCTAGCCAGTCTTCATCATACCAGGTTTCAGGGTGAGCTAATGCTTCTAGCTTGGACTGGATCTTCTTCTTCATGTCTTGATGCCTTGATGTTCCGGCATGGACTAGATTTTTAATTATTTTAGCTTCTTAGATACTCTTAGATTTAGTAAGTTGAGGATAGATGTTCTTGTGGTGATGACTTCCAGATTTTGGGGATAGTAATTGATAAATTTTAGAAGTTGTTAATTGATTTTGTTAATGAGTCTTAAGTCTTCCGCATTATTTTCTGTTTATTATGGTTGAAATGTTGGGGTTTGGACTGGTTGGTTCGCTCACATAGGAGGGTAAGTGTGGGTGCCACTCACGACACGTTTTGGGTCGTGACAAACTTGGTATCAGAGCATTAGGTTCGTTGGTCTCATCACACAAGAACGAGTCTAGTAGAGTCTTGAGGAACGGTAGGGGGACGCCTTTACTTTTCTTTGAGAGGCTATAAGACTTTAGGAAAATTCCATTCTTTCTTTCTTTCGTACTATTACTTGGATCCAATTGGTATCTAGGTGATACAAATTGGTATTCGACCATCTTCACTCTATTTCGCAGATGGTTAGAACTAGAGCAACAACTGCGCCAACACCAACACCGGCAAGACAAGATGCGTCCCAGCCAGCCACTGAGGCTGTAGCTCGAAGAGGAGTAGTGGCAATAGGCCGTGGAAGAGGTCGTGGGAGGACGTCCTCTAGAGGAAGAGGACAAGCACCTGACCCATCTAGTACTAGGGCGGTGACTCCTCCACCGACTGAGGAAGTGTTAAGAGAGGGTGAGGAAGGGGGAAATGAACAAGTGCAGAACGAGGAATTACCACCCCAACCTACCCCAGAGATGATTAATCAGGTTCTTGCTTATCTTAGCGGGTTATCTGATCAAGGCCAGACACCTCCAGTGTTTTCCGTGACCAAAGACTCAGGTTCCTAAGTACAAAGACGCAGCCATCGCGTGGCTCACCGCATGGATGCCTTATCGGAAATAGGCACGTTTCCTCGTTTGACTACTGAGGCCTATAATGACAAGTGATCAAAGATGAACTTTTCAAGAAGTTCTTGAAATTGAAACCTCCAGTCTTCAGGTCTTGAATGCGAGGATGCCTACGATTTTACGGTTGGTATCATGAGTTACTACATAAAATGGGCATAGTGGAACGATTTGGCGTTGAGTTTGTAACCTATCAGTTCCAGGGAAATGCCAAAATGTGGTGGCGGTCACATGTTGAGTGTCAACCCGCACAGGCACCACCTATGACTTGGGCATCATTCTCTAGCTTGTTTATGGAGAAGTATATACCCCGTACTTTGAGGGATAGGAGGAGAGATGAGTTCCTCAGCCTAGAGCAAGGTAGGATGTCGGTTACTGCGTATGAGGCTAAGTTTCGTGCATTATCCAGATATGCCACCCAGCTATGTTTCAGTCCACAAGAGCGGATTCACCATTTTGTGAAGGGGTTGAGGTCAGAGTTGCGGATTTCAGCCTTACAGGTAGCGGCTACAGCAAAATCCTTTCAGGAAGTGATTGACTTCGTGATAGAGATGGAGGGAGTGAAGCCGGATGACTTCACCATGGCATCGACATCAAAAAGGTTTCGTAAGGAAGGTGAGTTTAATGGTTCTTACACCAGAGGACAGGGTTCAGGAGGTTACCCAGTCCGACCAATTCAGTCCTCACTACAGGTTGTAGCTGGGGGTCCACCGCAGACCGGTCAACATTTCTCTGAGTTTGGAGGTTATCCCCAGACTTCGTCCTTCTCACAGAGACCTATGCTTGAATCCAGAGAGTGTTATGAATGTGGGGAGACTGGACACATTAAGAGGTATTGTCCAAAACAGAGTTACAGAACTCCAATAGTTAGAGGTAGAGGTGGTCATGGAAGAGGCCGTCATTCTGGAGGACGTGGTGGCCGAGGTAATGGTGGTCACCAAAACGTCCGGGGTGACGGGCAAACTGGAGACACTACGGCACAACATGGTAGGGGCAATGGGCAGACATGTGATAGGGCCCATTGTTATGCTTTCCCTGGGAGATCTGAAGCGGAGACATCGGATACTGTTATCACAGGTAATCTTTTGGTTTGTGATTGCATGGCTTCTGTATTATTTGATCCTGGATCCACATTTTCATATGTATCTTCCTCATTTGCTACTGGTCTTAATTTACATTGTGAACTGCTTGACATGCCTATTCGTGTTTCTACTCCGGTGGGTGAGTCTGTAATAGTTGAAAAGGTGAATAGGTCTTGTCTTGTGACTTTTGTGGGGAGCAATACTCATGTAGACTTGGTTATCTTAGAAATGGTTGATTTCGATGTAATTCTGGGTATGACTTGGCTTTCTCCAAACTTTGCAATCTTAGATTGTAATGCCAAAACTGTGACATTGGCCAAGCCTGGGACAGATCCGTTAGTGTGGGAGGGTGACTACACTTCTACTCCAGTTCGTATTATCTCCTTTCTTCGTGCTAAGAGAATGGTTAGTAAGGGTTGTTTAGCTTTCTTGGCACACCTCAGGGATGATATTACCCAAGTACCTTCAATTGAGTCGGTTTCGATAGTCCGTGAGTTTCTGGATGTGTTCCCTGCAGATCTTCCTGGTATGCCACCGGATAGGGATATTGACTTTTGCATTGATCTGGAGCCGGGTACTCGCCCCATTTCTATACCCCCTTATAGGATGGCTCCCGCTGAGTTAAGAGAGTTAAAGGCCCAACTTCAAGAGTTGTTAAGCAAAGGCTTCATTAGACCAAGTGCATCCCCTTGGGGTGCTCCGGTTTTGTTTGTGAAGAAGAAGGATGGAAGTTTTAGGATGTGCATAGATTATAGGCAACTGAACAAGGTAACTATTAAGAACAAGTATCCTCTTCCTTGCATTGATGATTTGTTCGATCAGATACAAGGTGCTTGTACCTTCTCAAAAATCGATTTGAGGTCTGGTTATCATCAACTGAAAATACGGGCAACGGATGTGCCCAAGACTGCCTTTCGGACCAGATATGGACATTATGAGTTCTTAGTAATGTCTTTTCGGCTTACAAATGCCCCTGCTGCTTTCATGAGCTTGATGAATGGGATTTTTAAGCCATACCTGGATCTCTTTGTCATTGTATTCATTGATGATATACGGGTATACTCAAAGAGCAAGAAAGAACATGAGGAGCACTTGAGAATGGTATTGGAAATGTTGAGGGAGAAAAAGCTTTATGCCAAATTCTCTAAGTGTGAGTTTTGGCTAGATTCAGTGTCCTTCTTGGGGCACGTAGTTTCTAAGGATGGAGTGATGGTGGATCCTTCTAAGATCGAAGCAGTGAAGAGTTGGGTAAGACCTACTAATGTTACAGAGGTAAGGAGCTTTGTTGGGTTTGCTAGCTACTACCGTCGATTTGTCAATGGATTTTCCTCTGTTGCTTCCCAATTGACAAAATTGACTAAGCAGAGTGTTCCATTTGTATGGTCGAACGAGTGTGAAGAAAGCTTTCAGAAGCTCAAGACTTTGTTGACTATTGCACCAATTCTCACCTTGCCAGTGGAAGGAAAGAACTTCATTGTTTACTGTGATGCATCCTATTCTGGTTTAAGTGCAGTGCTAATGCAAGAGAAGAATGTAATTGCTTATGCTTCGAGGCAATTAAAAGTGCATGAACGTAATTATCCGACCCATGATTTGGAGTTAGCGGCGGTAGTGTTTGCATTAAAGCAATGGAGACATTATCTAATATGGGGTTAAGTGTGAAGTCTATACGGATCATCGTAGCCTACAGTATGTCTTTACTCAGAAAGATTTGAATCTAAGGCAGAGGAGGTGGATGGAACTACTGAAGGACTATGATATCACTATATTGTATCATCCGGGAAAAGCTAATGTTGTGGCAGATGCTTTAAGTAGAAAGGCAGAGAGCATGGGAAGTCTAGCTCACTTGCAGGTTTCCAGACGCCCATTGGCTAGAGAGGTTCAGACTCTGGCTAATGACTTTATGAGGCTAGAAGTAAATGAAAAGGGAGGATTTTTGGCCTGTGTGGAGGCAAGATCTTTCTTTCTTGACAAGATTAACGGGAAGCAGTTTAATGATGAGAAGCTGATTCGGATTCGAGATAAGGTGTTGCGAGGAGAGGCTAAAGAAGCAAAAATCAACGAGGAAGGTGTTTTGAGAATTAAGGGAAGGGTATGTGTACTCCGCGTCGATGATTTGATTCACACTATTCACACAGAGGCTCATAGCTCAAGGTATTCTATACATCCTGGTGCAACCAAGATGTATCGTGACCAAAAGCAACATTTTTGGTGGAGTAGGATGAAGCGTGACATTGTTGATTTTGTTGCTCAATGCCCGAATTGTCAGCAGGTAAAGTATGAACACCAGAGGCCTGGAGGGACACTTCCGAGAATACCCATTCCTGAATGGAAGTGGGAGAGAATTGCAATGGACTTCGTGGTTGGTCTTTCCAAGACAATGGGTAAGTATGACTCCATTTGGGTGATTGTTGATAGGTTAACTAAGTCTGTTCACTTCATTCCGGTCAAGGTGACTTACAATGCAGAGAAGTTAGTCAAACTTTACATCTTAGAAGTTGTTCGATTGCATGGGGTTCCACTCTCCATCATATCAGATAGAGGTACGCAGTTTACTTCTATGTTTTGGAAAACATTGCATGCGGAATTGGGTACTAGGTTGAACCTTAGTACTGTGTTCCATCCTCAGACCGATGATCAGTTTGAGTGAACGATTAAAGTGTTGGAGGATATGCTTCGGGCATGTGTGATAGAATTTGGTGGCCATTGGGAAAACTTCTTACCCTTAGCAGAGTTTTCATACAATAATAGCTATCACTTAAGTATTGATATGGCCCCATTTGAGGCACTATATGGGAGAAGATGTAGATCTCCCATTGGGTGGTTTGATGCATTTGAGGTTAGACCTTGGGGTACTGACCTTCTGAGGGAATCGTTAGATAAAGTGAAATGCATTCAAGAAAAGCTTTTAGTGGCTCAAAGTAGACAGAAAGAATATGCAGATCGAAAGGTTAGAGACTTGGAGTTTATGGAGGGTGAGCAAGTCTTGCTGAAGGTGTCGCCCATGAAAGGGGTGATGCGGTTCGGTAAGCGAGGTAAGCTTAGTCCTAGGTACATTGGTCCATTTGAAGTTCTGAAGCGCGTGGGGGAGGTAGCTTATGAATTGGCCTTACCCCCAGGACTGTCAGGAGTGCATCCGGTATTTCATGTGTCTATGTTGAAATGATACCATGGGGATGGAAACTACATCATTCGTTGGGATTCAGTCCTGCTTGATGAGAATTTGTCTTATGAGGAGGAGCCTGTTGCTATTTTAGATAAAGAAGTCCGCAAGTTGAGGTCAAGAGAGATTGCATCCATCAAGGTTCAATGGAAGAATCGGCCGGTTGAAGAATCCACTTGGGAGAAAGAGGCTGATATGCAAGAAAGATACCCACATCTGTTTACAGATTCAGGTACTCCTTTTCGTCCTTGTTTTTCTTCTTGTGATCGTTAGAGGACGAACGATGGGTAAATTGGTATCTATTGTGATGACCTGTTTAGTTGTTTTGACTAGTAGAGTTTATTTCTAGTAATAACTGTCTGAGTCGACGGATCCCACGACGGACCGTCATGGGCATGACAGACCGTCGAGGGGGTCTCGTTCCAAAACACTTAGATTCTAAAAATTTGGGTACTGAGAACAACTCTCTGAACTTCGCGACGACATGGCAGGACGGACCGTCGTGGGCACGGTGGACCGTCACAGACCCTTAGTGAAATTTAGTCTCTGAACTTTGTGACGAAAGCAGCAGGACGGACAGTCGCAGGCACGACGGGCCGTCACAGTCTGCGTAACCCTGCCTGGGTCGGATTTCTGTTAAATGTTTTAAGGGGCGTTTTGGACTATTCCTGCTTATAATTATGAAGTTAGTGGTTAAATGTTAATAATTCAACTACTTGGAGGTTAAAGGAGATAACGTTGAATTAATTAGTGGGTTACTTTTGTCATCTTTTATACTTAATTATATGCTAATTAGGGTAAAAGAAAAAGGGTTTGAATAAGAAAAATAGAAAGAACAAGTAGAGGGAGAACGAACGAATGAAAGAGAGCAGAAACGAAGAGGAAAGCAAAGCTTTGGAAAAGTAGACTTCTTGATCACGAATTCTTCGGTGGAGGTAGGTTATGGTTTATGTTGTTTCATAGTAAACTCTTAATAGCGAATGATATGTGTTGGGTAGTGTTGTAAAACCCTTCTATATGCTTAATTGTGTGCTTGCATGATGTGATTATATAATTGTGATAAAATAAGCATGATGAGGCTATTGAATCCTAAACTTTGAAACCTCTTTGTTAATGATGATGCCTTGGTATAAAAGAAGGCTTGATGAACTAAAAGAATAAGGTTAGTGGATCAGGTGTCACGTTCCGACACCAGGATAGTATTAATGGATCGGGTGTCACGTTCCGACACCAGGATAGTATTAATGGATCGGGTGTCACGTTCCGACACAAGGATAGTATTAATGGATCGGAGTGTCACGTTCCGACACCAGGATAGTATTAATGGATCGGGTGTCACGTTCCGACACCAGGATTGTATGATGAGGATCGGAGTGTCACGTTCCGACACCAGGATAGTATGATGAGGATCGGGTGTCACCTTCCGACACTAGGATAGTATGATGAGGATCGGAGTGTCACGTTCCGACACCAGGATAGTAAAGGGAATGAATCTTGAAATATGTTAATATACTCAAAGTAATGAACCTATTTCCCAAATGAGTATGGTATGGAGGCTTGAGTCCTCATGGGTGTACTTGGCGTTATTATCAATGATTCTTGTACTTGTTGTTGCTACCTGTTGAGTATTGTAGTTGATTTTATGATATTATCTGATATATATTGCTTTCTATTTTGATTTGGCCGATGATATCTACTCAGTACTTGTGTTTTGTACTGACCCGTACTTGTATGTTTTTTTTTTGTTAATTGTGGAGTGCAGCAAACGTACCATCGTCTTTAACTCAACCGCAACTCTAGACAGTCTTCATCATACCAGGTTTCAGGGTGAGCTAATGCTTCTAGCTTGGACTGGATCTTCTTCTTCATGTCTTGATGCCTTGAAGTTCCGGCATGGACTAGATTTTTAATTATTTTAGCTTCTTAGATACTCTTAGATTTAGTAAGTTGAGGATAGATGTTCTTGTGGTGATGACTTCCAGATTTTGAGGATAGTAATTGATAAATTTTAGAAGTTGTTAATTGATTTCGTTAATGAGTCTTAAGTCTTCCGCGTTATTTTCTGTTTATTATGGTTGAAATGTTGGTGTTTGGATTGGTTGGTTCGCTCACATAGGAGGGTAAGTGTGGGTGCCACTCACGACACGTTTTGGGTCGTGACAAACTTGGTATCAGAGCATTAGGTTCGTTGGTCTCATCACACAAGAACGAGTCTAGTAGAGTCTTGAGGAACGGTAGGGGGACGCCTTTACTTTTCTTTGATAGGCTATAAGACTTTAGGAAAATTCCATTCTTTCTTTCTTTCGTGCTATTACTTGGATCCAATTGGTATCTAGGTGATATAAATTGGTATTCAACCATCTTCACTCTATTTCGCAGATGGTTAGAACTAGAGCAACAACTGCGCCAACACCAACACCGGCAAGACAAGATCAAGGCCCGACCACCGAGGTCAGAGCTTGAAGAGGAGTAGTGGCAAGAGGCCTTGGAAGAGGTCGTGGGAGGACGCCCTCTAGAGGAAGAGGACAAGCACCTGACCCATCTAGTACTAGGGCGGTGACTCCTCCACCGACTGAGGAAGTGTTAAGAGAGGGTGAGGAAGGGTGAAATGAACAAGTGCAGAACGAGGAATTACCACCCCAACCTACCCCAGAGATGATTAATCAGGTTCTTGCTTATCTTAGCGGGTTATCTGATCAAGGCCAGACACCTCCAGTGTTTTCTACACTAGCACCTCAGGTTCCGGAAGTACAGCATGCAGCTACTGTGGCTCACCGCATAGATGCCTTATTGGAAATAGGCACGTTTCCTCGTTTGACTACAGGGCCTATAATGACAAGTGATCAGCATGAACTTTTCAGTAAGTTCTTGAAATTGAAACCTCCAGTCTTCAAGGGTGCTGAATCTGAGGATGCCTATGATTTTCTGGTTGACTGTCATGAGTTACTACATAAAATGGGCATAGTGGAACGATTTGGCATTGAGTTTGTAACCTAACAGTTCCAGGGAAATGCCAAAATGTGGTGGCGGTCACATGTTGAGTGTCAACCCGCACAGGCACCACCTATGACTTGGGCATCATTCTCTAGCTTGTTTATGGAGAAGTATATACTCCGGACTTTGAGGGATAGGAGGAGAGATGAGTTCCTCAGCCTAGAGCAAGGTAGGATGTCGGTTACTGCGTATGAGGCTAAGTTTCGTGCATTATCCAGATATGCCACCCAGCTATGTTTCAGTCCACAAGAGCGGATTCGCCGTTTTGTGAAGGGGTTGAGGTCAGAGTTGCGGATTTCACCTTACGGTGGCGGCATGACAAAATCCTTTCAGGAAGTGATAGACTTCGTGATAGAGGTGGAGGGAGTGAAGCCAGATGACTTCACCATGGCATCGACATTAAAAAGGTTTCGTAAGGAAGGTGAGTTTAATGGTTCTTACACCTGAGGACAGGGTTCAGGAGGTTACCCAGTCCGACCAATTCAGTCCTCACTACAGGTTGTAGCTGGGGGTCCACCGCAGACCGGTCAACATTTCTCTGAGTTTGGAGGTTATCCCAAACTTCGTCCTTCTCACAGAGACCTATGCTTGAATCCAGAGAGTGTTATGGATGTGGGGAGACTGGACACATTAAGAGGTATTGTCCAAAACAGAGTTACAGAACTCCAATAGTTTGAGGTAGAGGTGGTCATGGAAGAGGCCGTCATTCTGGAGGATGTGGTGGCCGAGGTAATGGTGGTCACCAAAACGTCCGGGGTGACGGGCAAACTGGAGCCACTACGGCACAACATGGTAGGGGCAACGGGCAGACATGTGATAGGGCCCATTGTTATGCTTTCCCTGGGAGATCTGAAGCGGAGACATCGGATGCTGTTATCACAGGTAATCTTTTGGTTTGTGATTGCATGGCTTCTGTATTATTTGATCCTGGATCCATATTTTCATATGTATCTTCCTCATTTGCTACTGGTCTTAATTTACGTTGTGAACTGTTTGACATGCCTATTCGTGTTTCTACTCCGGTGGGTGAGTCTGTAATAGTTGAAAAGGTGAATAGGTCTTGTCTTGTGACTTTTGTAGGGAGCAATACTCATGTAGACTTGGTTATCTTAGAAATGGTTGATTTCGATGTAATTCTGGGTATGACTTGGCTTTCTCCAGACTTTGCAATCTTAGATTGTAATGCCAAAACTGTGACATTGGCCAAGCCTGGGACAGATCCGTTAGTGTGGGAGGGTGACTACACTTCTACTCCAGTTCGTATTATCTCCTTTCTTCGTGCTAAGAGAATGGTTAGTAAGGGTTGTTTAGCTTTCTTGACACATCTCAGGGATGATACTACCCAAGTACCTTCAATTGAGTCGGTTTCGATAGTCCGTGAGTTTCTGGATGTGTTCCTTGCAGATCTTACTTGTATGCCACCGGATAGGGATATTGACTTTTGCATTGATCTGGAGCCGGGTACTCGCCCCATTTCCATACCCCCTTATAGGATGGCTCCCGCTGAGTTAAGAGAGTTAAAGGCCCAACTTCAAGAGTTGTTAAGCAAAGGCTTCATTAGACCAAGTACATCCCCTTGGGGTGCTCCGGTTTTGTTTGTGAAGAAGAAGGATGAAAGTTTTAGGATGTGCATAGATTACAGGCAACTGAACAAGGTAACTATTAATAACAAGTATCCTCTTCCTCGCATTGATGATTTGTTCGATCAGTTACAAGGTGCTTGTACCTTCTCAACAATCGATTTGAGGTCTGGTTATCATCAACTGAAAATACGGGCAACGGATGTGCCCAAGACTGCCTTTCAGACCAGATATGGACATTATGAGTTCTTACTAATGTCTTTTGGGCTTACGAATGCCCCTGCTGCTTTCATGAGCTTGATGAATGGGATTTTTAAGCCATACCTGGATCTCTTTGTCATTGTATTCATTGATGATATACTGGTATACTCAAAGAGCAAGAAAGAACATGAGGAGCACTTGAGAATGGTATTGGAAATGTTGAGGGAGAAAATGCTTTATGCCAAATTTTCTAAGTGTGAGTTTTGGCTAGATTCAGTGTCCTTCTTGGGGCACGTAGTTTCTAAGGATGGAGTGATGGTGGATCCTTCTAAGATCAAAGCAGTGAAGAGTTGGGTAAGACCTACTAATGTTACAGAGGTAAGGAGCTTTGTTGGGTTAGCTAGCTACTACCGTCGATTTGTCAAGGGATTTTCCTCTGTTGCTTCCCAATTGACAAAATTGACTAAGCAGAGTGTTCCATTTGTATGGTCGAACGAGTGTGAAGAAAGCTTTCAGAAGCTCAAGACTTTGTTGACTACTGCACCAATTCTCACCTTGCTAGTGGAAGGAAAGAACTTCATTGTTTACTGTGATACATCCTATTCTGGTTTGGGTGCAGTGCTAATGCAAGAGAAGAATGTAATTGCTTATGCTTCGAGGCAATTAAAAGTGCATGAACGTAATTATCCGACCCATGATTTGGAGTTAGCGGCGGTAGTGTTTGCACTAAAGCAATGGAGACATTATCTAATATGGGGTTAAGTGTGAAGTCTATACGGATCATCGTAGCCTACAGTATGTCTTTACTCAGAAAGATTTGAATCTAAGGCAGAGGAGGTGGATGGAACTACTGAAGGACTATGATATCACTATATTGTATCATCCGGGAAAAGCTAATGTTGTGGCAGATGCTTTAAGTAGAAAGGCAGGGAGCATGGGAAGTCTAGCTCATTTGCAGGTTTCCAGACGCCCATTGGCTAGAGAGGTTCAGACTCTGGCTAATGACTTTATGAGGCTAGAAGTAAATGAAAAGGGAGGATTTTTGGCCTGTGTGGATGCATGATCTTCCTTTCTTGACAAGATTAACGGGAAGCAGTTTAATGATGAGAAGCTGATTCGGATTCGAGATAAGGTGTTACGAGGAAAGGCTAAAGAAGCAAAAATCAACGAGGAAGGTGTTTTGAGAATTAAGGGAAGGGTATGTGTACCCCGCGTCGATGATTTGATTCACACTATTCTCACAGAGGCTCATAGCTCAAGGTATTCTATACATCCTGGTGCAACCAAGATGTATCGTGACCTAAAGCAACATTTTTGGTGGAGTAGGATGAAGCGTGACATTGTGGATTTTATTGCTCAATGCCCGAATTGTCAGCAGGTAAAGTATGAACACCAGAGGCCTAGAGGGACACTTCAGAGAATGCCCATTCCTGAATGGAAGTGGGAGAGAATTGCAATGGACTTCGTGGTTGGTCTTCCCAAGACAATGGGTAAGTATGACTCCATTTGGGTGATTGTTGATAGATTAACTAAGTCTGCTCACTTCATTCCGGTCAAGGTGACTTACAATGCAGAGAAGTTAGCCAAACTTTACATCTCGGAAGTTGTTCGATTGCATGGGGTTCCACTCTCCATCATATCAGATAGAGGTACGCAGTTTACTTCTAAGTTTTGGAAAACATTGCATGCGGAATTGGGTACTAGGTTGGACCTTAGTACTGCGTTCCATCCTTAGACCGATGGTCAGTCTGAGCGAACGATTCAAGTGTTGGAGGATATGCTTCGTGCTTGTGTGATAGAATTTGGTGGCCATTGGGACAACTTCTTACCCTTAGCAGAGTTTTCATACAATAATAGCTATCACTCAAGTATTGATATGGCCCCATTTGAGGCACTATATGGGAGAAGATGTAGATCTTCCATTGGGTGGTTTGATGCATTTGAGGTTAGACCTTGGGGTACTGACCTTCTGAGGGAATCATTAGATAAAGTGAAATGCATTCAAGAAAAGCTTTTAGCGGCTCAAAGTAGACAGAAAGAATATGCAGATCGAAAGGTTAGAGACTTGGAGTTTATGGAGGGTGAGCAAGTCTTGCTGAAGGTGTCGCCCATGAAAGGGGTGATGTGGTTCGATAAGCGAGGTAAGCTTAGTCCGAGGTACATTGGTCCATTTGAAGTTCTGAAGCGCGTGGGGGAGGTAGCTTATGAATTGGCCTTACCCCCTGGACTGTCAGGAGTGCATCCGGTATTTCATGTGTCTATGTTGAAAAGATACCATGGGGATGGAAACTACATCATTCGTTGGGATTCAGTCCTGCTTGATGAGAATTTGTCTTATGAGGAGGAGCCTGTTGCTATTTTAGATAGAGAAGTCCGCAAGTTGAGGTCAAGAGAGATTGCATCCATCAAGGTTCAATGGAAGAATCAACCGGTTGAAGAATCCACTTGGGAGAAAGAGGCTGATATGCAAGAAAGATACCCACATCTGTTTACAGATTTAGGTACTCCTTTTCGTCCTTGTTTTTCTTCTTGTGATCGTTAGGGGACGAACGATGGGTAAATTGGTATCTATTGTAACGACCTGTTTAGTCATTTTGACCAGTAGAGTTTATTTCTGGTAATAACTGTCTGAGTTGACGGATCCCACGACGGACCGTCATGGGCACGACGGACCGTCGAGGGGGTCTCGTTCAAAAACACTTAGATTCTAAAAATTTGGGTACTGAGGACAACTCTCTGAACTTCGCGACGACATGGCAGGACGGACCGTCGTGGGCACGGCGGACCGTCACAGAACCTTAGTGAAATTAAGTCTCTGAACTTTGTGACGAAAGCAGCAGGACGGACCGTCGCAGGCACGACGGGCCGTCACAGTCTGCGTAACCCTGCCTGGGTCGGATTTCTGTTAAATGTTTTTAGGGGCGTTTTGGACTATTCCTGCTTATAATTATGAAGTTAGTTGTTTAATGTTAATAATTCAATTACTTGGAGGTTAAAGGAGATAACCTTGAATTAATTAGTGGGTTACTTTTGTCATCTTTTATACTTAATTATATGCTAATTAGGGTAAAAGAAAAAGGGTTTGAATAAGAAAAATAGAAAGAACAAGTAGAGGGAGAACGAACGAATGAGAGAGAGGAGAAACGAAGAGGAAAGCAAAGCTTTGGAAAAGTAGACTTCTTGATCACGAATTCTTCGGTGGAGGTAGGTTATGGTTTATGTTGTTTCATAGTAAACTCTTAATAGCGAATGATATGTATTGGGTAGTGTTGTAAAACCCTTCTATATGCTTAATTGTGTGCTTGCATGATGTGATTATATAATTGTGATAAAATAAGCATGATGAGGCTATTGAATCCTAAACTTTGAAACCTCTTTGTTAATGATGATGCCTTGGTATAAAAGAAGGCTTGATGAACTAAAAGAATGAGGTTAGTGGATCAGGTGTCACGTTCCGACATCAGGAGAGTATTAATGGATCGGGTGTCACGTTACGACACCAGGATAGTATTAATGGATCGGAGTGTCACGTTCCGACACAAGGATAGTATTAATGGATCGGGTGTCACGTTCCGACACCAGGATAGTATGATGAGGATCAGAGTGTCACGTTCCGACACCAGGATAGTAGTAGTGGATCGGGTGTCACGTTCCGACACCAGGATAGTATGATGAGGATCGGAGTGTCACGTTCCGACACCAGGATAGTAAAGAGAATGTATCTTGAAATATGTTAATATACTCAAAGTAATGAACCTATTTCCCAAATGAGTATGGTATGGACGCTTGAGTCCTCATGGGTGTACTTGGCGTTATTATCAATGATTCTTGTACTTGTTGTTGCTACCTGTTGAGTATTGTAGTTGATTTTATGATATTATCTTATATATATTGCTTTCTATTTTGAGTTGGCCGATGATATCTACTCAGTACTTGTGTTTTTTACTGACCCCTACTTGTATGTTTTCTTTTTGTTAATTGTGGAGTGCAGCAAACGTACCGTCATCTTCAACTCAACCGCAACTCTAGCCAGTCTTCATTATACCAGGTTTCAGGGTGAGCTAATGCTTCTAGCTTGGACTGGATCTTCTTCTTCATGTCTTGATGCCTTGAAGTTCCGGCATGGACTAGATTTTTAATTATTTTAGCTTCTTAGATACTCTTAGATTTAGTAAGTTGAGGATAGATGTTCTTGTGGTGATTACTTCCAGATTTTGGGGATAGTAATTGATTAATTTTAGAAGTTGTTAATTGATTTCGTTAATGAGTCTTAAGTCTTCCGCATTATTTTCTGTTTATTATGGTTGAAATGTTGGGGTTTGGATTGGTTGGTTCGCTCACATAGGAGGGTAAGTGTGGGTGCCACTCACGACACGTTTTGGGTCGTGACACAAAAACTAATAAAAAACATTAAAATTGTAGAGAGAATATCTTTCCATAAACAAAACTCTTTAATTAACGAGTACATTGTGTACTATTGTCTTCTTGAGAAGAGGAGTCTTCAAATTATTGAGTTTCAAACTTTTCTTCAGAGGAAATATCAACTCAAGAAAAGTAAAAACATTTATGATAATGTTTTGTTTTTTTTTTAGAAAAAAATAAAATTAAACAATATAAGAAAATCAGGACAAAAATCTAACAAATCTCCTCTTTTGACTGGATTTTCTTGACAATACTTGATCCTCCTTTTTCATATGCTTGATAATCTCGTTCTTCACAAAATTTTTATGTATCACTTCTGCTTACCATGATTTAAAAATTTATGGATTAAAATTGGAGCCCTACATTAAAAGTTATGAGCAGAACTGAAAGTGGAGCTCATGCATTACAAATAATATGTATGAGCTGAAAGTTGACCTCATGTGTTAAAAGTGAGATCCATGAGTTAAAGTGGATCTCATGCGTTAAAAATTAAGATACATAATTTAAAAAGTAGAGTTCATGCGTTAAAAGTAAGATGCATGAGTTAAAAGTGGAGTTTGAGCATTAAAAGTTTGATGGGGTTGAAAGTTGATTTTGTTTTGAAAATATATTTGAATTTTTTTCACATATAGTAGCACAAAATCTTCATTATCATCAAATTTGTTGCAAATTAATTCTAAACCACTTGAACATTTCTTCAATCTTTTTGAACCATTGGATGATTGAACCATGTACTCTCATATCACCTGTTGGTTCGAAAGTATAGAATAATTGGCATTGTGGACACCTTGATAACTTAATTTACTCTATATTCACTTAATTTATTTTTGTTTTATTTTTTAAGGTTGGGCTTTTTAAAAAAGAAAAAAAAATGTATGTTCAGGTTTCTTTGGCCTTTTTAAAACTTGGGGTATATTTGTGAATGTGGGGTCACATGCTTGTTTATTGTTTTTAAAACTTAGGGAAAAAACATAAATTTACAAAAATATATTATAATCCCAATATATTTTACCTAATTTCATGTTAAAATGCGATTTTAAAAGGAACCTTGGGTTTTTAGAGCTTGCTTTGAACTTGGGTGTATAGAAAAAGTAGTCTTCCAATCCTGTCTAATGTGCAAATCAGATTTTTTACGTTCGACACTATCTCTACTTGTATTACCTACTCTCATAATCTTTCATTCTCTTTTTCTTATACAATTGCTCACTCACATATACAAAACTTTTATCAAAAATGAAAGAAGATTGCAAATAAGTTAAAGTGAAGTTGCATACTTCACACTAACGATTGAGAAGGTTTATATAGTTATTTCTCTTGTCAGAAACCCAATGATTTTTGAATAAAGGATCTTTGATCATATCCTTGATTCACTTTGTGATTAATTTGCTGATTCATGTTCATATCAGATATGTGCATGACAAATCGTTTCTTTCCTTTATTTGATGATCTTGAGTCTTGAGTTGTTCTTTAATCTTGATTTGATTCTTCCTAATTGTGAGCTTGACTTCTTGATCATGTATTTCATCCTCGATTTGCCTTTCTGATTTATACTTGAGAAAACTTTCTTGTATGCATTTCTTTGATCGTTGCAACCTGTGATGTTTGATCTGATTTATCAAATATTCACTTTCCTTATTAATTGGATCTCATCACGATTCCTGAAATCCTTCATGATTTTCTTCTTGTTCCTTTTCTGCATCATATGATTAGTTAGGGAGTGTATTTTTCATTATTAAAACATATGACAATGAATGAGGTTAATAATATCTTGTCTTGTTATCGGAGTACAACTAACTCTATGTATTGTCATGCAAATACATAGGGCCTATTCTGTAAGGGGGTTAATTGATTTCATACGCTTCTGATAGAGAAGAGATTGAAGGTTTGATCATCCATGAACTTGAATCAATTGATATAAATTAATTTTTAATAAATAAAAACATTCTTGATATATTTACTCTTGTACTAATCGAACCATCAACTTTCCGCTCCTCACTTTTTTCAAAACCAAAAAATTGCAGACTTGTTTTCATAAATATAGATGAATTCAAAAGTACAGCTTCAAACTCAAACTTCTTAAAACTGGATTCAGGGTACATACTTTTAAAATTACGATCTCATATCGAATACTCATAAAAGTTTGAATTGTTTTTTGATCATATAAGAAAAAATTGAGTTTGCATGAACTCGTTAGTTGTTGTCCAAGAGTTGTGTTCGTTATCGTCCATAGACCTTCAATCCCGATTGGATTGGCTTTCTTCTATTTGGTTCTACCTTCCCCCAATTTTTCTTTTTCCTTTATAATGAAGATTGTGAATGTTTTCAATCTCAGGGCTTTAGATTCATAAATTTAAATAACTTTGTACTAAAAGAAGTAAGATAAAGTCAAATTAGGGGTCTAAGTTTTATAGAACCGCGTTTAAACTAAATACAGAGAGAGACTAAAAGTGGGATGATTTTGTTTGATGAAGGAAGAATTGGCACAAATTATTCGAGGTGAAATGAATCAAAAATTTTATTAGACAAGGAATATATTAAAGAAAGAAACTACAAGAACAGATACAACTCTTGGGTTTCTTTTTAAATTCATCCTTGGCCTTACGCAATTTTTTTTTATCAAATCCGCAAGAATCTGTCATGCCCTGAGCTACCCCAAGACGCAGGCACAAGACCTAGGACCACAAGTGATCCCAAGTTAACCCTGTTGGCATGATCATGAGCATACTAAAGAAAATAAACTGATGCGGAAGTTAAAACATATTTGAAATGGAAAGATGGGGAATACCCATATACTATAACTGAGATAAATGATACTGATGAGTTTAATACAAAGAAGTTATTAACTCAACACTAAGTTGAATTTAACTATGCCTGAAAATAGCCTCTAACTGACTACAAATGCTAGGACAGACCCCATCTAAGTCTAGAAAAAACTGAAACTAAATGACTAAGGAACTCATGATTGTTGTCCTTGGAGAATGAGGACTAACCATTGATTCTGCTAAACTAAAGATCGGGAATCGATCTAAGCGTGATTTTAATGCTGAAAACCTGAACCTACATCATGAGAAGATTTTAGCGTAGGTATGCGTTAGTACTGAAAAGGTACTGATCATGTAGAATAGACTAAAGATAAAATAAAACATAACTGAACAAGCATAAAAGCAAGTATAATATTTTGAACATGATATACTGAATTCTGAGCTAATTGGATGCAATGAACAAATTTATAACATGCTGAGACTAAATACTAACTGAACTATAAATATGGTCAATGCAGTAGATTCTGTCTGAACTGTGGGAGCTACTAATAGCCGATAATAAAACCATATAAGCTAAATGTGGAGTCCGATGTATACGCCCCATCGAGATGACCCAATATATCATGTCAGAGGTATAAAGGCATGCTGGCATGATCACTAAGCAGATGCCCATGGAGGGGACTTACAACCTACTTTGGCTTGTAATTTTGAGACTATTGGGTACGTTGAACCCTAGTCCAACTCGATATTATGTTACTCCCAATGAATTAAGTGATTAACATATTATGACTGAATTTCTGTAAATACTGGATAAGTTAAAACTGAACATGCAAACTGAGAATGCAATATTTAATATGATAATAATGCATTAATAATTGAGACATGTATAATTGAATAATTGAAATATCTGACCTAGCATGCGTAATTCAAGAACTAAAGAAATGCATAGCTAGGATTCTGAAATTCATGCAATAATATGAGTAACAACATGATAATCTTATTTCGAACATACAACTAAGTAATTCATGATGTTTTGTTGAAGTTCTAGAAACCCTAAATCTAATCATGATATGGGAATTAAGAATCTAACTAAAAACTAGGGATCCCATGGGTGAAAGGAACCCACTAATGAAATTGCAGATACTTGGTGATGAAATCCACATAGAAGTATTTAGATTTTGGGGATGGAACTGAATAAACCTTGTTGAATTCTTGAACTAGATTCTTCACCTTTTTCTTCTTTTTGCTTCTAATTTTCTAAGTTTTGATTTATAATTTTGACTTACGTAAGTTCTCGCAATGTTTATAGGCTTAAACTGACTAAAATATGATGATTTAGGGCTTAAACGATGCGTCTTAGGGTTTAAACGAACTAGGATAAGACCGAAAGACCCCTAGGAATTTTTTTGTTGGACCAGACGATGACCTGGACTGACGGGCCGTCGTTCAAGTGACGTTCTGTCGTTTGGGTTTGCTCGACAGGTCTTTATTAAAATGGGCATACCTTTTTACACAGAGGTTGGATTTTAGCAAACTCGGTGGATTTGGAAAGATAAATCAATTATTTATTATTTCATAGGTTATGTGACACCTAATTCATTTTGTTCTAAGAGTTATGACCATTTGAAGTTGATCAAACAACATTTTCCCCCTAACGGATTACTTACATTCACTTACGGTCAAACCTGCGGATCGTAGATCGAACGACGGTCTGTGATGGTCATTTGTAGTTCATATCAGAGGCTGGGTAACTTGAGTCTCGATTCACAGACACAGACCATGGACCGTAGTCTGACTTACGGACCATAGACATGTCCGTGGATCGACACTTCATCGATTTTCTAGGCTAAGTGTTTGGGAGAGTTTCAATGGAAAACGACGGATGCACAGTAAGGTACGTATATCAGACTACGTGCAGATACTTGGTGATGAAATCCACATAGAAGTATTTAGATTTTGGGGATGGAACTGAATAAACCTTGTTGAATTCTTGAACTAGATTCTTCACCTTTTTCTTCTTTTTGCTTCTAATTTTCTAAGTTTTGATTTATAATTTTGACTTACGTAAGTTCTCACAATGTTTCTAGGCTTAAACTGACTAAAATATGATGATTTAGGGCTTAAACGACGCGTCTTAGGGTTTAAACGAACTAGGTTAAGACCGAAAGACCCCTAGGAATTTTTTTGTTGGACCAGACGATGACCTGGACTGACGGGCCGTCGTTCAAGTGACGTTCTGTCGTTTGGGTTTGCTCGACAGGTCTTTATTAAAATGGGCATACCTTTTTACACAGAGGTTGGATTTTAGCAAACTCGGTGGATTTGGAAAGATAAATCAATTATTTATTATTTCATAGGTTATGTGACACCTAATTCATTTTGTTCTAAGAGTTATGACCATTTGAAGTTGATCAAACAACATTTTCCCCCTAACGGATTACTTACATTCACTTACGGTCAAACCTGCGGATCGTAGATCGAACGACGGTCTGTGATGGTCATTTGTAGTTCATATCAGAGGCTGGGTAACTTGAGTCTCGATCCACAGACACAGACCATGGACCGTAGTCTGAATTACGGACCATAGACATGTCCGTGGATCGACACTTCATCGATTTTCTAGGCTAAGTGTTTGGGAGAGTTTCAATGGAAAACGACGGATGCACAGTAAGGTCTGTATATCAGACTACGGTCCATCGATAGTGACCGCCAATTACACCTGCAGATTTCTAAAAAGTTGATTTTTGGTCTGTTTTGAATATGGGGTGTTACATAATCAGTTGAAAAGGAAAACTAATTGTGATTTCATGTGAAATTGTAATTGTTGTGATAAGTTATGACTTGTAAATGTGAACATAGATGAAGCGATAAGGGATAAAGGAAATTCAACAGTAGTTTTTCTTACCAATTGTCAATTCTTGTGCAACACTCGCTGGCTTTGTTCTTTTGTTATTTTTTGGATCAGTTTTGGTTTTAATAGTTATTTTTCTTATTTATGTATTGGTGATTAGCGCATTGTTATTTCCAATTGTAAATTTCCAAAATCAATTTCACATGGCTAACACTGAGGTGTGGTTCGGACTTTGGATTGATAAAAACATTGTTATTTTTTTTTTATCTAGGTAAGCATATTATCATTGAGGAGAAAAATGATAATGTTCATTAAATATAAAGAGAGCTCCTACTAAAAATGGTTGTTAGAATATGATGTGAAAAGTGACGCCTCCTAAAACAAACATGGTTCTTTATCCTAGTAATTTCCAACATAACACAATGAATAATGGTGAGTTCCTATCCATGTCAGGTTAACATCTTTTTTTTTTTTGTGCATTTCAGCATATTTAACAGTTTCATTCTTGGACTAATTTCATTGTTTTTTACGCACAATATGCTCTTTAGTTTTTGGGGTAAAGTGATGCACAAGATGGATAGTTCCAATCAATTTTAAAGATGTCAGATAGCTTTTGCTGTTTTTTTTAATTGATTCACGATAAACATTTTCAAAAAAAAAAAATAATCAGAGGTCATAGCTATATTTTGCATTGTACTTTCCTTTGGGTTTGCCATTTCTGAATTTGATCAAGAAAATAGTTCCAATTAATACAATGAAACCTCGGTTAATGTGAATCCTTCTAATCCAACAATAAATTCCTTTGACAAGTCTTTTGGAATATAAAATTTATGAGACTTTTTTAGCGTTATATTAACGCAACATCTTAATTGCACTATAGTAGGGTGTCTTAATTTCTCATTTTTGGTGAATTTAAGAACAAAAGTTGTCCAAATGATACTTAAGGTACTATATTTTGTACCTATTGCACAAAGAAAATTAAAGGACCACATTTTGGATAATAATTATATAAAATATCTTTTGGAGACATTACTTAATAAAATATCAAAGCCCTAAATCTTCTTACAGAGCTTAGTTTTCCTGCAAAACATGGAATCAAAACCCTACCATCGGCGGCGCAAAAAGCGGAGGAAACGCACAAACAATGCTCCATTTTCTTCCAATTCTTCATTAGGTCATGATTCAAACTATAGATCCATCCTTCTGCGATCAAATCTCATCACCAAAATCCTCTTTAAGGCTTTTGGTGAAACCTCTCTTGCAATTCAGGTATGTTTCAAAAAGCTAGCTTATCAGCATATGTGCTACTAAGTATTGATTGTTGGATCGGAAAAATTTCAATGGTTAATTTGGCAAAGGAAGCAGTTGAAGCTAATGTTGGTTGGACCTGGTTCATTAAGTATGGCTGTATTTGACAAATGAAGGTGTTGAAGTCAAGCTTATGCAACATTGAACTTCATCACCAAAATATTTGCCAAAAATTAAAATTTATTCAATACTTAGATGAGCATGTAGAGATTTTCAGCATCAAACCAAAATTTCAAAGTTGTGTTTAATTAGCCCTTATCAACAACGAAGAGAAGAAAGGAATGTCAAATCAAGAAATGTGGCTATTAAAGAAATGGAATTATATGACTATGATTTGTTGAATTAGCCTTTTTTAACAATAAAGAGAAGAAATGAAATGTAAATCAAGAAATATAGCTAGTGGAGGAATGAAATTGTATGCTTGTGATTTCTTTATTTTGGCTACCGGTGAAAACAATGAAGGTCATATTCCAAAAGTGGGAGGACTTGAAAATTTCAAAAGGGGGAGAATTCATTCTAGTGATTATCAATTTAGTGAAAATATGAACATAAAGAAGTATTTATTGTTGGATCTGGAAATTCTTGTATGGAAATTGGTTTTAATCTTTCAAATTATAGAAGTCACACATCAATTGTTGTTAGAAGTCCAATAAGTTTCACTATTTTGTCTTTACTTAATTTTTGTTTACATCAATATAGGTTTGCATTTGTTGAATTTTGTAGTTGATATCGGTGATATTTTGTCATTTTAATTGGTACCTCAATTATTTTACTTGGTATATGTTACTTTTTACTAGAACATGTAGTATTATAACTTTGTTTGTCAAGAGATTGGTGTTTCTTGACTGTCAACTTTAGGCCAAACCCTTAAGAGAAAAGGCTGCGATTCAAACATGATTTTCATTTTGTTTCCTTGATCACCCAATCATTATACTCTTATGCGTGAATTCTTGCTTCTAACAGGATTTTCTCATAATTTTTATTTTGCTTGATTAACAGTCAGTTCTTTACTCTTAAATGAAAATTATTAATTTAATTGAAGTTTTATTTCTTAATATTTGATTGGATCTTGTTTTCTTCTTCCCTAAAATGTGCCATGAGAGCTCCGTCAGGCCCGTAAAACTAAAAATAAAGGGAAATCTACATAGATGTGCTATGTAAAGAAAAGGGTAAATATTTTTCATCTATAGAAATAACATTTTTCTCATGGACACATACAATACATTCATAATACAATTTTGATACGTATAACGAAAAACAATTTATAAAGCACATATATTGTAAGTTTCATTTATTAATAATACATATCACATATTTTAATACACTTATGATACATTGTATCAGTTTCATACCAAAGATAGCATAATATACTTAGAACACTTACAATACATTTATTTTGCAAGCATAATTTTTTTTTAGTACATAACAGATGTATCATAATATTGTTATGTATTGCTATAGATGGAAATAAAAAAAATATCTCTACAATAAATAATAATCCATCAATAAATACTCACCCAAGTAGTTTTTCCAAAATGAATAAAAAAGAATTAACTTAAACATCCATTACTCAATTGATTAAACTAAAATTTGCTAAAATATATATTTGATGACGTATTGTTTGTTTGTTGAAGAATTGATCGTAAAACATGTGATTTATTAATGGATATGAAACATGGATAAATTTTAGGAATTACATAATTTTAAAAAAAAATAAAATTTGTCCCTCTTTAGTTTGTAATTACATTAAATCCTTAAAAAGTAACATCAATCAAATACATTAATATGTAACTCGGATATATTAAAGAGTATCTCAAATACATTATCACATAAATCAGATACAAAATATATAAATCAGATACATTAAAAAATAAATCGAATACTTATAGCTCAAATATATTTAAAAAATAAGAGATTTTGGAGGTTTCTAAAATAGAAGGGGATATTAAAAATAAGAGAAACATAAGATGTGTATTTCAATAATTTTTTCATGAAACATGACATCATAGTAGTTAGCCCAACTATTTTTTTTTTGTTTTTCTCCCGGTATTCGGTACCCACAGTGAAGCCAAACTACATCAAAATTCACGCCAAGAAATCCCAGATTAAGGAGTAAAGAACTCCCTATCAAAGGTAACTCCGTACCCAAGGGGACTCGAAGCCGAGACCTGTTGGTTAATGATGAAACAGTACTTACCACTCAACCACAAACCCTTATTAGTGTGACCCAACCATTAACCAACGGAATAGATTAACCTTTTTTCTAATAAAATATTTTGTTAGTTGTTTTAAAAGTTCGGTTCCATGTTTTAAAAGACATCCAAATACCATTTTTCTTTCATAAAAACACTTTAAGAAAAAAAAAAAAGCAGGACTGCTAACTTTCACTTACGGTCAGACCTACTGACCGTATATCGAATGACCGTCTGTGCTGGTCATCCATAGTTCATGTCAGAGGCTGGGTAACTTGAGTCTCAATCCACGAACACAGACCACGGACCGTAGTCTGACTTACGGACCATAGATCTATTTTTAAATCGACACTTCGTAGATTTTCTGGGCTGAGTTTTCGGGAGAGTTTCAGTGTCAAACGACGGATCCACAATACAGTTCGTAGATCAGACTATGGTCCATCAATAGTGACCGTCGATTGCACCGACAGATTTCTGGAAAGCTGATTTTTGGTCTGTTATGAATACGGAGTGTTACGTTATCTTACCCTTGAGAACAATCGTCCTTGAATGAAGACTAAACTAGCTTAAATAGAGGGAGAGAGCTTCAATACCTACTACTAAACACTGAGGACTGAGTTTCTGACTGAATTGGGTTCCAAGAATATGCAAATACGCCGAAAATGCAAGTACAAATTGAGAGAACATGATTACAAGGCCAAATTCACATATGAATGACTGAAAAATTGAAGAGGAACTACTACCTCAAGCTGGAGTGGAATTGGAAGGAAAGAGGTGAGGATACTTGACTTTCATGGTTGCTTCTACTTCCCAAGTAGCTCCCTTTATGGACTGACTTCTTCACAGAACCTTGACTGAAGCGACTTCTTTGTTTATCAACCTTCTAACCTGATGGTCAAGAATCTCAACTGGTACATCCTCATAAAAAAGCCTATCTTTCACAGCCACACTCTCTAATGGCACCATAGAAGCTGGATCACCAACACACTACTTCAAAAGTGAGATATGGAAGACCGGATGCAATGCTGTTAATTCTAATCGCAACTCTAACTCATATGCCACTTTGTCAACCTTTTTCAAGATCTTGTAAGGGCCTAAATATCTAGGACTGAGCTTCCCATTCTTGCCAAATCTCATTACCCCTTTCATAGGTGCCACTTTCAAGAAAACCCAATCATCAACTTGGAACTCTAGTTCCTTTCTCCTTACATCTATATAAGATTTTTGATGACTTTGGGCTGCATTATGTCTATATTTAATGAGTTTCACTTTATCCATAGCATAAAGGACTGAATCTGGCCCTATCAAAGTTGTTTCACCTACTTCAAACCAGCCAACTATAGATCTACATCTACGCCCATACAATGCCTCATAAGGGGACATCTGAATGCTGGAATGATAGTTATTATTGTAAGAGAACTCAATAAGGGGAAGGTGATCATCCCAACTACCCTTGAAATCGATCACACAGGATCTCAACATATCTTCTAGGGTTTGAATGGTATGCTCTGCCTATCCATCCGTCTGCAGAGGAACTGATGTGCCAAGGTTAACTTGAGTACCAAGACCCTTCTGAAATGACTTTCAAAAATGAGAGGTAAACTGAGGACCTCTATATGAGATGATAGACAAAGGAACCCCATGCAACCTCTCAATCTCATTAATGTAAACCTTGGCATAGTCCTCTGCCGAATCTGTAATCCTTACCGCCAAAAAGCGAGAAGATTTGGTCATCTTGTCAACTATCACCAAAATAGAGTCATGTTGTCTGCTAATATGAGGTAACCCTATGATGAAATCCATATTGATCACTTGTCACTTCCAAGTAGGAATGTCGATCTCATGAGTCATACCCCACTGGAATTCTGATGTTCTACCTTGACTTGCTGGCAATTGGGGCATTTACACACAAAATCTGCATATCCCTCTTCATGCCATTCCACCAATAGATTTCTTGCAGGTCGCAGTACATCTTAGTGGTACCTGGATGAATAGAATATCTATATTTATAGGCTTCTTCAAGAATATGCATTTCAACTCGCCCACATCAAGAACACATTATCTACGTTGGTAGCGAAGTACACCATCTCCCCCTTGTGAGAAAACCTCCACTCTTTGATTATGGATTGCACCTTTAAGTTCAAGCAAGATTGGATCATTTTCTTGCTTTTGCTTAACCTCCACTACCAAAGAAGATTCTTCCCCATTCTGAACTGTTACACCAGCGTCTGATACGCTCATAAGGTGAACTCCCAAGCGAGCCAGCCTATGAACATCCTTCACTAGTTCCTTCCTTTCTTCCTCAACATGGTCTACATTACCCATAGATAATCTACTAAGAGCATCTGCTACTACATTCGCCTTACCAAGATGGTAATGCACACTCATATCGTAATCCTTAAGGAACTCAAGTTATCTCCTGTGGCGAAGATTTAACTCTTTCTGGGTGAACACGTATTGAAGGCTCTTATGGTCAGTGAACACATCTACATGAACACCATACAAATAGTGTCTCTAGATCTAGAGTGAAAACACCACTTTTGCAAGCTCGAGGCCATGAATTGGATAGTTCTTCTCATGCACCTTAAGTTGTCTAGAAGCATAAGCTATAAGCTTATCTCGCTACATCAACACACAACCTAGGCCAATTCGGGATGCATCACAATAGATCACATAGACCTTTGAACCCTCTGGTAAAGTCAAGACAGGAGCCGTACACAATCTAGTTTTAAATTTGGCAAAGCTTTTCTCACAATCATCTGACCATTTTCTGAGTTGACCTAGTCAATAGTGAGGCTATGGATGAAAATTCTTCCACAAACCTTCTGTAATAACCTGCTAGACCTAAGAAACTTCTGATATTTGTAGCAGAGGTAGTTCTGGGTCATTGTTTCACTGCTTCTATTTTCTCCGAATCCACTCGAATCCCCTCACTAGATCCTATGTGACCAAGGAAAGTAATGGTTTGCAACCAGAACTCACATTTGCTAAACTTAGCGAATAACTAGCAATGCCTATAGTAAATAAGGATATCATCAATGAAAATGATAAAAACAAGTCCAAGTATTGTTCAAATATTCTGTTCATCAAATCCATGAAAGTTGTTGGAGCATTGATTAGTCCAAACAACATAACTACAAATTCATAATGACCATACCGTCTAACGGCAATTTTTGGAATGTCACTATCTCTTACTCTAAGCTGATGATAGCCTAATCTGAGGTCTATCTTTGAGAAATGGATAGCACCTAGAAGTTGGTAAAACAAGTCATTAATCATGGGGATGCGATACTCATTCGAAATTGTGACCTTGTTCAACTGTCTAAAGTCAATTCACATTCTAAGATAACCATCTTTCTTCTTTATGAACAACACTGGTTCACCCCATGGAGAAATACTACATCTAATGAAGCCCTTATATAGAAGGTATTTCAACTGATCTTTCAATTCTTTAATCTTTACTAGAGCCATTTTATAAGGAGGGAAATAAATAGGCTGGGTATATGGATGGAGATCAATTCCAAAGTCGATTCCCTTTTGGGAGGAACTCTAGGAAGATCTTCTGGAAACACTTCTGAAAACTCACAGACTACTGGAATTGACTCAAGAGTTAGGGTTTCATAACTAGAATCCTTAACCCAAACTAGATGATAAAGATAATCCTTAGAGATCATCAATCGGGCCTTAAGAAAAGAAATAAATCAACTCATAGGCTCTAAGCTACTACCCTTCCACTCTAAGATTGGTTCGTCTTCAAACTGAAATCAAACAATCATACTTCTACAATCGACTGAGGCATAATAGAAATGTAACCAATCCATGCCTAAAATGACATCGAAGTCTACCATTTCTAACTCTACAAAATCTGCTGAGGTGACCTTCTGACAGACCGTGACAGGGCAATTTCTATATACCTGTCTAGCTATAATTGGGTCACCAACTAGAGTAGTTTTTAAAAAAGGTTCAGAGAGAGTTTCTTGACTAACACTGAATTGGATTGCTATGTAAGGAGTTACAAAAGAAAGAGTAGCCCCTAGATCTAACAATGCATAAACATCATGGTCAAAAACTTGTAGCGTACCATTGACTACATTAGGAGAACCTTTCGATTCTGGCGTGCCTGAAGAGCATGCAACTTGTTCTAGCGCTGATTGCCACATGTACTAGATGAGTTGCCCTGCTGAGTCGATTGACTTGCTTGTGTTGCTGAACTTTTAGACTGAGCTCTACCATTACCACCTCTTTGACCCTATATAGAAGGAAAATCCCGCAACACGTGACCAAACTGACCGCATCCAAAACAACCTTATTTTCCTACGAGGCACTCGCCTGGATGTTTCCTACTATACCTAGGGAAAATGGGGTGAGTCTTGGTGCCTGAAACACTTCCATGAGACTTATATCTTGGTGCCCTAACCTTCTTATCATACCTGTTTTTGGAGGATAGAACACTAGTTGATGAAGGGTTGGGGTTAAATTTTATGCCGACTCTACGAACGATTTCCACCACCCAATTTCTGCTGAGAATAGTCATAGTTCCCAGTCCTAGACTTCTTATTCTCCTTGGTATGTTCCCTAAGCTTATCACCCTCAACCTGCTGAGCCTGATGTTCATATCTCCTAGTAACATAACATTTCTACACTCAATTTTCACCAAATCTTACACTCCATGCAAGAACTTATTCGTCTGAGCCCTGGAATCAACAATCATGTGAGGAGCATACTGAGAGAGTTGGTATACTTGAGCCCATAATGTTGGACCGTCATGTTACATTGACTTAAGTTCATGGATTCCTGAGCCTTTGCTTCTCTCAACTATATTGGGAAAAACATGTCGAGAAAGGTCTCACTAAAGCACTCACAAGTAAGAGGAGTTGTATTTGTACCCCTATTTTTCTTCCACTAAGTGTACCAGATATGAGCAACATCTTTCAGCTGGTATGATGCCAACTCAACCTAATTATTTCCAGTGACCTGCATCACATCAAAGATATTCTTGATCTCATCTAAGAAATTCTAGGGGATCTTCACTAGTCTGCAATCCTAAGAACTCTGGCAGAGTCATTCTTACAAAGTCACGGACCCTTATTGTTGTTGATCAACCATTAACATTCATAGGAGCTTGAACCCGCTGATTGTTCTGGTTGGCGACACTTTAAGCCAACATCTGAATGGCATTCCTAAATTCAGCATTGGAGACTTCCTAATTTGGGACTAGAGGAGTTGCATTTGCATTCCTGGAATTTTCATTCCTAGTGTTAGCTCTATGAAGAGGCTTGATCTCAAACGTAGAGCGTCGAGTTATAATGGAATTAGATCATACCTTACGCACGATAAGAGTAATAATAAAGTGAAGTTTTTCCTAAAACACTTCATAGCCTCCCTCTCATTAGATGTGGTGAATTTCACACCCATGAAAAGGACTCTACTTAGTGCATATTTCCATATATCCCAGGAAACTTAAACCTAGTGCTTTGATACAAAGTTTTACAAGTCCCGAGCTACCCTCGATACGCGGATACGGGCCCTAGGACCACAAGTGATCCCAAGCTAACTCTACTGGCATGATCATGAGCATACTAAAGAAAATAAACTGATGCAAAAGTTAAAACATACTTTAAATGAAAATATGGGGAATACCCATATATTACTAAGATAAATAAAATACTGATGAATTTAATACAAAGAAGTTATTAACTCAACACTAAGTTGAATCTAACTATGTCTGAATATAGCCTCTAACTGACTAAAAATACTGGGACAGACCCAACTAACTCTAGTAAAAATTGAAACTAAATGACTAAAAACAAACTGAAAGGAACTCATGACGGTTATCATCGGAGAATGAGGACTCATCACTGATTCTGTTAAACTGGAGATAAATAATCGATCTAAGCGTGATTTAGATGCTGAGAACATGAACCTACATTACGAGAAGATGTAATGCACGTATACGTCAGTACTGGAAAGGTGCTAAGCATGTAGGATAGAGTAAAGTTGAAATAAAACATAATTGAACAAGAACAAAAGAAAGTATTATATTTTGAACATGATATACTGAATTCTGAGCTAACTGAATGCAATGAACAAATTTATAACATTCTAAGATTGAATACTAACTGAACTGTAAATATGGTCAATCGAATAGAGTATGTCTGAACTGTGGGATCTACTAATAATCGATAATAAAATTATATGAGCTAAATATGAAATCTGATGTATATGCCCCATCGAGAGGACCCAATATACCTTGCCAGATGTATAAAGGCATGCTGGCGTGATCACTAAATTGATGCCCACAAAGGGGACATACAACCTACTTGGCTATTCGTTCTGGGACTACTGGATACGTTGAAACCTAGTCCAACTTAGTATTATACTGCTACCAATGAATTAAGTGATTAACATATTATGACATAATTTATGTAAATACTGGATAGCTCAAAACTGAACATGCAAATTTAGAATGCAACATTTAATCTGATAATAATGCATTAATAACTGAGGCATGTATAACTAAATAACTGAAATATCTGACCTAGCATGCGTAATTTAAGAACAAAGAAATACATAGCTACGGTTCTAAAATTCATGCAATATAAACTGATTTAGAACATACAACCAACTAATTTATGATGTTCTGTTGAAGTTCTAGAAACTCTAGGTCTAATCATGATATGGGAATCAAGAATCTGACTGAAAACTAGGAACCCAATGGGTGAAAGGAACCCACTAGTGAAATCTCACATACCTAGTGGTGAAATCTACAGAGAAGTATTTAGATTTCGGGGCTGGAACTGAAGAAACCTTGTTGTGTTCTTGAACTAGGGTTCTTGACCTTTTTCTCCTTTCTTGCTTCTAATTTTCTAAGTTTTGATTTATGATTTTGACTTAGTTAAGTTCTTGTTATATTTCTAGGCTTAAACTGACTAAAATCTGATAATTTAGGGCTTAAATGACGTGTCTTAGGGTTTAAACAAACTAGGAAAGACCAAAGACCCCTAGAAATTTTGTTTCAGACCAAACGATGACCTGGACTGACGGGTCGTAGTTTGGGTTTTCCCGATTGGACTTTACTAAAAACGGTCATAGCTTTTTACTCAGAGGTTGGATTTTAGAACTCGGTGTCTATTAAAAGATAATTCAATTACCTATCGTTTCATAGGTTATGTGGCATCTAATTTATTTTGTGCCAAGAGTTATGACTATTTGAAGTTGATCCAACAGCATTTCCCCCCTAACTACTAACTTTCACCTACGGATCGTAGATCGAACAACGGTCCGTGATGGTCATCCGTAATTCATGTCAGAGGTTAGGGTAACATTAGTCTCAATCCACGGACACTGACCACGGACCGTAGTCTGACTTACGGACTGTAGATCTTTCCGTGGGTAGACACTTGGTCAATTTTCTGGGCTGAGTTTTTAAGAGAGTTTCAGTGGCAAATGACGGATGCACACTACGGGCCATAGATCAGACTACGATCCATCGATAGTGACCGTATTGCACCTGTAAATTTTTGAAAAGCTAATTTTTGGTCCGTTTTGAATACGGGGCATTATAGAATCATTTGAAAAGTCAAATACATTGTGATTTCATGTGAAATTAAAATTGTTGTGATAAGTTATGACTTGTAAATGAGAATATAGATGAAGCGATAAGGGATACAAGAAATTCAATAGTAGTTTTACTTAACAATTGTCAATTCTTGTGAAACATTCTTAGGCTTTGTTCTTTTGTTATTTTTTGGATCGATTTTGGTCTTAATAGTTGTTTTTCTGATTCATATATTGGTGATTAGATGATTATTATTTTCCGTTGTAAATTCCCAAAATCAATTTTACATGGCTAACAATGAGGTGCGGTTCGGACTTTGGATTGACAAAACTTTGTTATTTTTTTTCTTTTTTTTTATCTAGGTAGCATATTATCAATATTAAGGAGAAAAATGATAATGTTCATTAAAGAAAAAGAGAGCTCCAACAACAACATGGTTGTTAGAATATGATGTGAAAAGTGACGCCTCCTAAAAGAAACATGGTTGTTTATCCTTAAGATACTATATTTTGTACCCACTGCACGAAGAAAATTAAGGGAACACATTATAGAAAATAATAATATAAAATATATTTTGGAGACATTACTTAATAGGACATCAAAACCCTAAATCTTCTTAGCGAGCTTAGTTTTCCTGCAACACATGAAATCAAGACCCTACCATCGGCGGCACAGGAAGCGGGGGAAACGCACAAAAAATGCTCAATTTTCTTTTAATTCTTCTTTAGTTCATGATTCAAACTATAGATCCATCATTCTGCGATCAGATCTGATCACTAAAATCCTCTTAAGACTTTTGGTGAAACTTCTCTTGCAATTCAGGTATGGTTCAAAAAGCTGGCTTATCAGCATATGTGCTACTAAGTATTGGTTGTTGGATCGGAAAATTTTCAATGCTTAATTTGGCAAAGGAAGCAGTTGAAGCTGATGTTGCTTGGATCTGGTTCATTAAATATAGTTGTATTTGGCAAATGAAGGTGTTGAAGTTAAGTTTATGCCACATGCAATTTCATCATCAAAATATTTGCCAAAAATTGAAATTTATTCAATAATTAGATGAGCATTCAACATCAAACCAAAATTTCAAAGTTGTGTTTAATTAGCCTTTATCAACAATGAACAGAAGAAAGAAATATCAAATCAAGAAATGTGGCTATTGAAAAAATGGAATTGTATCATTATGATTTGTTGAATTAGCCTTTTTTAACAATGAAGAGAAGAATTGGAATGTCAAATCAAGAAATGTGGTTAGTGGAGAAATGAAATTGTATGCTTGTGATTTCTTGATTTTGGCTACTGGTGAAAACAATGAAGGTCATATTCCAAAAGTGGGAGGGCTTAAAAATTTCAAAGGGGGAAAAATTCATTCTAGTGATTATCAATTTAGTGAAAATATGAGCATAAAGAAGTATTGGTTGTTGAATCTGGAAATTCTTGTATGGAAATTGGTTTTAATCTTTCAAATTATAGAAGTCACACATCAATTGTTGTTAGAAGTCCAATAAATTTCACTATTTTGTCTTTACTTAATTTTTGTTTACATCAATATAGGTTTGCATTTGTTGAATTTTGTAATTGATATCGATGATATTTTGTCACTTTAATTGGTACCTCAATTATTTTACTTGGTATATGTTACTTTTTACTAGAACAAGTAGCATTATAGCTTTGTTTGTCAAGAGATTGGTGTTTCTTGACTGTCAACTTTAGGCCAAACCCTTAAAAGAAAAGGTTGTGATTCACACATGATTTTCATTTTGTTTCCTCGATCACCCAATCATTATACTCGTATGTGTGAATTCTCGTTTCTAGCAGAATTTTCTTATGATTTTTATTTTGCTTGATTAACAGTCAGGTCATTACTCTTAAATGAGAATTATTGATTTAATTGAAGTTTTATTTCTTAATATTTGATTGGATCTTGTTTTCTTCTTCCCTAAAATGCGCCATGAGAGCTCCGTCAGGCCCGTAAAACTAAAAATAAAGGGAAATCTACATAGATATGCTATATAAAGAAAAGGGTAAATACTTTTCATCTATAGAAATAACATTTTTCTCATGGACACCTACAATACATTCATAATACAATTTTGATACATATACCGAAAAACAATTTATAAAGCACATATATTGTATGTTTCATTTATTGATAATATATATCACACATTTTAATACATTTATGATACATTGTATCAATTTCATACCAACCATAGCATAATATACTTAGAACACGTACAATACATTTATATTGCATGCATAATTTATTTTTAGTACATAATAGATGTATCATATTATTGTTATGTATTGCTACAGATGGAAATAAATAAAAAAAATATCGCTACAATAAATAATAATCTATCAATAAATACTCACCCAAGTAGTTTTTACAAAATGACTAAAACAGAATTAACTTAAATATCCATTACTCAATTGATTAAACTAAAATTTGCTAAAATATATATTTGATGACGTATTGTTTGTTTGTTGAAGAATTGATCGTAAAACATGTGATTTATTAATGGATATGAAACATGGATAAATTTTAGGAATTAGTTTTAAAATGAAATTACAATTTATCCTTCTTTAGTTTGTAATTACATTAATCCCTTAAAAAGTAACACAAATCAAATACATCAATATGTAACTCGAATATATTAAAGAGTATTTCAAATACATTATTTAATAAATCGAATACAAAATATATAGCTCAGATACATTAAAAAATAAACCGAATACATATAGCTCGAATATATTTTAAAAATAAGAGATTTTAGAGGTTTCTAAAAGTAGAAAGGAATATTAAAAATAAGAGAAACATAAGACGTGTATTTCAATAATTTTTTCATGAAACATGCCATCAAAGTAGTTAGCCCAACTATTTTTTGTTGTTGTTTTTCCCCCGGTGTTCGTTACCCATAATGAAGCCAAAGTAAATCAAAATTCACGCCAAGAAATCTCACATTAAGGAGTTAAGAACTCCACATCAAAAGTAACTCCGTACCCAAGGGGACTAAAGCCGAGACCACTTGGTTAAGGATGAAGCAGTACTTACCACTCTACCACAAACCCTTATTAGTGTGAGCCCAACTATTAACCAACGGAATAGATGAACCTTTTTTCTAAAAAAATATTTTGTTAGTTGTTTTAGAAGTTCAGTTCTATGTTTTAAAAGACATTCAAAGATCATTTTTCTTTCATTCAAACACTTTCAAAAAAAAAAAAAAAAAAAACAGGACTTCCCTTCCATTGTTACTCCAATAGTTGATACATGTAAATCTCAATTTCACTAAACGCCGACATCTTTATTCTACATGTAGTACATTTCACATTCCTATCACAAAACAAAAGCAGACTTTGGATATGACAAGCATGCTCATTTGGCATCCTTAGACAAGAAATTGTTGTTATTGTTGGCCCGGGCATTGCATAAGTCATCTACAGCATCCCCTCGTTCAAACACCGCGGCAGCCCCCATTCCAGAACCTGCACATGACAGGACAACCATACAAGTTCAAGACTATATATATAGATCTAAACTTGCACCACATAATTTTTAAGAAAAAGAACACACCTATGCACATGGAAATCACACCAAAACGACAGTCTTTGCCACGGCGTTTCATCTCATGAAGCAGAGTTGCCACACAACGTGCACCTGAAAGGTAGGAAGGAACGAAGGGAGGATGTATGTGAGGCAAGATTTGATGATTTGAAAGAAAAAAATGACTTGTTGTTTTGTCAAAAATCAAATATTTTAGAACAAACTCATTTTGTGAAAACGATTGCTTATATCAAATAATTACCTGTAGCACCAAGAGGATGACCAAGAGCCAATGCCCCTCCATTCACATTTACATTTTCAGGGTCAAGATTGAGTTTCTTTTGGCAATAGACATATTGGGATGCAAATGCCTGTCAAGTTAACATATAATTGTTTAGACAAAAAAATTGTGGTTTGATCTTGGAGGTGTTTTCATCAATTCAATATATTACCTCATTTATTTCAAAAAGATCAATATTGTTCAGCTCAAGACCAGCACACTTAACAGCAGCTGGGATTGCAACGGCTGGGCCAATTCCCATAACAGCAGGATCCACACCAACAGCAGCAAAGCTCCTGCATTTCGAAGAAAATTACAAGCTATATTTACAACAGGAACTTTTGCTCCGCGATTCTGTCACTTATTCCTGGCACCAAACTATGTCTCGAATAGAGGTGACAAATGGGCGTGTTGGACTGAATTTGGGTGGGTCAAGATGATCTGAGATAAATGAAATTATTTGGGCTGAAGTGATCTAAATGCAGGTCAAAAGCCAACCTGCCCAATTTTTACTAATTTCTAATTATTTTATTTGTTTTTTAAAAAATTTAGTATTACTTTTCTTTATTACGACTATATATAGTATACCAAACCAAAAGAAAATGTCTTCTTGAAAAATTTTTGACAAAAATTCCCATGGATCAATTTGGGTGTGTATATCAGCCCAAATTTTAATGGGTTGAAATGAGCCTAGCTAATGATGGACGGGTCCATAATCAGCCCAAACTTGTGCTGATTGTGCGGGTTATGATTTCATAGGCTAGTTTTGCCAACGCTAGTCTTGAGTAAATACTTTTTCACTTGACATTCCACTTATACATTGTGTGAAATTCGGGAACAACTCCATTTTGGGTCTTTCTAGAAACATCAAACTACATGATCCTCATGGACTCTGCAATGCTCTGCCTTAGCAGCTGCAACTGATGAGAAATAGAGGAAACACCATTATAAAATACTCATTCATTTTGAAGTTTCCATTTCTCAAAGACCAGATGTATCAAAGTGAAGGATCAAGTGCTAGATTAAACATGAGACAACCAAAATTCAGGGCGGAAAACTCGAAACCTGGCTCGTCGTACTCTGAATTAAAGTAACATTTTTAAGGGTATAGAGTCTAGCTATCATGTACAATCTCTATTCATATGCAAAGAATATAGCTTACCTGAATACACCAAGAATTGGAAGTCCCTTCTGCATAGCTACACTTCTCTTCATGAGAAGCACTGCAGCCGCACCATCACTGACCTGGCTAGAATTCCCTATAAAGATCATGTAATAAGCATTAAGTTCCAAATTCAGAGTATAATAAAAAGTTTAACATAGTATGAAACTAGTACCTGCAGTTGTTGCTCCGTCTCTTTTGAATGCAGGCTTCAGCTTTGCCAGGCCAGTCAAATTTGTAGTTGGCCGAATGCCATCATCAACAGAAATAACAACGGGCTTCTCATTTCCAGTTTGTGGGTCCACGATCTTTCATTTTAAAACATTAGCCATAAAAGTTAGAAATATACAACCCACACATGGAAAAAATCTCATTCAGCAGCAAGTCTACCTTTGTCAAAACTGGGATAATCTCATCTTTGAACTTTCCAGAAGCAGTTGCAGCAGCTGCTCGCTGGTGAGAAATAACCTACAGCAGAATATTGTCGGGATTAGACCACTAGTTGTACTCCTCAAAGCAATAGACATTTTAATCGAATTCAAAAATCTTACAGCAGCCTGGTCTTGTTCTAGCCGCGTCACTCCAAATCGCTGTGCAACATTCTCAGAAGTGATGCCCATAGGGAGAAGGCAGTCACGGGCTTGTGCAAAAGCATCTACCTATTAAAGAATATCTCAAGCTTAAAACATGCAACTACAAAAAGAGGTTTCAGGTACAAGGATGGAAAAAAAAATGAGTTTGAGCATACTTTCGGATTAGCTTTTACAACTAGTCCAATATTGTCAACTGTCATGAACTCTAGTCCAGCACCAATGCCTGCACAAAAGAATTAGTTATAACCCAAACGGAAATAGTAATTGTAGAATGTAGTGTTTCTGTATATGTCTATGAACTTGTATACCTATGTCGTAGAATCCTGCTTTTATTGCTGCCGCTACATCAGCAACAGCTTGGAGGCCAGAAGAACATTGCCTGTTCACAGTTCTGATTGGCACAGTATCTGGAAAAATGATCAAGTTAGATATATTTCGAGCGAGTGAGAGCATGTCAGAAACTGGAAAGAAATGGACACCTCTTTTCGAGATAATCATATGAATTTGCCTAGTTGGTTTCCGTTTCATTAACCAATTTTGTTAATCACAATCACAGTTTGTCTATTGTACAAGAAACGGTTACTTTCCAAAAGAACTAGAAGCATTGTTTTGAATTTATCATCAAACTAAGGTGGTTTGACAGTCAAAATCAAATAGGATCATTCTTAGTTGCGACTTTCATATAAAACGAAGGAGTGAAACAAATTACCTGGAAAACCAGCATAAAATGCTGCCATCCTGCACTCCATTGCTCTTATTGAACCAGGTGCCAAAACCGTACCAACAACAATATCTCCCACCTCACTTGGGTTCAGGTTGGTTTTCTCAACTACTGCCTGCAGTACAAGATTTGCGCTCATAAAAATTCTCAAAAATCAGAGAACAAAGTACTTGTTATCTCTTCATAAGTACATTGTTCTTTCTTTCTTTTCTTAATAAAGATAGTATCTGGCTAGAGTTGAGAAATCCTCGACTATTTCACCAAGTACCTACTACCTCCCAATCGACCGACTAAGCCATAGACAGAAAATTGGAAGACACCATCTCCTCCCTCTGTCTCAATTTATATGATATAGTTGGAATCTCAAGAGTCAATCAAGAAAACAAAAACCGTGATTTATTTGTATGTCCTTTGAATATTTTAAATTGTTAATTTCCTGACTTATAGTACTTTTTATCTAGTTTCTAATTATGTAAATTAATTTTTCAATAATATTAAAGAGATTGTTTATCTGAATGCACAGTCAAAACAAAGAAGCTTGACTCGAGAAATCCAAACTATGTCATATACATTGGGATGGAGGGAGTAACATTTTTTTATATATAATTCTATTGTTAATCAAACATTCAAGAGTGTAGAAGCTGTTATATGGACACATAATATACCTTGAGAACTGGAGCAAGTAAATCATCTGATAGTGTATCCTTAAAACCTCCACGTTTAGCTTTGCAAATAGCAGTACGGTAAGCTCTGAAAAACATCAAATTAACAACCACATTAGTACAGAAAATCAAACACTTACAAGAAATGTTTGATGATCTAATTAAGTGAGAGATAACTTACGCAACGATCACGACATCATCCCCAAAAGCAGATGTCCTATGGTATGCAGAACTGTCACCAGCTAAACAAACTGAAGGCTGTTTGGAAGGGAAAAAACAACACCGAAGATTGATCACATTGAAAAGAAAGAAAACAATAGGAATGAGTTGTCTTAAACATCATCTGAACAAATTTAAACTGAGCTGCCACAGTGTGGAGCTAAGGTCTGTGTCAATATAGGTTTGCTGACCTATTTGTCGAGTTGATTTGGTCACTCAACTAATAATTATTACTTCCTCTAGCCAACTAATAATTATTACTCCCTCTAGTCCATATTAAGTGAATTTTTGGGTATGGCAAAAAAATATTAAAGGGTATATATATAATTAAAGGCTACTTTTCATGATTATTACTCGATTGTATTCGAACTGTTTAACTAAAAATTTTAAAGTACTCCATCCGTTCATTTTAAATTGTTATATTTTCCTTTGAGAGTCATGATATGAACTTTGACTAGCATTTAATATGTATTTTTTATTATATTAATATAAAAAAATACAATTTATAGTACTTTCCATATAGTTTTTTAACAGGGAAACTTACATAAATATACTAAAATAAAAAAATATTTACCATTTATAGCAATAATATCTTTTTTTTCCACTTGATCACTTAAATTCATTTATAATACAAGTTTAATATATATTACAAAGAACAATTTATTATTCATATATAATACAAGTTTTAATAATGGATAATACATTTATCACACATTTTAATACACTTATAATACAATGTGTCAAATTTTTACCAAACAAACATAATATATTTCAAAAAACAATGATGATTCATATATATTACATACATAATTCACTTTTAATTCCTATTGCAGATTTAACATAGTATTGTTATCAATGACAATAAATAAAACGTATTGCTAAAATCAGTAATTATTTATTTACTAATTTATGTAATTTTTCCTTTTTTTAATATCTAAATTTTTATTTTAAAATATCAAATTAGTGTAATCTAATTTAGAGTCTATTTGAATTGACTAGCTTTTAAATCAAAACTAAAAAGTCAAATTTGAATGACTTTTAAGTAAAAAAAAAAGTAGGGGATACCTACTTTAGTTATTAAATAATTTTAATTTATTTTTGACATTGTCAAACACTTCCTAATTTATATAGTAAGTTTTGACTTATTTTAAGTCGTTTAATATTTATTAAACACTTTCAGAAATAAAAAAAAAAACATAATTAAAACTAGGTTTGACCAACTTTTAAGTGCCTATTACTTTTTAAAAATAGTCAAATTAACTCGCGAAAATCGTTATATACCAACTAAAGAGGAATGAACGGATTCATTAAAAATCTCATTGAATGAAGGGTAAACAAGGAAAAATGACCCAACAATTCTCTTAAACTATGGAAAAAGTCCCCTAATTCACTTGATATGAACTCAACAGAGATTTATCTCAGTCTCACAAAGTAACATTTGATTCTAATTTTCATGTCTTTCTTATATTACAACTATTAATTGACTGACCATCTGAGAAATCAACCCGTCATTTGCCGGATAAACACTCAACATCCAGGGATAAAAACTACAAACAACTCAAATTCAGAGAGATTCTTATGTATTCAAGGTTCTTTTTTTTTTTTTTCCTTTTATTAGAAAAAAAATATCAAGAGTTACAAGGAAAAAAAAGGGGGGCTTACAGTGATAGAAGAAGAACGAATGGGCTGAAGATGCTCTAATAGAACTCTCTGCCTTTCAATAGCTTTCTCCATGATCAATTCCTCTTTTTTCCCTTTGAGACCTGCACAAATGAAAATGGGGTTGTTAAAAACTACTGAACGAGTCCCATCATATTTATATACGCACCTAATTATTAAATAATGTATTTTAAGAGGACCAAAAAAAGACCCAATGAAATTTACTGGAATATCTGGGGACATTAAAACTCATATCACATTACTAAAATATTATTTCTATATTTAAATATTGAATAATTAATTTTTTATTATTCCAATTATTATAGTTTTGACATTTAATAATATATACATAATATATAAATATATTTTTTAACTACACAATAGCTAATATTTAAGTTTTTTAATTTTATGTGTGTACAATTAAATATTTAAATTTATATAAAATTGATTAAATACACACATGTTCTACGAGACATACTACACCTAGGACGTCACATAAGACACGCATGACGAATGTATTTATTTGTTCAATCTTACACAATTTTAAGAGTCTACTTTATGTAGAACCAAAATTGGAGAATATGAATGTTGACTAAAGTCAAATTAAAGGATATATTTATGTATCATGCCAATTAAAAAAGTATAGAGATCATCAGAGAAGTTTTAATTTTTTTTTTATATATAATAATGATAATCTTCATTTTTTTATTTATGTGGCATTTTTCATTTTTCTCGAGTCAAACAATTTAATTTTGATCGATAATTTATGCATGAAATTTTCAAATTTTTTTGTAAATAAAATTTATATATTTATAAAGTATATAAAAAGTACTATTAGTCACAATAATTGACAATTCAAAATATTTAAAATATGTATGACAAAACTACAATAAAAAATAGACTTGTTTGAATTTTATAATTTAAAAAATAACACATAAATTGAGACAAAGGAAGTACAATTTAACATCAAAAAAGAATAATAAATAGATCTAGACAATTTTCAAACTTTATACAAAATCTTATTCGATTTAATATTTTTAGAAGTAATTAAAAAATAATTTAATTAATTAAAAACTGAACAATTTAAATTTTCATTAAATGCAAACAAATTAAAGTAGCCGCTTTCACATACTTATTTCAACGTTTTTCAAGTGTATTTTTTTCATCAAGAAATAACAAGGAAAGTTCAACGTTTTTCAAATGTATTTTTTTTCATCTAAGAAATGACAAAGGAAAGTTGAAAGAAAACAAGATAGTACTTGTTTAGTAGTTACAAGTAAATTGCCCTAAAGAAAACATTGGACTTTTCCATTTGACCATATTGTTAGTTAGGGACCATATTTTTATGCATAACGTCCCCGTTTTCCACGGGGAGACGATTTCCATACAGTTTTTTTTTCCTTGGTCACTCAGTTCTCCATTGTATTTCTTTTTATATACATTGGTTGTTAAGCCCATGTGGTTTGTTAGAATATGATTTTATTATTTGAACTTCGACTTAATGTTATAGAGCCGTCTTAGTAAGATTGGAGATTTAAATTCAAATTTTAAATATAGATCATGACACCTTTAACAAGGACAGATGCCAAATTTATCTTTTGGACTTTTTAAATATAAAACCGTTTATTATTATATTTCATATAAGTAATTTGTTCAAAAAGAAATTTAATTACGTCGGTTGATTATTGAGAAAAGACATAAATTCATTCTTAAAAATGTATCAAAAAATCAATGTAATGTATAAATTATGAGGCAATCTATTACACACTTATACTATTCAAAAGTGAATTTAATATTATTCTCAAAGAAAATAATATTAAATAAAAAATAATTAAGGCATGTTTGAATTGAAAAAAGACTCAAAAAAAAAAAAGTTTCTAAACGAGGCTCCTCCAGTGCTTATCTCTCCATTTTGCCACAGTGCTATCCTATATAATTGACACGTGTCCATTTGATTTTTAATGAACCAGATTAATTTCTTGACCAAATACTATTCACCATGGTTATAACTAATTCTCTCTCTCCTCCATTCCTCTCAATCAGCACAGAAACACTTCTTTCCTTTTCAAAACGCTTCAATTAACAGAGTAATCAAACATCATTCGTGTAAATCATACAACTTAAAATTAAAATCAAAACAATACTTTTAAATCTATTTTTTTTTCTATTTACATATGAACAAATAGGAAAAGTCTCAAAAGAGAGACTGAAATGGAGTGAGTTGCCCCAAATATAGATTTACAGTTATAAATATCAAAAGAGAAGAAGCAAGCAAAGAATCCAATAGAATTTTTTTTTTAAAAAAAAATGAAAACATATTTTCCCACCCACTTGTCATGTCCTCTCAACTCTCTAGGTCCTTTAGCTGGTCTTCGTAGAAATCCAAATTAAAAAACTTGATGTTACGAAAAAGACGACGGAGTCTTGTGGATCACCATTGGCACCAAACCAAGCTTCAAAGTAGTCTCATTGAATGGATTTTTGAAATTTTATAACACAAGTGCATCCTTTGAATTTTATGTTTCTTTTATCATAATGTGAAAATAATGGGAAGAAGAAGCAATGTTGTTGTTAGCAATCTTAATTTTTTTGGCTAACACATAAATTATTAGATGATTAAGAAAAAAATATATGGCAGAATTAAGTTGACTAAGAAAGGAAAGAGAGGAGAGGGGAAGAGAACTAGCAATAACAATGGTTAATGATATTTAGTCAAGAAAATCAATCTAGTCCACCTGCTTTTTTTTTTATTTCACACTTCTTTCTTCACGTTATCCTACCTTTCTTCTTTCTTCAATTTTTTTCTTATCACAAATACTCTTTTTGATATGGCTAATATGAAAAATATTTTTTTCATGATAAAGTTTCAAAGAGAAAAATAAAAGATAACATTGCAGGGATATAAATTCATCGCAAAGGTCGCAAAGTCGTTCAATTAGTTAGGTTCACTGTTCGAAAAAATTTCCGGCAAGACATCTAAAATTCATCAATTCTTACGATTTCCACATCAATTTTTTCAAGTCATGCACATATTATTCAATTTATTATTGTGAGTGTTTTTTTTGGGGGTTGATTCTGAGCATTTCAAATAAGAAAATTTACTTTTTCTGTACAAGTATTTTTTGGATTTTTGCACAAAATTCAATTTTTAATGTATATTCATAGATTTTTCTTCTCTCTTAGCAAATTCTTTCTAGATTTTCTTCAAAATCAATAATAGTAAATTGAGCACTAGTTTTTCAATTGTTTCACTAAAATTTTTGCAAAGAAATATTGCAAGTTTTCACAATTTTTCTCTTTGAGCTTTACTGAAATTTGTATATTGTGACAATTTTTTGTGGTGGGGTTTGGTGGTGGGTGATTAGTGGTGCTATGTCTTTTAGTTTTGATATTGACAATGAAACTCATGATTTTGATGTGGATTTGTGAATTTATGGTTATGATTGTGATGAATTTCAATGATAGTGGCAGTGACATTGTGATAACGCAGCGTGAGTGTGAAATACTTTCTCATCATGTGATTGGTTATATGTGTGTTGGGGTCGAAATAAATTCACTTTTAAGTAATTCAGGTGTGTAATAGGTCATTATAATAATATAAGCGTGTAACTGATTTTTCATAACAAGTTCACGAAAGAATTTATGTCTCTTTCCTTGATTATTCATCCACTAGTGTACATATTCGCGTTTCGTGGGGAATTGAATATATATCTTTAATAATTGATGTCCTTAATTGACTATTTTTCAACAAAAAGTGTATAAAAAATAATGCAAATCAAATTACGATCTTGTTGTTGTCTACTCAGAAAATTGCTAAAAAAATACTTTCAAACTTTAATTTCCACTTATCATTACCGATAAAAGAAGAAAAATATAAAAAAATATCTTAAGAAAAAAATTAAGTTGATTATATAACATTACATTTATACTTTGCAATGTCAAATAAAAAAAATTAAAACACGTAATATATAATAAAATGTATATTTTAAGAAGTCATGATATCATTTGTAATTTAATGTGTACTTATCTACCCGATAATATAAAAAATATCATAGAATGACATAATATTAAATTTTTTAGAGTACATGAAGTGTAAATTTGTAGAAAGGTACACCAAAAATTGTATCAATGTTTGTCCCTAACACATGTGAAGGAGTGAAAGAATTTTATAACATTAATCTAATTCTTATTGTAGTCATCGCTAAAAAAAACTAATATATGACAATAACTATTCAAAAAACTACTCCTTTAATGTGAAAATTTAATATAGATAATTCTTACTTTAAATAATTACAAATTAAATACATATTAGTCATAACTGCATATTTATTATAGCATAACTATAAAATAACTTTTATTGTATATGTACACGTAAATGAGAATTTCTTCTTCATTCTTTTCATTAAATAATATTTTTTTCATTGAATAATTTACTTATTAATTAAAAGTTCTAAAAATACTAAAAAGATGGTTTATTTATTTATTTATTTATTTTGTAATTAATTTCTAATATGATAAATCATATATTTTTAGGGGCAATACTATCTAATTGCTATGAGAAATGTACCATAGGCAATATTATACTTTTCAACAATGACAAAAAAGAAAAAGATTAATTTAATTGACAAACATATACACACACATAAAGCAGTGAAAGAGTTTTATAACATTAATTTAATTATTATTGTAGTCATCACTAAAAAAGAATAATATATGATAATAACTATTCAAAAAATAACTCCTTCTTAAATGTGAAAAATAAGATAGATAATTTTTGCTTTAAAATTATAAGTTAAATATATATTAATCACAAATGCACATTTATCATTGCATAACTATAATTATTTTTTATTATATATGTATAAATAAATAAGAATTTTTTCTTCATTCTTTTCATTAAATAATTTATTTATTAATTAAAAGCTTTAAAAAATACTAAAAGATGGTATACTTGTACATTTTTAGGGCAATAATGTCTAATAGCTATTAAAAATGTACTATAGATAATATTATACCTTTCAACAATGACAAAAAAAGATTAGAGTATGAATTAGAAATTGACAAAAAGATACACACATATAAAAGAGTGAAAGAGTTTTATAACATCAACCTAATTATCATTGTAGTCTTCACTGAGAAATATTAATATATGATAATAACTGTTCAAAAGATAACTCCATCTTTAAGATGAAAATATGATAGATAATTTTTAAATAATTATAAGTTAAATATATATTAACCACAAATTCATATTTATTATAGCATAACCATAAACTAACTTTGAGAATTTTTTCTTATTTTTTTCATTAAATAATTCATTTATTCATTAAAAATTTTAGAAATACTAAGAAGATGGCTTATTTATTTTGTTATTCATGTCTAATATGATAGACCATATAATATATTTTTAGGAATAACAATGTTTAATAGCTATGAGAAATGTACCATAGATAATTTTTTTCACAATGACAAAAAGAATTAGAATATTAATTAGAAATTGACAAAGAGATACGTACCAAAACAAAATAAAAAACGTGATACTTTTCCTCTTTTTATATAAGGGAGAAAAATAGAAAAGGTGATGTGACACCTTTGTATCAACTCCATTCCTATTTTCTCTTCTCTTTTTTTTTTGATATTCTTTTTCTTCATTTTCTCAATGAATAATTGTTTATAAATTTAAAAATTCAATCATATTTACTATTCTTACTATGTCTAATAAGTTACAAAAAAATCCCCATTTATTTATCTTCTCTACTTAAATAATCTGCCTCTTCAACTTCTTTCTAACTAGGGAAAATAGTCAAATATGCCATTAAACTTTTACAAAATGCTTATTTACGTCATCCGTTAAAAATTTGGCTCATTTATGCCGTTGTTGTCAAAGAAAAGATCCATCCATGCCATTTGTTTTAACTCCGGTTTTGCAAAATCACTTTTTACACACCAAACAAGGGTTAACACTTTTTATTGGTGTTTTTGGATCAAATGTACACTTTTTGATTCTACATATCTAAGAACACCAAGAACACATAAGAACATTAACAATTTCCAAATTTCAAACTTATTCAATTCTTCACTAATCCGCCTCAAATTTCAAGAGTAGTTTCGCTCCGAGCTAGATACCAAAACTCAATTTCTTTTGAGCTCGAATTCAACCTAACTCAACAAGATCCACTTGAAATTTCTTCAATGTTTCAAAACTTCAACATTCTTTAATGGTAGATACTCCACAACTTCAAATTATTTTGAAATTTTGAACATAAACTCAAAAAACACTAGTCAACAAAGATCTAATGTAAGAAAACTATAAAAACAAGAATCAAAGAAATTTTGAATTTTGGGATTGATTTTCGTTTTTTGGAATATACTTTTTAAATATGGGTGAATTTTTTGAACTCTACAAATGATGTTAGAATTTATTTTTTTTAAAAAAATAAATTAATGTAGCAGAAATTTGAGATGATTTAGTGAAAAATTGAAGATGTTGAAAATTTGGGAATTGTTGATGTTCTTCATGTGTTGTTGATGTTTTTAAAGAAAAACAAGTACAAAGTATACATTTGATCCAAAAACACCAATAAAAAAGTGTTAAACCTTGTTTGGTGGGTAAACAATGATGTTGCGAATCCGGAGTTTAAAAAGATTGCATGGATGAGCCTTTTCTTTAACAACAATGACATAAATGAGCAAAACTTTTAATGAATGACATAAATAAAGATTTTCTAAAAGTTCAATGACATATTTAAGCCTTTTTCCCTTCTAACTATTGTTATGATTCACCCAAACTATAAATAACAAATATCATTAGAAATGTTCAATGTCCATTTTCATTTTATCATTCTTTCTTTTTCTTTTATCTCTTTCATTTTCCATGTACTTGATAATGTTGTGATACTTTTCATCTTCATTCAATCGCATAATAACAATGTTAGTAGATATCTAATAAAAAAAATAGAATAATATTAATTGAAATAAAAAAAATACATTAATAAATTTTTAAAATATTTGAAAACCATTTAAACTTTTATACTTATATGACCATCTCTTTTGATGGATCTTCCAAGACAATTAAACTTCCTTCTTCATTTTGATGAAGTTGTACCAAACAAATGTGAACATCTCTATGATGAGTCTTTGAAGAATATTTATATGATATTTATCAAAGTTAAGATCATATCATGACATTATTAAGTAGATGAAACTTGAAAGAAAAAGAAAGAATGAAAAATAAAAATGGATATTAAACAAACGGAAAATGACCTAAAATATTCTCGAAGTATTAGAAATGGTACAAACTATCCTCCATCCACCTATTGGGTCTAAAATGTCTTTTTCATCCACCTATTGACTCAAAAATACTCTTCTCATTCAGATGAGCTGAATTACCAGATGATTAAACATATGCTGCATGATCCTTGTGGCAGTTTAAACCCAACAAATTCTTGTACTTAAAAAAAGGCTACTGCAAGTTCAAATATCCAAAAAAATTTGCCATTCAAATATCAAAAGGAAGTTATTCTTATCCAATATATAGAAGACGAAATACAGGAGAAGTTGTCAAAGTAAGAAATCAATATTTGGATAACTCTTGGGTAGTCCCGTACAATCCATATTTACTTGGAAAATTTAATTGTCACATAAATGTTAAAGTGTGCTCTGACATCAAAGTTGTAAAGTATTTGTACAAATACATTTGCAAAGGACATGACAAGATTGCATTCTGTGTACAAAATAACGATTCATCCATAGAGATAAATGAGGTAAAAGAGTATCAGTCTGCTAGATGGATATCACCTCCAGAGGCAGTATGACGTCTCTTTGGTTTTGCTATAAGTGAAATGTCTCCTAGCATTTATCGTCTTCAACTACATCTAGAAGGCCAACAATTCGTTTCTTTTAAGAGCAATGCATATATAAATGCAATTGTGAATAATCCGATGATCAGAAAAACAATGTTAACTGAGTTCTTTCATATGAACCAGACTGACAAATATGCTATAGAACTCAATTTACTTCGTCTGGTCATCTACTGAAAAATTATGGGCACGTAGATAAAAACGTTGTGTTGTTGGACGTATTGTCACATGTCATCCAATAGAAGGAGAGCGATATTATCTTTGATTACTACTAGCACATGTACGACGACCAACATCATACAAAGATGTTTTGACCGTAAATGGAGAGCCTTGTAGTACTTTCAGAGAATCGATCGAGAAAAGAGGATTGTTACATTGTGACAGTAGTTTGATAGACTGTATGTCTGAAGCCGCATGTTATCAGCTGCCATATAGTTTGAGACGTTTATTTGCTACATTATTGGTGTACTGTAATCCAACCAACCCAAGAAATTTAGGGGAGCAGTTTGAAGAATCGATGGTCGAAGACTATAAAGTGTTGCAAGCTGTTGGAATAAAAGAAAGTCGATATCAAGCTTTAAATCATGTCAACGACATTTTACATTCAATGGGCCATGATACAAATGAGTATGAACTGTTGGAATATGTGTGACCACTACAAGTCAATGGACCAGGTCCCTTGACACAACAAGAACAGTGAGGAAGATTAAACAATATAAAGAACACAACACAAGCAGTTTACGTGGAAACCTCTTTGCTCAAGGGAGTAAAACCACGACCTGTTGCACATGATTTACAACCTTCTTCACTAATCTTCTCAAGTAAAAGCGAAATCCGGTTACAATAAATGTGAGAAAAAGTTATTAATCTCACGATCAAGTAATCTACCTATTACTTGAAGAGCCTAAGTGGATACAACACCGCCTACTAAACCACCTAACTCTAGATGACTTAGAATTTGACTAAGCAACAAACTAATGTTGCCCATTAAATCAGTTAACCTTAACTGATTTAGACTTTTACAAACCCAAAACAAATATCTGAATCCTTTATAGATTAGAAACAGATTTACAATGTAAGTACATAGACACAAAGCTCTAAATACAACAAAGATTCTTCTTTTCTCTATCAGGTCCTTCTGTTGAGTTGAACAATGTTCTTCCTTGAAGATGGCCTTCTGTTCAAGCTTGTGAATTTTCAGAGAAAATCCAAGTTTAATTTGCCAAGTCTTGAATTGTGTTTGTTTGAAAGAGATAATATAAATTCTCACAAATTCGTTGAAGTCATCCCATTGGATGAAGGCCTGCTGTTGGAAAAGTTGTGCACCTACCGCATCAGAGATGACAGCTAATCTGACAACTGTCTTTTTGTCCTTTTCACGTCGCAGTCTTGCGGGTACCAGGTCCCTTGCTTGGGGGAACCAGGTCCCTTGCAAACTTCTTTATGAGTTCTTGAAAAGGCTTACTGGATGACTTCGTTTTTAGGATGAATGAATATAATATGGTGTTTTTCATGCTAAAAGTATTGAACATAAAGAGTTATTATCCGTTGGACAAACACCCTCATCCATTCTGATTGGTGTAGTACACTGACGCCATACCAACCTCTGACGTGACAGCTTTACAGCTGTAACCAATTATGTATCTGATGGACGAAACTCTGCCTGGTATTAGGTCCCTGCATTTGTGAGATACTGAAACATACAATCTCGTCCGTTGTTCTTATTGGTGTAGGATACTGCACTTTTCACCTACCACCTGACATGACAGCTTTTATGACTACACCCCGTTTGTATCTGGACGAGAGCACTCTGCCAGGAACCAGGTCCCCGCATTTGTGAGGATCATCAAAACACCTAGAATATAACATTTCCCCCCCCATTTTGATGATAGCACACAAATACACCTCACACTGAATTTATCATTCATCTTATTGTCAGCAGTTCCAATAACAAGGATTTGGTTCCTTGTTAGATCGATAAGTTTGTTAAATCATCAAAACTTCATATCAAGTTCGAGCTATCATCTTAACTCAGCTTCGAACTAACATTTTCCCCCTTTTTGATGATAACATACTTATTCACCAATTCCCCCTTATCAAAAAGAATTCTTAGGGTAACTTGAGTTCATCATGTCGAAGTTTGTCAACTCATCAAAATATCAACATAGCATTTTCCTCCGTTTTGATGATGACATACTTATTCATCAGTTCCCCCTATCAAAAAGAATTCTTGGGGTAACTGGAGTTTAATCATCCCTATAGTTTGTCAAATCATCAAAACATCAACATATCATCTTCCACCTTTTTGATGATGATAAACATCTTCTTCCGCCTATCGACAGGTTCAGGTCCTCATCAGGTAGCAAGCAGCAAGCATTTATTCCCCCTATCAGTATGACCTATCTCTTCAAGTAGCTACCATTGATTCCTCCTATCGATGTGACTGTCTTCTTCAAGCAGTTATAACACTATTGATCTCATACCTTACCTTAACAATTTTCCCCCTTTTGACATCATAAAAAAGGGTTAAAGCAGTAAACCAAGTTGACAGAAATGCAGTTCTTGCAAATTCATGGCCACTTGGGCAACACTGAGCATGATTAAAAGGCATAAAGTAATGAGACAAGTCAGTAGAAACAAGACATTTAACATCCATAAACAAAAGATCAGTCATCAAAGCATTGCAAGTATTATTACAAATGAAAACCAAAACAATGCCCAAAGAGAGAAATGAGGACTGACATAGAGAGGTAGGAAGAGAAGGGATGATTTAGAGGCAAGGGAATGAAAGAATAGAAATAGTAGAGCATATCCCTAGCATAAGAGTTCAAGAATCTTCTCTTAGCGTACAACATGATGTGCAACCCAACCTGTATCTTTAACCTTAGGGCTGCCAATTTTTATTTATTTATTTTTACTTTTTTTTTGTTGGCACCTGGTCCCTCTAATAGTGTTGTTTCAGAAGCTGGACTTTTAAACAACCCATTTCAGTATTCCAGTTAACACGAGCAGCTGTCATAGCTTCCAACACCAACCTGAGTTTTTCATAACAGAAAGATTGGTAACACAAACAACTCAAGGCCTCCGAGATGAATAGATCAACAATTGAGGAATCAAGAAGATTTTTTTTTACACCTTCCTCTTCAGAAAACTTTGAGCTCTCAGAATATCAACTTCTCCTTTTTTAGCATCATCTTTTCCACTTCTTCATTTTTCATGGAGGACCAGATCCCTCTTCACACTTAAAATATTTTCATCAAAGAATTCTCCAGCAAGAATCAAGGGGTTAACAATTTGATGTGTGTTAGAAAAGAAGAGAAAAGTGAATTTTGAAGCACCTTGATATTTGGAAGGCGACTCAATTTTTTTGGGGAAATAGAAGAAATATGGAATATAAAGAAAGAGAAAATAAGGTATAATTTTGGCACTCAAAAGATGAGACAACAGTCAGATTCCTGAAGGACAGACATGTGGCAATTTCAATGGTTCTCATGCATAATTCAAACTGCAATGTTAAGATTGCTAACCTTCGAGAAAGAACCAGGTCCCTCTTTGTAGTTTGAATGTCATTGCCTAGATCTATCCTGACCTCCCTTTTTCTTCATCCCCCTTTCCATGTGTGTATACCTACAAAAGGTATGAAACTGAATTTGCTAAAACATACATAACTGAAAAGCAAGGATACCTGCTCCCTTTTCATAGTCATTAAAAGAGTTGATTGCTTTGGGTAGGATCAATTCAAGAAGGTTTTAGCATTTCCATTATCATCTTGATTAAATCAGCCATATTTTTATGAGCTTCAAGATGTTTCCTGATCCACAAGAGTTGACCCCATCAAGCTGCACTTGCTACATTTATTACCTCAGTTGATGAAAAAGCAATTGAATCTTGCCTTTTAATTCCACATGAGTGAAAGATCAGCGCATAACAAAATCCACTCTTTAGGTACTCAATCTATCAGCTTGATACTTAGCATAATCAACAACACCATGTACTACAAATCAAAAAGTCTCCCAATGGACAAAATAGGACCAGGTCCTCTATCTTCTTCAGATGACTTAAGATTTTCTCAGCAGCCTTCAATATATTTTCCTTTGTACATGAGTAGAGTCTTTGAACCAGATCGATCAGCATCCAGCTTTTAGTTAGTGCCTAAGAAAGTATGAATTGTCTATAACCTTAAACATGAAGCCCTTTCAGCAGCTTCTTTGAAGTAGTACCAGGTTCCTTCTTTGATCAGACATCAATGACCCCTGAATGTTGTGTTATCTTCTTCTCTGTAGCTAAGCTCCTATGAGAGTATTCGACTGGTCCGTGCTTAGAGCTTTAGTGAAGATGTCATCCACTTGATCTTCCTTCTTACAAAGCTTCATGATGACATTATCCCTCTTTATCATTGTCTTAACTTCAAATATTTACGCCATTTGATAGCTCATTAATGTGCTTTTCTGGACAACCGAGGGTACCTTTCAAGGTGCGCTAAATCTGTAGCTCTAAGAAGAAATTTAATTCTTCCATTATGCTTATTTCACACTCACTTTCAATGAGTGAAATAGAAATAAGATCTTCATACAACACCTCAAAGATTGCCTCAAAGATGACATCATCAATATGTACCTGAATGATCAGCAGTTCCTCGCATATTGAATTCAAAGAGAAGAGTTTTTGACAATTTTACCTCTCTTGAAGACATTGTTGAGGAGCAACTTGGACAACCGATCAGCTTGTTGGGTAATCGACTATCAGAGTTTGCTTCTTTCAAACTGAGCTTGATTAGCTTCTTCATTCTCACCTTCGAAAGTTACATTATCAGTTTGACCTGCATCATCTTTGTTCAGCACTGTCAAGAGGACCAGGTCTCTCATCAGGTTCATCATGTGCATCATCTTTTTTGAGATTGTTGGATTCGTGAAGAGGATGTTCTTTAGCAAGCTCACTATTTAAACAATCTCTCTGATTCTGAAGCAACTCTTCTATCTTAAAAACTTCTTTCCTTGCAACTTTTAAAATCTTCTAGACTCATCAATAAACACATGACCATTTTTAGTATACCCCTGATGAGCCTTGCTGGAGGAACAGTGTACCACATTATTCTTTTATCAATGTTGAGATCAAACTTCTCATTATCATCATTTTGGTCACAAACATGTACCATTTATCACTTCAGTCGAAAGTTTCTTGAAAGATTGGAAGTCTACATATTTCACCTGAAGGAGGTCTGATCTGCTTCTCCTTAACATCATCATCACAACCTTTGTCATTTGCAAATATTATTTTATGCAGACTGGACCAGATCCCTTGACACAAGTTTGTGCAGCAAAGCAACACTCATGAGCACGTCTCCTTAATCATACCTCAACATTCATACCTTGAGCATTAAGTTAAGTGAGAGTATCACAATGAGCAGTAAACAGATCAATAATATACATGTTCTTGCATCTCTTTTCTATCAAAATCATCGATCGAGAGAGCAAGTTTGTGACAAAACAGTTATCTGATAAGAGCTTAGCTTCATTTCATTCATCACAAATCTACACCAATAATGTAGCGTTTCTTGCCATTCGCCAAAAGAGACACCTTGAGAGAGAGGAACTCTAGTGCTTTGAGCATCCACCATTCATGAATCGACACTGGTTGTTGCCACTTCCTCTCACAAGAATGTCATGTCACGTGTTAGCCTTGGGAACCCACTTCAGTTGAAGTTCCCAGTAAGCGGATAAAGGAGTGATAAGAAAATTCTTTGTCCAGTGAGGCAGATCGATATTTTTCAACTTAGGAATAGAAGCAAGACCAGGTCCCTTCTTCTGCAAGTTCTTCTGTTGGACATACACAAGACCAGGTCCCTTCTTCAGTCTATTCCGTGGTTTGGAATAGTTTGATGAACTTTCTCCACAATCTTTAAACGCAGGACAGTCTCTTTTGCACATCTGATCTCCTTTTATGTTGTTTCCTTTACCGAGTATATTTGTAAGGATCTTAGAGGAATTAGTCCATTTGAGGGAATTTTCACGTTCCTCTTTTTTACACGGACCAGGTCTCTCTCCAATGCATGATTACTCTCGAAAGCCACTTTAATCTTCATTTCAGCAGTATGCAACTTATTTTCAAGGTCCAGCTGCAATCTGCTAGCCGCACTCTTTCCTTTAAAAATTGTAGTAGTCGCCCCTTTTAACTTTTCCTTTAGTTTTAGATTTTCTGTTTCTAGAACAACCATTTGACTTTCAATATCAGATACTTGGGCAAGTAAAGCAATTTTTCCATCTTGAAAGACGTCTAGGTTGTTGTTTACGAGATCCTTCTCATCTTTCATCTCACTTATCAAATCAAGTAATACAACAACCAACTTTCTCAACTTACTAGTAGAAAAGGTATTCAAGTTTTGCTTGAAATAAGATAGAGTTACCTTTTCATCAGAGTCTTCCTCGTCTGACTTTGCCATAAAACCATTATCTGTGTTTTCAGAATCATCTGAATCACTTGAGGATTTTTCCCATGCAGCCATTTCTCTTTTACTGCCCTGAAGAAGACTTCTCTTCTGCTTATCTTTGGACAGACCTGGTCCCCTTCTTTGTCTTTACCTTCTGCATTCTTGACAATAGGAACAGGCTCTTCAAGGAATATGAGCTCATCTGTGATGTTGGAGAATCTGGTGCGCATTTCATGAATGAGTTCACCATCATTCATGGTGAAATCTTCAAACTAAGTAGAAAAGAGATCTAGCTTAGATTTCCTTATTTCCTCAGTGCCCTCATAAGTTGTTTTTAACAAATCTCAAATTTCCTTGGCTGATTCACAAGATGAAATCAGATCGTATTCATTTATACTAAGGCCACACATCAATAACTTCCTTGCTTTATGATTTTTCTTGACTTATAGTCTGTCAGAGTCATTAAATTATTTTCTAGTTTTGGGAATGACTCTTGTGACCTCTCCATCTTTAACCTCCATAGTTGGCACATAAGGACCTTTACATATGACGTCCCATACTTCACTGTCCTCAGTCATGAGATATTCTCTCATCCGAATCTTCCATTGTTTGTAGAGTTTACTATCAAACAGTGGAGGTCTTGTGGGGGACTGATTTCTTTGCTTATTTAGTAGTGATGCCATTTCTCGCAGGAACTTCTCTCTTGATGTTAACCAGATAGAGAGCACCTGCTCTGATATCACTTGTTGGAATATGTGTGACCACTAATAGTCAATGGACCATGTCCCTTGACACAACAAGAACAGTGCGGAAGATTAAACAATATAAAGAACATAACACAAGAAGTTTACATGGAAACCTCCTTGCTCAAGGGAGTAAAACCACGACCTGTTGCACATGATTTACAACCGTCTTCACTAATCTTCTCAAGAAAAAGCGAAACCCGGTTACAATCAATGTGAGAAAAAGTTATTAATCTCACGATCAAGTAATCTACCTGTTACTTGAAGAGCCTAAGTGGATACAACACCGCCCACTAAACCACCTAACTCTAGATGACTTAGAATTTGACTAAGCAACAAACTAATGTTGCCCACTAAATCAGTTAACCTTAACTGATTTAGACTTTTACAAACCCAAAACAAATATCTGAATCCTTTATAGATTAGAAACAGATTTACAATGTAAGTACAGAGACACAAAGCTCTAAATACAACAAATATTCTTCTTTTCTCTATCAGGTCCTTCTATTGAGTTGAGCAATGTTCTTCCGTGAAGATGGCCTTCTGTTCAAGCTTGTGAATTTTCAGAGAAAATCCAAGTTTAATTTGTCAAGTCTTGAATTTGTGTTTGTTGGAAAGAGATAATATAAATTCTCTCAAATTCGTTGAAGTCATCCCATTGGCTGAAGGCTTGCTGTTGGAAAAGTTGTGCACCTACCGCATCAGAGATGACAACTTTTCTGACAGCTGTCTTTTCGTCCTTTTCACGTCGCAGTCTTGCGGGTGCCAGGTCCCTTGCTTGGGGGAACCAGGTCTCTTGCAAACTTCTATATGAGTTCTTGAAAAGGCTTATTGGCTGACTTCCTTTTTTGGATGAATGAATATAATATGGTGTTTTTCATGCTAAAAGTATTGAACATAAAGAGTTATTATCCGTTGGACAAACACCCTCCTCCATTCTGATTGGTGTAGTACACTGACGCCTTACCAACCTTCGACGTGATGACTTTTACAAATTGTAACCAATTATGTATCTGATGGAGGAAACTCTGCCTGGGACCAGGTCCCTGCATTTGTGAGATACTGAAACATACAATCTCGTCCGCTGTTCTTATTGGTGTAGGATACTGCACTTTTCACCTACCACCTGACATGACAGCTTTTATGACTATACCCCATTTGTATCTGGACGAGAGCACTCTGCCAGGAACCAGGTCCCCGCATTTGTGAGGATCATCAAAACACCTAGAATATAACATTTTCTCCCTTTTTGATGATAGCACACAAATATACCTCACACTGAATTTATCATTCATCTTATTGTCAGCAGTTCCAATAACAAGGATTTGGTTCCTTGTTAGATCGATAAGTTTGTTAAATCATCAAAACTTCATATCAAGTTTGAGCTATCATCTTAACTCAGCTTCGAACTAACATGAACTCATCTTAGAAACTATCAGACATTCTTCGACGATGAAAGAAGCAAAAGATGTTCATTTCGAATGATCTATTACTGTAAATGCAGAGATCTGCTATTACACAAAAAACTAAACAAAAATCAAATGATTGCATATAATATGAAGCTTGATGGTCCAGGAGGAACTGGAAAGACTTTCTTTTATCGTGCTTTAGTAGCCACTGTACGATCTATTCTTCCAGGTGGACTAACTGCACATTCACGGTTCAAAATTTCTATTGACCTTGACGATAACACAACAAGTTGTAATATTAGCAAAGCAAGTTCGCTAGAAGGTTTAACTCAAGATGCAAAATTGATTGTATGGAATGAGGTATCCATGGCTAAGAAAAGAATGTTGGAAGTTCTGGATGTATTCTTGAAAGATTTGGTGGATACGAATACACTATTTGGTGGAAAGTTAGTAGTTGTAGGAGGTGATTTCAGACAGACTCTTCCTATTGTACGATATGGGAAAAAGGAAGACTTTATTGCACAAAGTTTGTTGTATTCAACCATTTGGAATGAACTTGAAAAGATTCAGCTATCTGAAAATACGAGAGCAAAAGCAGATCCGGCATCTTGCGGTTATCTACTAAGAGTTGGAAATGGACAAGAAAAAATCAGCTCGGTAAACAAGATTGAAATTCCAAATTTTCTGCATATTCCTTACACAACTGAAAAAGAATCTCCGGATAAACTTTTCACTGCGACATATGGAAACTTCTATCCACCATATTCTGATTCATATCCTACAGATTCCAGTGTGATCTTAACAGAAAAGAATGATTTTGTCGATGAAATCAATGACATGCTTATCCATCGATTTGATGGAAAATCAAAAATATTTATTGGCACTGATCTGAGTTTAGCAATCAATCTACTTCATGGTTCGCAGGTTTGCCCCCATACATGTTACATTTGAAAGAAAATTGCCCAATTATATTACTACGGAATTTTTATTCCATGTGAAGGCTTATGTAATGGGCACACGATTGACCTGCTGTGATTTTAGAACTCATGTTATTAGCGCTAAGATTACCACAAGGGATTTCAAAAATACACATGTTTTTATTCCGAGAATACCATTATTATCATCACAAAGATGAAAAAAAATGCACGTCCAAATTTAAAAGAAGGCAGTTTCCCGTTAGATTGTACTATGCTATGCAAGGTCAAACTTGGATTTTGTTGGATTTATTTGGGAGAACCTGTTTCTTCACATGGTCAGCTCTATGTTGCCTTATCAAGAGCAAAAAGTTCAAATTGTGTGAGGTTATTGATCCGACCGCCTACACCAACTAACCATGACGATCATTCTACCTCTAACATAGTATATGATGAAATCATTCGGAAGGCGATCACCTGACAATGTTTGTGATATCTCCTTTTTTCCCCATACAGGAAGGAGCAGGTCACCAAGTGTTATATGCCACTATAGAAATTGTATTTGACAATTCCGACAATGAAATGGCGGGGGTAAAGATCTAAACTTGGTATAGATAACCTTTATTCCTTTTGTTGTCATTGTTTTCTAATATGCATTAGCTAGCTAATATAACAAATATAATTTTGGCCTATAAAATCATTTATCTACACGAATAGCATGTGTTTTCTGTCTTCGAAATCCTAATAATGGACGATGCATTATTCCAAAATATAGAGATTGCGCAAAGACTGTAACTGTTCATTGCGAAATACCTAATAAGAGGAAGAGAATGGTCAATTATATTGGTGGCCTCCATCTTTGTGATGGTAGATATAATACACAAGGTTTGCGGTTTCTGTTTTTCCTGAGAGTGCATATGTGCAGGCAATATTGGATTGCCAAAGGCAGACCATGTAGTGAAACGTATAATAATACCCTCTTAAGACTACTTTAAGTTCCCTTTTTATATACTCTTCTATAACGTATAATAGAACATGAAATTAATATTAGGCCCGGCCAAAACTCCACTTGTATACATATATATTTCAACCGTTCAAAGTAGATTAGTTTTAGTATGAAATGACTTGAATGATTTGGTTACTTTTGGAATCCCAAGCACATTAATCTACGAAAAATAATCGCTTTCAAGGAAATTTCGGTGTATTTAAAGCTATAGGTCTACCAGTCAAATCTTACCGACAAGCTAAATTTAATCAAAAAAATTGATTTAATTTGTGGTTTAGTTTGATTGGTTTGTCATTGAAGAAAAAAATCATCACTCTTGGTTTGGTTTGGTATTACAAGAAAAAAAAAAGTCAAATCGAACTCAAACCAAACCGACATAATACACACATAATTTTATTTTAGTTATAAATAAAAAAATATTACTCATAATTTACTTTGTTAATATATACTACCTCCGTTTTAAAAAGAATGACCCTATTTCCTTTTTAGTTTGTTTCAAAAAGAATGTCCCCTTTTTTTTGACAACACTTTAACTTTCCACGTGACATGTTTAAGACCACAAGATTAAATGATATTTTGATACATTTGACATAACTTTAAATTAGAACCACAAGATTAAAAATTTTCTTTCTTTTCTTAAACTCCGCTCCAAGTCAAACTAGGCCAATCTTTTTGAAACAGAGAGAGTATATAGTTAGTTGATAGTTTTCAATATTGAAAAAATAACGCAACAAAGCAAACTTATACTATTTAATTACTCATCATAGCTATAGTTGCTATAATTATCACTTGCGATTAACATTATACATTAATTATGAGTTTTTATAATTAGTCACGTTTGTATATGTATAATTCGCTAGAATATACAATTACATATGTATAATACACAATTGTTTAACTTATATACATATACAATTCACCTCTATCCCACTCTCTCCCCTCTCTGGCTCGCCTCTCTCCTCCCTCTCCCAATCTAGCTCACCTCTCTCCTACCTCTCCTAATCTCGCTTGCCCTATATACAAATGTATATGTATAATATACAATTATATATATATACATATACAATTCACCTCTCTCCTACTCTCCGTCCTCTCTCGCTCGCCTCTCTCCTCCCTCTCCCAATCTCGCTAGCCTCTCTCATCCCTCTCCCAGTCTCGCTCGCCTTTCTCCACCCTCTCCCATTCTCGCTTGCAATATGTTCAAATACACATGTATAATATACAATTATCTTACCAATATACATATACAATTCACCTTTCTCCCATTCTTTCCCCCTCTCTCGCCTCTCTCCTATCTCTCCAAGTCTCGCTCACGTCTCTCCTCTATATAACATGTAGCTACGAATTGTAATTATCAAACAATAGTTATGTAGAGTAATTAGGCTATTTTTAGGTGGTTATGTGAAAGTTTTGTAAAATTTGGGCTTGTAAAATTTTGTAAATATTTTATTTTGTATTAAGATAGGAAGTTACAATTTTCACTACAACAAATATGACATAGCTAGGAAATCAAATTTGTCACTAATTATTCGCTCTTAGAGACAAAATTTACTTTTATGCTTAAATATATGAGACACATACTTTTAGTGACGAAATATAAAAAATTGTAGCAAAGTTTTGTCCACCAAAATTTTCCATCAAAAAATTAATTGGCGCCATTTGTTAAAGAGTTAGTCACGAATTTAAAGTTTTCGGTGACACATTATTTCGTCACTAAATATATATCTAATCATGACAAAAAAAATTTTGTCTTAAAATTTATAAATTTTCGGACACAAATATTTCATCTTAAAATATATGTTGTTACCATATCGATAAATTAGAGTTCAGAGTTAAATATTATAAGTTTTAGCTACAAAATTTTAGATTTAATCGTGGCATTATTTTGTTACTAATAATATAAATAATTGGTGACAAAGATTTTATTGTCTCTATCAATCTGTGATTTAGTAACAACAAAAAAATTGTCATAAAATATGTAAGGTGTTAAATAAGGACGACTTAAAATTTGTAGTGAATAATTCAACTATTTTCTACAAAAAAATTCATATCTAAATAATTTATTTTTTTGCTACAATTGTTCATAATTACAAGTGACAACTTACAAAAAGAATAATACAAGTGCTTCATAAGAAATAGACAGAGTCCATTCGTTAGTTGGCAAGTGAAAATATTAAAACCAATGAATTCAGTCGATTTTGTAAAAGTAAAAAAGTTCAATACATCAATTTTCTTAAATTACACAATTATAAAATGCATCATTTGAATTACAATCCAAGTTATAAGTATTGTGAGTGGGCACAATTCTGGCACTAGATCGCTAATATTTGTTGGTTTAGCACCTTTGTTTTTTATTTGATATACTTTAATTGTTAAGGACGATAAGAAAATATAATTTCCGAAGTCTGTGCTAATTTTTGTGTGTGTCTATTGATTTGTTGATTGATAAACTACATAGACTAAGTTGATCTATTTGCTTATGTTTATAAATATGTATATATTTAATAGTTATTCTACATATGTACGTAGAGTAACTATACATAGATAACATCGACTTACGAACTTAGACTCTGCAAATGTGTGATATATTTCATGAATTTCTATAACTTTGTTCATCAATGTGAAAATTGAAATAAACTAAAAAATAAAAACACAAATAAAAGAAATGAACCAACTATGATTTCAAATATATATTAGGAAAAACGCACAAGTACCCCCTCAATCTATGTCCGAAATTTCAGAGACACACTTATAATATACTAAGGTCCTATTACCCCCCTGAACTTATTTTATATGTAATTCTCTATTCTTTTTCGGCTTACATGTCACTAACTTTAAAAAAAAAGTCAACCAACGTTGGGCAAGATAGTGCCATGTAGGCCAAAAGGGGTAGAAAATTATTAACAAAATAAGTTCAGGGGGGTAATAGGACCTTAGTATAGTATAAGTGTGTTTCTGAGATTTCGGGCGTAGGTTGAGGGTGTACTTGTCCATTATCCCTATATATTATGATAAAATAGTATAGTAATGGACATCAAAGTTCAAATAGAACTGATTAATCATTTTTTTTAAATAAATGCAAAAGTCTAATTTTATTTAAATTCATAATTGTACTAAATAATTTTTAAAATTTACAAAAATAAATAAATAAAATGACAAATTGTACTGAATATATTCAAAGATATTTTTAAAAAATATATTATTTAATTAAAATATAATCTACATTTGAATGAATTGTGGGTAGTAAATTTCATATATTGGTGTATGAGTAAAAATAATTATATAATATATTGTTTCTACAAAAGTTAAATTTGAAAGAAGTGAATGAAGTAAATAATAAAATAAAAATGAAAGATAAGAGATAGTTGATCTGATGGTAAGTACTCTTTACTTTCAACCTTAAGGTCGTGAGTTCGATTCCCCAAGACGAGCTCTTGGCAAATATATTTTTAAAGCAAAAAATAATTTTTTGTGTATAAAATATAGTCATTAGTGACGAAATTAGATTTTCTTCAACTACGAAATACATATAACTCTTGAGACAATTAAATTCGTCACTGATTGAAGTAAAATAATTAGCGACGATATTATTTTGTCGGTAGTAATAACCTTTTTAATGACAAAACATACTATTAACTTCAAAAAAATATACCTTTTACAACAAATAAATTTTTCACAAATACTTAAGAATTTGGGGATGATTTTTCTTTTTGAAGTTAATATAATACTTTTAGCGATAAAACACCAAATCGTCTTTGTATACTTTTAGTGACATACATTTAGTGATGATTGAGTGCTGAATTATTTTTCGTCTCACAAAATTTTTAATGACGAAATATGATTTATAAATAACGAAATTATTTGTCCCTAATAATCGAAATTTTATAGTTTTTATTATTATAGTTTTTCAAATTCGAAGTTAAAAATTTACTTTGAAAATATTTTTTTGTATTCAGTTTAACTGTAACTTTTAATCTTTTCAATTTAACATATATGAACATTGATATTTTAATAATAGTATTTTGTACTCATGTGAGTTTTACTATTTTTGAAGATTTCTATTCATTTAACATTTTTAAAGTTAAGTGTATCACAGGCAGGAAAATATATTTGATCTATTTTTCAAACGTCGTATAGTTGTAAAAAAAAATAAAAAATCAAAAGTTTTTAAAAAGAACCGACTAAAGCCGAAATCGAAAAACTCCAGTTTATCTAGTTTAATTTTGATTTTAGATTTAATAAACCGACATAATTGATTTGAGTTATTTTTAGTAAAAATCAAACCAAATTGATCTATATACACCCCTATTCATAGCTTATAAAGTAAGAATATCAATAATGCTATTTTTCAATGAAAAATATAGGGATAAGGGACAGATACTCCACAAGACTATGACCAATATCTCAGGGACACATTTAACTAACTGAATCTCTTATTCTCACCCCTGACTGGACTCATTTTTTTAAATATAATTTTGTACACCTTTTAACTCATGTGAAACACTCTATGACTCCACGTAGTTGAGGCATGTGGGAGATGTTTGGATTCCACGTAAACCAAGCGGATTTACAAAATTACAACAAATGAGTTCAAAAGATAATAAGAACTTAGTTTAGTTGAGGTGTGTCTCTGAGATTTCATTCATAGTAGTCTAAGGATACTTGTGCCTTAAACCAAAAATATAATCTGAAGTTAGATGGGAAAAGGTCTAACATACACTTCAATTATGTCATTTAGAGCTGATATTTTCCCTTGTTATAAAAGTAACTCACATATACACTCCTACAGTTACAAAAATGGCTTACATATAATTCTACCGTAACAAAGGTAGCTCGTATATACCTTTTTTATACAATGGTTAGGGTGAAAAATGGGTGGATTGGATCGAATTTGGATAGATTGAATATGAATTGAGTTAAAATGGATTGGATTACAGTCCACCCATATAAAATTGAGAAATTTTCACATATAGCCACTTAAAAATAATTAGTTACTCTCCATAGCTATAGGTTTGATAATTACAATTTGTAGCTACATGTTATATGGAGGAGAGAGCCGAGTGAGACTGAGAGAGAAGAGAGAGGCCAGAGAGAGGGGGGTAAGAGTGGGAGAAAGGTGAATTCTATATGTATATTGGTTAGATAATTGTATATTATACATATGTAATTATATATATGGCAAGAGAGATTGAGAAAGGGAGGATAAAGGCGAGCGAGACTGGGAGAAGGAGGAGAGAGGCGAGCAAGATCGAGAGAGGGAGGAGAGAGGCGAGCGAGAGAGGACATAGAGTGGGAGTTAGGTGAATTGTATATGTATATAATTGTATATTATGCATATGCATTTGTATATAATTTAATTACCATCCCCTCCTCAATTATCCATGTCCCCCTCCCCACTTTTCTTCCCTTCTCACTTCAATCAGACATTAAACTTAACTAAATTCCTATATCCCCCTCCCCAAACTCATTTTTTCGTATTTTTGTGCATTTTTTGCTGATGTGACACCTTCAACCACTTATGTTGGTTGTGTTTGTATGCACTCACCCTCCAAGTGTGTAAATTAGATTTTTTTTTTCATTCATTAAAAATAACCTTTTTAAAATAATTTTTTTCTTATTTTTTTGTATTTAAATTAAACTCAACACACATTTTTACCTTGAATCGAAATGTTTTTTTACCTACATTCATTATTTTTTTTCTTTTATTTTTCTATCAATTTCAGTTTCTTTCTCTTTCGTTTTTATTTGATTGCAAATTTAATTCCGAATGTCTTGTACTTAAAATAAGTTAATTTTGAACTAATATCAAAATAAGTGAAGAAAATTATATAAAACATAAAAAATTAAAACGTTAAAATTAAAGAACACTTTTAAAGTATTATAACTTAACAAAAAAATAACATATAATTTTGTAAAATAATAAAAAGTGAAAAGATAACAAATTACTTTTAAAAAAAGTTTGAATTGTGAAAAATTAAAATAAATATTTTACAAAGAAAGAAATAAAAATAATTAAGTATATATAAGTTTTCATTTCAATAAATATGTGTACTAACTAATTATAAAGTTGCCAATAAAAAAATGATATTATAATGACCGGTTCTCATCGTTATAGAAATGCCAATGGGGAACGAGGTAGGAAAAGTTTTTTCGTAGTACTAGGATTTCCCCAACCTTATCCAGATATGAAGAAAATTGGAGTCATCAAGGGGTAGGGAGATCTAGTATCAATCGGGTGGAGTAAATGTGGACTTGATCACATGAATAGATAGATAACTCGTTAAGAAATTAGTATGACTTTATGGCATCAAATTTGGATAAGTAAATCATCGGAAATTGACTTTGGCATTAAGGAAGCTTTCTGAGCGTAGTGGTCTAAGAGTGTGTTGTGAAAGGGAGAAGTTGAAAATCTGTTGTAAGCTCACTGCCTCGCTTCATGAGCTGCTACAGCGGGATGTGTGTCGTTGTAGTGGGTTAACAAATTTTAAATTGTAATAAAAACCCTTAGACGACCTAATTTTATATATCCATGGGTTATTCCAACTCGTTTTCCACACTTTTCTTGAAGCTGAGTAAGTTTTCACTCCCCGAATTTATTTTTTCATCCATAGAACGTTTTAAAATGGGTCAATATTGATGGGAAAGGATTTCTTAAACAAATTATGGTGGAATTAACCCTTAATTGATTAGTTGAGGTCATGAGTTTGAACTAGGGTTCATAGTTTGTCAAAATTCCAAAACTTTAGTCTTTCTTTATTGATTCCCGTATTTGAATTTTTGTTTGTAGACCAAGAACAAGCGGAACGAATTTGAAAAGGGAAGGATCAAGTTATCTAGGGTTTCAAGCTTGTTTCGGGGTATGTGATTGTTGTAATTCTATGATTGTATGATGTACACTTGCTTTGCTTCGTTGGCATACTTATATATGTATGCATGTTATAATGTTGATCATAGATATTGAATGAGATATATGAATATCTATACCATGAAATCATGACTTGAATGTGTAATCCTGATGTGTTATTGTGATGTGTGATGGGGATCGACTACCACATTTCGACACATTAACTGAAATCGGTTGTCACGTTCTGGCATAGAAGTAGGATCAGATTGTCACATTTTGGCATGCTAACAGTTTGACTTAAGGTTCCGTGAGAGGACCAACTGTGATGAAACATGTAAATTTTGATGTTGATTCTTATGATAGTGTTGAATATGTCGATATTTATGCATGTTTTATAATGTTGTAATTGCTTGTTTATGTTACAATAGTAGGATAGTCGCGTGATCCTACCAGTACATGATGGTTGTTTACTTATTCTACACTTGATCTTATTTTTTTTTAAGTACAAGACATCTTCAGGCGACTATTGACAAATCTCACTTAGGAGATCGGTGATAATTTCGAGTTCAAGGGTGAGCCACATCGTTCGGGCTGTCATGAAATTCTCTTTAGTCTATGTCCATCATTTTTGGATCTAGACCTTTTTTTAGTTAGTTAGATAGTTCACTAGAAATTCATATTAAATTTGGTTCTCACTTCTACTTTTGGTACATTGACTTTCAGATTCTAGGTTTATCTTGCGCATTGTTAGTTAGTTATTAGATCTTTAATTGGTAATGAAACTTAGTTTATTTATTTAACTTACTGTCATAACTTAAATGCCTCTATTTTTAGATTTATTACTTTGGTTGGTTGCTAGTAGTGGTTCTCCCACTGAGTTGTAGTGTGGGTGTCAATTATGACGGTCTGGGTTGTACACACATATGTCTAATTTGTGCACTCATCATTTGCTTTCAAGTGAACGTGGACACTCTCTATGACATATCAACATTTGTGGTGTATTTATTCCATTTTAAATTAGTTTAGGGGGTAAAAGGACTCTAGTTAAGTTTAGATAGGACTCTAGTTAAGTTTAGGTGTATCTCTAAGATTCCGGTCATAGTGTAGGAGGTACTTATTATAATATCTCACAATTTAAAATAGTTAGGAATAAGCTAAGAAACTAAAAATATTCATTTTTGGAAAGAAAGGGAAAAATCTGGCAAATTGTCTAAGTTAAGAAACTGAGTTTTGGTCATATTCAAATGGTGATAACTCCTAAATCAGGATGAGTTAGAGGTATTTCTTGATATAGTTGGAAAGTACTTGAAAAGATCTTTCCAACGTCACCGAATTTGCGCATTTTTGATATCGTATGATGGAGATATGTCTTTCGGAAGTTGGGGACAAACTAGTCTTTTCATCAATTAATTTCATATTTCGTTTTAGGGGTTTATTTGGGGTAAAAACAAATTTTAGTTTTGATTGGAATGAAACTTAACGCTTAGGCTTGGAAAAGAGATAAAAGAAGAAGGAAAGGGAGAAAAGTCAAGAATTCGCCAAGAACGCCAAGGTTTGCGAGTGGAATTCATCGAGGGTGATCCCTATCAAGGTAAGTGAGATCTTTTCATGTTGTCTTAGTTCACCCATACACCAACTTGTATGAATTCAACAATTTTGAGTTGGTTGAATGATAAAAAGTGAAGTTCTTGACGAAAATTGTTGAATTCTTGTTGGTTGAGTTGTTACATGACTAGTGTTGATTTGATTCGTGTTTTTGGATTATTTTTCGAGTCAAATATGTTGTGTATTGAGGTTATTAATGATCCTAAGTGTATAGGGAAAGAACCAAGGAATTTTAGAGGGTTTAGAGCTGAAAAACAGAGGAGAAAAGTCGAAATGCATGTCTGTAGAGCCTGGGGCACCGCACTCCTATAGCCCCACAGGACAATCTGTGTTCGTAGGGACTTGGGGTGTTGCGCCATCTAGAGCGCTACAACTTGGCCTATTAAGTTTGGGGCCTGGCGCCCCATGCCTCTCAGAGCGCCAAGGACGCCAGTGCACCCCATTCACTCCCCACTTTTTCATACTAGTTCCTCAGTGATGTACTCATGTTTATTAGTTTGTTCCAACATTCTAAGTTACATCTAAACATCATGTAATCATCCATAAACATGATATCATGAACCTTGAATCAATAATCCACTTCAAGGAAAGTTAAGATGAAAGTAAAAAAAGTTAAGAGTTAAGTCTAGAAATTAAGAAGTAAGTCAAAACAAAGTTTCTTAAAGTTTCAAAAGTCTTTAATAAACGTTTTAACTTTTTTTTTATACTCAAGTTTCAAGTTAAGTAAGGAGTAAAGAGTTGAAGTTCTTCCTACAAATAAATATAAGGGAACTAAGTATTCCCTAAAAATGATTTAAGACTAAAGTTTTAAGCTAAGTAAAGAGTAAAGAGTTGAGCTCATTTCGTAAAAGTTATAAGGGAACTAAGTATTCCCTAAGAGTCTATAAATGATTTCACATTTAAGATAAGAGGAAAATAAGATTTTCAAAAGAGTTTTGAGTAAGAAAAGGGACATAGATTTCAAGAGAGCTTTCTAAAGCAAAGCGTTAAGCAATTATCTCAACCCAAAGAAGGAAGTTGTTTTAAAAAACATAAGCTAAATTATTTTTTGGGAGTAGTATTGAGTACCGATGTGAGAAAGAGAGTTCATATAAACTTTAGTCTCCATGAAAACTATGTAGCGATCATGGGTATTAAAAGGTCGTACTATTTAGATTATCACGTAAGTTAAGCTAGTGGATCCACTAAGTAGTTCTATGTGATGACAAAGTATAGGACAGTTCTGGCAGCGTGGGCAAGACGTTGTATCACCAGTTATGCTCATAGGTGGTTGTCGGTTAGAGAATCACCCACAGAAACTATATTACATCATATATAAGTAAAGTTGAGTTTGTTATTGCATTTTGTTTAAAGAACTAAGTGCTTTCATTGTTTTACAAGCTTTTATATATATATATATATATATATATATATATATATATATATATATATATATATATATATATATATATATATATATATATATATATATATATATATATATATATATATATATATATATATATATATATATATATATATATATATATATATATATATATATATATATATATATATATATATATATATATATATGTAACAAGAATCAGCATCATCCATCTTCTCGTTGATCCAGCTGAGCACTTGGAGTAAGTGGTGAGCCTCCATGTGTTCTGGAGGACACATTTGCTGGTTTTTTAGTCTTTGTTTTATTGAATGTTGTGGGGTCTGTCCCTACATTCATCTTAGTATTATAAAGGTTTTATAGACAGTCAAACTGTTTAGTTTTGAGTCTCTTATTATTTGTATTGCAGATATTCTATTATGAGATTTAAGTGTCATTTTGACCAACTTATTTTTTTTAAAGTTATTGAATGATACTAAGTCATTGAGTTAAGTCTTATGTTGAGTTAAGTAAGCCAGACCAACTGGCCACTCAACACCAACAATAGTGATTGAGTGTCGGTCACGTCCAGGGTGTAGACTCGGGGCATGACACTTATGTATTATTCCAAAAGTTCAATCACAAAATAATGACCTCAATTTTGAATTCTTCTTGAATTGAAGTTCAAAATTTTGGTAGTTTCTTCAATGAAAATATTGGACCGTGTTATGAAGGTTATTTTGATTATTTGGATTGAAAGAAAAATAAAATTGATACATATTGAATCTGGTGGTAGTGAAGGGATAAATTTGGTGGTGGGCTATAATTTTTATGGTGATTTCTATGAATTTTAATGATTAAAATAAGTGAATTTAATGGTTATGGTGTGGGTGTTGATAATGAAGAAGATGGAATCAAATGGCATAGATTTTTTTCATAGATCTAATCATTTATTAATGTGGCACTGGCATATTGATGACTTGGAGGCGAGTGCAAAATACCTCCCATCATGTGAGTGGATATGTAGGTTTTAAGTTGTATTAAGGGTGTGTTTATTACACTTAAAAATAATTTATGGGATAATAGGACTTATGTATAGTTACGATGTGTCGTTGGAATTTCGTGTATAGTTTAAGGGGGTACTTGTGCATTTTCCCTAAAAGGTAAAAGAAAAGTTCTTTTATTAAAAAAAACAAAAAATGAATATAAAATGAGGAAAATCCTACAGTTTTAATTAGTTTTTTTGCCTTTCTTTTCTCTCAAAGAGGGTGAGCTATACCTTATATTATGTTTCAACATTCAAAGAGCGAAAATTTCACTTTAAAATAATACAAGGGGGTGATAGGAAACCCATAAAGTTGAAGTGTGTAGTTGAAATTTTGGATATAGACCGGGGAGCATTTCTAGACCATTTTCTCTTTTATTAAATAACATTGTATTAAAGATGTTAAATGAAAACATTGGTGAAATGAACGATGTTGACTTATCCAAACACTTAAAGTACTTGAAACGTCCCCATAGAGAAAAAGAAGATTTGGATAAAAAATAGAGGCCTTAAAGTGAAAGTAATGATTATGATAGCAAGTTACCAAAAAAGTGAAGATGAAAAAGAATTCAGATATTAGGTTATAGAGAATATAGAACGAAGAGAATGATATAACTCTTCTTGAAACTCATCTCAATTGTTTATCAGTTTATGATATATGTCTTACTTTTGTTAAGGATATACTGGAGATAGATACGATAAAAATCAATTATAAGCTCAACTAAAAGACGTTGAAATAGAAGTATAATATAAACGTAGACAAAATGAATTTTTCCAAACCCATGAAGAGAAGTTATTTAAACTGTCAATGAGGATTTGGGAATCATAAGAGAAAATTCAGATTATTGATTTGATTTGTAGGCGGAGGTAGTATTGCTGATTTGAAGAACTGGTTAAAAGAAATTATTCAGTTAATTAAAAAAATGATAGAAAAATGCTGAAAAGTGGCAATATACGAAGATTAGTAAGGCTCGACTGTATTTGTTAGCGATACAAGTGATGGAAAAATAGCCAACTTGGCTCTGATACCAATTTGAATGATATAAATTACTCAAACTAACAACACATGCATAAGTGAAAGATTCAAAAATGGTTTATGTGAACACTTAATTTTTGACATATTAATAGTACTCGTCTAATATATATACAGGACAATATTTGTTGGAGATACAACTGATGGAAAAATAAATAACTTGGCTCTGACAACTTGACTCTGATACCAATTTGAATGATATAAATTACTCAAACAAACAATACATGCATAAGCGAAAAATTCAACAATGATTTATGTGAACACTTAATTTTTGACGTAGTAAAAGTACTCGTCTAATATATATATTGTAACGACCCGTTTAGTCGTTTTGAGCAGCAGAATTAATTCTGGAAAAACTGGCTGGGACAACGGGTGTCACGACGGACCGTCGTGGTCACGACGGCCCGTCGAGGAGGGTTCGTTCCATGACACTTAGAATTCTTAAATTGGGTACTGAAAATCGACTTCAACTTCGTGACGAAATGACAGACGGATCGGACCGTCACGCGGTGTGTGACCGTCAGATCATTGATGAAAAAATTGGGTCTTCGACCGCTGACGACCAGACGGCGGGATCGGACCGTCGCGCCGACGTCCCGTCACGGTCGCGTAATCCCGATGGGAATCGGATTGGTTAAGTTTTAAGGGGCGTTTTGGACTATTCTTTCCTTAATTATAAAGTTTGAGGGTTAATATTAATAAATCTAATTACTTGGGGGTTAAAATAGGTAACCTTAAGTTAATTAGTGGGTCATTATTACCATCTTTCATTCCTAATTATATAGAATTAGGGTAAAAAGAGGGTTTGAATAAGAAAAAGAAAAGAACGAAGAAGAGGAAAAACGAACGAGTAGAGAGAGAACGAAGAGGATAGCACGGATTTTGAGAAGATAGCTTGTTGATTCAATTCTTCGGTGGAGGTAGGTTATGGTTTCTCTTACGATATTCGTAGTAAACTCTTAATGGTGAATGATATGTATTGATAGTGTTGTGAACCCTTCTATATGCTTAAACTGTATGCTTGCATGAATATGATTATGAAATTGTGAATAAATAAGCATGATGAAGCTATTGAATCCCAAATCTTGATAAAAACCCTAATTCACTTGTTAATGATGATGCCTTAGTATGAAAGAAGGCTTGATGAATTAGGGGATCGGGTGCCACGTTCCGGTACCAGGATAGAATGAATATGAGGATCGGAGTGTCACGTTCCGACACTACGATAGAATATGGATCGGGTGCCACGCGTTAGGTACCAGGATAGAATGAATATGAGGATCGGGTGCCACGTTCGGTACCAGGATAGAATGAATATGAGGATCGGAGTGTCACGTTCCGACACCAGGATAGAATATGGATCGGGTGCCACGCTCGGTACCAGGATAGAATGAATATGAGGATCGGGTGCCACGTTCGGTACCAGGATAGAATGAATATGAGGATCGGGTGCCACGCGTTAGGCACCAGGATAGTATATGAGGATCGAGTGCCACGTTAGGCACCAGGATAGAAATAGAGGAGCGGAGTGTCACGTCGACACAAGAGGAAGAAAGATAATGAATCTTGAAAGATAATCAATATACTCAATCTAATGAACTTAATTCTCAAATGAGTATTGTATTGATGCTTGAGTCCTCATGTGTGAACTCGGTTGTAGTTATTGATGAATTTATGTTGTTATTGCTACATGTTGAGTATTGTAGTTGATTTACATTATTATGGATATATACTGTTCCCTATTTTGAGTTGGCCGATGATATTTACTCAGTACTTGTGGTTGTACTGACCCCCTACTTTTATGTTTTCTTCTTTGTTATTTGTGCAATGCAGCAAACGTTCCGTCAACTTCAACTCAACGGTAGATCTAGCCAGTCTTCACTACCTTCGGAAATTCAGGGTGAGCTAATGCGTCTAGCTTGGGTGGTCTTCTTCTTCAAGTCTTGATGCCTTGAACTTCCGGCATGGACTAGCTAGTATTAGTTTTAGCTTCTTAGACAGTTTTAGTTTAGCAATTTGAGATAGATGTTCTTGTGATGATGACTTCCAGATTTTGGGGATATTAATAATAGTTTTGAATTGTTTTATTAATGAGTTAAGTCTTCCGCATTATTTTCTGTTGTTATATATTGAAATGTTAAGGGTTAAATTGGTTGGTTCGCTCACATAGGAGGGTAGATGTGGGTGCCAGTCGCGGCCCGGATTTGGGTCGTGACAAACTTGGTATCAGAGCATGAGGTTTGTTGGTCTCATCACACAAGAACAGGTCTAGTAGGGTCTTAAGGAACGGTAGGGGGACGCCTTTACTTTTCCTTGAGAGGCTATAAGACTTTAGGAAAATTTCACTCTTTCATTCTTTCTTTCGTGCTACTACTTGAGTCCAATTGGTATCTAGGCGTCTGGTGGTATCGACCATCTTCACTCTATTTCGCAGATGGTTAGAATTAGAGCCACGACCGCGCCAAAAACAACACCGGCAAGACAAGAAACGTCTGAGCCAGCCACTGGGGCTGTGGCTCGAGGGAGAACTACGGCAAGAGGCCGTGGTAGAGGTCATGGGAGGACGTCCTCTAGAGGAAGAGGACGAGCACCTAGCCCATCTGATGCTAGGGCGGTGACTCCTCCACCGACTGAAGAGGTAGTAAGAGAGGGGGAGGACGGGGTGAATGAACAAGCGCAACATGAGGAATTGCCACCCCAACCTACCCCAGAGATGATCAACCAAGTACTTGCTTATCTTAGTGGATTATCCGATCGGTCGCACCTCCAAAGAGTTTACGCACCAACACCTCCGGTTTCAGAGGTACGACATGCGGCTACTATGGCTCCCCGCATGGATGCCTCATTAGAAATAGGCACATTTCCACGTTTGACTACTGGACCGATAATGACAAACGATCAGCACGAACTTTTCAGTAAGTTCTTGAAATTGAAACCTCCAGTCTTCAAGGGTGCGGAATCTGAAGATGCTTATGATTTTCTGGTTGATTGTCATGAGCTACTACACAAGATGGGGATAGTAGAACGGTTTGGCGTTGAGTTCGTAAGCTATCAGTTTCAAGGGAACGCCAAAATGTGGTGGCGATCACATGTCGAGTGTCAACCGACAGAGGCCACACCCATGACTTGGGCATCCTTCTCTACTCTGTTTATGGAGAAGTATATCCCAAGGACTTTGAGAGATAGAAAAAGGGATGAGTTCTTGAGTCTCGAGCAAGGTAGGATGACGGTTAACGCATATGAGGCTAAGTTTCGTGCTTTATCAAGGTATGCCACTCAACTCTATTTCAGTCCAAAAGAACGGATCCGCCGTTTTGTGAAGAGGTTGAGATCAGAGTTGCGGATTTCGGCCTTACAGGTAGCGGCAGCGGCAAAATCCTTCCAAGAGGTGGTAGACTTTGTGATAGAAGTGGAAGGAGTGAAGCCAGACGACTTCACCACAACTTCGACATCAAAAAGGTTTCGAAAGGGAGGTGAGTTTAATAGTTCGTATACTAGAGGACAGAGCTCCGGAGGTTACTCAAGTCGACCAATCTCGCCTTCACTACTGATCGTAGTTGAGTCCACCTCGTAACGGTCAACACTACTCAGAGACCTATGCATGAACCAGAGTGTTATGGATGTGGGGAGGTTGGACACATTAAGAGGTATTGTCCAAACCAGAGTTCTGAGAACCCCAATAGCTAGAGGTAGAGGTGGTCATGGTAGAGGCCGTTTTTACGGAGGGCGTGGTGGTCGAGGTAATGGTTGTCACCAAAGCGGCCGAGGAGATGGGCAACCTGGAGCCACTACTAAGCAACATGGTAGGGCAACGGACCAGACGAGTAATGGGGCCCATTGTTACGCTTTCCTGGGAGATCCGAAGCGAGGCGTCGATCTTTGTCATCGCGGTAACCTTTTGATTTGTGATTGCATGGCTTCCGTATTGTTTGATCCTGGATCCACATTTTCCTATGTATCTTCCTCATTTGCTAACGGTCTAAATTTACATTGTGAATTACTTGACACGCCTATTCGTGTTTCTACTCCGGTGGATGAGTCTGTGATAGTTGAAAGGGTATATAGGTCTTGTTTGGTGAATTTTGTGGGGAGCAACACTTATGTAGATTTGGTTATCTTAGAAATGGGTGACTTTGATGTAATTCTGGGTATGACTTGGCTTTCTCCAAATTTTGCGATTTTGGATTGTAACGCTAAAACTGTGACGTTAGTCAAGCCTGGGGCAGATCCGTTAGTGTGGGAGGGTGACTACACTTCTAATCCGGTGCGTATCATATCCTTTCTTCGTGCTAAGAAAATGGTTAGTAAAGGGTGTTTAGCTTTCTTGGCACATCTTAAGGATGACACTATTCAAGTACCTTCGATTGAGTCGATTTCGGTAGTCCGTGAGTTTTTGGATGTGTTCCCTGCAGATCTTCCTGGTATGCCACCAGATAGGGATATTGACCTGCATTGATCTTGAACCTGCACTCGCCCATTTCTATACCCCCTTATAGAATGGCTCCGCAGAGTTAAGAGAGTTAAAGGCACAACTTCAAGAGTTGTTGAGCAAAGGCTTCATCGGACCGAGTGCATCTCCTTGGGGTGCTCGGTTTTGTTTGTGAAGAAGAAGGATGGGAGTTTTCGGATGTGCATAGACTACAGGACAACTAAACAAGGTAACCATAAAGAACAAGTATCCTCTTCCTCGCATTGATGACTTGTTCGATCGATTACAAGGTGCTTGTGTCTTCTCTAAGATTGATTTGAGATCCGGTTATCATCAATTGAAAATACGAGCAACGGATGTGCCAAAGACTGCTTTTCGAACAAGGTATGGGCATTACGAATTTGTGGTGATGTCTTTTGGTCTTACGAATGCCCCTGCTGCGTTCATGAGCTTGATGAACGGGATTTTTAAGCCATATTTGGACCTCTTCGTAATCGTATTTATTGATGATATATTGGTATACTCGAAGAGCAAGAAGGAACATGCAGAGCATTTGAGAATAGTATTGGAAATGTTGAGGGAGAAAAAGCTTTATGCCAAGTTCTCTAAGTGTGAGTTTTGGCTAGATGCAGTGTCCTTCTTGGGGCATGTAGTTTCGAAGGATGGGGTAATGGTAGATCCTTCTAAGATTGAGACAGTGAAGAATTGGGTAAGACCCACTAATGTGTCAGAAATAAGAAGCTTTGTCGGGTTAGCTAGCTACTACCGCCGCTTTGTCAAGGGATTCTCTTCTATTGCTTCCCAATTGACGAACTTGACCAAGCAGAATGTTCCATTTGTATGGTCAGATGAATGTGAGGAAAGCTTTCAGAAGCTTAAGACTTTGTTGACTACCGCACCTATCCTCACCTTGCCGGTAGAGGGTAAGAACTTCATTGTTTATTGTGATGCATCCTATTCGGGTTTGGGTGCAGTGCTAATGCAAGAGAAGAACGTGATTGCTTATGCTTCAAGACAATTAAAAGTGCATGAACGTAACTACCCAACTCATGATTTGGAATTGGCCGCGGTAGTGTTTGCACTAAAGCAATGGAGACACTATTTATATGGGGTTAAGTGTGAGGTTTACACGGATCATCGTAGCCTTCAGTATGTCTTTACTCAGAAAGATTTGAACTTAAGACAGAGAAGATGGATGGAGTTGCTAAAGGACTACGATATCACTATCTTGTATCATCCGGGAAAAGCGAATGTTGTAGCGGACGCTTTAAGTAGAAAGGCGGGAAGCATGGGAAGTCTAGCTCACTTGAAAGCTTCTAGACGCTTGGCTAGAGAGGTTCGGACTGCCAACGATTTGATGAGGTTAGAAATAAATGAGAAGGGAGGATTGTTGGCTAGTATGGAGTCAAGATCTTCTTTTCTTGACAAGATTAAGGGAAGCGGTTTGATGATGAAAGCTGCGAGAATCCAAGATAAGGTATTGCGAGGAGAGGCTAAGGAAGCACAAATCGATGAGGAAGGTGTTTTGAGAATCAAGGGAAGGGTATGTGTACGAGTTGATGATTTGATCAACACTATTCGACAGAGGCTCATAGCTCAAAGTATTCTATACATCCGGTGCGACCAAGATGTACCGTGACCTAAAGCAACACTTTTGGTGGAGTAGAATGAAGCGTGATATTGTTGACTTTATTGCCAAGTGTCCAAACTGTCAACAAGTAAAGTATGAACACCAAAGGCCCGGAGGAACACTTCAGAGAATGCCCATTCCGGATTGGAAGTGGGAAAGAATTGCAATGGACTTTGTGGTTGGTCTTCCAAAGACATTGGGTAAGTATGACTCTATTTGGGTGATTGTCGATAGATTAACTAAGTCTGCTCATTTCATTCCGGTCAAGGTGACTTACAATGCAGAGAAGTTAGCCAAAATCTATGTCTCAGAAATTGTTCGGTTGCATGGGGTTCCACTATCCATCATATCAGATAGAGGTACACAGTTTACTTCTAAGTTCTGGAAAACATTGCATGCAGAATTGGGTACTAGGTTGGACCTTAGTACTGCGTTTCATCCTCAGACCGATGGTCAGTCTGAACGAACGATTCAAGTGTTGGAGGATATGCTTCGCGCATGCGTGATAGAGTTTGGTGGCCATTGGGACAGCTTCTTACCTTTGGCAGAGTTTTCATACAACAATAGCTATCACTCAAGCATTGATATGGCCCCATTTGAAGCGTTGTATGGGAGGAGATGTAGATCTCCCATTGGTTGGTTTGATGCATTCGAGGTTAGACCTTGGGGTGCTGATCTCTTGAGGGATTCGTTAGATAAGGTGAAGGGCATTCAAGAAAAGCTTCTAGCGGCGCAAAGTAGACAAAAGGAATATGCAGATCGAAAGGTTAGAGACTTGGAGTTCATGGAGGGTGAACAAGTCTTGTTGAAGGTTTCACCTATGAAAGGGGTGATGCGGTTTGGCAAAAGAGGTAAGCTAACTCCAAGGTATATTGGACCATTTGAGGTACTAAAGCGAGTAGGGGAGGTGGCTTATGAATTAGCCTTGCCTCAAGGGCTGTCCGGAGTACATCCGGTATTTCATGTGTCCATGTTGAAAAGATACCATGGAGATGGAAACTATATCATCCGTTGGGATTCAGTTTTGCTTGATGAAAACTTGTCTTATGAGGAGGAGCCTGTTGCTATTTTAGATAGAGAAGTTCGCAAGTTGAGGTCCAGAGAGATTGCATCCATCAAAGTTCAATGGAAGAATCGACCGGTTGAAGAAGCTACTTGGGAAAAGGAGGCAGATATGCAAGAAAAATACCCACACCTGTTTACAGATTCAGGTACTCCTTTTCGCCATTGTTTGTCTTCTTTTGATCGTTCGGGGACGAACGATGGGTAAATTGGTATCTATTGTAACGACCCGTTTAGTCGTTTTGAGCGTGAAATTAATTACGGAAAAAGCGGTGGGACAACGGGTGTCACGACGGACCGTCGTGGTCACGACAACCCGTCGAGGAGGGTTCGTTCCATGACACTTAGAATTCTTAAATTGGTGCTGAAAATCGACTCTCACGAACCGTGGCGCGAAATGACAGGACGGACCGTCACAGGTGTGACGGACCGTCACAGATCATTGATGAAAAAATTGGGTCTCTGACCCTTGCGACGGACGGCAGGACGGACCGTCGCAGGCGCGACGGCCCGTCACCGGTCGCGTAATCCCAGTGGGAATCGGATTTCTGGTTAAGTTTTAAGGGACGTTTTGGACTATTCTTTCCTTAATTATAAAGTTTGAGAGTTAATATTAATAAATCTAATTACTTGGGGGTTAAAATAGGTAACCTTAAGTTAATTAGTGGGTCATTATTACCATCTTTCATTCCTAATTATATAGAATTAGGGTAAAAGAAAGAGGGTTTGAATAAGAAAAAGAAAAGAACAGAAGAAGAGGAAAAACGAACGAGTAGAGAGAGAGAACGAAGAGGATAGCACGGATTTTGAGAAGATAGCTTGTTGATTCAATTCTTCGGTGGAGGTAGGTTATGGTTTCTCTTACGATATTCGTAGTAAACTCTTAATGGTGAATGATATGTATTGATAGTGTTGTGAACCCTTCTATATGCTTAAACTGTATGCTTGCATGAATATGATTATGAAATTGTGAATAAATAAGCATGATGAAGCTATTGAATCCCAAATCTTGATAAAAACCCTAATTCACTTGTTAATGATGATGCCTTAGTATGAAAGAAGGCTTGATGAATTAGGGGATCGGGTGCCACGTTCCGGTACCAGGATAGAATGAATATGAGGATCGGAATGTCACGTTCCGACACCAGGATAGAATATGGATCGGGTGCCACGTTCCGGTACCAGGATAGAATAAATATGAGGATCGGGTGCCACGTTCCGGTACCAGGATAGAATGAATATGAGGATCGGAGTGTCACGTTCCGACACCAGGATAGAATATGGATCGGGTGCCACGTTCCGGTACCAGGATAGAATGAATATGAGGATCGGGTGCCACGTTCCGGTACCAGGATAGAATGAATATGAGGATCGGGTGCCACGTTCCGGTACCAGGATAGTATATGAGGATCGGAGTGCCACGTTCCGGCACCAGGATAGAAATAGAGGAGCGGAGTGTCACGTACCGACACAAGAGGAAGAAAGATAATGAATCTTGAAAGATAATGAATATACTCAATCTAATGACCTTAATTCTCAAATGAGTATGGTATTGAGGCTTGAGTCCTCATGTGTGAACTCGGTTGTAGTTATTGATGAATTTATGTTGTTATTGCTACATGTTGAGTATTGTAGTTGATTTACATTATTATGGATATATACTGTTCCCTATTTTGAGTTGGCCGATGATATTTACTCAGTACTTGTGGTTGTACTGACCCCCTACTTTTATGTTTTCTTCATTGTTATTTGTGCAATGCAGCAAACGTTCCGTCAACTTCAACTCAACGGTAGATCTAGCCAGTCTTCACTACCTTCGGAAATTCAGGGTGAGCTAATGCGTCTAGCTTGGACTGGGTCTTCTTCTTCAAGTCTTGATGCCTTGAACTTCCGGCATGGACTAGCTAGTATTAGTTTTAGCTTCTTAGACAGTTTTAGTTTAGCAATTTGAGATAGATGTTCTTGTGATGATGACTTCTAGATTTTGGGGATATTAATAATAGTTTTGAATTGTTTTATTAATGAGTTAAGTCTTCCGCATTATTTTCTGTTGTTATATATTGAAATGTTAAGGGTTAAATTGGTTGGTTCGCTCACATAGGAGGGTAGATGTGGGTGCCAGTCGCGGCCCGGATTTGGGTCGTGACATATATGTATAGTAAGGTATTTCTCACAATTTAATTTTGTTTTTTGTATTTTTTATTTTTTTTATTTTTTATTATTTACTTTGAATATTTTTTACATTTCCCAAAAGGAAATTATGTGGCATGACAAACTATACTAAGTAATTAATTAATAAGGGTATAGATTAATTTATTTATTCTCAGTACTTATAGTTTTATTTTTTTAGCCATAATTAATGAGATCCACCACTTATTTGTATAACAACATTAAAACACCTATTTATGATTTTTTATATAATTTTATACAAAAATAATTTTATCTCTACTATCCCCGTTACATCTCTTTCTCCTAAAATTACTCCTCCACTCTATTTTGAATTTCAAATTTCAGAAGATTCACGTTCTCCCTCCCATCTTCCTCTTAATTTTCGCAGGTAACTGCCAAAATGAACCTAGGAATCTATTTTTTTCTTCATCAATAATTGTATATGTATCATGCTTCTTAGTTTTTCATAATTTTTTTTATAAATCTTTGTTTCTTATCAGATTACAAATTCTTCAAAATCAGAATGGAAGATTCATCTCCATTTGTAAGAATTATCTGCTTGAATATTGTGTATATAGTTATTTGTACATTGGATTATTATATACAAAATAGATCAAGGTATTTGTGTTGTTATATTCATATTTTATGTTTTTTGTATATTCAACTAGTTATATATGTATATAGGTAATTACTTTAAAAAAATGATACACAATTATTAGTATAAAAATTTGTTTTATCACAAAATTTATGTATTTTACGTTATTAAATACAAAACTGTTTGAGGGATTTGTGTATATACAAGTACTATGTTCATATTTTTGTTTATACATATATAAATATATGTATATAATAATTATTTTACAATTAGATACAAATCAAACAATTTATATTCATTTTATTTACATTCGTATATAACATTGTGTGTACATATACAATTTTTTTTGTATATTTTTATATTTATTTTATTTGCATTCGTATATTAACTTTGTTTATACATAGATAATTTTTTGTATATTCATGTATTTGTATATGTATACAAGTAATTATTTTAAAAAACTTGGTACAATTATTTGTATGATAATTTTTTTAAAATCACAATTTTTTCTGTATTTTACGTTATTATACATAAAACTGTTTGAGGCATTTGTATATATACAAGTACTATATTCATATTTTTATTTATACATATACAATTACTGGTATATGTATATAATAATTACTTTACAATTTGGTACAAATTAAACAATTTATATTCAATTTATTGACATTAGTATATAAACTTTATATACATAAAAGAATTTTTGGGGGGACTTGTCACTGCGCTATCAGTTTCTCCTTGTAATTGGGAGGTTCAATATATATATATATATATATATATATATATATATATATATATATATATATATATATATATATATATATATATATATATATATATATATATATATATATATATATATAAGACAAGAGGAACAATATAAGATCACTTTCTTTCTTTCAAGTATTCACCAAATTTTTAAGTGTATACAATATGAACCCATATGTCTCTATTTATAGTTTAACATAGCGGCATACAAAAGGTTGGTCATAAACATGACAAAAGATTACAAGAGTAATGATTATAAAGTTGTAGGTTATGGAGATTATGATTAACCTTCATCCTCAAGTTAGACATAATAATCATTCATTATGCATATTCAAGTATTCTATCTATTTCCAGACTAAAACATATCTTATTGCATCCACCACTAGAAAATATATCTTCATCTAATAATGTCAGGATTTTTGCAAAAATCCTTTATGCCCCGAGACACAAACCGTACTTTATATTTTTCGATTATACTTTCGCATAATGATTGATTTGTACCCCATTGACGTATATTTTGATCTATGAAATATAAGTTCAAAAACATCAATTTTCTAAGTGAAACAAAACATACTTGAATAGTACATTTTATTTGGCTAATCATTTATCTGTCCACACTATATAACATATTCAAATTTAAGATCCTCGCAACCATTTATAGCATTGAGTGCTACTTCATATAAAATATACCGTCGACGGTCATTTTGATATCGATTCAAATACGACATAACTTATCGAGATCTCTTCATTTTTCATCATTTTCAGGTACATGAACCTTTGTCAAGGTTTTATGAATTGTTGTGTCATAGTGCTATTTCAAAGCACTTGCATCATTAGGAATGTCAATTTTGATAATTTGCTCTTCTCCTTTATCAAGGAGTTTTAATTTGGAATCAATTGGTCTATCACGCTTCTGGCGTACCATAGACTCTGTCTTTCAAGTATTATTTATTGGAGCATTTTCAACTTTATTAAAATATTGGTTTAGTAAATACATCTGGCAAATTACTTGCAACATTTTGAAAATGAATTATCTCTTGAACTTCAATTCACTTTTTTAAAATGAGGATCTAGATAATTCATTCCACACATATTTTATCAGCTTCTACACATATCTCCCCCTAATGTTAGGAAATCTAACATTCACCCTCAACCTCATTTGGGGATCCATCTTGATGCGTGGAGCAATAAAATCATGTGTGCACATCATCTTTTTAGATGTAAATTATTTGATTCCTGACCTAGAACCAATTGTCTTGGATGAACCTTGTTGGCTTGATTCATACATGCTAAACAAATTCATCTCACACCAAATTTTATTTGAGAGATTAGTTCTCATAATCAATGGTCTAGATATAATTAGAGGCATACAATTTATGCTAAATCAACCAACATTATCAACATGACTTTATAATTTGAAACTGTGCTCTTAATTTAATAATTCAAGCAAACAACCTTACAAAAACCAATTTGTAATTTGATACAAATACAAATGTGACCATAAATAGATGGTAAACAGTCCACATGGCAAGTGAAGGACCCATATTCACATTTTTATGTGTTTCAAATAATTTTAGGGGATATAATCCCAACCTTAAGTGGTACAATGATCATCTTATCACAAGAACAAGCTACAAAAGAGAATTCATGAAGAATATTTTGTTTCTTCAATATATAATCACGTGAATTCTCAATTTCTTTTGCATCACATTTGAATCAAAGTGGCCAACCGATAATGCCAACTGATATTTATTCAAGTAAACTTCTAGTTTACTTTTTCATGTGATTCCAGCACCATGCCCATATTTGTATACAACAAACAACGGGAAAAAAAAATGGATAATCTTATACGTAAATAATTATTATCCACTTTGATTGTAGTAATTTGAAGATATTAAATCTTTCCATAATTTATAGTCTAAATATAATGTTTGTTTTCAATTCTTTCAAAACTTAAAAGGTTTCTTTTGAGACTTACTACAACCCAATATTATGAATAATATCATTCCTCCAGATAGTAACAAATTAGTCCTTTCGGAACTATCAATTAATTTTGTGTACTACCACAATTTTCACAACTCCATCCTTATGGTGACCATCTCCTTCAAGGAAAAAATTACTATTATTGTCATGGTTAAAATTATTACTTTCAAGACTTATTTCTTGATAACCAATGATAAACTTGTGTTGCCACACAATAATATTTATTTTGGTCATGACCACAACCTTTACAGAATATGTTTATTTCTTTCTCTTGTCCTCTAATAGTTCATTATAAAACATACCATAATATTTGTGTGGTACTCAAAGTATATATATTACCAAAATGACCATTTTTGTCGAAATATTTTCTTTCAATCTCTCAAACCTCTTTTAGAGGTGAGATGTGACATTCATCCAGCAATACATGAACATGTTCTTATTAAAAAAAAAGTCAGATTTTCTTCAAGAAATGGACCATAACCATTTGTACATGTTCAATAAGTTTTTATTAGAAATTCATTGTCATGTTTTGACATTATGTGACTCACCTCAATATCACTTTAAGAGGTCAAATGTACCAAATGTATTTCCACTTTGTATTCCTTATTTTGATGGAGGATTTAAAATTTTTTTTAAATTGAGCTGCACCTATAAAAATGTACCCAACTTTTCATACCACTTTGATGGATAAAAATTACCTTTAACAATTACATTCACATTTGAAGGACCATCTTAAGAAACAATGTGTCGAATAACTATACAATTTTAATATACAAAATTACCTTCACTTTTGAAGGAACATCTTAAGAAGCCATAGTGTTCTTCCTTTTAATTACCACAATGAAGACCATTAACATTTTACCATATCTATGTTCATAGATTTAACCACATGTAATTTTTCAGACAAATTAATGCACTACTATCACATTCATATAAGAGAATGGAGCAAATTAATTGGGTACATTTCATGACTTTCAGTCAAAAGTATAAAGCTTTATGTTAGTCATCATCATATCATCATTATAGTACATTAGGACTTAAACCCAATGTCTTACCCATACAAAGACACCTTTGGTCATAAATCATGGGACTTGAACCCAACTTCTTATTATCATGGTCCACCAAGACTTTAACTCGATGTCTTCTCCACTTGGTATGGTGAAACCTGAAGTCACCGTTTTACCCTCAACCAATGCCTTAATAAACCAAATGCATTACAATTTTTTTTTATTGAAAATCATAAGTATAATCTGAACTTGACATATATACAAGAAAAATGAACAAAATCAATTAATTAGAACATGTTAAAATCATATAAAAGTTCAAATTAAAATAAACTCAAACATTTTAATAGTCCCTCTTAACATTGTTATGAAGATTCTTATAATTTACTAACCATTAGGATAACTACAAAACAAACTTTGTTAGTACAAATTATATGTTAATAACTCAATAAGTAAATGCTTACATAAAGAAAAATAAAGAGGTGCAAAAGTAACCAACAATAATAATTCAATCAATATGTATACGTCTCATAACTCAATAAAACAAGATCATAAAGAACAATTTCTTTTCAAATTGAACTTACAAAACTAATTTTACTTTTTAAATATATAAGTAATCAAATTAAGAGTTCACTAAAGTAGAAGCAACTTGTTTGATTCATATGATTTTGAGATGATAAGAAAATTAATGATCCTTAATGAAAATTAAAATATAAAATAACCTATATAGTTATTTATCTTGAGAGAAAAATAAACACAAATATTTTTACCTTCTTTATATATTTTTTGTTTAAATCCTTCAATATTAGAACAATCGTGCTGACAACGTGTTGTAAAACTAAAGAACAAAAGACAATATAAGAAGAAGACAAGAAGAATATAAGACAAGAGGAACAATATAAGATCACTTTCTTTCTTTCAAGTATTCACCAAATCTTCAAGTATATAAAATATGAACTCTTATGCCTCTATTTATAGCGTAACATAGAGGCATATAAAAAGTTAGTCATAAACATGACATTAACATGAATATAATGGAGGAGGTTATGAAAGTGAAAGGTTGCAAGAGTAATGGTTATAAAGTTGGAGGTTATGGACGTTATGATTATCTTCATAATGGAAGAAAGTAATGGATATAATGATTGAGTAACTTATTGGTGTAGTGGGCATCCACAATTTAATATTTTATAACAGATTGAATTTTTGTCTCATAATTTCAGCGTATCTCCTTCTTACTATTTTCAAATTGATTCTAAAGAGATTAAAACTAAATTAAACCTATTTGATTGGTTCATAATTTGTTTTTTACAAATGACTTACCTAATAAATTGAATTAAATAAACTAAAAAAAATCGATGATGTCATTTATTATCTTCAGAAAATGCACTATAATATTAGTAACTCGATTTTTACACTTTTCTAACGAATCCTGATGGTTTTAAATGTAACATGTGACTGAATGTGCATTAATTCAAAAAATGGAAGAAAATCAAAAAGTGAAATATTACAAAATAGAAGGAAGAAACCACTACAAAATTTAAAAGCACATGGAGCAGAGTAAGAGTAGGAAGAATATAAATACAACATCATAATATATGTTAAACTTAACGAATTAAATCTAATATTTCCTTCCATCTCGCTTGATTTTTCACTTTGAATTTTTTTATGAGTTCATTTTACTTTGGACCCACTCAAAAAAAATCATGGACCCGCCATTGATTAAAGGTGTTGCAATTGAAAATGAAAATGTTAATGAAATGAATGATGTTAACTTGATCAAAAATCAAAAGTACTTAAAATGTCCCTTTAAATATAAAAAAGATTTTGACTAAGAGTGGAGACTTTCTGTCACGACCCAAAACGAGCCGCGAGTGGCACCCACACTTACCCTCCTATGTGAGCGAACCAACCAATCTAAACCCCAACATTTCAATCATAATAAACAAAAAAATAATGCGGAAGACTTAAAACTCATTAACGAAATCAATTAATAACTTCTAAAATTTATCAATTACTATCCCCAAAATCTGGAAGTCATCATCACAAGAACATCTATCCTCAAATTACTAAGTCTAAGAGTATCTAAGAAGCTAAAATAACTAAACAGATAGTCCATGCCAGAACTTCAAGGCATCAAGACGTGAAGAAGAAGATCCAGTCCAAGCTAGAAACAATAGCGCACCCTGAAATCTGACGTGACGAAGACTGGCTAGAGATGCGGTTGAGTTGAAGACGACGGTACGGTTGCTGCACTCCACAATTAACAAAAAGAAAACATACAAGTAGGGGTCAGTACAAAACACGAGTACTGAGTAAATATCATCGGCCAACTCAAAATAGAAAACAATATATATCAAATCATAACATAAAATCAACCATAACACTTAACAGGTGACAACAAGAAGTACCATGACCATTGGGCACAACCCAAGCACATCTATGAGGACTCAAGCCTCCACACCATACTCATTTGGGAAACAGGTTCATTAAATTGAGTACATTAATATAATTCGAATTCATTCTTTTTACTATCCTGGTGTCGGAACGTGACATTCCGATCCCCTAATACTACGTGTCGGTTCGTGACACCTGATCCCCTAATACTACGTGTCGGTTCGTGACACCCAATCCATTAATACTACGTGTCGGTTCGTGACACCCAATCCCCTAACCTCATTCCTTTAGTTCATCAAGCCTTCTTTTATACCAAGGCATCATCATTAACAAAGAGGTTTTAAGGTTTAAGATTCAACCGCCTCATCATGCTTAATTTATCACAATTATGAAATCACATCATGCAAGCACACAATTAAGCATATAGAAGACTTTACAATACTACCCAACACATATCATTCGCGCTTAAGAGTTTACTATGAAATAGCATAAACCATAACCTACCTCCACCGAAGAATTCGCGATCAAGCAAGCTATCCCCCAAAACCTTTGCTTTCCTCTTCGTTTCTCTCTTCTCTCGATCGTTCTCCCTCTCTTTCTCTTTTTCCTAATTTTTCCTTATTCCAACTCTTTTTTTTACCCTAATTACCATATAATTAAGTATAAAAGGTGACCAAAGTAACCCACTAATTAATCCAAGGTTATCTCCTTTAACCCCCAAGTAATTGAATTATTAACATTCAACCACTAACTTTATAATTATAAGCAGGAATAGTCCAAAACGCCCCTTAAAACATTTAACAGAAATCCGACCCAGTAAGGGTTACGCAGCCGCGACGTCTGGCCGTGGCGACGGTCCGTCCCCCGCCGCTCACACAAAGTTCAGAGACTCAATTCATTAAAGAGTCTGTGACGGTCTGTCGTGCCCACGACGGTCCGTCCTGCCATGTCGTTGCGAAGTTCAGAGAGTTGTTCTCAGTACCCAAAATTTTAGAATCTAAGTGTTTTGGAACGAGACCCCCTCGACGGTCCGTCGTGCCCATGACGGTCCGTCATGGGATCCGTCGACTCAGACAGTTATTACCAGAAATAAACTCTACAGCTCAAAACGACTAAACAGGTCGTTACAATAGATACCAATTTACCCATCGTTCGTCCCCGAACGATCACAAGAAGAAAAACAAGGACGAAAAGGAGTACCTGAATCTGTAAATAGGTGTGGGTATCTTTCTTACATATCGGACTCCTTCTCCCAAATGGACTCTTCAACTGGTCGATTCTTCCATTGAACTTTGATGGATGCAATATCCCTTGATCTCAACTTGCGGACTTCTCTATCTAAAATAGCAACAGGCTCCTCCTCATAAGACAAATTCTCATCAAGAAAGACCGAATCCCAACGAATAATGTAGTTTCCATCACCATGGTATCTTTTCAACATAGACACATAAAATACCGGGTGCACTTCTGACAGCCCTGGGGGCAAGGCTAATTCATAAGCTACCCCCCCACGCGCTTCAGAACTTCAAATGGACCAATATACCTCGGACTAAGCTTACCTCGCTTACCAAACCGCATCACCCCTTTCATGGGCAAAACCTTCAGCAAAACTTGCTCACCTTCCATAAACTCCAAGTCCCTAACCTTTCGGTCTGCATATTCCTTCTGTCTACTTTGAGCCGCTAAAAGCTTTTCTTGAATGCATTTCACTTTATCTAACGATTCCCTCAGAAGGTCAGTACCCCAAGGTCTAACCTCAAATGCATCAAACCACCCAATGGGAGACCTACATCTTCTCCCATACAGTGCCTCAAATGGGGCCATATCAATACTTGAGTGATAGCTATTGTTGTATGAGAACTCTGCTAAGGGTAAGAAGTTATCCCAATGACCACCAAACTCTATCACATATGCACGAAGCATATCCTCCAAAACCTGAATCGTTCGCTCAGACTGACCATCAATCTGAAGGTGAAATGCAGTACTAAGATCCAATAGTACCTAATTCAGCATGCAATATTTTCCAAAACTTAGAAGTAAACTGCGTACCTCTATCTGATATGATGGAGAGTGGAACTCCATGCAATCGAACAATTTCTGAGATGTAAATTTTGGCTAACTTTTCTGCATTATAAGTCACCTTGACCGGAATGAAATGAGCAGACTTAGTTAATCTGTCAACAATTACCCAAATAGAGTCATACTTACCCATTGTCTTTGGAAGACCAACCACGAAGTCCATTGCAATTCTCTCCCACTTCCATTCAGGAATGGGCATTCTCTGAAGTGTCCCTCCAGGCCTCTGGTGTTGGTACTTTACCTGATGACAATTTGGGCATTGAGCCACGAAAGCAACAATGTCCCGCTTCATCCTACTCCACCAAAAATGTTGCTTTAGGTCACGGTACATCTTGGTTGCACCAGGATGTATAGAATACCTTGAACTATGAGCCTCTGTAAGAATAGTGTGAATCAAGTCATCGACGCGCGGTACACATACCCTTCCCTTAATTCTCAAGACACCTTCCTCATCGATTTTTGCTTCTTTAGCCTCTCCTCGCAACACCTTATCTCGGATCCGGATCAATTTCTCATCGGTAAACTGCCTTCCTTTAATCTTATCAAGAAAGGAAGATTTTGCCTCCACACAGGCCAATAATCCTCCCTTCTCATTTACTTCTAGCCTCATAAGGTCATTAGCCAGGGTCTGAACCTCTCTAGCCAATGGGCGTCTAGAAACCTGCAAGTGGGCTAGACTCCCCATGCTCCCTGCCTTTCTACTTAAAGCATCTGCCACAACATTACCTTTTCCCGGATGATACAAGATAGTGATATCATAGTCCTTCAGTAGTTCCATCCACCTCCTCTGTCTCAAGTTCAAATCTTTCTGAGTAAAGATATACTGTAAACTGCGATGATCTGTATCGACTTCACACTTAACCCCATATAGATAATGTCTCCATTGCTTTAATGCAAACACTACTGCAGCCAACTCCAAATCGTGGGTCGGATAATTACGTTCATGCACCTTTAATTGCCTCGAAGCATAAACAATTACATTTTTCTCTTGCATTAGCACTACACCCAAACCAGAATAGGATGCATCACAATAAACAATGAAATTCTTACCTTCCACTGGCAAGGTAAGAATTGGTGTAGTAGTCAACAAAGTCTTGAGCTTCTGAAAGCTTTCTTCACACTCGTCCGACCATACAAATGGAACACTCTGCTTAGTCAAGTTTGTCAGTTGGGAAGCAACAGAAGAAAATCCCTTGACAAATCGACGGTAGTAGCTAGCTAAACCAACGAAGCTCCTTACCTCTGTAACATTAGTAGGTCTTACCCAATTCTTCACTGCTTCAATCTTGGTAGGATCCACCATCACTCCATCCTTAGAAACCACATACCCCAAGAAGGACACTGAATCTAGCCAAAATTCACACTTAGAGAATTTGGCATAAAGCTTTTTCTCCCTCAACATTTCTAATACAAATCTCAAGTGTTCCTCATGTTCCTTCTTGCTCTTTGAGTATACTAGTATATCGTCAATGAATATGATGACAAAGAGATCCAGATATGGCTTAAAAATCCCGTTCATCAAACTCATGAAAGAAGCAGGGGCATTAGTAAGGCCAAAAGACATTACTAAGAACTCATAATGTCCATACCTGGTCCGAAAAGCAGTCTTTGGCATATCCGTTGCCCGTATTTTCAATTGATGATAACCAGATCTCAAATCGATTTTTGAGAAGGTACAAGCACCTTGTAACTGATCAAACAAATCATCGATGCGAGGAAGAGGGTACTTGTTCTTAACAGTTACCTTATTCAGTTGTCTGTAGTCAATGCACATCCGAAAACTTCCATCTTTCTTCTTCACAAGCAAAACCGGAGCGCCCCAAGGAGATGCACTTGGTCTAATGAAGCCTTTGCTTAACAACTCTTGAAGTTGGGCCTTTAACTCTCTTAACTCAGCGGGAGCCATTCTATAAGGGGGTATGGAAATGGGGCGAGTACCCGGCTCCAGATCAATACAGAAATCAATATCCCTATCCGGTGGCATACCAGGAAGGTCTGCAGGAAACACATCCATAAACTCATGGACTATCGAAACCGACTCAATAGAAGGTACTTGGGTAGTATCATCCCTGAGGTGTGCCAAGAAAGCTACACAACCCTTACTAACCATTCTCTTAGCACGAAGAAAGGAGATAATGCGAAATGGAGTGGAAGTGTAGTCACCCTCCCACACTAACGGATTTGTCCCAGGCTTGGACAATGTCACAGTTTTGGCATTACAATCTAGGATTGCAAAGTTTGGAGAAAGCCAAGTCATACCCAGAATTACATTGAAATCAACCATTTCTAAGATAACCAAGTCTACATGAGTATTGCTCCCCACAAAAGTCACAAGAAAAGACCTATACACCTTTTCAACTATCACAGACTCACCCACCGGAGTAGAAACACGAATAGGTATGTCAAGCATTTCACAATGTAAATTAAGACAGTAGCAAATGAGGAAGATACATATGAAAATGTAGATCCAGGATCAAACAATACAGAAGCCATGCAATCACAAACCAAAAGATTACCTGTGATGACAGCATCAGATGTCTCCGCTTCAGATCTCCCAGGGAAAGCATAACAATGGGCCCTATCACCTGTCTGCCCGTTGCCCCTACCATGTTGCGCTGCAGAAGTTCCAGTTTGCCCGTCACCCCGGCCGTTTTGGTGACCACCATTACCTCGGCCACCACGTCCTCCCGAATAACGGCCTCTTCCATAACCACCTCTACCTCTGATTATTGGGGGTCTGTAACTCGGTTTTGGACAATTTCTCCTAATATGTCCAGTCTCTCCACATCCATAACATTCTCTGGATTTAAGCATAGGTATTTGTGAGAACGACGGAGTCTGGGGATAACCTCCAAACTCAGAGAAATGTTGACCGGTCTGCGGTGGACCCCCAGCTACAGTCTGTAGTGAAGACTGAATAGGTCGGGCTAGATAACCTCCTGAAATCTTCCCTCTGGAGTAAGACCCACCAAATTCACCTCCCTTACGAAACTTCTTAGTTGCTGATGCCATGGTGAAGTCATCTGGCTTCACTCCTTTCACCTCTATCACGAAGTCTACCACTTCCTGAAAGGATTTTGCTGCAGTAGATACCTGTAAGGCTGGAATCTGCAAATCTAACCTCAATCCCTTCACAAAACAGCGAATCCGCTCTTGTGGACTGAAGCAAAGCTGGGTGGCATACCTAGATAATGCACGGAACTTAGCCACATACGCAGTAACCGACATCCTGCCTTGCTCTAGGCTAAGGAACTCATCTCTCTTCCTATCCCTCAAAGTCCGGGGTATATACTTCTCCATAAACAAGCTAGAGAATGATGCCCAAGTCATAGGTGGTGCTTGTGCTGGTTGACACTCAACATACGATCGCCACCACATTTTGGCGTTCCCCTAAAGTTGATAGGTCACAAACTCGACGCCAAACCGTTCTACTATGCCCATCTTGTGTAGTAGATCATGACAATCAACCAGAAAGTCATAGGCATCCTCAGATTCAGCACCCTTGAAAACTGGAGGTTTCAACTTCAAGAACTTACTGAAAAGTTCATGCTGATCACTTGTCATTATAGGCCCTGTAGTCAATCGAGGAAACGTGCCTATTTCCAATGAGGTATCTATACGGGGAGCCCCAACAGTTGCATGTTGTACTCCCGGAACCTGAGGTGCTGGTGCAGAAAACAGTGGAGGTGTCTGACCCTGATCAGATAACCCGCTAAGATAAGCAAGAACCTGATTAATCATCTCTGGGGTAGGTTGGGGTGGTAATTCTTCATTCTGCACTTGCTCATTCTCCCTTTCCTCCCCCCCTCTTACTACTTCCTCAGTCGGTGGAGGAGTCACCGCCCTAGTACTAGATGGGCCAGGTGCTTGTCCTCTTCCTCTAGAGGACGTCCTCCCGCGACCGCTACCACGGCCTCTTTCCACTGCTCCTCTTCGAGCTACAACTCCAGTGGTTGGCTCAGACGTATCTTGTCTTGCCGGTGTTGGTGTTGGCGCCGTTGTTTCTCTAGTTTTAACCATCTGCGAAATAGAGTGAAGATGGTCAGATACCAATTTGTATCACCCATATACCAATTGGATCCAAGTAATAGCACGAAAGAAAGAAAGAATGGAATTTTCCTAAAGTCTTGTAGCCTCTCAAATAAAAGTAAAGGCGTCCCCCTACCGTTCCTCAAGACTCTACTAGACTCGTTCTTGTGTGATGAGACCAACGAACCTAATGCTCTGATACCAAGTTTGTCACGACCTAAAACGAGCCGCGAGTGGCACCCACACTTACCCTCCTATGTGAGCGAACCAACCAATCTAAATCCCAACATTTCAATCATAATAAACAGAAAAATAATGCGGAAGACTTAAAACTCATTAACAAAATCAATTAATAACTTCTAAAATTTATCAATTACTATCCCCAAAATCTGGAAGTCATCATCACAAGAACATCTATCCTCAAATTACTAAGTCTAAGAGTATCTAAGAAGCTAAAATAACTAAACAGATAGTCCATGCCAGAACTTCAAGGCATCAAGACGTGAAGAAGAAGATCCAGTCCAAGCTAGAAACAATAGCTCACCCTGAAATCTGACGTGACGAAGACTGGCTAGAGTTGCGGTTGAGTTGAAGACGACGGTACGGTTGCTGCACTCCACAATTAACAAAAATAAAACATACAAGTAGGGGTCAATACAAAACACGAGTACTGAGTAGATATCATCGGCCAACTCAAAATAGAAAACAATATATATCGAATCATAACATAAAATCAACCATAACACTTAACAGGTGACAACAACAAGTACCATGACCATTGGACACAACCCAAGCACATCTATGAGGACTCAAGCCTCCACACCATACTCATTTGGGAAACATGTTCATTAAATTGAGTACATTAACATAATTCGAATTCATTCTTTTTACTATCCTGGTGTCGGAACGTGACACTCCGATCCCCTAATACTACATGTCGGTTCGTGACACCCGATCCATTAGTACTACGTGTCGGTTCGTGATACCTGATCCCCTAATACTACGTGTCGGTTCGTGACACCCGATCCATTAATACTACGTGTCGGTTCGTGACACCCGATCCCCTAACCTCATTCCTTTAGTTCATCAAGCCTTCTTTTATACCAGGGCATCATCATTAACAAAGAGGTTTTAAGGTTTAAGATTCAACCGCCTCATCATGCTTAATTTATCACAATTATGAAATCACATCATGCAAGCACACAATTAAGCATATAGAAGACTTTACAATACTACCCAACACATATCATTCGCTATTAAGAGTTTACTATGAAATAGCATAAACCATAACCTACCTCCACCGAAGAATTCGCGATCAAGCAAGCTATCCCCCAAAACCTTTGCTTTCCTCTTCGTTTCTCTCTTCTCTCGATCGTTCTCCCTCTCTTTCTCTTTTTCCTGATTTTTCCTTATTCCAACTCTTTTTCTTTTACCCTAATTACCATATAATTAAGTATAAAAGGTGACTAAAGTAACCCACTAATTAATCCAATGTTATCTCCTTTAACCCCCAAGTAATTGAATTATTAACATTCAACCACTAACTTTATAATTATAAGCAGGAATAGTCCAAAACGCCCCTTAAAACATTTAACAGAAATCCGACCCAGTCAGGGTTACGCAGCCTGTGACGGTCCATCGTGCCTGCGACGGTCCGTCCTGCTGCTTCTGTCACAAAGTTCAGAGACTAAATTCATTAAAGAGTCTGTGACGGCCCGTCGTGCCCACGACGGTCCGTCCTGCCATGTCGTCGCGAAGTTTAGAGAGTTGTTCTCAGTACCCAAATTTTTAGAATCTAATAGTGTTGGAACGAGACCCCCTCGATGGTCCGTCGTGCCCATGACGGTCCGTCGTGGGATCCGTCGACTCAGACAGTTATTACCAGAAATAAACTCTACAGCTCAAAACGACTAAACAGGTCGTTACACTTTCGAGCGAGAGTGATGATTGTGATAGAAAGCAATCAATAAAAAGTGAAGCTTTAAAAGAATTCAGATTTAGGGTTTTACATATTGTTAAACAAAAAGGTTGAGATAAGTATTTTTAAAGTCCCTATCAGTTGTTAATCAAGTTATGATGTATTCTTTACTTTTGTTAAGGACATATTAGGGTAAAAACAACAACAACTCAATTATAAGCTAAACTGGAAAGGTTGAATAGAAATATAAGTAAACGTTGACAAAAAGAGGTTTTCAAAACCCTATAACAAGAAGTTCTTAAAATTGTCGTAGAGAATTTTAATTTCAAAAGTGAAGACTAAGGGGGCCCGTTTGGCCATGCGATATGGAATCATAATATGGTATCACGATATGAAATAATGAGATGAAATTTAACTTTTGTTCGGATAGGGATATTGAATTTTGGTATTGTATATTTTTTCATAAACATACAAATCTCATGAGTTGTAAAACTATTATAATAGCCGCAAAAGTTTATTCAATCTTATAAAATAAACAAAAATTATAAAATCACAAAATAAATTATTACAAAGTTGTTTGTTCTCAATTTAACTAATTGCTTTATCTAACTGTAATTTAATAAAAGAATTGAAAATAAATTATAGTATACTGGTCTTTAATATAATCCTCCCACATAGTACATACAATTTCCTCATTTTGAACTCGATAATTTCCTGTTAATCGATGGAGGTACAATCACTGAATTTTCGTTCGAAATTCCAAAATCATCCTGACAAGTTATGTGCATTGTATTCTAATAAAAAAAAATATACTCCCTCCATTCCATTTTATATGAGGTTTTTTGACTTGACACAAACTTAAAGTAAAATGGAAAGAATCTACAATGTTTCGAAAATACCTTTATTAATAAGTCTAAATCGTTAAATAAAAAAATACTACATCTCACATTGAATTTAAAAGTTAATGACTTTTATATCTCCTCATAATTTAATGTCACATCAGTCATTAATTGAAATTGAGAAAAGACATAAAAGCACCACTGAAGTTGTTTCGAATTTTTAAAAAGACACCTTAACTTTGGGGATATCTGATTACCCCACAGAAATATTGAATATCTTTGTAAAAGGACCATTTTGATTTATTTTCTCGCCATGTTTGTGAACACGCACATGACGCGCGTGAAGGTCCACTTTTGCTGTCAAAAATCAATTGAAAAGTGCCACGTTTCAATCATTTTCTTTATTAATTATTTACCTCATCATCTTCCTCAAATTGGATTACAATTGCCTCAAATGTGTTAAACTTAATTAATTGCAGATCAAATATCGTTAACACAAATTTACCTCATCATATTCCTCAATGATGCTTTAACAATATGAATTAGAGTTTGGGAAAAAATATTACTGACAAATAGAATCACAAAACCCTATTTATAATAGATGCTTTAATAGAAAATAACTCATTAAATTGACACATCATAATAAAATTTCAAACTAGTAATATCAAGTTCAGATCTCCGTTGACTAATCAAAAGTGAATTGACAAAAATGGCAGTACGTGGAGAATTTGGTTATGAAAAAAAGAAGAAAGAGAATGAAGAAAGAGAAGATTAATGAAGAAGAAGAAGAAAGAGAATAAAGAAAGACGAAAGAAAGAGAAAAAGAAAAAAGAAGAAAGAGAATAAACAAAGAAGAAAGAAAGAGAAAAAGAAAGAAGAAGAAAGAGAAACAGAAACAGAAAATGAAGTTGATAAAATAAGAAAAATAAAAATAAAAACTAATACGTGGGAAATTATAATTGGTGCGTGATTGAACCTCTTTTCTTGCAAGTGAGGATGGTTAAAAAATGGGGTATTTACAATACTTTAAAATTGTTTAAGGGGATAATATGATGTCTGCAAAGTTAAAATGTCTTTTTAAAAATTTTAGAACTATTTCAGTGTTGTTTTTATGTCTTTCCTCATTTAAATTCAAAAGAGTCCAATATATTTATTTCTCTTTCTTCTTTCTATTGAAAAAATTTATGATGGATGGGGTATACCATGTAATAGTTGAATGAGAAATTCTTTTAATTAAAAGAAATACATTTTGTAGGTCTCACGTCTTCTCAATCTCTCCCTTTCTCTTCTCACTCCACCCCACCTTCTATTTACTTCTCTCTTTAATACGAAGTACATGTTATTATTATTTTTTAATTCTAATATATTTCATTACATAAATTTAAAATAATATAACAACAAGATCAAAGGAAAAAAATAGTACTATATTAAAATCAACACTTCATTATTTCTTAAAATTAATATTCATTTTCCTTATCTTTTTTTTTATAGTTCATAATACTCATTTGTCAAAAATCAAATAGAGCTCAATATATTGATACTAATTCAAATTTGAAGTCAAATAATACCTACTTAAAAAAGTTAAACTAAGATGTGTGCTCTTAATCTCATATAAATTAATTGTTTTAGTTTTAGGATAAACTAAGACTGGTCAATGGACCAGAACGAACCGATACCGGATTGAAACGGAACCTGTTGACCGGTATGTTAATCGGTACCAAGATGAATCAGACCGAAATTACCGGAATGAATAATCGGTTCTGTCCCGTTCCACTATACACCGGGATGGAACTGGAACGAATCGGAACGGACCGGGATGGAACGGGACGGGATAAATGGGACGATATTTTTTGGGATTACGAAAATATAATTATTTTTTTATTTTTCTAAGTATAAATTAATAGTTTTTAATTTGTACTATAATTTTTTACTTAAGTTTATTTTAAAGATATTTTATTAATTTTTTTTTGTTGTTAAGTTTGCAAGTAAAGTCTAATAAAGTTTTCAAAATTTAAATCTTTTGAAGTTTATACTTTATAAGTTATTACTTATATTCATTAATATTTATTTTATAAGTTATATTTATAACTTGTGTCATGTAAATATTAAATAAATAAAATTTTTAATTTTTAAAAAAATTAATTAAAATAAGAATAAAAAATCACAAAAATTAAAAAATATCATTTTAATTTATTTAATTTTAATATATAGAAATTACATAAAATATAAATTATAATTTATAGAAGCTATAAACATAAATTATATAAAATATAAAATATAATTTATAGAAAATATAAAATATAATTTATAGAAAATATAAATATAAATTATATAAAATATAAAAAAATTAATACATATTAAGTAAACCGGATCGGAATCGGACCGGACCGGACCGGATTCGGGATGAACCGGTACCGGTATGAAATCACGGTTCCGCTCCGTTCCTTGTACCGGTTTAGACTATCCCGTCCCGTCTCGCAGGTAACCAAAACTGGAAGAATCGGAATGAACTGGAACGGTATTGGTACGTCCCATTCCGTTGACCAGTCTTAGGATAAACATAAATAGTTATTTAAATTGCATTAATAAATTCTTTTTTTTCATTTTACCTGTCCATCATTTTAATCAAAAAAATTTTTCTCGAAATTCAAGCTATAAAATGTATTTTTTCATATGCTAACTTGATAAAAATTACAACTTATAGTATTTTTAGTTGAATTGCAACTTAGTCGGAAGGACTATTTATGAACAAACATTATAAGTTGTAGATCTTATGTTAATATAAAAAATAAATCAAAATTTTTAATTAAATTTCACATTGCTTGATTTTAAGAATAAAAAGATATCATATAAATTGACTAAAGAGTATGTATATATCTAAGTGTTTATGAAAAACTTTCTATTGTTGGTAACACTAAAATAGTACAAAAACTTATATAATTGTTTGTCAAATTATTGATGCTCTTTCCATCATATTTTAATGTGAATATTCGATGAATTTATGCATAGATGAAATTATTGAAAGAGAAAAAAACAATAATTTATACCCCTTCTGTTTTTCGTATTAGTTGTTTATTTTTTATTTTAAGGATTTTTTTTTATAAAATTATAAATAAAATGATACTTTATTAATTTACTCCTTAAGAATTTTTTTTTTGCAATTTTACAAATTTTGTTTATATTTTTAAGAATAATTAATTATTACTGTAATGAAAATAAAAATTAAAATATAATTTAATTTATTAGTTGACAAAATAATTTTTAATAATTATTTTTAGTAATGTAAATAATCAATACATGAAAGAAAAATAATATCAAATGTTAAATGTATAATGAATTAGGCCAAATTTTCACATTTTTTTTTATAAATAAAATTATTTTTAAAAGAAGAAGAAGAAAAAAAAGAAGAGATGTTAAAAAATTGAATCAAAGAGAAAAAGTTAAAAGAAAGAGATAGAAATGGGATTTGACCCATTTTTCTGAAAATGGGACCCTTTAATCTACTTGGTCAATACTAAGAAGAGTCACATATAACTTGTGTCTACCACATAATATCTATCCCTCATCCATTATAGAATTATTCCCTTTCTATTGCATTCTCCATTCTATCTCTCTTAGTCTTTTAATGATGAAGATAGACTTCAAATGATACAATTTTTGTCATTGCAGGTAAAAGTAGTTCTTTTCATGATTTTATTTGTAGTTTCAAAAACTTGATCACATAAAAAAATGCGGAAAAAAAATTAAAATTTCAATTTCTAGCGCTAATTATTTACAAAATTTTTAAATATTAGCTAATGGACTTCATATATAGATACTTCATCCTTAATTTTTAATTCTTTTCTTTTACATTTTTTTCAATCGGTGATCTTAAAATGAGTGTTCAATTTTTAGATGACCGAATTACAACAAAAAAGCAATTGAATCTAAATTTTCAGTTGCTGAATGACTTTTGAATAAAAGTAGGAATAAAAAATTAAATATGATTCTGTAAAGAAAGAAAGTATTTTGTTCAACACATCAAGAAGTACTATTGATCGTATTTGGAGACAAGCTAGATTATGTATTGCTAATGGCGACACGTTAAATGTTTCTACTAATCTTGCAGACAGAGTTGAGAGAAAATACATACAACTCGATATCAATCAATTCAAAGAAATTTCATTGTGTCGTTGAATAAATATTCAATTTCATTCTTTTGCAATAAATATGGCAAAATTTAATAGTTTTTTGACGTGTAAAAGAATGTGCAATTACTCCACACACCAACGCCATCAAATCGCACTTAACCGAAGAAAATAAAGGATGAGACTTAAATTTTTCCTCTCAATGATTGATCATAGTACACTTCACTCTAATCTCATATTTATATACATGTTTAATTATGTCCATATCAATGAAAAATGATTTAACTTATCGAAAAATTTGAAAGTTATTATGTTCTTCCCAAAGAATAAGGGTCTAATCCGTATCGTTCTTGCAAAACTAAAACTTTTATCACAAAAGTTATGCTTATGGAGGCAGTTGCACGTCCTAGATATGACGCTAATAGAGTTGAGTTATTTTTAGAGAAAATATGAATTTTTCCGTTTGAAGTTAAGGTTAGCCAAACGGAATAGAAAAAATCGAACAACAAGAACTATTGAAACAAAACGAATTTATCAATTACTAAAGATATCACAAGAGCTTGTTTGATAGAGAAAGTTCTTCCAACCATTTGATCAAAATGGCCAGCTTCAACGTTAAGTGCACCCATTTCATCCAACAAGATAATGCAATACCACATATTGGTGTTAATGATTTGGAATTCATGGAAGTTGCCCAACGGGATGAATTTGATATTAAGTTATGCTTTTAACCCCCTAATAGTCCTGATCTTAACGTTTTGGACCTTGAAAATTTTTCGAGCAATTCAATCTCTTCAATATCAAAATTCTCCTTCAAATGTTGATGAATTAGTGGAGGTTGTTGAAAAATCCTTCAGTGAGATGAATGTAGTGTTAGGTAGTGGAGCCTGATTAATTTTAGGTTTTCATATTTATTCTCTATTTTAGGTTTTCCTATTTATTCTCTATTTTAGGCTTTCCTATTTATTCTCTATTTTAGGCTTTCCTATTTATTCTCTGTAACAAAAAATACTCTGATTTATTAATATAAATATACCTCACCGCCGTGAAAGTTTACTCACAGGGTGTTACCACGAAATATTGGTTTTCTCTTTCTCTCTCTAGATCTCATCTCTTTCTCTTGAAAGTCCTTGTGTTCTTCATTCATCTAGTGTGTGTGCGTGAATTCGATCTTAACAACTGGTATCAGAGCTAAGGAGATTCAACACGATCACTGAAGATGGTTAGTTCGAAGCTTGGAATCGAAAAGTTTGATAGATCCGATTTCAGTTTCTGAAAGATGCAGATCGAAGATTATCTGTACCAGAAAAATCTTCATGAACCGTTGACCGCGGTGAAGCCGGAATCCATGACGGAGGAGAAGTGGAAACTCAAGGATCACCAGGCTCTAGGGTTGATCCGGTTGACTTTGTCAAGAAACGTGGCGTTCAACATCGTGAAGGAGAAGACTACATTCGATGCATTGAAGGCAGCATCAAACATGTATGAAAAACCATCGGCTATGAACAAGGTATATTTGATGCGTAGATTGTTCAATTTACAGATGTCTAAGAATGGATCCGTTTCTGATCATATAAACGAGTTCAATATGATTGTGAGTCAACTCAATTCTGTGGATATTAATTTCGAAGATGAAATTAAGGCGTTGATTTTGATGTCATCTCCGAGAGTCTTGGGATCTTTGTTGTTCTTTGCGATTAGCGATTCTCGTGAATCTGGCGAAGTTTGATGAAATCTGTGATGTTGTTCTTAGTGAAAGTATTCTCAAATGAGAAGTGGGAGATTCATCGGGCAGTGCTCTCAGCGTTGACCGAAGGGGGGAGAAGTAAGACGAAAGACCAAAATCAACATGGTCGATCAAAATCAAAGAATCGAGGAAAATACCTAAACATATCAAACGTGACTTGTTGGAACTGTGGAGCAAAAGGACACTTTCGGACAAACTGTACAAAGCCAAAGAAGAAACAGAATCAGAAATTTGGAGATGACAATGATTCTGTAAATTCAGCAGAGGACATTGGGGATGCTCTAATCCTTAGTGTGAAAAGCTCGGTTGCATCATAGATTTTGGATTCTGGTGCATCTTTCCATTCGTCTCCAAGCAAGGAGTTGTTCCAAAATTTCAAATCTGGAAATTTTGGAAAAGTATATCTTGCTGATAATAAAGCCTTAGAGATTGAAGGAAATGGGGATGTTTGCATAAAGACCACCTCGGGAAACCAGTGGACATTGGAGGATGTCATATATATTCCTGGGGTCAAGAAAAATTTGATCTCTGTTGGTCAATTGGATAGCACGGGATACGCAGCAGAGTTTGGGAAAGGTTCATGGAAGATCGTGAAAAGGGGCTATGGTAGTAGCTCGTGGCACCAAATCTGGAACCTTGTACACCACTGCAGGGTGAATAAACATGGCCGCTATTGCTGAAGGTGCTTCCGATTCATGTCTGTGGCACAACAGACTTGGACACATGAGTACTAAAGGGATGAAGATGCTGGTTGCAAAAGGAGAATTAGAGGGTCTGAAGTCTGTTGATGTGGGTCTTTGCGAGAGCTGTGTTATGGGCAAACAGAAAAGAGTAAGCTTCACAAAGAATCCTAGAGATCCAAAGAAAGTGCGGTTGGAAATGGTCCATACAGATGTTTGGGGACCATCTCCAGTATGATCACTTGGAGGATCCAGATTCTATGTTACCTTCATTGATGATTTCAGCAGGAAGGTATGGGTTTACTTCTTGAAGCATAAGTCAGATGTGTTTGCAACTTTCAAGAAGTGGAAAGCTGAAGTTGAGAATCAGACCGGTTTGAAAGTCAAATGCCTAAGGTCTGACAATGGAGGAGAGTATGACAAATCAGAGTTCAAGGCATTTTGTGCAGCTGAGGGAATCAGATTGTTGAGAACAGTTCCTGGTAAGGCACGACAGAATGGAATTGCTGAGAGGATGAACAGAACATTGAATGAGCGTGCAAGGAGTATGAGGATACACTGTGGGCTGCCCAAAACACTTTGGGCGGATGCTGTGAGCACAACTGCATACTTGATCAATAGGAGACCATCATTTCCTTTAGGGTTTAAGATTCCAGAAGAGGTGTGGACAGGAAAAGAACTCAAGTACTCACACTTGAGGACTTTTGGTTGCACTGCTTATGTTCATGTTGATCAAGAAAAGAGAGACAAGCTTGATCCCAAGGCTGTGAATTTACTTCATAGGCTATGGTTCTGATTTGTTTGGTTACAGGTTTTGGGATGACAAGAACAGAAAGATCCTGAGACATTGTGACGTGACATTTGATGAGTGCATCTGTACAAGGGCAGAGCAGAAGGTTCTAGAGATTACAAAGCAAGTGGGAGTTGAGGTTGAGTTGGAGAAGAGTAACCCCAGAGATGTCAAAGCAGATACTCAACCAACTCGTACTGAAGAATCTGAAGTGGAGCAAGCTACACCTGAGCAGGTGTTAGGAGTCATCCAGATCCATCAGGGCACCAGATAAGTATTCACCTTCATTACACTATCTATTGCTGACTGATGAGGGGGAACCAGAGTATTTTGATGAGGCCCTACAGGTGGAGGATTCAATCAAGTGGGAGCAAGCCATGGATGATGAGATGAGGTCACTTGAGAAGAACGACACATGGGTGTTGACTAAGTTACCTGCAGGGAAGAGAGCTTTGCTGAACAAGCGGGTGTTCAGAATCAAGACTGAACCAGATGACAAAAGAAGGTTCAAGGCTCGTTTAGTGGTTAAAGGATATTCACAAAGGAAAGGTATTGATTATGCAGAAATATTCTCTCCTGTTGTGAAGTTAACCTCTATTCAAATTCTGTTGAGTGTTGTTGCATCGGAGAATTTGCATCTAGAGAAAATGGATGCAAAAACAGCGTTTTTACATGGAGATCTGGACAAAGAGATCAATATGCAGCAACCGGAAGGATTTGTGGTTTCAGGCAAGGAACACATGGTGTGCAAGCTCAGTAGGAGCTTGTATGAACTAAAGCAAGCACCAAGGCAGTGGTACAAGAAGTTTGACTCCTTCATGACCAAGAGTGGATTCTGCAAAGCTGAAAAGGATCCTTGTTGTTACTTCAAGAAATACACTAATTCATATGTCTTTCTACTCCTGTATGTGGATGATATGTTGATTGCAGGATCTAGTATGAGGGAGATTAACAATCTGAAGACAAGGTTGTTTGCAGCGTTTGAGATGAAAGATTTGGGTCAAGCAAAGCAGATTTTGGGGATGAAGATTTCTCTGGATAGATCTGCTGGCACTTTAAATCTTCTCAGGAGTTCTACATTGAGAAGTTTTTGAGCAGATTCAGGGTTAATGATGCTAAACCCAGGACTACTCCATTGGCAAATCACTTTAATTGTCAAAGGAGCAGTCACCCAAGACTGCTGAAGAGCGTGATCACATGGCACTTGTTCCATATGCTTCAGCAATTGGTAGTTTGATGTATGCTATGGTCTGCACTAGACCTGATATAGCACATGAGTAGGATTTGTTAGCAGGTACATGTCGAACCCTGGGAAAGAGCATTGGGAAGCTGTGAAGTGGCTTCTGAGATATCTGAGAGGTACATCCAGTACTTCACATTGTTTTGGAAAAGGCAAGGTGACTCTACAAGGTTTTGTGGATGCTGATCTTGGTGGGGATGTTGACTCGAGCATGAGTACATCCGGGTACATTTACACCATAGGTTGAACAATAGTGAGTTGGATGTCCAGGGTTCAGAAGTGTGTTTCTCTTTCATCTACTGAAGCTGAGTATGTGGCAATAGCTGAAGCTGGGAAAGAGATGCTATGGCTGGTAGATTATCTTGAGGAATTGGGCAAGAAGCAGAGCGAGAAGATTCTTTACTCAGATAGCCAGAGTGCCATACAGTTGGTGAAAAATCCAGTCTATCATTCGAAGACAAAGCACATAAGAATGCGATACCATTTCACTCGCAGGGCAGTGGAGGATAGTGATATGTGCTTGGAGAAGCTAGAGGGTGCAAAGAACCTGGAATACATGTTGACGAAATGTGTTGATGTTGGGAAACTGAGGTTATGTAAAACCTCAGTTGGTCTTCTGTAGTTGTTGCTACAGATGTTGCGGTGCGGTAAAGATGTTGATGATGAAGAGATTTTTTTTTGAGAATGTATTTTTTGGATGACTGAGTCAGTCTCCAAGTGGGAGAATTGTTAGGTAGTGGAGCCTGATTAATTTTAGGTTTTCCTATTTATTCTCTATTTTAGGCTTTCCTATTTATTCTCTATTTTAGGCTTTCCTATTTATTCTCTATTTATTCTCTGTAACCAAAACTACTCTGATTTATTAATATAAATATACCTCACCGCCGTGAAAGTTTACTCACGGGGTGTTACCACGAAATATTGGGTTTTCTCTTTCTCTCTCTAGATCTATCTCTTTCTCTTGAAAGTTCTTGTGTTCTTCATTCATCTAGTGTGTGTGCGTGAATTCGATCCTAACATGTTGAATGATTCAATCACATATTTTTTACTTTGCAATGTTGTATGAATAAGGTGATGAAAGATAGCGATGCCAATAACTACAAAGTGCCTCATATGAACAAAGAAAGACTTGAAAGAGAAAATGATCTTTCTCTTCAAGTTTGTTTTGATGTTGATGTTGTTAATCAAGTTTTGACTCTACTTCAATCATGATAATATTACAAGTATTAAAACAACTTGTGTTTTAGTACATTTTGATATTTATATTAGAACTTTGCAAATTTAATTTAATTTTGGATAGTTTAATGTTTAAGTTTAAATCTTGCAAAGTGTAATTTACTTTTTGAATAGATTAATGTTTTTGTAGGGACATTGTAAATTCAACATGTTAAAGTAAAATTTTCATTTTGATAAACGTAAAAAAACTTTACTGTTTGAAGTTTATCTTTGAAAATTTTTATTTTATTTTTATTGTAAATTCAAAAGAAGAAACATTCTTCCAAAGAAAATTTAAGTGAGGACAACTTTTGATTGTACATTCTTTAAATTTTTAAAAATAAAAATAAAATTACATTCACGTACTTCAAAATTTTATCAACAGTGCAAAAGAAAGAAAGAATATGATAAAGTGGTGAAAAGAATGAAAATGTTATGATAAATTATTGAAAAAAGTGTTTAAAATAATGTTGACTGTCAGAAAAAGAAGTATTTGTACTTTACTGCATTTCAGTAACTTTTTCTTTAAATTTAAAAGGGAAAATGCATAAGTACCCCCAACGTATGCCTCAAATCTCATAGACACACTTATACTATACTAAGGTCCTATTACCTTTCTGAATTCATTTTATATATAATTTTTTACCCCTTTTGGGCCTACGTGACACTAGTTTAAAAAAACAATGTCAACACGCACTGAGCCCACAAGATAGTGCCACGTAGGTCGAAAAGTTGTTAAAAATTATTTATAAAATAAGTTCAAGAGGATAATAGTACCTTAGTAAAGTACAAGTGTGTCTCTGAGATTTCAGGCATAGATTGGAGGGATACTTGTGCATTTCCCAATTAAAATAGTGCAACTATCAAAATATTGTAATTCAAGAAGGGTAAAATAGGTATAATGTGATTAAATATTTACCAAATAAGAAAATGTGTCATTCTTTTTTAGACTGGCCAAAAAGAAAAGTGAGTCGCATAAATTGGAGCAGATGGAATAGCAAAGTAACTATCAATAAATGAGAACATAGAAAATTTATATTTATTCCTAAATCTAGTTAACCAATTAGAAAAAAAAACAATAAATCTAGTTAACCAATTAGGAAAAATAACTATAAATCTAGTTATACAAATTAAAAATTGAAAGAATAGAGAATATTTAACTCACTTTGGAAATGATAGAAGACTTTTAGGTCAATTTCATCTGCTTTGTTGTTGAAATGTATATAACTATGAATTGTTTTATATATAGAATATAGAACTATATTATCACATAATTTTCTCATAAATTATTTGGCTTTTCAAAGTTTTATGGTTGAGCATAAATAATTATATATTTAAGTCTTCCAACCTAACATTCATTGCATCAATTTATTGGAGTAGATAAGAGAACACTTTTTACTGCACGTTGAGCATAAATAATTATGCATTTTAGTCTGCACAACCTCACTTTTACTTCATCAATATATTGGGTAAAGGAAAAGAACACCTTACACGAGCTCTTCAAGATTCTATAGTTAAGTATAAATAATTATGCATTTAAGCCTATTCAACCTAACTTTTATAACAATTTATTAGAGTAAATGAAGAGAAGACCTTTCAATCCATGTTCAAATACATAGAATTATAGTTGTAATAAATTCAAAATGGTAGAAGTAATGTTGGAGTAAATGAGTAAATGAACAAAATAAATTTATTACTCCACTATCGATTGGTGTGAGTTAAAGTGATCATATGTTGGTAAGAATAATAAATTTTATGTCGATGAGAGTAATAATTTTAAAAAGTAATGTTGTGATTATGAATTTTATTTACATATGAATAAATGATTAGTAGATATAATGTGGATTTGTTTTAACAAAATATAAACTCATGGATCAATTTTATATTAAAATATCTCAAATCATGATATGGATTCCCATATAATTTCATATCATGGTTTTTGGATAATTATAAAATCACATCTCATGATATGGGATAATGACATGGAATCAGCATAAAGTCGCATGTCCAAGCGTTGATTTCATCTCACCACATCATATCGTGATATGTTATCACATGACCAAATGTCGACTAAGATAATTGATTTGATTTTAGGTGGAGATAGTGTTGTTGATTTGGAGGATTGATTAGAAATAATCCACGTTAGTTAATTATGGAAATGGATAAGAAATAAATGTTGGAGAAGTCGCAATTTGTGAAGATTGGTAATGCGCTAGAGTATTTATTGGAGATACAAATGATAGAGGAACAAACAAACTTGGCTCTGATACTAATTTGAAGGGAAAAAAATAAAATCATCCAAAGTAACAATAAATGTTGAAGTGAAAAATCCAACAATGATTATATAAAAAAATTATCATCTACTAGGAAAAGAGAGGAGACTTTATTAAATGAATCATTAATTCTTGTATTAAATATAATGCAATTGGGAATGAATATATTATTGAAATGACTAGTGTAAACTTATTCAAAAACCAAAAGTACTTGAAACATCCCATAAAGATAAAGAGGATTATGATGAAGACTTGAGGTCTTCGAGTGGAAGTGATGATCCTAATAGCAAATTACTAAAAAAGTGAAGAAAGAAAAGAATTCAGATGTAGAGAATTAGAGAGTATAAAATGAATATGATGAGATAATTATCTTTGAAACTTATATCAATTGTTAATTGATAATGCATTCTTTACTTCTGTTAATGACATATTCTGGTAGAGTCATCCAAAACTCAATTATAAGCTAAACTAAAAAGGTTGAAAATGAAATAGAAAAAAAACGTCGACAAAATATGTTTTTCAAACCCCGTGAAAAGAAGTCATTTTAACAGTCAAAAAGAATTTGGGAATTAAAAGTGAATGCTAAGACTATTTATTTGGTTTTAGGGGGAGGTAGTACTGCTAACTTGGATGGTTGATGTCACGCCCCGAGCCTACACCCTGGGCGAGACCGGCACTCTGAGACCATTGCTGGTTCCCAAGCGAACCCTTGGCCTGGATTACTCAATTAAACGGAACACTAAACTCAATTTACTTAAGAAGTAAAGCATTTCAAAACAATCACTTTATATAATGTCTGGCCAAAATAGCACTTAAGTCTCAATAAGTAAAACAACTCCAAACTAAAGTACTACTGTGTACAAAGCCTCTAAACTGACAGAAGAGAGATGTTGAAAAAGACCCCACAACATCCTAAATGCTAAACTAGTATAATAATAAAAAGGATATCCTCCAGAATGTAAGGAGGCTCACCACTGACTCTGGAGCTCAGTCCGGATCAAGGAAGCGTTGCGCGCTGATCCTTGATACTTGTATCTGCATCATAAAATGATATAGGCCAACTGGCATCAGTATATTGAATGTACGAGTATGCTAGTTGAAAAGTTAAATGACCACTTAAGCTTTAGGGGATTAGATGAACTTACTTTGTCTCTTCTCAACTCAATAATATGCTTAAATCAAAAGATATACATATAAAGTAGTTTAAAACACATGCGAGATACATATAAAGCTTATAAAACAGTAAAACAACTCAGTTCGTTAAAAAAATGCAATAACAAACACAACTTTGCTTATATATAAAAGTGATATAACTTTGGTTGAAGATTGTCTAACCGACAACCACGACTATGAGCCTATGTGGTGATACAATGTCTTGCCGCGCTGCTACAACTGTCTTATACCTTGCCATCGATATAGGACCTTACTTTTCTTAGTGGATCCACTAGATAAACTTACGTGATCATCTAAAAAGTATGATCCGTCGATTCCCATGATGGCTTCATGGTTTACATGGAGACTTAGTTAATATTAACTCTTATCCCCATATCAGTGCTCAATACTACTCTAAAAACATACTTTAGCTTATACTTTTAATAAAACATCCTTTTCTTTGGGTTGAGATTATATTTTGAACCCCTTTAGCTTTATAAAAACTTCTTTTTGGAATCAATGTTCCCCTTTTAGGTCAAAACTCTTTTCAAACTCTTAGTTTCCTTTTTCTCAATGTGAAACATTTGTAAACCTTTAGGGAATACTGAGTTCCTTTATAGATTTTGAGAAATAAACTCAACTCTTGATCTTTACTTAACTTGAAACTTAACTCTCAGAAATACTTAGTTCCCACATAAACTTTGAGATGTTTACTCAACTCTTTACTCTTTTCTCAACTTTTAACTGGATCCTTAAAACAAGATTAAAATGATTGTTTAAGACACTTTGAAAACTTTAAGAAGTCACTTTGACTTGCTTCTGAACTTTTAGACTTTGACTCTTAACTTCTTTGACTTTAATCTTAGTTTCCCTTGAATTGGATTATGGATTCAAGGATCATGATCTCATGTTTATGGATGATTTCATGATGTTTAGATGTAATCTAGAATGTTGGAATCAACTACGAATGAAAGGTACATCATTTAGGAACTAGTACGAAAAGATTGGTAAAAAATGAGGTCTCCAGGGGGTCGGGCACCCTGATAGGCGCGGGGCGCCAGAGCCTGTTGGACAGACCCCGTTCTGGGGAGCTCTGTATGGAGCGCCGCGCCTGGGCATGCCAGACAGAGCCTTCCTTGAGGCCCCAAGGGCCGTCTGACGGGACCTCCGACTTTCTTCTTCGTTTTTCATCTCTAAACCTTCTCAAACTCCCATGGATCCCACCCAAAACACTTAGGATCCCTAAATAACTCATTACTCAATATTTAGACACAAAAACGCCCTGGAAACATAAATTAAAACTCCTAGAGATCAAGTACAAATCAAGCAACAAGAACTTCAAACTTTTTGTCAAGAAATTTAAGATTTACTTTTGAATAACTCTAAATTGTTGTAATGAATTAAATTGGAGGGTGGTCTAAAGGAACCAACATCAAATTATCTCATACCTTGATAGGTATCACCCCCGACGAAATTCATGCTACGTTCTTGGCGTTCTTGGACGATTCCTTGTCTTTTCTTCTTCTCTCTTTTTCTCCCAATCCCTAAGCATTTCAAAACTTGTAAAAACTGACTTGGGACTAAGTCTTTACCCCTAAATAATCTTAAAACATATTAGGAATTGATAGGGTGAAAATTCAACTTTGCCCTTACAAAAAATTTGGTTTTGGAATTTCTTCTTCTCAACAACCAACTTCTGGAAGTCATATCTCCCTTACACAACCTCAAAATTTAGCAAACTTAGCGTCGTTGGAAAGATCTTCCGACGATTTTCCCATCCATATAAAGAAATCATCCAAACTCCTTTTGAGCTGGAAATTATAGCCGTTTGAAAATGACCAATATTCATTTTTTTAATCTGGAAATTATTCAGATTTCCTTTCTTATTTCCAATTTGGTTATTCTTATTTTTTCTTAGCTTAACCTTAGTTAATTCTAGATACGAGATGTTATAATTCTTCCCCTTGGGAAAATTTGTCCTCAAATGAGAATTCATTCAGTAAGCTAAGGGTAGTAACATAATTTCAGCACTCACAAACAAAAGCAAGTAATAACATTCTTATATAAAGTGCTAAGAAGAGAATTTAGTACATTGATCTGCATTCTCTCCGAATTCAAAGAGATGTGGATATCTCTTCTTCATATCCTCCTCAGCTTCGCAACTCCCTTCTTCAACAAATTGGTTCCTTTAAGGACCTTAACTGAAGCCACTTCTTTTGTGCTCAACTTGCAAACTTGACGATCCAAAATCTGAATTGAAACTTCTTCATAGGATAAGTTATCCTTAATCCCAACATTCTTTGTTGGTACTATCAAGAAGGTCACCCAAGCACTTCTTCAATATAGAAATATGGAATACCGGATGAACCGACGCTTACTCTTTGGGTAGCCCCAACTCATAAGCCACATTGCCCACTCTCTTGGAAATTCTATAAGGTCCAATATACTGGGGACTAAGTTTCTCCTTCTTACCAAATCTCATAACACGTTTCATGGGTGAAACATTAAGATACACCCGATCATCTACCTCAAACTCTAATGGTCTTCTCTTAACGTTTGTGTAGGCTTTTGGCGACTCTATACCGTCTTTAACCTTTTTTGAATCACTTTCACCTTCTCCATAGCTTGATGGACTAAATTTGGTCCTATCAACCCTATCTCCTCAAATTCAAACCACCCAATAGGAGATATGCACCTCCTCCCATAAAGAGCTTCATAAGGGGTCATTTAGATGCTCGAATGATAACTATTGATGTCAGCGAACTCAATGAGGGGTATGTGATCATTCCAATTTCCGTTGAAGTCGATCGCACAATCTCTCAACATATCTTCCAAGGCCTTGATAGTAATCTCTATTTGTTCATCCGTCTGAGGATGAAAAACAATGCTCAAATAAACCTTTACATCCAAACCTTTCTGGAAAGATTTCCAAAATTGTGCAGTAAATTGTGCACCTCTATAGAAAAAATGGAGATTGGGATTCCATGAAGTCTTACCATTTCTTGAAGGTACAACTTTGCATAATATTTAGCCAAATAAGTAATCTTTACCGGCAATAAATGGGTTCACTTTGTCATTCTGTCGATAATCACCCAAATAGAGTCATGTTGCCTTCGAAATCTTAGAAAACCTGTTATGAAATCCATATTAATCATCTCTCAGTTCCATTTCGGAATTTATATATTCGAAGCTAAACCTCCGGGCCTTTGGTTTTCCATTTTCACTTGCTGACAATTTGAACACTTAGCAACAAACTCAGCAATATCCTTCTTCATACCTTTCCACTAATATACCTCTCTCAAATTGCGGTACATCTTTATGGAACCCGGATGAATGGAATATCTGGAGCTATGAGCCTCCTCCAAGATCTCTCTCGGAGTCCATCGACCTTAGGCACACATAGTCTACCTTGGTACTTAAGCATACCATTGCCTCCTTATTCAAAAGCCAATACCCTCTGATTATGGACACTATCCTTCAAATCAAACAAATAGGGTCTTGGTCTTGCTTCTCTTTCACTTCTGACACTTACGATAATTCAGCCCCATTTGTCACCACTATGCTTTCTTTTGTGGAGTCCATAAGTCTGACTCCCAATCATGTGAGTCTGTACACACCTTTAGCTAACTCTTTTTTCTCTTATTTGACATGGGAAGTACTTCCTATGGACAACCTGCTTAAGGCATCAACAACCACATGAGTCTTACATGGGTGGTAAAGAATATTTATGTCATAATCCTTGAGTAATTCCAACCATTTTCTCTATCTGAGGTTGAGCTATTTCTGAGTGAACACATATTGAAGGCTCTTGTGATTAGTGAATATATCAACATGAACACCATAAAAATAGTGATGCCATATCTTCAAAGCGAACACCACTGCAGCCAATTCTAATTTATGAGTTATATAATTCTTCTCATGAACCTTCAACTGTCTAGAGGCATAAGCTATAACTTTGTCATTCTGCATTAACACGCATTCCAATCCAACTCTTGATGCATCACAATAAATCACAAAACCTTGCGTACCCTATGATAAGGTTAAAACCGAAGCAGTAGTCAACCTCTTTTTCAACTTCTGAAAGCTCTTCTCACAAGCTTTAGATCATTCAAATTAACTTGGCAAAGGAGAAGAGAGGAGGAAAATCCCTCAATAAATCTTCAATAATAGCCAGCCAAGCCGAAGAAACTCCTTATATCTGTTGGAGATGTGGGTCTAGGCCAACTATGAACTGCTTCAATTTACTGAGTATCAACTCTAATCACTTTGCCAGAAACAATTTGACCTAAGAATGCCACAAACTTAAGCCAAACTCATAATTGGAAAACTTGGCATATAACTCTTTGTCTCTCAAAGTATGGAGAAAAATTCTTAGATGAATGGCTTGATATTCTTCATTCCTTGAATAAATCAGTATGTCATCAATGAAAATGATGACAAACAAATCTAAATAAGGTTTGAAAACTTTGTTCATAAGATCCAGAAATGCTGCAGGTGCATTTTTCAAACCAAAGGACATAACCCAGAAATTCATGATGACCATACCTTATCCTAAAAGATGTCTTGGGAATATCACATTCCCTTACTTTCAGCTGATGATAACCTGATCTGAGGTCAATCTTGGAAGAGCAAAAATCACCCTGAAGTTGATCGAAAAGATTATCTATCCTTGGAAGATGATATTTATTCTTAATGGTCTCCTTATTCAATTGGCGGTAGTCTATACACATCCTAAGGGACCCATCCTTCTTTCATACAAATAAGATCAAAGCTCCAAGGTGAGACACTTGGTCGAATGGAACCTTTATCCAATAGATCTTTCAATTTCTCTTTTAGTTCTTTTAACTGTGCTGGCTCCATTGTGTATGGCAGAATAGAGATAAGACGAGTATCTAGGATGATGTCTATGTCGAAGTCTATCTCTCTTTTGGGAGGGACTCTGGGTAGATCACCAGGAAAGACTTTTGGAAACTCACTGACTAAAGGAACTAACTGAATGGAAGGTACCTCAACACTTGAGTCATTAACTCGGAATAAGTGATAGATACATCCCTTAGAAAATAACTTCCTTGCCTTAAGGTACAAAATGAAACGACCCTTAGGCACTGTTGAACTACTAATCCACTCTACGACTGGCTCATTAGGAATCTGAAACTTGACAACTCGAGTTTTGCAATCTATTGACGCATAACAGGCATGAAGCCAGTTCATACCTAGAATGATATCAAAATCTACCATGCCTTACTCTACTAGATCAGACATGGTGTTCTTGTTATTGATGGAAACTGGACAATCATGATAGACTCTTTCGGTATAATAGACTCCCCAACAGGTGTAGAAACACAAAAGGATTCACAAAGTTTTTCAGGATGAATCTCAAACTGATATGCAACATAAGGATTTACAAAGGATAAACTTTATCCTGGGTTTTTTAAAGCATAAACATCAAAAGAAAATATTTTGATCACACCGTGACAACATCTGGAGAGGTCTCTTGCTCTTTGCGGCTAGTGATTGAATCGAGACGGGTTGACCCTCCGCCAGTATCAGAAGTGGCTCCTCTAGGTGCAGCCCTTTATGGTAGAGCAACTGATGATGATTGAGCACTATTGCCCGGATTTCCACCACCTTGTTTATTATTATGGCACTCTTTCATGAAGTGACCCTCTTGACAACACTTGAAACAACCTATCTGGCCATCACGACATCTGCCAGGGTGGGTTCTACCACATTTACCACAGGCAGAAATCCCACTACCTCTTTGTTCCACACTACCTTGAGACTGAGCCTTCCTAGCCTTGAAGTGCTGCGAGTTTGGACCGCTATACTCACCTCGGTCTCTAGGTGCAGGTGCACTAATAGCTGATGGTGCATGCCCCTTTTTCTTCTAGAATTGTGGTCGACTTGAACCACCTTTCTTTTGGCAAGTATCATTCGCAGTCTTTGCCTTCTTGTTTCGATACTCCTTTATGTTCTTCAACTTCTCCTATTCAACTTGTTGCACATATACCATCAGCCTGGATATGCCATGTCACCTATAAACATGGCAGCGCTACCTTTTTTAATTGAATCACGACCCAATCCAGCAATCAACAGACTCATTCTGCTCCTCATGTCCTTCACCATCTCCGGAGCATAGCGAGATAATTGGTTGAACTCAACCCGTACTCATGCACACTCATGGAGTCCTATCTCAAAGTAAGGAACTCCCTCGCCTTGGGTTCCTTCAGTTCGCGAGGAAAGAACCTCCCCAAGAAGGCTTCCACGAAGCAAGCCCAACTTGGATGTGGTGCATCCTCAACTCTACCATCCGTCCATTAATCAAACCAGGTTCTAGAAACAACCTTCAGTTGATATGCGACCAATTAACCCTCTCAGCATCCATCACATGCATCACCTCAAATACCTTATTTAAATCTTCCACAAAGTTTTTCGGTTTTTCAACAATGCTTGATCTGGTAAAACTAAGAGGATTCATTTTAAGAAACTCACGAACTCTCGAGGTGTCAACCCTTTTTATTGAGCTCCTCTCTATTGTCCGACCTGGTTAGTTACAACTTGAATTAACATCTGGATAGCTTCCCAGAATTTAGCATTCGTAACCTCTCCTTGGGGTTGCACCTCTGGTGCATTTGGGACCTCTTGTTCCTTAACGTTTCTTCGTGGTCAACCTCTGACTGCTCTTCTTGGAGGCATGATGATTTGGAAAATATGTGTAGGCACGAATTAGAGAGAGAGACTTTAGAGATAAAATCTTCGCACGAAAGAAGATGAAAGAAGGGAAACATTCCTAAATGTTGTAGTCTCCTAATCATATATGTGGCACGCTTTATACCGATGACTAAAACTCTAGAGACACAACTTCATAGACTTCCTAGGACTCTTGAACCTTGGGATCTAATACCAAGTTTGTCATACCCCGAGCCTACACTTTGGGCGAGACCGGCACTTGGAAACCGTTGTTGGTTCCCAACCGAACCCTTGGTCTCATCGGAAGACTAAACTCAACTTACTTAACAAGTAAAGCATGTTCAAAACAATCACTTCATATAATGTCTGGCGAAAAATGTCATTGAAGTCTCAACAAGCAAAAAAAACTCTCTTGTTTAGTATTATCATATCCACATTAATTCAATGTTATTTGGGGATTTTAGGATCGATAATTCATGTGAATTGAGACAAAGGGTAGGTGCTAGTTTTTTGCCGGAGCTTAACAACAGGATGAAAACGGTCATTTTTTTCCACTTCAAGGATGTTTTTTTGTTACCAAGCATAATTCAAGGATGCACCTTAAATGATACGGATAGTGTAAGGATTTTTTGGTCAAATTTGTATTATTATATTGTAGAATCTTCTTACATAGTTATGAAGAAATTTCTAAAATCACTTTAAAAGATGATGATAAAGAGAAATAAGAAACTCAAGGAAGTGATATATTTTGGTAAATGAAATAAAATGGTATTTTTTCGGGAGTTTGAGAAGATTATTCTTTCTTGTCTTAGAGAGAATCCATATGACAGGTCAACAGCTATGGAGCTTTCGAAAACTCCATTCTTTAGTGAAATTGAAAGGTTTAAGCAGTTTGTGTTGAATACTAATTAATAATTGAGCAGTAAAAGATCAAAACATAAAATATTGATGTATATAGTTTATTGCTTTTGCTTATGTATGAATTGAGCCTTCTTCTTAGTTGGGATCATTTGGTTCATATGCATGAAATGGAACTTGTGCAAATCTGTCGTCTAATTCATCCATCTGTTTCTTTATTTCGATGAAATGTTGGTATGTTTGTGTGAAGTTGATCAGTCTCCGTGGATAATGAATTTGTTTATGATCACTAGATGAATTATGGTTCTCCATATTGGGCTCCTAATCTATTTCTTGACAGTAGGCAGAGCAAAAACATTCCTATTAGGATCTTGCACTTTATAGATAATTTTTATTTACACATTCCTATTAGGATCTTGCACTTTATAGATGATTTGTATTTACTGTCTAGCAGTTGCCATGATTAGCAACTAAGTTCCCTCATGATCTCTCACAATATGTTCACTTGAGCCGATTGAAATATATTAGATCTCATAGTTTATTATACTTCATAGATTGAAATTTGAAGCCTCAATTTGTATATTAATGCTAATACTTAAAAGGTTAGGCATGCTTTTGCATTTGCCTTCAAAATATATTTTATTCCCAATGTTTAATGCTTTCATTTTTTCCTCTACTTTTAATACAAGGAAAATATGAAGAAATATTACGGGAAAAACAGTGTCTCAAGTTGGTATTCATTAATATGAAGTATTTTATCAAGTTGTGTGTGTGGGGGGGGGGGGGGGGAAGATAAGAATATATGGTACGGTCTCGGTTCTGAAGCAAAAAGTTACTACAAGCAGAAACGTTCTGCCTCATCATCACTACTTTCTTCAATTTCTCGATTAACACCAATAACAAATATGGATGAGTTTGTAAATCAAATGCTCACTTTCTTCTCGTTATTATGGGGAGAGTACAAGAAGGGAGTATTCCCATTGAAAACCCATCAACAGTTACACCCTTAGTGCCTCCTTCAACTACTACTAATGAGGACGAGGTTGATCCTTAATTAGTTTCATGTGAAAATTGTATCCCTTTTTGTTATGTTGTCTACTTTTTTTGAAAGTACAAATTCTGCAGTAATAATATTTGATGAATCTAGGTTCTTTTGAGAACAGTTGATATATTATTTTGGATGTTTGAATCGAAAATATAGGATTTTGATAGGGAAAATTGTATATAATAGCAAACTAATAACCTAAATTAAATGGAATAGCTAGGGCTTGATTTAATTGTGCTCCATAGCAAACATTAGCTAAAATTTGTCAGCGTCTCTCTCCCAAAAATCTCGCTCGCCACTCTCCATTCTCGCTCGCCTCTCTCGCTTTATACACAGAAGTGTATAATTTTGTTTCTATTTTGTATAAAGCGAGAGAAAATTGTATATACAGATGCAAAAATGTATATCTTCGTGTTATACACTTAATTATACAATTTACAAACATTTTACTTCAAATATTGCAGAGAAAAAGGCCAACGAATTATACAATTGCGAATTATACAATTGCAGTGAAATACAATTTTCTCTAGATTTATACAACAGAAGTGTATATATTGTGTTTCTGTTTTTGTATAAAGCGAAAAAAATATATATCTTCTTGCTATACACTTATAATTATGCAAAACAAATTATACAATTTCAGCAAAATAGGCCAGCGAATTATACAATTTAGGCCAGCGAATTATACAATTGTATATGTATAGCAAATTATATAGTTTTATGTTTGCTATGGAGCACAATTATGCAAAGTTTGCTATAACATACAAATATGAATTTTTTGTTTGCTATATGTGAAAGTTACCTATTTTGATATTCTATATATTTTAAACAATCTATGATAATTTTTTTATGTTTATTATTTTGGGGTATTTGGCAATTTAATTTGAATTCTATTAGCATCATATTGAGATAAATCAAATTTACAGGAAAAAATTTAGAAACAAACAAGGCGACGGACCAGCGACGAGCTTGTTTTGTGCCAAATGTGCTGGCTCAAATGACGGATTGTGTTGCTATAGATTAGTGACGAAAAATTTGTCATGAATTTATAAAAAATGAAGGAATGAAATGTGAAATTAGCAACGAATTTATGAATATATTGACGAATTACTCCGTTGCTAAATTTGTGAGAAAACACATTTTTCGTCAATAAGAGATTACTAACGAGCGATATAGCAACAGACGATAATCCATCGCTAATGTTGTTAGCAACGGAATATCATAAATTAGCGACATATTTCGTTCGTCAGTAAAAGATGATTTTTTTTGTAGTGGTGACATTAGTACATTGAATGTACGAGTATGCGAGTTGGAAAGCTAAACTACGACAAGCTTGAGGGGATTAGATGAACTTGTTTTGACTCTACCCAACTCAAAAATATGCTTAACTCAAGGGATATACATATAAAGATGTTTAAAACACATGCGAGATATATATAAAGCTTATAAAACTGTAAAACAACTCAATTTATTAAAGAAAATGCAATAAACAAACACAACTTTGCTTATATATAAAAGTAATATAACTTTGGTGGGAGATTCGCTAACCGACAACCACCACTATGAGCCTAAGTGGTGATACACCGTCTTGCCCACGCTTCCAAAACTTTCCTATACCTTGTCATCGATATAGGACCTTACTTTGCTTAGTGGATCCACTAGATAAACTTACGTGAATATCTAAAAAGTATGATCTGTCAATTCCCATAATGGCTTCATGGTTTACATGGAGTCTTGATTTAATATGAACTCTGATCCCCACATCGATGCTCAATACTACTCCCAAAATATACTTTAGCTCATACTTTTAATAAAACTTCATTTTCTTTGGGTTGAGATAATTTGTTGAACCCCTTTAGCTTTAAAAAATTCCTTTTTGGAATCAATGTTCCCCTTTTTAGTTTAAAACTCCTTTGGAACTCTTAGTTTCTTTTTTCTCAATGTGAAACATTTATAAAATTTTAGGAAATACTTAGTTACCTTATAGCTTTCGAGAAATAAACTCAACTCTTGCTCTTTACTTAACTTGAAACTTAACTCTCATGGAATATTTAGTTCCATTATAGCCTTTGAGATGTTTACTCAACACTTTACTCCTTGCTCAACTTTCAACTTGAGCCTTAAAACGAGGTTAAAATGATTGTTTAAGACTCTTTGAAAACTTTAAGAACTCACTTTGACTTGCTTCTTAACTTTAAGACTTTGATTCTTAACTTCTTTGACTTTGATATTAGCTTCACTTAAATTGGATAATGGATTCAAGAATCATGATATAATGTTTATATATGATTTCATGATTCTTAGATGTACTCTAGAATGTTGGAATCAACTACGAATGATGAGTACATCACTTAGAAACTAGTACGGAAAGAATGGGGTCTCCAAGTGGTTGGGGCGCTCTGAGAGGCGCGAGACGCCCGGGCCTGTCTCGCACCAGGTCCTGTCAGACAGACCTTAGTCTGGGGCGCTCTGGCTGGCGCGCCGCGCCAGGGTCCGTCAGACAGAGCCTGCCTTAAGGCGCTCAGGCAGGCGCGGCAACCCAAGGACCGTCTGACGAGACCTCCGACTTTCTTCTTTATTTTTCATCTCTAAATCTCTCCAAACTCCCATTGATCCCACTCCAAACACTTAGGATCCCGAAATAACTCATTACCCAATAGTTTAGACCCAAAAACACTTTGAAAACAAGAATCAAAACTATTAGAGATCAACTACAAATCAACCAATGAGAACTTCAAACTTTTTGTCAAGAAATTCAAAAAGTTTTACTTTCAAATAACTCTAAATTTCTGTAATGAATCAAATTGAAGGGTGGGTGAAAGGACCCAACACCGAATGATCTCACATACCTTGATAGATACCCCCGACAAAATTCATGCAACGTTCTTAGCGTTCTTGGACGATTCTTGGTGTTTTCTTCTTCTCTCTTTTTGTTTCAAGCCCTAAGCGTTTCAAAACTTGTAAAAACTAATTTCGGACTTAGTATTTACCCCTAAATAGCCTTAAAATGAATTAGGAATTAATAGGTTGAAAAGTAAACTTTGCCCTTACAAAAAATTCGGATTTGGAATTTCCTTTGCCCAAAAGCCTAACTTCCGGAAGTCATATCTCCCTCATACGACCTCAGAATTTAGTAAACTTAGCGTCGTTGGAAATATTTTCCGACGAGATTTCCATCCATAATAAGAATTCATCCAAACTCCTTCTAAGTTGGAAATAATGGTTGTTTGAAAATGACCAAATCTGAAAAAATATTCAGATTTCCTTACTTATTTCCCAATTTGAATATTCTTGTTTTTTTCTTAGCTTAACCTTAGTTAACTCTAGATACGAGATGTTACAGTTAGTTAGAAGAAATTTATGTCAGTTAATTAAGAAAAATGATAAGAAAGAAATGTTGAAAAAGTCGCAATCTATGAAGATTGGTAAAGCTTGACAGTATTTGTTAGAGATACAAGTGATGGAGGAACAAACAAATTTAAATCTGATACCTTTTTGAATGAAATAAAATTACTCAAACTAATAATGCATGCATGTAAAAGCGAAAGATCCAATAATGGTTTAAAGCACTCCTATAATATATTCTTATATTTAAAAAGGACTGTTTCAAGTCCTTTTCAACATGTTTGTTTTCTAACATTAAATTTAAGTTTGGAGGTATTAAGTCTTCTAAAAAAAATTAAGATAAACTTGCTTAAAAATATTGCAACTTTTGCATTGTTATTTGAACCTAAGTAAGAGGTCTTAAAAAATCCTCCTTTTTCTATTTAACTAAAAACTATGCCCCGCCCATGGTGAATATGACGAGTACCACTATTTGCCACAAATGTTATTAAAGTCTTGCAAAATTTTTTGCAAGATAAACTTTGCTTCAAAAAGTTGTATTTCTTGCTTTGTTTTTTATAACTCAGCAAGAGCTTTAAGATCAATCTTTTTTGTACCTCAGCAAGAGCTTTAAGAACCGTCCAATCTTTTTTATTTAATGACAAATCATGCCCTGTCATTCAAGAATATGATAAACCTCACTTTTCTTTTTAATATAACTATCATAAAAGCTTTGGTCCACTTTCGTTTTTCCCTCTTCCATTTGGCATAAATTTCATATATACTTTTTTAGTTTCTATTTATTTGCCAAATATATTTAATAAATCAAGAAAAACAATTCTTCTATTATATCTTTAATTTATTAATATTAAATTAATATTTTAAAAAAATATAGTGAGTAAATATATTTAAAACTTTATCAATTAATAAGAGTAAAATGATAAATTCATTATACTAATCATTATTTTTTAAGAGGCGTGTCAAGTCAAAATTTCACAAGTGAAAAAGGTCGGAAGGAATACATACTTCATTCGTCTTTTACTTGCCCATTATTTAAAATTTTTTTATTTTTACTGTCAATTATCGTATATTTAGAATAATTTTTTTTTAAAAAAAAATATTTTAATGTATTAATTATTTAACCTATAAATTATATTTTTAATGAATATATAAGTCCCAAACGATTTGACATAATATATAATGAGAAAATATGGTAGAAAGGATAAATAATGAAAAGAATCAATTATAGGAATTAACGAAAATGTTATCCTCTTATTTGCCGAGAGTTTTCTCGAAAATCAGTTCATATGCAGTAATTATAATTAATAATGTAAATAGTAATTGTTATCTTTAATTTCTTATAATAATAAAATAATATTTTAATAAATTTAAAAAAATATATTTTTGCCTGACTTTTATCATTATCGTTAAGTAATTCTATAAAAAAATTAATAGTCAAGTTAAACTCCTAGATATAATTGAGAGTCTAAAATTAAATTAATTAGTAAGAGTATGCACATTTTCTTTATTTTTTTTCCTAATTGTTATTTTCACAATGATATATTAATAATAAATTTTAAAATATAATTAATAAAATTATTTCGTAATATGTTTTTGGTAAAAAAAAAAAAAACTAAAAATAACAACCTTGATGACTATTTTAAAAAATGTATCATCTTTCGCTAATATATAAATAGAATACGCATATAAAGTGTTGCTGATTTGGACGATTGGTTAGAAGAAATCTACGTTAATTAATTAAGGAAAATGATATGGAAAAAATACTGAAAAACTTACAATATGTACAAGTATGGAAGAACACACAAACCTTATTCTAATACTAATTTATAGAAAATAAATTACTCAAAATAATAATACACACACTAATAAAAGATCCAACAATGGTAATATATAAGAAATTTAGTAATCTACTTAGAAAAAGCAGGCGACTTTATTTAATAACTCAATAACTCGTATATCACATTACACGTTAAGTGTATCTCTCTACATTGAAACTATGTAGTAAGACACCGATATTTATAAGACTAACGGATCAAATTAAACTAGGACTAGAAACCTTCTTAACTAATAAATGTTATTTAAATATAATTCAATAAATATAATATGATATATAAGAAACGTTAAACTACTAAGGAGTCTTATAATTGAACTACTACAACTAATAAGGAATCGTATCCTTAGTTCGTTTCCTACCACTAAATAATGGAGAAGATGAGTATATGATGTCAGAAAGGGAGGATATATAGTAATTAGAATGAACCTAAAAGATCTAAAAACTGTTCAGCTTCTTCTATACAATTTTCTTTACACCGATGCATCTTCCTTTAACTTCCAAAATGTTGTTGGCTTTGTTGTCAAAACATCTTCCGTTCCTCTTACCTCCGATTGTCCATCAAATACATGCTGAGATTAGTCTCCACCATTTCCTCTGAGATTTGTTGCCCACTCTCCTAATCCAGCAACTTAGAATGTCTGTTGTATGCTCAGGCATAGTCCATTTGGTCTCTGCTTCTGCTTACTCATAAGATCCCATCATTGTTGTTTTTCCTTTTGATTGTATCAGACTCTGTATTAGTGCCACTGACCCTTCAAGAACAGCCATCACGTCCACAAATTCCAATTATTAAGGTGTCTCCATCCCTATTGAGACCAGCTATCAGCTACTGTAACATTTGTAGATGGAATGAACAAATCTGGGAATAGAGGTCCTTCTAGAACAAGATTTTTTGCGCACATCTCCCACTTTTTACAATATGTTTTCTGCTAATTTGGGCCATACATTCCTAATGATTCTCCAAACTCATTTTATACGTACTAGTAACTATATTTGTGCACCACAGAGTCTTTCTGTCTATAGTTGCTCATGACCACATCTTTCCACAAAGCCTGTTGTTCCCCATTAAATCTCCACAACCATTTCCAAAGTAGTGAGTTGTTTTTACTCCTAAATTCCCTGATTCCCAGTCCTCTAGAGCACTTGCTTAGACCATCTCTATTTTACTCTCCATTCTCTACATTTGGAGAGTAAAATAGAGAATACGTTCTCCAACCACTCTCTATTCAATTATATAGAGGTGATAGTAGTTCTCCTATCTATTTTACTTTTTGATTGTTATAATATTATTTTTATTATAGTACTAATTTAATATTTATCATTTGTAATTATTTTCTAATGCAAACATTTAACAAGTTACTACTTTCGTCAAATTGATTATTTTTTATTTTATTTTTTAAAAAGAAACTGTCACTTTAAATATGTAGTTTAAAGCTATTTTAATATTATTTATAACTATATAAGATTATTAATTCAGTCTCTAATGTTTGTAATTATTTTCTATGTAATATAAAATCTAAAACATATTATTGATTTTTTATTTTTTGGTCATTTTAAATATGTAATTTAGATTATAATTATTCTTTATTATGAAGTATGCACAAAATTTGCATGTTAATTCAAACAATCTACTTTTATGCTATAGTGATAAATTGTTAAACTACACATTTTAAATAGCATGAAAATATTTGATTCAATAGTTCAAAATGGAATATGAAAAGTAAATTAGTACACGAAATAATTAGATACAAGATGAAATTGTTAATTTATACAATTTTTAGCTACACATAAGAAAAAAGGACAATAAAAGCTCATTTTGAACTCCTTACTACATTAATAGAACATTCATGAGAGTTTATCTGGAGGATCATGCATCTAGCCTCATAGGAATTGTCTCCTCCATCACCATCTGATTTTCCCCTCTTATAAATTTGATTCAACATGAACATCTTCTGATATATCTTCATGAACATATCCAATGCCAACTTTTCACGGCCTGTGAAGCATGCCCCAAAATGTTTGCTCAATTTGAAAACATTGGAATGGACCATAGAGTTGCCATGTCCTCTAATTCATCATATATACATGCTTTCTTAATTTGTAGAGGAAGTTGGTTTCCATATATTACCAACTGATTTCCTTCGGAATCCCCTTAAACTCCTTCCCAACTTTAGGGCAAATTTTTTTTACCTCCTCTCTCCCTTTATTACTGTAACTATTTGCTTGCATGTTACAGTTCTGACCATCTTCACAAATGGGTGATTGTTGTCTGTTGGGATCATCATTATCCTTTGGTTTCTCTAGTCGCATGAGTTCTTCTATTTCACTCTTGATCTGTGGAGAACTTGGAGAGGGTGATCGAATTTGTCAAATAGATTGACTCCTTTTGTGGAAGTTCAGTGAACTGGACCTTTCTCTTAGTTACTGTATCTTTAGAAGAAAAAAAAGGCCCAACTTGTAAGGGCCCATTTCCAACAAAATCATGAAAAGGGCCCGGGCTGTTATAATTATGAAGAACTCTAAAAAATGACTATAGTTTGGGCTTAATTAGATATCTATAGCTATAGTTTACTTAATTACGATTCAAAACTATATGTTAGGAGGAGGAAGGGGAGAGGCGAGAGAGACTGGTTAAGGGAGGAAAGGCGAGCTGGATTTGACAAAGAGAGGAAGAATACATGTTGTATTCGTTATATCAGGTTGTATCACAAATACAATTGATTTTTATCAATGAATAAAATTTTATCAAGTTGTATCAGGTTGTATCAACGTATACAATTGTATCAAATGTATATGTTCCTTGTGTATACATTATATCAGGTGTATCAACGAATACAATTGTATCGGTTGTACCAATTCCTCGTGTATTCACTTTGTATCAATGTATTTGAGTGTATCTACAACTAGATATAGATTTGTGCCAATGTATTCAACTGTCTTTGTTATACATTTGTATCATGTGTTGTACTCTTTCATAATATGACTAGTACAACATTGTATCTATCCGTTGTTCAAGTATACTGAGAGTCTGAGTATGAAATCAACCAGGAGAACAAGAAGAAGAGAGGTCTACACCATCTATCACCTAATACAAATCTCTCAAGTGATTTGTATCAGTAGTACACCCCATTTGTATCAGGCGAGAGATAGAGGAGAAGAGAAAGAGAGAGACAATTGAGGGAGGAGTGAGGCGAGCAATGGAGGAGAGAGGAGAGAGGCGATCTAGAGTTTGAGAGAGAGGAAAGATTTTCTATAAAACCCTAAGTATAGTTATTTAATATAATTCTTTTAAATTATACACGTGTATAGTAAATACATTGCACATGTTTGCCTTGTATATAGTATCTATAATTATTAGGAGAAACTTTTCTTTAAAAGATTAAGTTCCCCCTTCCACTTGTCACCTCATCTCTCGAGTTCCTCACCCCAGACAATACAAAACTAGTATTATTCTCAATAAAACATTCTTTGTATCTTTGTTCCATCGCACACCATGTCTTTATCTCCTTTCCTTTTCTTAATGAGTTGTCAGGGTCTATCTCGGGCTCATGGGTGTCTCCTCGACTGCCGTAATCACGCATTCCCCTACTTCTATGTCTTGTTGTGATCCACAACAAACCAGTAGCGAAAAAATCCATTTTCTATCTACAACCTCCACAGAGGTTGGAATTTGTTCCCTTGGGCCTTCAACTCGATTATGAGCCCCTCAGAGGTGGTTTTTTAACTTTGTTTCCAACTTATTCTCTTGGGTGCTGCCGCATTTGTTGCCAATAACCTTCAACACTTTAGAATACCAGAGATGGAGAAATAATCCAAGAACTCAAATCTAGAACCAATTGAGTTCTTTGTAATCTGGGGCAACTCCAGATTTTGGAGACCACCATTTAAACATCAACCACTTTCCTTGTCTACTTCGATCTCCCATGAAAATATGTTCTGCAACTTTCTTGATTTGGAACTCAAACAGAAACTGGATCCCATTCATATCATACATCTGAAGATTTCAGACTCCTTTCCACATCTGGAGAGCCCATCTTCTTACATCGTTGTACGTAGGGATATCATCGGTTTCAGGGAACTTCCCAAAAAAATATATCAAGGAGGTCATTTTCCCCTGAAAGCACAGATATATTCATGTGTTTTTTGGTTCTAGACTCCTTGAAGCTCCCTTCCTCTTTGATGTACTGAAACTTGTCTTGTCAAGTGGAACCAGCTTCCCCTTGTACCCCTGGTTCTCTGTGAATGATATTTCTTATATTGGCAACAAGTGTCTCCCATCCTTCATTAAACTTGTTCTCTAGTATAGTAGTCACGCTTTGGCTTGGCCATTAACTGTGGTAACTCATTACTGATATGTATCTCCCATATTTTTTGTACTTTAATGAACAATAAATATAAGTTTATGGTACTTTAAGTTGAGAAATATCTTCTCTTCAATGATTTAAAGTTTATTCCTCATTAGCTTTGTAGACTCCCTTAGCCTTCTGAATAGCCAAAAAAGAGTCCCGTATGACTCAGAGGGAGACTTTGTCTGTTAAATCATATTCCCTCCGTCCCATTTTATGTGGCGCCCTTTATTTTTTAATCCGCCCTAAAAAAGTGTCACCTTACTATTAGGAACATTGGAAAAAGTGCTTGGGAGCATATTCAGAAGTTCCTTTGCAAAACCTTATAATCAAGTGGAATTCGTTCCCTAAGCAAAATATTATTACCTCTACCTCCCATTATTGTTATGAAGCAGAAATTATTCACTTGGTCTAACAGGTATTCAGAGCCTTACCAATGATTGCGCCACAATGCATGTTTGCATGTGGTTCTTCCCCAGTCAAGATCTCACACATTGTTATGCCAAATGAAAAAACATCAACCTGTCAGAAACCAAACCATCTAGTTTATTGCTTAGTAACATACTTAACAACTAATATCAGATGTTAGTGCTTTATAAGATATCTGATTATAGTAAATTACAGTAATCAGCCTAACCTTCACAGATACTCGGTTACTGCTACCATTTAACAGTCCAGGTGCCATCCAGGGAAGAGTACCTCTTACACCTTCAGATACGAGAGTATTGTGTTTAATCCTAGAGAGTCCAAAATCTCCAACCTACATTACATACCTTACAAATAACTCAATTATTGTGGCAAGGTAGGTTTTTTACTAAAATACAAATGGGATGAAATTATCCTATGAAAATGTATCGGTAAATCTAGCTGGATTCACCCTACAAAATAAGCATACAAGAATGTTTTGTTTCCCTGTAGTAGAGGTCTCCTATACAGTGGTGTGGTTATCTTTGTTTCACCATAAAAAGTCTTCATTGGTCTTAACTGTACTGAAGAAATCTTATTTGGTGTGAAAAGTACATTCTGATCCAATATTATTCATCATTTATTCAATCTTGGCTAAAAGCTTTTGGCTTTGTAGATGCAAGTAATGTGCTTCTAGAAACAAAAAGTCTATCTGACCAGAAGTCAATGCAATACAATTCCAATATCAATAACAGCTGAATCATAAGAACTTGTGTAAGTCAGACAGGGCTAGGCGAAGGGTGTAGCGCTGCTTTTGGCCCAAAATTTCCCTAATATGTGTATAATATTTTTGGAAAAAAAAAAGAACTATTGTGTTTAAAGTAGAAATGCATGTTTTCATAGTAAAAATGGAAATATAAAAACATAGACGATAAATTAGGAAACAAAATAGTCTTTTTAAGGAATCCCTCCATAGACTATACGTGTAGATAGTATATTCTTGTCTCATTTATTGCTACATTCAATATCATCAATTGGCCCACATAGTTTGTCTCTTTCTTACCGTTATCTTCAAATAAAATTCATTAATCTTTTCATAAATTCCCTTGGTCATTCTCCAACTATTAGAAACAAATATGTAAAAACAAGAGAGCCCAAAGCCGATTGCCAACTCTTTTTTTGTTTCTTTCTCAAATTTTCAAGCATTGCGTCAAGCATACTGAAGCAGTGAAAAGTGATATCAAGCTATCAACCTGTTAAATCTGGTTCCATTACTCTTTTTATTATTTTACTTCTAAAAATTTTAAATTTTGGTATCTTTGCTTCTTAGGTTTATAATGTCTTTTTTAGTTATTTATTAGAATTCAAATATGTCAATTAGAATATAGGAATTCAGTTATTCTAAACTCAAAAAAAAAAGGAAAACTTTGAGACAATCTCAAAAAAGAGCAGTAGGCAAAAAATTTACCAAACACTAAAAGCCCTAAATAATGGATTAGATATATTATAAATTGAAAGGGATTACTAGAAATCAATCGTAATTATTGTAATAACTTTGCACATCAAAACCTAGAAAAATAGACTTTGAATAAAATTATATATGAATTGTTTTGATTGTTTTAGAAAGAAGTTTAAGGCCTCTCATTGAAGATTATCTTTGGATCACCATGTTATTATGCCCCTAAAATCAGGATATGCTCTCTCATGATTCATTTTGGATTTATTCTTGTACACCCAAGAGTGCATATATCCCTGCCATATTTGAAAAAAAGATACCTTGCATATGGGTCGTTGTGGATCCCTCAGGCTAACTAACAAATTGTCACATTTGAGATCAAAGTGGACGATGTTTTCGAGTGCAAATAATCCATCCCAAAAAGCTGCATCCATGGCTATAAGAAGTTTCGTATAACTATCAAGTGACCTGCACAAGAAAATTAGCAGATCCCATTAAGTTATGAATAAGAGAAGCATAATTAACATAGCAAAAGCAACATCACCTGTCCTTTTTAATAAGAACATTTTGAAGTGATCCATTAGTCATGAATCCAATCACAGTTGCCAAAGTTCCCCCGGCACCATCAGGTACCACTCCATAAAATGCAAGCACGTTAGGAAGATGAAGGTTGGAAAGGATCTGTGCCTCTCTCCAGAAATCCTTGATCTAGAAAAAGGACAGTTTTATTATGAATTTCACAATAAGGAGCATAAACACTGCTGATAATCCAGGAAAAAATGATATGCTTAATAGATGTGCTAAAGGAAACACACCAGCCTTTCTTCCTGTGATGATCTCCCAGAAAAACATGACCGCTTAGTTCTCTTTATAGAAACATTTGTTCCTCTCCACTTTCCATGGTAAACAGTGCCATATGTCCCTGAGCCCAACTCCCTCAATTCATCAAGGTCAACATTTTTATGATCTGCAATGTAACATTAGTTGTAGATACTGCTTATGAATGAATTAAGTAACTCTTAAAATAAAGCAAACTTGTCCAGGATTGAGCTAAATTTTGTTGTTGTTAAAGAAAACAAGCATATTAAACTCTAAGAAAAAAGATATAAGTTAGCATCTTCTCTTAAAATGAATAAAGAAGGGTAAACCAAGATCAAGCTACAAAATTACCTTTCCACAATGTGTGTGTGTGGGGGGGGGGGGGGGGGGTCTATGGAGATGTTTTTGAAGAAATACATTAAGACGATAAAGTATATTTATGATGCAGCCAAGACTCGGGTGAGGACAGTGGATGGAGACATGGAACATTATCCAGTCACCATGTTACGCATTGTATTGGAACGGGTGGATGAAATGGAGGATCGCATCCAGTGTCTTGTGTTTAAAGGTAAGTATTATAAAGTAGTTGTTAGAATGTTGTATCGGGCAGAGGATTGTCTAGTTAAAACCTCACACATCCAGAAGATGAAACATGAAAGTAGAGGAAATGAGGATGTTGAGATGGATGTGTGGGCATATTAGAAGGAAAACAATTAGGAACAAAGATATTTGCGACATGTGGGAGAGGCCTTTGTGGTGGATAAAATGAGGAGGTGAGGTTGGGATGGTTTGGTCATCTGAAGCGGAGATGAACAGATATCCAATTAAGTAGTAGAGGCCGAAGAAGTTTTGAAGAGGGATGATTAAACAAGACAGGACACACCTGCATCTTACCAAAGGCATGACCCTGGATAGGAGGCTATGGAGGCAATAGATTAGGGTAAAAGGTTAATAGGTAGTCAAGTGTTGTCTAGTTCTCCTTATCAATATTATTATTATAACTCTTCTCTTATCTTATTCTTTAAATTTTATTATTACATGTTATATATTTTGCTTTGATTATCATATTATTTGTTGTTGCTACAGTTTTTTCTCCATTATTTTCGACATAGCTTCATTACTATTGTATTTCCTTTTAAAAACCAATTTTGAAATGCTTTACTCGAGTCGAGGGTCTGTCGAAAACAACATGTCTACCTTCACAAGGTAAGGATAAGGTTTGCGTATACGCCACACTCCCCAAGGCCCATTTGTGTGATTACACTAGGTATGTTGTTGTCAATAAGTAGAGAAACATTGTCGATAAGCAATAAAACCATAACATAACCTTTAAGTCATATTCCAAGACTAGAAATAGCAGACCATTATTATTGCCAAGAACTGAACCACAATCTTTAACGATGACGATAAATTAAATATATTTGTCATGTAACACACTATGATAAAAGGATCAAGGTATTGTAGGAGGGGGGGTATGTAGTGAAGGACAAAGCCTTGTACATTTGAGTTCTCCTTAGGATATATTAGAAGCGCTCTGCTGGTACTGTACTTGTAATAAGGCAATGGCCTTTTAAGTCTTTCAGACTCATACCCAAGATTAGAGTGTAAGACATTATAGTTGAAAAAGGGGAGAAATGAAATATTATGATGAGCACTTCCAACAAGGTTTAAAATGAAAAAGGAAATGATCCTTTACCTGCAAACCATACAAATAAGCTTCCAGTTCATCTATCATAGCATCAGTGATAAAATTATCCTTATCTCCGCCCGGGGTTGGCATCCTGTGCCAGGACAGATAAATAAAGAAAAACTATATGAGCATAAGAGAGCTTTTATCAACCAAATCATACACCAACCCATCAAAGTGAAATAGAAATTCACCTCCAACCCCAAGTCAGGGGCAAATGCCGTCCCTTCTGTTGCACTAGGAGATATGACTTCACCACTGATGGTACCCAAATCTAAGAGATTTGCAGCATATAAGTCACCATTGGGTGATCTAACATCTCTTCCATTTGCATTCAGAACCTGTTGATTCTCCTTGATACTTTTACTAACGGGAGCATCTTCTATCTTTTGCTTTAACTAGAAAATTCACCAACACCATAAGTCACAACTTTTTGGTCACTATAACTAGTAAATTCTTCATTAATTAGAGAAACTTCTCTCCTAAAAACAGCATCCTTGGCTGCGTTTTGCGTGAAAGCTGAGTAATTCGAGGGCATCGGCCGGCCTCCATCATCAACAACTGATGATGGTGACAATTCCTCAGAGAATATTAGCAACGGTTCTTTGGCAAAAGTATCTTGGGGACGTGCAGCAACTGCTGGCGTGGGCGAGTGGTCGAAAATCAGGCCATGAAAAACTCAGGGAGTAGATCACTCAGAGTTTCTGCACCAAGAGACTCTGTTTCAGAATTAGAAATCCTCCCAGCAACATCAGAACTCTTCACCCAGGATGTATTATTCTCAGGCTCGGCCTTTTTTCTCCCCCATGAGGCATACTCAAATTGATTTCTTTGGGATCGCTCATTTACTGTGTTAATTAAAGGTGTTGATGCAAGGATGTTCATGTCAAAAAATTGTGTTTCTTCATCAAGTATATCACCTCCATTATTAGACAACATAGCAGAGTTAACATCAGGTAGTTTTTTCTCTGAACCAACAACTATTTTGGATGACTTGTTATCGGGAAATTTACCCTCATGATAGAGAAGTGCATTATTCGTATCACATGCATTCACAATCTCACAATTTGAATTTTTCTCCATATAGCTTTCGAACCAAGATGGTAATTTTCCTACTTTGCTTCAGCCCCGTTACATCTACTGTCTGTTCCATTAATATTTATTTGTATGGGCCCACATTTACTTACTGAATTTGAGTCAAAGGCAACTTTGGAAAATCCATCATGTCAGTGGCCATAGTTAATTCCCTATTAAGTACCCTAATTTGATGCAGAGAACTCACTGGGTATGTATTCTGATCCAGAGACCCTAGGTTTCCTTGCAAAGCAGCAGACACACCGTGTGAAGATAACTGAGTTGGTAAAAAGTTCAAAGAGGAAAATGAGCTTATTCCCTATTGTGAGTAGTAAGCTGATCTTTTTCCATGTTCCTGAAGTTTTAAATCCAAAAAGGCATGGGGAATTCCATTTAGAGTAACAGTGGAAGTGTATCCCAGTAATACATCCATTTCATCATTCCGCTTTTCAGAGTGAACAATCCTTTCCTTGGGTTCTGTTCTTTCAAATGAGTATTGTTGCAAGCTTCCATCACATTGTTCGGATGTTGGATCATCAAAGTCTCTGCTGAGCCCATGGTGAAGTGAAAGCAATTCACTCGATTGGCTGGGCTAAGGGATATCATCTTTTTTGTTTGGACTCTGCAAATTTATCAGGTTCATTTGTGGGGCATAATAACCAATATTAGTACATCCATTCGGGTTTTCAGGTAATGATTGGGTGCTTCTAACCAACACTGGACATGTGTCATTACCATGTGGCAACTTGTTTGTGTTTGCATTCCTTGAGTCGTTCTTGCAATCTCCATGTTGAACAAACACAGGAGAAAGAAGAGTAGATTGATTGGGACACTTAACCTGACAATGAGATTCACCAACCAATCCAGAAGAAGGTGGGACATAAAGACCATTATTGCGGTCCATTTTAGGTATCACCATGCTGGCTTCATCTCGCACAGACTGCTCATAATAATTCTTCTTAGCAGAAGAATCCACTTGACAATGCCATTAACAGCAATCACATATTGATAATCAGGGTCACTCGGTTGAACAGTAGCAGCATCTTCAGGGTATGAGTTTTCAGATTCAGTCAAAGGAACCAAAAATATTCGAAGCCTTTGGGAACCCCCAAACTTTTCGAGTACATAATATTCCACTATCATATTCTGAAGAACTTCATTAGAAGAGACGGATATAAGGGCATCAAGATCCTCCCCTTGAAGCTGGTATTTGAAAGTGTGAGGCTGGTTACAGATGGCTAATGTTTTCTTCATAAGTTTATCCCATGAAATATTCTTCCCTATGGAAATGATACGTGTATCTCCACCAACATATCTGAGTTTTCCATCCCTAGGTCGAGGCGGTATTCTATTACCAAAACTACACAAGAATTTAAATTTTTTTGTTTGAGAACAGTCTGAAGTTCCTAATCCAGAAGATTTTAATGACTGTGAAGATTCACATTTAGTTAAAAGCGGAGCACTTGACCCTGAAGTAGCTTGATTATAGGATAAATCAGCAGTAGCTCCCCCAGGGACATGCCCACAAGATCCAACTTTCTGATTAAATGTAAGCCCATTCTCGACATAGATACCATTTTCAATTTTGGTACTAGACCCTTTTGCAGAAGCAAATTCAGTTATGTCAGAAGCACATTCAGAATCCATTCTAGTCAACCTAAGAAGTCTTGTGAGATTTTCATAACCCGAATATAGGCCTTGCTTACTTGAAGGTAAATCTCTCTTATCATGCTTCTTAGTAAACCCAGACAGAGTAGGAACAATTCTTGAAGAAGGATCCTGAAGAAATTCCACAGAAAATACCTCACAGTTTGTACAAGTACACAGTTATTTACATTATTGTGTAAAGATATGCCATCACTTAAGATAACCGGCTGAGATGATTCTTGCTGGATCCATTGACCAGAAGGGTCAGGCACCCCAGAGATCATAGTTTGAGCTAAACCTTTAGATGAATCTAGCTGCATATAACCCGTATCTTGGCAGTTCAACAAACCATTCAAACGTCACGCGCACATGAACATGCAATAACTCCCCTATAATACCTACGGCAAACTAACATTCCATTTACTTGTTCACTGGACTAAACTGAAATACCACCTACAGATTTTTCACACCAACAACAACTACCACCTGATCAAACAAAATAGCAAAATTGGCCTTCCTACTCCCCTACTTACACTGAGATCCTTCTATGTCCTTTTTTTTCTACTGATTTATGATGTATTTCACCCAAATATAGACAAAAAATATATACATACTTCTCCAACTACACAATCCCTCTACAGTATAGATACACAAAAAACACTTGAAAAATGAAAAAATAAATATTAACAGTAAAAACAATCTGACAAATTTGCCATGTCCTTCATCAATTCTTCTCCCGATCATCAATCAATCGATCTGAAAATTAATGTTCCAGCAATAGAGTCAAAAAATTTAAAAGATAAAACCTAAACTAACAGACGAATCAGAAAAATAAAAACATCAAAGAAGTATAATTTAACTATGCGATCGAAATTCAATAATCAAATTATTACAACCTATAAATGGAAAAAAGTCACATACAAGTCGGAGAAATGAACCAGAGTTAAATAATCAACTAAAGATACATGAATTTAACAGATCAATGATAAAATTCAGGGGAGAGAGAGAGAGAGAGAGTGACGTACGCTGGAAGTTCTAAATCTGCGGCGACGGAGAGAGACATTTTGTATTGTAAAGAAATAAGCGGCATCAATGAAAGAAACTCTACTTATTTGTTTGTAGTACACATATGGCTAATGAAGGGGATTATTCATTAACCATTGTTGATTAACCTAAAAGGTGCTTTTACTGGTCCCATTAATTAACGTTAAAATGGAAATAAATTAATACTACTCTCTTCGTTCATTTTTACTTGGTCACTTGTTTTTAAAATAAAGTTTATTTTTTACTTATCACTTTAGACCTATCAAGAAAAAAATAATAATTTATTTTGATATTTTACGTGGTGATTAAGTACTTGATTTTCAAACTATTTTTTTAAATATTATTTAATAAATAATAATTTGTTCAAATACACATGCAATAGTTATTTTTAATGAATATATCAAAGTCTCCAACAAGGTAAAAATGAACGGAGCATTATTCTTTTAAACAAGGTAAAAAGAACGGAGCATTGTTCAAATATCCCCTTCACATGGTAGCCCAAAGAAAGGTAAAAAGAGAAATGACATATCTTCTGAACCCTGGGTCGATATCATTGTCCTTAGAATACCTTTGTTTCAAGGATGATTTTAAAGTTGGATTACTATGTCATGTTAGAGACTGGGATAAAGTGTCTAGTGATTATATACACTTACTCATTCTACATTAAATCTGGATAACTTCTCGAATTTGTAAATAAGTAATGCCCCTAGAAATTCCAAGGTATCAATTTCTCGAAATCAAATTGCTTGTTTATATGCACTTACCCGTTCATCCTCGAATACGAACACCCCACAATAGATGATGATCATTTTGTCTACCAGACTTTCGAACTATGTCTAGGCCAACTATACCATTTACTTGGAGGGTAGTGGCATGCCTCTGGGCTATAGATTTTGAGACTGACAAATCATGTTGCATAACCCACATGCTACTCTTATACTCCTTCCAGATCATTCATGGGAATCATGACCCTCACGAATCAATGTAAAAATACAACCATTACAACTTAATATCATGACTGTGATCGATGAATATATATATATATATATATACATATAATTTTTTAACAAGTTTAAAATATTTTCATAGTAGCTGTCATTTTTATGAATCTTTTTCTTTTATCTTGTCCTATGTTTAGTTAAATTTGAATTGATATCAATCTTTGTATGTCTATCGAGACTAGGGTGTGTTTGGTATGAAGAAAAATAATGTTTTTCAATTTTTTCAAGTTTGTTTAGCTTAAATGTTTTGAAAAATGTTTTTTTTCAAATCAACTTGTTTTCCTCAAATTCAAGAAAAACGGCTTTCCTTAAAAAATTAACAATTTTGTTTTTCAAAACTCTACTTTTTCCTTAAATTATAGTAATACATTTTTCTTACCCTATCTCGTACCCCGTACCCAACTCTTTTCATTCAAAAAATAGTTAAGTTTTCTTATTTTTTTTTACAAATATTTTTTTACCCCTATCCTTAAATTTGCCCCAATACCCCCCACAAAAAAGAAAATCTTTTAAAAAAATATTTTAAATTTTAAAATTTTATTTTTTACCCATCCCAAAGCCTAACCCCAAGACCTTCTCACCCAAGCCAGCCCGTCAAAATTTGGTCTTTTCAAACAAAAAAATTGTTTTTTTAAAAAATAAACAAATTTAAAAGATTCCCATCCCTACCCCCCCACACACACACCCCACCACCACCACCACCCACCCACCCGTCAGAGGTTTCTTTTTAAAAAAAAGTTATTTTTGAAAAATATTTTAAATTTTTAAAGTTTTTACGCCACTCCTACCCCAATCACTCCCCTCAGCCCCCTCCACCCCGTCAACTTTTTTAAGAAAATATTATCTTTAAAAAAATATTTCAGGATCGAATGTCGAGGTCAAGTCCTAGGTCAGATCTCAGGGTCGGGTCTTGAAACGACAGTCAATGTCGTGTCCTAATTTGGGTGTCAAGGTCGCATCTTAGATCAATTATCGGAATTGATTTTATTTTCCTAAAGAGTATTTTCTAAACTGAAGTAAAAAAAAAAGATATTTTTTAGAAAATATTTTTCAATCACCAACCAAAATGAAAAAATAAGTTACAAAATCTATTTAATTTCCAAGAAAATATGAAAATATTTTCCTTCATATCAAACACACCCACTTCTTCCATGTTATTTTAGTTTTACTCCATCCGATTTTTACATCTCCACTTATCATAGTATTACACCTATGAATGAGGTGCATCTACTGGTCAACAGTAAACATGCCCAATCTATCTCAAATAACTTTCTCGCATTTTATCTTCAAATATGTTGGGTAATAATTTAAATATTACAATAATAATAATAATAACGACTTATTATTTAGCAAAATAGTATTACTAAAATTTATATACATATTATTATTATAATATTTTAAATAGGCACAACTAAAACGTGAATTGTGTTGAACACGGTTTTAAGAAACTACTTACGCAGTATGAAATATTTCCCCAGAACTAAACAGGTTCTCTCTTATTAAATAGACGTTACATGGATCTACAAATTAGTATTAGTACCATCAAGTTAAATCAAGAGAATGAAAGTTAATACTCCCTCGTTCAATTTTAATGGTCATGATTTTAATTTTTAGAGCCAAACAATAAGAATTTTAACTAATATCTTACTATATATTTTCACCATATTAATATATAAAGAAATGCAATTAATCGTATTTATCGTATAGTTTTTCAAAATCTAATTTTTATATTTAAAATATCAAATAAATATATTTTAGTTTAATTTTACAAAATTAATCAAATTAATTATAAAAAAAATGTAACACAATAAATAGAAGTAACGAATGGAGAATATAAATATTAATCAAAGAAGAAGAAGACAAGAGCTTGAGAAAGAGGACAAAATGTTATTTTTCTTCTGTAAATTTTCAAGGGTGAGGAGTAGCATTTATAAGGTGAAAGGTGTATGGAATATTGCCACTTGTAAAAGCTTTCACATGCAAAAGGAAACATGATATTTGTGCTGACAAGAGAGGAAAATTTTGATTTAGTAAAAGCTTTAAATTCTTTTGAAATACATTACCATATACCAACACGTGTCTTATAGCTTATATAGAATAACACCTTGTTATAACTTCTCTATTTCCACACCTGGTTTCAATCATATATTTGATATTTTTATCTATTATTTGGTTTTCTTAAAATGGAAAATATATATATGTTGTTTGCATTTAGGCACTGCTATGGCGCTATCCCATATAGTACAAGTAGAATCGGACCAAGGATTTGAAGATAATGGGTGCATCGCCAATGATAATGCATGTTAAATAAAATTTGTATTATGCAATAATTAATAGATAATTTATATGAAATACAAAATTAAAATATTCATGTATAAATAAATTAAATGATTCTGATGAATCATGTAATTAGTTAACTATTCATAAAGTTATTTAGTTAGTTAGTAAGTCATAGAAGTTAGAAAAGATTATTAGTTAATGCTCATTCTTATTTTTTTGTATATATATACAACTTGAATGTAAAGTCACATATTATGAATGATGACTGTTTTTCATTCTCTCTGAATTCACTCTTCAATTACTCTCATATCTTCATTGATGGAGCTTCTTATCATGGTATCAGAGAACAGTGAAGTATCCTATGTCTAACACTTAGGTGTTGTAAGGTTCCTTCATCAGCTTCTTAATTTGCTGATACAAGGATTTTCTATTTTGGTTATCGATTCCTTCTTTGTTGGGTCTCTGTTCGTGATTTGGAAATTTGTTGGTGAATCAATCATGGTGCTTACTGATGAAGTGGTTGTAACTGGTGAAGTGCAAGTACATGCAATGTCTTTAACTCAGCTTGAACGAATGGAACACAATCATTCCTTATTCATTCATTCATCAGATACTCAAGATTCAGTTCTTATCTCAGTTCAACTTCAAGGATCTAAGAATTACTCTTTATGGAGTAAATCCTTGAAACTTGTTCTGGTAAAAACAAGTTAGGATTTCTGCTAGGAACTTGTAAAAAGGACATGTATCCCTCTTCCATGCATGATCTATGGGACAGGTGTAATGTAATTGTCTTGGGATGGATAATGAACATTGTTTCTAAAGGTTTATTTAGTACCGTCATCTATGGATCTGATGCATATACAGTGTGGGAAGATCTCCGTGAGAGATTTGATAAAGTCAATGCATCTAGGACCTTTTTTCTACATAAGGAGATTGTTACACTTTCTCAAAGTACTGCTTCTGTATCAAATTATTTTTCTAGGCTTAGAGAGTTGTGGGATGAATTTGAAACTTTAATGCCTCCCCCCTTATGTGCTTGTAATGGCTAAACATTTTCAATATCATAAGCTATGGAAATTTCTAATATGATTTCATGAGACCTATGCTCTACTAAGAGTAAAATTCTGATGATTGTTCTTATCCCTAATGCCAATCAAGCTTATGCTATGATTATTAATATTGAGAGTCAGAGGTTAATGGTGGAAATACTGGTTCCTCTTTAGTTGATCCACATTTAGAAGTTGCTCTTATGAGAAAAAAGTGTCTTAAGGTCAATTCTTTGGTTCCAATAATCATCATCATGGGAACAATAGTGGTTTTAATTCAACATCTGGAGCAGTCAATACTTTTGGAGCTGGTAATGGATCTAATAGTGGTTATAGAAAGAGAAACTATGGTGACGGTAGACCTAATAGGAAAGCTCATTTGTTTTGTGATTTCTTTCTCTTTAAAGGTCATACCAGGGAGTCTTGTTATAAGTTGCATGGATATCCCAATAAGAAAGGAACAACCTCTAATTCCTATGCTAACATTGATGCTACTGGAGGGAATCAATTTAGTAAGGCTAGAGCATCTGATCCTTATGCTTCCTTTACTAATACTCCTCCAATAGGTGCACAACGTCTGTCCTTATTTAAACCTGAGCAGTACACACAGATTCTCTAGTTTCTAAGTAGAGAGAGATGCAAATCCTGTTGCTAATGTTGCAACCACTAGCACCTCAGGTATGATTACATCTCTTATATCTGATGTGGTTAACAGTAATTGGATAGTAGATACTGGAGCTTCTAACCACATGGTTCATAATATTATCCTAATGAATCAATATACAGACCTTGGTGATAAGAGCAATATGCATGTCAATCTCCCTAAAGGAAGCCAAGCTTCTATTAGTCACATTAGTGAATCTCTAGTTCTTACAGATAAAACTGTGAAAGATGTGTAGTTCATTCCAGAGTTCAAATACAATCTTCTATTTATATCTCAGTTGACTAAGTAATTACAGATGCTATTTTTTCCTGACTTCTGTGTCTTTCAGGATATCTCAAATGGGAAGGTCCCGAGGATTGATAGAGAAGATCAAGGTTTATATCTACTTCAAACTGGAATTTGTACTTCTTATGACACTGGTGGTTTTCACGCTAATAATTCCACTAATGTAGTTCGTGTTGTAGAAAAGTCAAGTATTGCTACTACTAGTTGTAATTCTTTTGCTTACTCTGTATCTTCTTTGAGTAATATCTCGCATAAGAGGCTTGGCCGTGCTCTTCTTAAAGTGCTTAGTAAAATAGAATGTTTACCTCCTATATCTTTGAAGGATCATCATTGTACTATGTTATATTACAAAACAATTCAGACTTTGTTTTCCTGTTAGTATAACTAATTCTGCTTTTACATTTGATATTGTACATGGTGATGTTTGGGGACCTTACAGAGTTTCTAATCATGATGGAAAAGATATTTTCTCACATTGGTTGATGATAAGTCTCGATACACTTGTCTCTTCTTGTTAAATCATATTTTCTCACATTGGTGGATGATAAGTCTCGATACACTTGTCTCTTCTTGTTAAATTCTAAGTCTGACTCCTTTGTAGTCCAGAAAGTTCTTATGTATGGTGAAGACACAGTTTGGTGTCAATGTTAAATGTGTTAGAACAGAAAATGAGACTGAATTTATTAACTCTCATGTTTCTGGTCTATTCAAAGAGTTTGGGGTCTTACATCAATTATCTTTTGTCTATTCCCCTCAATAAAATGGTGTGGTTGAAAGAAAGCATAGGTCTATTCTTGATATGGCCAGGGCATTAAGATTCAAGCAAGTATACCTTTGAAATTCTGGGGTTGTTGTGTCTCTACAGTAATCTATATCCTAAACGGGGTACCTTCTGTAGTGTTGCAAAATAGGTCTCCTTTTGAAGTGTTATTTAGCAAAGCTTCCTCACTCCGACACCTTAGAGTCTTAGGATCTTTATGTTATGCTACCATTCCTAAACATCTTGATAAATTTTCCAATAGATCTCTTCCTGCTATCCATCTAGGTTGTTCCTCTTCTAAAAAGGGCTATATACTATATGATTTAAGCTCTCATTCTTTCTTTGTCAGCAGAGACACAGTGTTCAAAGAAGATATCTTTCCTTTTAAGGATCTCCAATCTTCTCCTCCTCCATTGTTTCCTGTCTACATTTTACTGATGATCCTCCTATCTTTATTTCTTCTGAGTCTGTTCTTACCTAAGATAAGTCCCTTATCCCTCCTTATTCCATACTATTTACAGGTGTGTCTCATCCACTTCCCACTTCTTCTGAGGTGTCTTCTAAGGTGTCTCCATCTAATGATAGTCAACCTCCTCCCAGAAGGTCTTCTAGACACTTCAAACCTCCTATTTGGTTGGACTACTATGTTACTCCTAGGGCTAAAAATGTTTGTCTATATCCTATGTCTCATTATGTTTCATATTTTAGACTGTCTCCTTGTTATAAAGCTTCCCTTGCTGCTTATTCTACAATTGTTGAACCCCAGTCCTACAAAGAACCATGTCTTGGTCCTCACTTGGTCAAAGCCATGCAGACAGAAATTGTTGCTCAAGAGGATAATTGTACTTGGTCTATTGTTACTCTTCCACATGTTAAGACTCCTATTGGTTGTAAATGGGTGTTTAAAGTAAAGTATTAGTATCCAAGAGGTCACTGTGAGATCAGTTGTAGCCTTAACTGCTTCTCATGACTGGGTTTTTTTTCCAAATGGATGTTTTCACGACTGGGATCTAGACCCCAGACGAGACCGGCGTCGTTGACCTCTCAGAGGTCTCAAACAAGCCAACTTACTTCATTCTTAGTATACATAGGTTAATTTTTAGCGGAAAATTTGAAATTTTTTTATTCTTTAATCATACTTGCCAAACATTCTTTATATTTCGTAATCGTTCATCATCAACCATCTAACAATTTAAGAGATAAGCAATTGAAAGAAATAATTCATTAAGTATTAATTGTATATCGGTCAAAATAACACCAATACAAAGTCTGAACCAAAGTAGGAAAGAAACGCCAGTAAAACATGCTCCACTAGCTCAACTCTAAAACTACGCTAGAATGTAAAATAGTAGCATCCTCGAAAGCATGAGGACCTACCAAACTCCGGATGAATGTTGACGTCCAGATAGCTGCAACAACGAACCTGTAGCTCTACCGTCCACCTGTGTCTGCACCTAAAAGTAGATGTTTGTATAGAATTAGTACATACTTGTACTAAGTATTGGTATACGCAATCACACACCAGGGACATGCATGAGAGAGAATAGCTCTTTCCTAACAACATCATTTTTGGAAGTCGAGTCAGTGGACTTGCCAAATTGAGATTGGGAAAGTTATGCCATGAGAGTGACATGCATCATTATAGTTATCGTATGGCACACAACACATAATATCTTCATATAACACATAACATATAACACATAGCTTCTTTCATATGGTTCATTCCTATGCCATGTGACCTTGTTATCATAGACTTGTCCTTAAGACTTTCCAAAATGAGGGCTCAACATATGGGACCTCAACTAGGGAGCCTTCTTTAGAAAACACAGAGTCTGCTTCATTCGTTCATACGTATTTCATTTCAATTCATTCATAGGCCAGTGCAAACACCAGTCATACCTAGAATGTAGTTTAAGACCTTCATCGAGTTTGCTGTGCAATGATCAGGAATGACCTAATGTCATTACCTGAATCTAGCTCACCTCTTGATTATCCTATCCTGACACCTTCGGTATCATTCATTTCTTTATATGATTCATTTGAGTCTGACTTCATTCATTCATTGGGAACTTTAACTTTAACCGAATAGATCATGTGAGCATCATGAAATCCAGTGTCTCCCCCACACCGAAAAGAGGTGGAATCACCGTCCAAAGCGATTCAACAACATGCTAGCGTATATGGGAATTTAACCCCGCCAGATCCCTATAGTGGCAATATAGGTTCAAAGACTAGGAGATGTATGGAGACCCATACCCGGCAAGCCGGACAGTCTCATCTCATGAGAGTTACGTGAACCTCCGCCCTTCCCTAAATAAGGCATCACCACTCATAGCTAGCCTATCGGTGACATTCAACTCATTCATCATGGAAGTTGGCTTCTAGTATGAGGACATCATATCTCAATAGATGATTTCTCATCTCATCATTAGTATTAAGTGTTTTAAACTCAATATTTTCATCAGAGTGTTCATCGAGACTGATCTCTTCATTATCTTACACTCTCATTGGTGAGTACGTGTTGGTAACATTTACTTAGGCTCATTTGAGGTTGCTTTCATCATATACATTAGCCTCACATCATGATTGTCACCACATTCTTCATTTCATTACGTATATCTTAGGTTCACTTATTCTTCAACATATGTTAAACTTATGTGTCTATACATACAAGCCAATGAGGCTTCATTTATAATTCATTAAGTGATTCTTATTTTCCTAAGATTATGTATTACAAGACTTATGTATACCAAGATCTTGATTTTTTATCTAAGTAGATGGCATGATTTTTGAATATTTTACACACGTATGACTTATGTATCAATACGGAGGGTCGACAGGGGAACCCAATTCTTGAATTATTTAGATATCAATTAATTTTTCATTGATTTTATTTCTAATATTCATAACTTTAGAACTCTAAATTAAATCTCGACATTTTCATGACATAATAAATTTTCTATTTTAATTAGAATTCTAAATTAAATTTCAATCATTTACATGAAAGAATAATTTTCTATTTTAATTAGAATTCTAATTCAAATCATTTTTTTTTCATGACATAATAAATTTTCTATTTTAATTAGAATTCTAAATTAAATTTCAATCATTTACATGAAAGAATAATTTTCTATTTTAATTAGAATTCTAATTCAAATCCTTTTTTTTAATTAAAAATCGCCTCATTAGGGAGGCTATGGGTTCGAACCCCCACAACCCCCTTATTTTCCTCTCTTTTTCGCTGAAGAGGAGGCTGTGAGGTGGTGGGTTCGAACCCCCACAGCCCCTCTATTTTTTTTATTAAATAGGGGAGTGGCAGTGAGGTTGTGGGATCGAATCCCCACAGCCTCACTTTATTATTTTTCGCCTTTCCCTTTAGCGCTAAGGTCGTGGGTTCTATTCCCACGCCTCGCATCCCTTTTTTTTCTTTTCCATTCGCGAACTGGGAGGTCGTGGGTTCGATCCCCACGCCTCCCATTTAATTGTTTATTAAATGTTCTTCTTCTCCTTCCCAGGTCGCGTGTTCGATCCCTGCCTCCAGCAAAATTTGTTTTTTTTTTCTGTGAGTTACTGCTGCCTCACGGGTGAGGTCCCAGGTTCGAATCCTGGTGACCTCATTCCTTTAAAATTTAAAAAATTTCCAGATCTTCTATATTATACTTTAGTCTAAATTAAAGTTGCATTGTTGCTGGAAATTTTGGTCGTTTTTCAACTCGTTTTTATCAATATTTTCACTTGAATTCCTAAAAAAATTCGTAGACTATTTTAACACATTTTAAGTGCATCTTTCATAGGTTTGTTTGGCTAAAAGATTGTTATTCAATCACTATATACTTCATCATAATGAACATCACATTGTACACCCAATACACACATAACATACACAATAATACACAACTTATACACCCTCAGAACAATGACTAAGACACTGCCCTTTACACGCATATACATTAACTCTTTCGGTCATATTTTGATGTTCATTATCGTGATTTCCCGCACATAAACACATTCGTATTTAAATTAAACACATCAATCATGCACAAATCTAGAAGCACAACATACCCATCCTACAAATTCGTTAGGGAGCTAAGGACAAGGACATACGAAGGGGGAACAATCTTAGTTTCAAGAGTTTAAGAAACCTTCGAAAGAAAGTACTCTTGGAGAAAGAATTCCATGAGAGAAACACATACCTTAATCGATGTTCAAACGTTGATGTTGCTGCCTGGAAAACTCCTCCAAACCACTCCCAATTTACTTCAACGTATACATCACTCGATGAACCTCTCTTAGCCTTGACGTTTTATATACTTTTTCTTTTATTTAAAAGTTCTTGTGAGTTCTCAAGCGTGAAGAACTGTTGATATTTGGCAGAATAACGTGAGAAAGATGGAGAACGTGAGAGAGAGAGTTAAGAAGCGTGAGAGAGAGAGAACAATTAGGATTAGGAGACTAATTCAAGAATTAGTCAAATAGAATTTAAAATAAATAAATACAAATCTGGTTTATTTTAATTCCGCGAAAGGACCATTATGCCCTTAAATACCTATTTATTCTTATTTACTTAAATAATATTTATATTTTTTTTGGATTGATACATTATCCCCCCCCCCCCCCTTAGGAATATTCGTCCCCGAATGACACTACCATTACACATCATAATGCCAATCAGATCATAATTTAATTGTTATATACAATCAGCCAATAGCAAAAAAATACAAAGAGATAAAGAACTATAGCCTTACGAGTAGGAAGTATAACCTCATATTAGTGCATACACACCACGCACAGTCAAATACATGAAAGACTAATTAAGGCTACTCACCTGTGACTTCACCAGAAGTGTCTTCCTCTGCACCCCTAGACTTGAGTGCGAAGAATCGTTGCCTCCTTGGAGCCTCTTCACTTGGACCATTAGACTGAACTCTCTCCTTCCCTTGTTCTTGACTTCTCCTAATCGGACAATCCTTCACCATGTGACCCGGTTTGCCACAACTATAACAAGTATTAGTGCCCCTCATACATTCTCCTCCATGTAGTTTGCCACACTTCCTGCTAGGTGGTCTCTCCTGAGGTGTATCTACTTCATTGTTTCTCTCAACTCTGGACTCCGAATTTCTATCATGACGACCCTTGGATGAACTTGACTCTCCTTGGTGGGGGAGTCCCTTCTTAAACCTGGGCTTATCCCTGATTTCGGTACTACTCTTCCTTGAAAAATTCTCCTCAGCTTGCCTTGACTTGTTCCCTACCCTAGTGTGTATCCTCTTTCTGCTTTCCTCCACTTGCTGGACATGGACCATAAGTCTGGAAAGGTTCATGTTGTCATGCAACATAGCAGCCCTACACTCCTCTTCGAGATCCTCAGCAATTCCTTTCAAGAATCTACTCATCTCGTCTCTGCTGTTAGACACAAGAGAATTGGCATACCTTGATAGTTTCACAAACTACAGGGAATACTCCCTGACTATCATAGATCCTTGTTTAAGGTTGATGAACTCCTAAACCTTGGCCTCCCTCATCTCTCTTGGGAAGAATCTTTCCAGAAATGTTGTCTTGAACAGCTCCCATGTGACTGGCACTCCTCCTTGGACACGGCTATCTTGCCACATCTTGCACCAAGTCTGTGCAACATCCTTGAGTTGGTAGGAAGCCAGCTCAGCCTTCTCAATATCAGTGGCCCCCATGGCCACCAGGATCTTATGCACCTCGTCTATAAACTCATGAGGATCCTCTGAAGTCTTAGCCCCTGTAAATATAGGAGGATTCATCCTCGTGAAATCTCGCAGTCTGTCAGCCACACTGCGAACCGGTGGGTTTTCCATCTGAACATTCTGTCGGTTGACTTGGGCAGTCATAGCCTGAGCCTGCATCGTGATGGCCTGTGCCATTTGGGCTAGAGATGCCCTCACCTCAGCATCAGTCAACCTAGCTGGGTTAACTGGCATGGCCACTCCTTCAGCTGGAGCCTGGGGTGGATTTTGATTACCCCTAGCTGCTGCTGCTCCCGTCCTCAGACCCTTAGTTCTCCAAGTGTTCATTCTCTGAAAACAACAAGGATATATGTTAGACACGTTCGTAACACCAAGAATTCAAACATTAGGAAAAGCATGATAAGATCAGAAAAAGGGAAATTTTTCTTACGCATCATGCAGTCTCTAATCCAGGATAGTGGTGCACTTCACTACCATGACTTAGAAACTACTCAATGTGGTTGATGTGAACTCATTATTCTAGGAATCTAACCTAGCGCTTTGATACCAACTTTGTCACGACTGGGATCTAGACCCTAGACGAGACCGGCGTCGTTGACCTCTCAGAGGTCGCAAACAAGCCTACTTACGTCATTCTAAGTTTACATAGGTTAATTTTTGAAATTTTTTTATTCTTTAATCATACTTTCCAAACATTCTTTATATTTCGTAATCGTTCATCATCAACCATCTAACAATTTAAGAGATAAGCAACTGAAAGAAATAATTCATTAAGTATTAATTGTATATCGGTCAAAATAACACCAATACAAAGTCTGAACCAAAGTCGGAAAGAAACGCCAGTGGAATATGCTCCACTAGCTCAACTCTAAAACTACGCTAGAATGTAAAATAGTAGCATCCTCGAAAGCATGAGGACCTACCAAACTCCGGATGAATGCTGACGTCCGGATAGCTGCAACAACAAACTTGTAGCTCTACCGTCCACCTGTGCCTGCACCTAAAGTAGATGTTTGTATGGAATTAGTACACACTTGTACTAAGTATGGGTATATGCAAGCACACACAAGAGACATGCATGAGAAAGAATAGCTCTTTCCTAACAACATGATTTTTGGAAGTCAAGTCAGTGGACTTGCCAAATTGAGATTGGGAAAGTTATGCCATGAGAGTGACATGCATCATTATAGTTATCATATGGCACACAACACATAATATGTTCATATAACACATAACATATAACACATAGCTTCTTTCATATTATTCATTCATATGTCATGAGACCTTGTTATTATAGACTTGTCCTTAAGACTTTCCAAAATGAGGGCTCAACATATTGGACCTCAACTAGGGAGCCTTTTTTAGAAAACACAGAGTCTGCTTCATTCGTTCATACGTATTTCATTTCAATTCATTCATAGGCCAGTGCGAACACCAGTCATACCTAGAATGTAGCTTAAGACCTTCATCGGGTTTGCTGTGCAATGATCAGGAATGATATAATGTCATTACCTGAATCTAGCTCACCTCTTGATTATCCTATCCTGACACCTTTGGTATCATTCATTTCTTTATATGATTCATTTGAAGCTGACCTCATTCATTCATTGGGAACTTTAACTTTAACCGACATAGATAATGTGAGCATCATGAAATTCAGTGTCTCCCCCACACCGAAAAGAGGTGGAATCACCGGCCAAAGCGATTCTATAACATGCTAGCGTATATGGGAATTTAACCCCGCCAAATCCCTATAGTGGCAATATAGGTTCAAAGACTAGGAGATGTATGGAGACTCATACCCGGCAAGCCGGACAGTCTCATCTCATGAGAGTTACGTGAACCTCCACCCTTCCCGAAATAAGGCATCACCACTCATAGCTAGCCTATCGGTGACATTCAACTCATACATCATGGAAGTTGGCTTCTAGTATGAGGACATCATATCTCAATAGATGATTTCTCATCTCATCATTAGTATTAAGTGTTTTAAACTCAATATTTTCATCAGAGTGTTCATCGAGACTGATCTCTTCATTATCTTACACTCTCATTGGTGAATACGTGTTGGTAACATTTACTTAGGCTCATTTGAGGTTGCTTTCATCATATACATTAGCCTCACATTATGATTGTCACCACATTCTTCATTTCATTACGTATATCTTAGGTTCACTTATTCTTGAACGTATGTTAAACTTATGTGTCTATACATACAAGCCATGAGGCTTCATTTATAATTCGTTAAGTGATTCTTATTTTCCTAAGATTATGTATTACAAGACTTATGTATACCAAGATCTTGATTTTTTATCTAAGTAGATGGCATGATTCTTGAATATTTTACTCACGTATGACTTATGTATCAATACGGAGGTTTCGGCAGGGGAACCCAATTCTTGAATTATTTAGATATCAATTAATTTTTCATTGATTTTATTTCTAATATTCATAACTTTAGAACTCTAAATTAAATCCCGACATTTTCATGACATAATAAATTTTCTATTTTAATTAGAATTCTAAATTAAATTTCAATCATTTACATGAAAGAATAATTTTCTATTTTAATTAAAATTCTAATTCAAATCCTTTTTTTTTCATGACATAATAAATTTTCTATTTTAATTAGAATTCTAAATTAAATTTCAATCATTTACATGAAAGAATAATTTTCTATATTAATTAGAATTCTAATTCAAATCCTTTTTTTTTAATTAAAAATCGCCTCATTAGGGAGGTTGTGGGTTCGAACCCCCACAAACCCCTTATTTTCCTCTCTTTTTCGCTGAAGAGGAGGCTGTGAGGTGGTGGGTTCGAACCCCCACAGCCCCTCTATTTTTTTTTATTAAATAGGGGAGTGGCAGTGAGGTTGTGGGATCGAATCCCCACAGCCTCACTTTATTATTTTTTGCCTTTCCCTTCAGCGCTGAGGTCGTGGGTTCGATTCCCACGCCTCGCATCCCTTTTTTTTTCTTTTCCATTCGCGAACTGGGAGGTCGTGGGTTCGATCCTCACGCCTCCCATTTAATTGTTTATTAAATGTTCTCCATCTCCTTCCCCAGGTTGCGTGTTCGATCCCTCCCCCCAGTAATTTTTTTTTTTTTCTGCGAGTTACTGCTGCTTCACGGGTGAGGTCCCAGGTTCGAATCCTGGTGGCCTCATTCCTTTAAAATTTAATAAATTTCCAGATTTCCTTCATTAAACTTTAGTCTAAATTAAAGTTGCATTGTTGCTGGAAATTTTGGTCGTTTTTCAACTCGTTGTTATCAATATTTTCACTTGAATTCCTAAAAAAATTCGTAGACTATTTTAACACATTTTAAGTGCATCTTTCATAGGTTTGTTTGGCTAAAAGATTGTTATTCAATCACTATATACTGCATCATAATGAACATCACATTGTACACCCAATACACACATAACATACACAATAATACACAACTTATACACCCTCAGAACAATGACTAAAACACTGCCCTATAAACGCATATACATTAACTCTTCCGGTCATATTTTGATGTTCATTATCGTGATTTTCCGCACATAAACACATTCATATTTAAATTAAACACATCAATCATGCACAAATCTAGCAGCACAACATACCTATCCTACAAATTCGTTAGGGAGCTAAGGACAAGGACATACGAAGGGGGAACAACCTTCAAGAGTTTAAGAAACGTTTGAAAGAAAGTACTCTTGAAGAAAGAATTCCATGAGAGAAACACATACCTTAATCGATGTTCAAACGTTGATGTTGCTGCCCGGAAAACTCCTTAAACCACTCCCAATTTACTTCAACGTACACCTCACTTGACGAACCTCTCTTAGCCTTGACGTTTTATATACTTTTTCTTTTACTTAAAAATTCTTGTGAGTTCTTCAAGCGTGAAGAATTGTTTATATTTGGTAAAATAACGTGAGAAAGATGGAGAACATGAGAGAGAGAGTTAAGAAGCGTGAGAGAGAGAGAACTATTAGGATTAGGAGACTAATTCAAGAATTAGTCAAATAGAATTTAAAATAAATAAATACAAATCTGGTTTATTTTAATTAATACGTGAAAGGACCATTATGCCCTTAAATACCTATTTATTCTTATTTACTTAAATAATATATATATATTTTTGGATCGTTACAGTTCACAATGCCTTTCTTCAGGGTGATCTTCCTGAAGAGGTGTATATGCAGAATTTTGATGGTTTTGTAACCCAGGGGGAGAAGTCTATGGTTTGCAAGTTACATAAGTCATTTTATGGCTTGAAACAAGCACCAATGCAGTGGAATCTAAAACTGATTAAAGCTTTGATTAATATGGGTTTAAACAGTCTGACTATGACTATTCTTTGTTAACAAAGAAGGTAAAACAAGAGTTGCTTGTCATCTGATATATGTTGATGATCTCTCAATAACTGGTAGTGATTTGCAGCTCATACAATATGTCGGAAAAGATTTGCAACACAGGTTAAGATGAAAGATCTTAGTGAGCTAAAGTACTTCCTTGGAATGAATTTTCTAAAACTACTGATGGGATTCTCATGAATCAGAGAAAATATGTTTTAGGATTTGTATCTGAATTGGGAATAGCGGGATGTAGTCTTGCTTCTACTCCTCTAGAATTCAATCACAACTTCTACTGTGTTTGATGAATGCACAAGAAGAGTTAGTAATACAAAAGATAAAGTGTTAGATGACTTTGGGAAGTATCAAAGACTTACAGGAAGGTTGTTGTATTTGACTATGACTAGGACAGACATAGCCTTTGTAGTTAAGTGTTGAGTCAGTATATGCACACACCAAAATTATCTGACATGGAAGTTGCTCTTAGAGTAGTGAGGTACATTAAAAGAACAATAGGGTTGGGTTTGTTTATACCAAGTAATAATGGATCACAACTAACAGCATAGTGTGACTCAGATTGGGCAGCTTGTGTAGAGTCTAGAAGATCTGTAACTGGATATGTAGTGAAACTGGGAGATACGGTGATATCATAGAAGGCCAAGAAGCAAAGTACTGTATCTAGAAGCTCTGCAAAAGCAGAATTCAGAAGATAGTATGGTTGAAAGGTCTATTCAAGGAGTTGGGAACAGAAATCAGTTTGCCTATAAGGTTGTTTTGTGATAGTAAAGCAACAATTTAGATAGTAACTCATCCTATCTTTCATGAAAAAACCAAACATTTTGATATAGATTGTCACTTTGTTAGAGAAAAAATCCTGGAAGGACACAGACATACTACATAAACAAACACTAAGGATCAGCCAACAAACTTACTCAAAAAAAAAGTTATGAAAGCCTCAGCATGAAGCTTTCATTCACAAGCTTGGAATGAAAAATATATTTTCTTATTTTCAGTTAGAGGGGTAGTGATGAATTATGTAATTAGTTAAATATTCATGAAGTTAGTTAATTAGTTATAGAACTTAGTAAGAATAAAGTTAATTAGAAAGAAATCGTATTAGTTACAGCTCATTCTTATTTTTTTTATATATTTACAACTTGGATGTAAAGTCAACATTATGAACAAAGACTTTTTTTATTCTATATGAATTCTCTCTTCAGTTAGTCTCATATCTCCATTGATGGAGCTTTTTATCAGATTCTAATAGATAAAGTGTCTTAGGTGAAATGGTGGTTTTAAGTTTCACTTTGCAGTTGGAGATTAGAACCCAATCCCCCCTCAATGAAGTTCAGTATCTAAACCAACTAACCCAACTGGCTTTTGTGTTTTTGGGTGCCTAATAAAATATATGTGTATTTTAGAGTGTATATATATACGTATATATACATAATTTTCTGATGTTAATGATTGCACGTGCACCCGTAATAATAGTCGTGGGTCCACCTCTGTATCAATTCAACGGCGCTCTTCTCATGTTGACTAAGCATAAAATGCATGTATACGATATTGCTTCTATAGTGTTTCTCTATAGTTCAATTAATCTTTTAATTGACCCTCGTTAATTTTGCTAATCAACATAATATCATCAGTATGTAAGAGAACATGTGTTTTGTACATAGTTTAGTAAAAATAATGTACAAAGATACTAAAACAAAATATAGTATAACCTTATAAATTAATATGGGGATCATAAAATATTATTAATATTTTATAAAGGTATTATTTAATCGATAAAATAATATTTGTTAATTTAAATAGTGTTTTTAACACTACGAAATTTGTTCTGGGATGAAATTTTTGAGAATTTAAATGAACCCACTTGTGAAAACCTCATTTATGAACTTGAAGTCATGGTTAATGATATTTCATTGCCACAATAAAATGGACGTTAATAACATGTTGAATGAATAAAAATGATACATGTTAAGGTACAAAGCTTAGAAAAAATTATGGATATCATTGAAAAAATAATGTTGATGATAAAGTTGAAGATGATACAATACCTTTAGTACTAGTTACGCGTAAGAAACCACTTAACGCATTTAGAACTCTTCACAATTTTATGGTGCAGTTCGAAAAGACAACACCATAACTTTTGGATGTAATAAGAAAAGTTAGAGATGAACTTCAACTAGATTTTAACAATGGAATTGTATAAAATAGCAAACTATTAATTTAAATTAAATGTTATAAACACAGTTTCATTTAATTTTAATCCGTAGAAAACACTTAGTCATTGCCTCTATCCCCAGAAATCTCTCTCGACACTCTATCTCTCGCCTCTCTCTCTTTATACAAACACAAATGTATAAATTATATTTTTGTTTCTGTAAAGTGAGAGAAAACTGTATATACAAATACATATATTTTCGTCTTAGAAACTTATAATTATACAAATACAGATTTTCCTCTACCAATATTCTTTTGTCTTTCTCTCTTTCTTACTTTATACAAACACTAATTATACAAATCACAATGTACAATTTTTGTTGCATAAAGTGAGAGAGAAATTTGATATACAAATATTTTATTTCGACTCAATTGTATACAAATTCAAACTTTATGCAGATATACAAACACAATCATTGATATACACTCATAGTAGTTACATATATACAATTATCTAACCGATGTACATATACAATCACTGCGCTTTTATACAAAGCGAGATATTGTTACGATTTATACAAATCTGATGCTCCATAGCTAACATAAAATTTGTTATAGAGCGTAATGATACAAACTGTAGTTATAACATATAAATATAACTTTATATTTGTAAAACCTAAAATTTACTCTTTTAACAAAAAAACATAACACAATAGAATCATATTTTACTAAATTGTCTTATATATATTTGTATTTAAAAAAAAAACTATTAATTTATGATATTAATAGAGACCATATATTTATATAGTGAAATTTTAAAGATATATTATCTTATTATTTTATTGAAATGAATGATTTTTTCCATAGACTTAAGTCGGGATTAAAGTGTAATATTATTTTTTTTTAGAAAAAATTTAACCAAATATTAATTCAATGAAATTTTATTGTATTATATTTAAACGTTTGTGGGTCTTTTATTCTTTACATAGATAGAGTAAAATAACTTGCAATGTTAGTGTTGGTATGTTTGATTGAAACATGAAGGACCAAGCATAGATAGAGTAAAATAACTTGCAATGTTAGTGTTGGTATGTTTGATTGAAACATGAAGGACCAAGCAAGCAGGCCCCATTGCCTTTATTACCGTGAAATGAATCGTGATGGACAGGTTCTTGGCCCCAATTGGGGGTTTTGAAATTTAAATTTCTTCAAATCTTTATTTAAAATTACTATTACAAGGAGGCAAACATCTTGCTTACTCATCGGAAGTCGTAATTTTTATGGGAGGTGATAATATAATACTCTCTTCATTTCTATTTATGTATTTAGATTTTCAATTTTAGTTATCTTTATTTATTTGTCTATTTTGACATATCAAAAAAGGATAATTTTTTTTATTATATTCTTATTTAAATTTTTTTAAATTTTAGATTATTATTTTAAAATCATAATTAATAAGGGTAAAACTTTTATTTTACTATGCTAATTATTATTATGTTAATATGTATGTCATTTCTAAATTGGGCAACTAAACAGGGACGAAGGGAGTATAGAATTCATTAGGGAATAAATATATATATTTTAGTGTAGGATTTACTTATTTATGCATTACTCCCTCTATTTTTTATTACTTGTCTATTTTTTTTAGTTGTTCTTAATTACTTGTTCATATTGACAAATCAAGAAAGGACAAAGTTATTTTACTTATTAACCCTCAATTAATTATTTTAAAGAAGGTAGAACTTCTAGAAAATCTTAGGTTTTTAATTCATCCACTTCATAATTAATAGAGATAAATGGTAAACTCACTAGGTCAGTTATTATTTTCTTAGTAGATGTGTTCATTCGAATGTAGACATGTAATTAGGAACGGATGGAGTATTAATTATTTCATCTTCTAGATTACATATATTTCTTCATTACTTATACATATATAAATTACGTGAATTTTTAAATTACAAATCGCTATTGTATTAATTTTGTAGATAGTCCAAATTAACTATTAGGTATGATATTGTTTATGTAAATTTTAACATTAATACCTTATTTCCTAATTAGCTACCAAACAAACTCATTAGTGGTACTCTATATTAACCTTTTAGCTTTAATAAAAAGCTGTGAGTTAATATGATTAGATCTATGTGAAATTCGTCTACTATAATGTGTGTGTATAGAGAGAGAGTAACAACTTATTATATATTTTGACGCTTCATTAATATCTATTAGTCAATTTGAATTAATTGTAGTTCTCGATCATGTCATGACATTGAGCATAACTAAACCCACTGCTAATGTACTTAGAAGAAAATCGGGGAAAAAATAAAAAAAAGTTCTTGCATCAACTTTTTTTGATAGAAATTTTAACGAAAAGGTCGATCAAATTGATGAAGACAATATGGAAATTTCCCTTATTTCTTATTCCTATGCAATTGGTAGTTCGTGATGTCTACAAATGAGAAGTGCCTATGATATGATAGCCAAATTAATACTTATTTTTTACTACAGTGCACAAATCAATATTTGATACGAGTTTGAGGAAGAAAATACATCTTTATGATCTTAGTTCGTGAAAATTGCTCCCACGCCAGTTTCAACTCAATTAGAGGGTTTTTATGTTCAAATTTGGACGTTTTTCTTTTCAGAAACAAAGTCAAAATATAGTAATTAATTAATATTAATTACAACAACAGTAATCCATACCAATGTAATTTCATAATTGTCGTTTATGAAGAATAGGATACACACAAATTGTTACCTATGTCTTTGTAGGATAAAAACATTGTTTTAATTGTCCTTTGGCTCAAAAGAAATGTAAATGACACTGGAAAGTAAAAAATAAAAGGACATACTAAAATATGAATGTCTCAAAATAAGTATATACATAGCGCTAAATAATAATACATATTAGAGAAAGATGAAGTATGTAATACCTAATTAGTCATACTACGAGAAGTACATCAATACTCAATTAAAATTAAACGGAGATCGTAGAACACAATTATACCGCCATTTGTTATATTTGAAGTATTTTGTTAGAAATTAAATATTATATTTATGATAAATTTTATAACAAAAATTGAATTGAATATTGTTTTATTTTTGCTTTAAAAGAGGAATTTGGATGCTGTAAAATAGTAATAGGGTGCAAACCATGACATGTATAGATGCAGAAAATAAACACAAACGTGCACCGACCACGACCATGTATAGATGCAGAAAATAAACACAACGTGCACGTCGGATGCTAGGTCTCGAAATCCAAGGTTCTAGGCCACACCGACACCTTCTGATTGGCTTAGTAGTCACCCACTCATTGGGCAGATATCGTCCGTTCTATATTTGTTAATCAGCATATTAAAAATAATTGTCCTATATTAGTTGTCCATCTAATTCAAGAAATCATTAGTTAATTTATTTTTTATATTATCCTTATAATATTTTTAATTAAAATTGTAAAATTTTCATAAACTCTTTTAAGGAATAAATAATAAAATTATTTTTTTTATTTGTGATATTTTAATATGCTTGTAAGAAGAAAAATGAACAACTGGTATGAAATTAAGATTGGACTTTGTTATTAGAGACTCCAATGGAGACTGGATGTCACGACCCAAATCGGGGCCGCGACTGGCACCCACATCTACCCTCCTATGTGAGCGAACCAACCAATTTAACCCTTAACATTTCAATATATAACAACAGAAAATAATGCGGAAGACTTAACTCATAAATAAAACAATTCAAAACTATTATTAATATCCCCAAAATCTGGAAGTCATCATCACAAGAACATCTATCTCAAATTGCTAAACTAAAACTGTCTAAGAAGCTAAAACAACTACTAGCTAGTCCATGCCGGAAGTTCAAGGCATCAAGACTTGAAGAAGAAGACCTACCCAAGCTAGACGCATTAGCTCACCCTGAATTTCGAAGGTAGTGAAGGCGGCTAGATCTCTTGTTGAGTTGAAGTTGACGGAACGTTCTTTGCATTGCACAAATAACAAAGGAGAAAACATAAAAGTAGGGGTCAAGACAACCACAAGTCTTGAGTAGATATCATCGGCCAACTCAAAATAGGGAACAGTATATATCAATAATAATGTAAATCAACTACAATACTCAACATGTAGCAATAACAACATAAATTCATCAATAACTACAACCGAAGTTCACACATGAGGACTCAAGCCTCAATACCATACTCATTTGGGAATTAAGTTCATTAGATTGAGTATATTCATTATCTTTCAAGATTCATTATCTTTCTTCCTCTTGTGTCGATGCGTGACACTCCGCTCCTCTATTTCTATCCTGGTGCCTTAACGTGGCACTCCGATCCTCATATACTATCCTGAGTGCCGAACGTGGCACCCGATCCATATTCTATCCTGGTGTCGGAACGTGACACTCCGATCCTCATATTCATTCTATCCTGGTACCGAAACGTGGCACCCGATCCTCATATTCATTCTATCCTGGTACCGGAACGTGGCACCCGATCCTCATATTCATTCTATCCTGGTACCGGAACGTGGCACCCGATCCTCATATACTATCCTGGTACCGGAACGTGGCACCCGATCCATATTCTATCCTGGTGTCGGAACGTGACACTCCGATCCTCATATTCATTCTATCCTGGTACCGGAACGTGGCACCCGATCCTCATATTCATTCTATCCTGGTACCGGAACGTGGCACCCGATCCCCTAATTCATCAAGCCTTCTTTCATACTAAGGCATCATCATTAACAAGTGAATTAGGGTTTTTATCAAGATTTGGGATTCAATAGCTTCATCATGCTTATTTATTCACAATTTCATAATCATATTCATGCAAGCATACAGTTTAAGCATATAGAAGGGTTCACAACACTATCAATACATATCATTCACTATTACGAATTTACTACGAATATCGTAAGAGAAACCATAACCTACCTCCACCGAAGGTTCGTGATCAAGCAAGAAATTCCCAAGACTTGTTTCTTCTTCTCGTTTATCCTCTCTCTCAATTCGTCCCTCTCTTTCTCTTTTCTTTTGGTTTGTTTTATTCAAACCCTCCTTCTTTTTACCCTAATTAAAAGTATAATTAAGTGTAAAGGAGGACAATAAAACCCACTAATTAACTTAAGGTTACCTCTTTTAACCCCTAAGTAATTAGACTTATTAATATTAACCCTCAAACTTTATAATTAAGGAAAGAATAGTCCAAAACGTCCCTTAAAACGAGGAAAGAAATCCTAAAGCGCCTGGGATTGGCGCAACCTATGACGGGCGTCGCGGCTCGCGACGGTCGTCCACGGTCGTCGCAACCTCCCAGGCTCCAGGTGGCTGTGGCGGCCCGTCACCGCTGTGACGGTCCGTCACGCCTCCGTCTGTGATCGAGGAGCTTCGTTTCTTGCACCAAATTCTCAAAAGTTGAAGTGTTTTGCGGGTACTCACGACGGTTCGTCGTGGATTTGACTGATCCGTTACGCCATTTCGTTCACGAAGTTGAGAGTCGATTTTGATTACCCAATTTGAGCGCTAAGTGTCATGGAACGAAACACCCACGACGGTCCGTCGAACTGTGACGATCCGTCGTTGGGTCCGGGGTTTCAGCCGCTTTTTCGAAATAATTCACGCTCAAAACGACTAAACAGTCGTTACAATAGATACCAATTTACCCATCGTTCGTCCCCGAACGATCAAAAGAAGACAAATAATGGCGAAAAGGAGTACCTGAATCTGTAAACAGATGTGGGTATTTTTCTTGCATATCTGCCTCCTTCTCCCAAGTAGCCTCTTCAACGGGTCGATTCTTCCATTGAACTTTGATGGATGCAATTTCTCTCGACCTCAACTTGCGAACCTCCCTATCTAATACAGCAACAGGCTCCTCCTCATAAGACAAGTTTTTATCAAGCAAAACTGAATCCCAACGGATAATGTAATTTCCATCCCCATGATATCTTTTCAACATGGACACATGAAATACCGGATGTACTCCGGACAGCCCTGGAGGCAAGGCTAATTCATAAGCCACCTCCCCTACTCGCTTTAGTACCTCAAATGGTCCAATATACCTTGGACTTAGCTTACCTCTTTTTTGCCAAACCGCATCACCCCTTTCATAGGTGAAACCTTCAACAAGACTTGTTCACCCTCCATGAACTCCAAGTCTCTAACCTTTCGATCTGCATATTCTTTTTGTCTACTTTGCGCCGCTAGAAGCTTTTCTTGAATAGACTTCACTTTCTCTATTGACTCCCTCAAGAGATCAGTACCCCAAGGTCTAACCTCGAATGCATCAAACCAACCAATGGGAGATCTACATCTCCTCCCATACAATGCTTCAAATGGGGCCATATCAATGCTTGAGTGATAGCTATTGTTGTAGGAAAACTCTGCCAAAGGTAAGAAGCTATCCCAATGGCCGCCAAACTCTATCACGCATGCGCGAAGCATATCCTCCAACACTTGAATCGTTCGCTCAGGTGACCATCGGTCCGAGGATGGAACGCGATACTAAGGTCCAACCTAGTGCCCACCTGCATGCAATGTTTTCCAGAACTTAGAAGTAAACTGCGTACCTCTATCTGATATGATGGATAGTGGAACCCCATGCAACCGAACAATTTCTGAGACATAGATTTTGGCTAACTTCTCTGCATTGTAAGTCACCTTGAACGGAATGAAATGAGCAGACTTAGTTAACCTATCGACAATCACCCAAATAGAGTCATACTTACCCAATGTCTTTGGAAGACCAACCACAAAGTCCATTGCAATTCTTTCCCACTTCCATTCCGGAATGGGCATTCTCTGAAGTGTTCCTCCGGGCCTTTGGTGTTCATACTTTACTTGTTGACAGTTTGGACACTTGGCAATAAAGTCAACAATATCACGCTTCATTCTACTCCACCAAAAGTGTTGCTTTAGGTCACGGTACATCTTGGTCGCACCCGGATGTATAGAATACTTTGAGCTATGAGCCTCTGTCAGAATAGTGTTGATCAAATCATCAACTCGGGGTACACATACCCTTCCCTTGATTCTCAAAACGCCTTCCTCATCGATTTGTGCTTCCTTAGCCTCTCCTCGTAATACCTTATCTTGGATTCTGCGCAGTTTCTCATCATCAAACTGCCTTCCCTTAATCTTGTCAAGAAAAGAAGATCTTGACTCCATACTAGCCAACAATCCTCCCTTCTCATTTATTTCTAACCTCATCAAATCGTTAGCGAGTGCGAACCTCTCTAGCCAACGGGCGTCTAGAAGCTTGCAAGTGAGCTAGACTTCCCATGCTTCCGCCTTTCTACTTAAAGCATCCGCTACAACATTCGCCTTCCCGGATGATACAAAATAGTGATGTCGTAGTCCTTGATAGTTCCATCCATCTTCTCTGTCTCAAGTTCAAATCTTTACGAGTAAAGACATCTTGAAGGCTACGATGATCCGTATAGACCTCACACTTAACCCCATATAAATAGTGTCTCCATTGCTTTAATGCAAACACTACCGCGACCAATTCCAAATCGTGGGTCGGATAGTTACGTTCATGCACCTTTAATTGCCTTGAAGCATAAGCAATCACACTCTTCTCTTGCATTAGTACTGCACCCAAACCAGAATAGGATGCATCACAATAAACGATAAAGTTCTTACCTCCACGGGCAAGGTAAGGATAGGTGCGGTAGTCAACAAAGTCTTGAGCTTCAAAGCTTTCTTCACATTCGTCCGACCATACAAATGGAACATTCGCTTAGTCAAGTTCGTCCAATTGGGAAGCAATAGAAGAGAATCCCTTGACAAATCGACGGTAGTAGCTAGCTAACCCAACAAAGCTCCTTATTTCTGACACATTAGTGGGTCTTACCCAGTTTTTCACTGTCTCAATCTTAGAAGGATCCACCATCACTCCTTCCTTAGAAACCACGTGCCCCAAGAAGGACACTGCATCTAGCCAAAACTCACACTTAGAGAACTTGGCATAAAGCTTTTTCTCCCTCAACATTTCCAATACTATTCTCAAATGTTCTTCATGTTCCTTCTTGCTCTTCGAGTATACCAATATATCATCAATAAATACGATTACGAAGAGGTCCAAATATGGCTTAAAAATCCCGTTCATCAAGCTCATGAACGCAGCAGGGGCATTCGTAAGACCAAAAGACATCACCATAAATTCGTAATGCCCATACCTCGCTCGGCAGTCTTTGGCACATCCGTTGCCCGTATTTTCAATTGATGATAACCAGGATCTCAAGTCAATCTTAGAGAAGACACAAGCACCTTGTAGTTGATCGAACAAGTCATCAATGCGAGGAAGAGGATACTTGTTCTTAATAGTTACCTTATTCGGTTAATGCGTAGTCTATGCACATCGGAAAACTCCCATCCTTGTTCTTCACAAACAAAACGCGAGGACCCCAAGGAGATGCACTCGGTCTGATGAAGCCTTTGCTCAACAACTCTTGAAGTTGTGCCTTTAACTCTCTTAACTCTGCGGGAGCCATTCTATAAGGGGGTATAGAAATGGGGCGAGTACCCGGTTCAAGATCAATGCAGAAGTCAATATCCCTATCTGGTGGCATACTAGGAAGATCTGCAGGGAACACATCCAAAAACTCGCGGACTACCGAAACCGACTCAATCGAAGGTACTTGGGTAGTGTCATCCTTGAGATGGGCCAAGAAAGCTAAACACCCTTTACTAACCATTTTCTTAGCACGAAGAAAGGAGATGATACGCACCGGATTAGAAGTGTAGTCACCCTCCCACACTAACGGATTCGCTTCAGGCTTGACTAACGTCACGCGATTTTAGCGTTACAATCCAAAATCGCAAAATTCGAGAAAGCCAAGTCATACCCGAATTACATCAAAGTCACCCATTTCTAAAATAACCAAATCTACATAAGTGTTGCTCCCCACAAAATCCACTAAACAAGACCTATACACCTTTTTAACTATCACAGACTCACCCACCGGAGTAGAAACACGAATAGGCGTGTCAAGTAATTCACAATGTAAATTTAGACCGTTAGCAAATGAGCAAGATACATAAGAAAATGTGGATCCAGGATCAAACAATACGGAATCCATGCAATCACAAATCAAAAGGTTACCTGTGATGACAAAGATCAGACGCCTCGCGAGATCTCCCAGTGAAAGCGTAACAATGGGCCCCATTACTCGTCCGTCCGTTGCCCTACCATGTTGCGTAGTAGTGGCTCCGGTTGCCCATCTCCTCGGCCGTTTGGTGACCACCATTACCTCGACCACCACGTCCTCCGTAAAAGCGGCCTCTACCATGACCACCTCTACCTCTAGCTATTGGGGTTCTCAGAACTCTGGTTTGGACAATACCTCTTAATGTGTCCAACCTCCCCACATCCATAACACTCTCGGGGTTCATGCATAGGTCTCGGAGTAGTGTTGACTGCTCGAGGTGGACCCCAACTACGATCTGTAGTGATGACTGGATTGGTCGACTTGAGTAACCTCAGAGCTCTGTCCTCTAGTATACGAACTATTAAACTCACCTCCCTTTCGAAACCTTTTTGATGTCGAAGTTGTGGTGAAGTCGTGCAGCTTCACTCCTTCCACTTCTATCACAAAGTCTACCACCTCTTGGAAGGATTTTGCATTTGCCGCTACTGTAAGGCGAAATCCGCAACTCGATCTCAACCCCTTCACAAAGCGGCGGATCCGTTCTTGTGGTGAAACAGAGTTGAGTGGCATACCTTGATAAAGCACGAAACTTAGCCTCATATCGTTAACCGTCATCCTACCTTGCTCGAGACTCAAGAACTCATCCCTTTTTCTATCTCTCAAAGTCCTTGGGATATACTTCTCCATAAACAGAGTAGAAGGATGCCCAAGTCATGGGTGTGGCCTCTGTCGGTTGACACTCGACATGTGATCGCCACCACATTTTGGCGTTCCTTGAAGCGGATAGCTTACGAACTCAACGCCAAACCGTTCTACTATCCCCATCTTGTGTAGTAGCTCATGACAATCAACCAGGAAAATCATAAGCATCTTGATTACGCACCCTGAAGACTGGAGGTTTCAATTTCAAGAACTTATCGAAAAGTTCGTCTTTGATCGTTTGTCATTATCGGTCCAATGAGTCAGGCGTGGAAATGTGCCTATCTCCAATGAGGCATCCATGCGAGAGCCATAGTAGCGCATGTCGTATCTGAAACCGGAGGTGTTGGTGCAGAAACCATTGGAGGTGCCTGACCGTGATCAGATAACCCGCTAAGATAAGCGAGAACCTGATTGATCATCTCTGGGGTAGGTTGGGGTGGCAATTCCTCATGTTGCGCTTGTTCATTCTCCCCTTCCTCACCCTCTCTTATCACCTCTTCAGTCGGTGGAGGAGTCACTGCCCTAGCATCTGATGGGCTAGGTGCTCGTCCTCTTCCTCTAGAGGACGTCCTCCCACGACCTCTTCCACGGCCTCTTGCCGCTACTCTTCCTCGAGCCCACGGCCCGATGCATTTGGCTCGATCGTTCTTGTTGTGCCGTTGTTACTGCCGGTGCAGTCGTTACTCTAGTTCTAACCATCTGCGAAATAGAGTGAAGATGGTCAGATACCAATTCGTATCGCCTAGATACCAATTGGACTCAAGTAGTAGCACGAAAGAAAGAATGAAAGAGTGGAATTTTCCTAAAGTCTTATAGCCTCTCAAGGAAAAGTAAAGGCGTCCCCCTACCGTTCCTTAAGACTCTACTAGACCTGTTCTTGTGTGATGAGACCAACGAACCTAATGCTCTGATACCAAGTTTGTCACGACCCAAATCCGGGCCGCGACTGGCACCCACATCTACCCTCCTATGTGAGCGAACCAACCAATTTAACCCTTAACATTTCAATATATAACAACAGAAAATAATGCGGAAGACTTAACTCATAAATAAAACAATTCAAAACTATTATTAATATCCCCAAAATCTGGAAGTCATCATCACAAGAACATCTATCTCAAATTGCTAAACTAAAACTGTCTAAGAAGCTAAAACAACTACTAGCTAGTCCATGCCGGAAGTTCAAGGCATCAAGACTTGAAGAAGAAGACCCAGTCCAAGCTAGACGCATTAGCTCAGCCTGAATTTCGAAGGTAGTGAAGGCTGGCTAGATCTCTTGTTGAGTTGAAGTTGACGGAACGTTTCTTGCATTGCACAAATAACAAAGGAGAAAACATAAAAGTAGGGTCAAGACAACCACAATTCTTGAGTAGATATCATCGGCCAACTCAAAATAGGGAACAAGTATATATCAATAATAATGTAAATCAACTACAATACTCAACATGTAGCAATAACAACATAAATTCATCAATAACTACAACCGAGTTCACATGAGGACTCAAGCCTCAATACCATACTCATTTGGGAATTAAGTTCATTAGATTGAGTATATTCATTATCTTTCAAGATTCATTATCTTTCTTCCTCTTGTGTCGATGCGTGACACTCCGCCTCCTCTATTTCTATCCTGGTGCCTAAGCGTGGCACTCCGATCCTCATATACTATCCTGGTACCGAACGTGGCACCCGATCCATATTCTATCCTGGTGTCGAACGTGACACTCCGATCCTCATATTCATTCTATCCTGGTACCGAACGCGTGGCACCCGATCCTCATATTCATTCTATCCTGGTACCGAACGTTGCACCCGATCCTCATATTCATTCTATCCTGGTAGGAACGCGTGGCACCCGATCCTCATATACTATCCTGGTACCGAACGTGGCACCCGATCCATATTCTATCCTGGTGTCGAACGTGACACTCCGATCCTCATATTCATTCTATCCTGGTACCGAACGTGGCACCCGATCCTCATATTCATTCTATCCTGGTACCGAACGTGGCACGATCCTAATTCATCAAGCCTTCTTTCATACTAAGGCATCATCATTAACAAGTGAATTAGGGTTTTTTATCAAGATTTGGGATTCAATAGCTTCATCATGCTTATTTATTCACAATTTCATAATCATATTCATGCAAGCATATAGAAGGGTTCACAACACTATCAATACATATCATTCACTATTACGAGTTTACTACGAATATCGTAAGAGAAACCATAACCTACCTCCACCGAAGGTTCGTGATCAAGCAAGAAATTCCCAAGACTTGTTTCTTCTTCTCGTTTATCCTCTCTCTCAATTCGTCCCTCTCTTTCTCTTTTCTTTTGGTTTGTTTTATTCAAACCCTCCTTCTTTTTACCCTAATTAAAAGTATAATTAAGTGTAAAGGAGGACAATAAAACCCACTAATTAACTTAAGGTTACCGCTTTTAACCCCTAAGTAATTAGACTTATTAGTATTAACCCTCAAACTTTATAATTAAGGAAAGAATAGTCCAAAACGTCCCTTAAAACGAGGAAAGAAATCCTAAACTGCCTGGGATTGGCGCAACCTGTGACGGGCCGTCGTGCCTGCGACGGTCCGTCACGGTGGCCGTCGCAACCTCCCCAGGCTCCAGGGGGGCTGTGACGGCCCGTCACCCTTGTGACGGTCCGTCCTGCCCTCCGTCCTGGCGGTCAGGAGCTCGTTTCTTGCACCAAATTCTCAAAAGTTGAAGTGTTTTGCAACGGGTACTCACGACGGTTCGTCGTGGATTTGACGGTCCGTTCTGCCATTTCGTTACGAAGTTCAGAGAGTCGATTTTCAGTACCCAATTTCAGAACGCTAAGTGTCATGGAACGAAACACCCACGACGGTCCGACGGGCGACGTGATCCGTCGTTGGGTCCGGGGTTTCAGCCAGTTTTTCCAGAAATAATTCTGCTGCTCAAAACGACTAAACAGGTCGTTACACTGGATTGCCGGGATAAGTACTCCGCAAGAATGCGAAACTAACTGCCTTGATAATCTCAAAAGACTTCACGGAGATAGTATGTGTGTGTGTGTGACTCTAATTTATTGACTGAATGCAAGGAGCTGTACAGGAGGATGGAGGGACCCAATGATCCAGTATGATACCAGGGAGCAAAACAGTGTCGCCACAAGCTAGCACAGCGGGGAAGGAGACTACCACAAGGTGTTTTTGTTGAAGAATGGTTTTTCCCACCTATATTTGTAGCATAAGTAGTTACTTTTAATAAGAATGAAGGGAAAAAGGTCTGATATACCCTTCAATTTTGTTATTTGGATCTGATATACCCCTCGTTATAAAAGTGGCTCATATATGTCCTTACCGTTATACAAACGCCTCACATCACATGTACCCTTCATTTAACGGAAGTTAAAAAATTAGTTTTAAATTTATATTTATTAACTCTAATTTTTTAAAAAAATATTATTTAGGGGTATATATGATTCTTCTATCAAAGTTCAAGGTATATTTTAATTTTTTTCATACATAAATTATTTTTTGACTTCTTTTATTATAATTATTTGAATTTTTTATTCTTATTTTATTTTATTCTTTCATTCCTTGGTTTAAAGAATAAAAAATTAAACTATTGTATTGTAATTTAATTTCGTATTTGAAGAAAAAATTTGGTCATCTACAATAAGTTTTACAAGAATATTAGTGAAACATAAATAAATTTGATTATCAAAATAATAATTAAATTTGATTATCAAAATAATAATTATAAATTAGTCATTGAAACAAAAAAAAAGTCAAAAAAAATATGTTTGACGAAGATTAAATTTACTCATATGGGACTATATTTTTTAGAAAAAAAAATTAAAAATTTAGATTAAAATTATTAATTTTTTCATTTCCGTTAGAGGAAAAGGGTATATATGAGCCATTTATTTACAAGTAGGAGTATATATGAGCCACTTTCAAAACAAGGGTTATATCAGCTCTAAATGACAAAGTTGAGGGGTATATTAGACCTTTTTCCAAGAATCAATTGTTGTTAAGTAGATAAGATAGGTCTTGTAATCTAGTTATTACCTTACCTAGAGGTGAGACTATGTATTCTAGTGCTGGTAGAACATCGTTCACTATTGATGTAATGGCGATTATGCCTTAAATTATTAATATAATCATATTATTAGCAAAATAAAAGGATTGGGCATTATTAGCGCAAGACATAAAAGAAAAATGTTAAAATTCAATTATACTGAATTATATTTCTCCTTCCTTTCTCATCATTAAGATTTTATTTTTCTTTTGGAGAAATTAAGATTGGTTAGGTATCTCATAGAAGGTTTATTTGAAGTTGATTTCTCGCTCGCCCGAAACTCCGAAAAGATCCTTTGAGAATACTTTGAAAAATTTATTTACCAATGAAATTGGTTGAAGGGTTGGGGTTTTAGAAATAGAGTCCTTAACCCAGAATAAATGTATATGTGACCATTAGATATCATCTTTATGACCTTAAGATAAGAGACAAACTGCTATATAGGCATTGGAGTACCACCCTTCTACTCTATTAGTAATTCATTGAAAAGTTCGAGGTCAATAATTTTAGTTGTACAATCAACTAAGGTATTGTTATTCTTACAATAACTTGTATTTATAAAGTTAATAAACAGAAACAGAAATAAGATGAAGCAGAAAAATAATATAGAATACAAGAATTAATTCGAGTCCACAGAAACTACTGTGTGTCCTTAAGAAATTTAATCCCCTCACTGTACCCAAGGTTATTGATTAATTTCTCCCAAGATAAAACGGATTAAACCTGTTAAAGAAATAGCGGTACCTCAAACTTCTTTAACTTCAACGAACTTAAGAACAGCAACAAGTCACACAGACTCAGTCGATCGACACTTTGATTTTATTTGAGAGAAAAATAAATGCAGAGAAAGAAAAATTTTCAGTGATTAAAAAATCAAAAATTGACTTCCTTTTATAGCCATTTTCAGCAAGGAACATGTCTGTTCAATGAAATCTGTTCAGACCCATTTTATCCAGAAAGTTGTGTCTTTTGAAAAAAATAACAACTTTTTTGAAAAATTGTGTCTGTTAGGAAAATAACTACTTTTTGGAAAGTAACGACTTTTCAGAAAAGTAACGACTTTTCGGAATGTTACTGTTACCCGCAAATTTATAAGAGATAATATTAACAGGATTTATTTGATTTAACAAAAATTGATTAAATAAATTTTGTCCAAAAAATTTATCAATCAATCACATCATTTGTCAAATCCAAATCCAAATTCAAAGAAATGACTTTTCATTTGCACTTTGCAAATGACTTTTCATTTTCTCTCCAAAGTAGTTCCCTCACTTTTGATATTCTCTCTTTTCTTTTCCCATTCACACTTGCTAAAACCCAACAATCCCCCACATGAATGGGGAAGGCTATTGTTAAAACATATGCATGAAAAAACTTGTGTATCTTGTAGGTAAAGGTTAATCGCATCTGGATAAGTAGGTTTCCCTTTAAACTTTCCGTAGTGAACATATATCGGATATACTCGGTCAATCGGTAGATTTGATATCTTTAAACCGTCGAGCTTTGGTGTATACCTAGACAACATATTTCACACAATCAACCCTTGAACTGTTCTTAGTTCTCATTGTTTTGTTCGTTTCATTCATGAACACATTTTGGATAGTAAGTGCTTAAAGAACTGGCCTTACCGGATTCTCCTTGAAGCGGCTTACACTTCACACTTACATAGGTGATTTCTAAATGTGTTATCCCATAGATACACCATTTGATATTCCCTGTATCAAACTTAGAAACCATTAGAAAGTCCTTATGTCTTTATCCTGGTTACTAAACATTGTCTCATCATGAGAATGGACCATAAAATAATAATAATATTTTTTTTTCTTTGACAATGTTGAACCGTCATCAATGACTTTGTTTTATCTCCTTGAACCTAGATCTTGGGATCTCCAGTCTTCAAGGTAGAGTTACCGCCACGATGACTTGTTCTCGGCCATAGTCCCATTCCCGTCAATGATTTCTCAACTCCCTCTCTATTTAGGCCTTTTGTAAGTGGATCCGACACATTATCTTTTGACTTCACATAGTCAATTGTGATAATTCCACTAGAGAGTAGTTGTCTCACAGAGTTATGTATTCGTCTTATGTGACGAGACTTGCCGTTATACATAATGCTTACAGCCCTTCCTATTGCAGCTTGACTATCACAATGTATGCATATAGGGGCCATTGGTTTGGGCCAAAATGGAATATCTTCTAAGAAATTCCGGAGTCATTCAGCTTCTTCACCTGCCTTGTCTAAAGCAATGAATTCAGACTCCATTGTAGAACGATCTATACATGTTTGTTTGGATGATTTCCAAGATATTGCTCCTCCACCAATAGTAAAAACGTATCCACTTGTGGATTTTGTTTCAGTTGACCCAGTAATCCAATTTGCATCACTATATCCTTCAAGAACGGCTGGATATTTGTTGTAATGTAAAGCATAGTTTTAAGTGTCATCTAAGTATCCCAAAACTCTCTTCATTGCCAACCAATGATTATGATTAGGATTACTTGTGTATCGACTCAGTTTACTGATAGCGCAAGCTATGTCTGGTCGTGTACAATTCATGACATACATTAAGCTTCCCAATACGCAAGCATAGTCCAATTGAGACTGACTTTCGCCTTTATTCTTTGCAAGATGAAGAATTACATCAATTGGAGTCTTTGCCCTTTTAAAATTCAAAAATTTGAATTTTTCAAGTATCTTTTGAATATAATGAGTTTGAGACAATGCTAGACCGTTAGGAGTTTTAAGAATTTTAATTCCTAATATCACATCAGCAACTCCTAAATCTTTCATATCAAACTTACTAGCAAGAATACGCTTTGTAGCTTTTATATTAGCAATGTCTTTGCTCATTATAAGCATATCATCTACATATAGGCATAAAATAACTTTCTGATTTGGAGTATCTTTAATGTAAACACATTTATCACATTCATTGATCTTAAATCCATTTGACAACATGGTTTGATCAAACTTTGCATGCCATTGTTTTGGTGCTTGTTTTAGCCCATAAAGTGACTTAATAAGTTTGCACACTTTCTTTTCTTTACTAGGAACTACAAAACCCTCAGGCTGTTCTATGTAAATTTCCTCTTCAAGCTCTCCATTTAAGAAGGCTGTTTTCACATCCATTTGATGAATTTCAAGACCGTATACTGCAGCTAGTGCAATTAACATCTGAATTGATGTAATCCTAGTCACTGGAGAGTATGTGTCAAAATAATCAAGACCTACTTTTTATCTAAAACCTTTGACAACAAGTCTTGCTTTATATTTGTCAATAGTTCCATCGTCTTTCATCTTCCTTTTAAAGATCCATTTTGAACCCAAGGGTTTGTTCCCTGGAGGAAGATCAACCAACTCCCAAGTATGATTGCTTAAGATTGATTCAATTTCACTATTAACAGCCTCCTTCCAAGAGGTTGAGTCGCTAGACAACATTGCTTCCTTGAATATTTGAGGCTCATTTTCAAGAAGAAATGTTACAAAATCTGATCCAAATGAAGTAGATGTCTTTTGACGTTTACTGCGTCTTGGACTTTCTTCATTTTGTTCATTCTCTTTTGGTTCTTCTCTGGGTTGTTTAGATCCCCCACTAGATGACTCAAGTCTAGTTTTATACGGATAGATATGTTCAAAAAATTCAGCACTATCTGATTCCATTACCGTATTAGCATGAATATTCGGATATTCGGACTTATGAACCAAAAAACGACATGTCTTACTGTTTGTGGCATATCCAATGAATACACAATCCATAGTCTTAGGTCCTATTTTTACCCTCTTAGGTATAGGAACTTGGACTTTGGCTAGACACCCCCACACTTTAAAATATTTCAAATTGGGTTTTCTACCTTTCCATTTTTCATATGGAATTACATTTGTCTTTGAGTGAGGCACTCTATTAAGTATCTAATTTGCTGTAAGGATAGCTTCCCCCCACAAGTTTTGTGGTAAACCTGAACTTATAAGTAATGCATTCATCATTTCTTTTAAAGTTTGATTTTTTCTTTCTGCAATTCCATTAGACTGAGGAGTGTAGGGAGCAGTAGTTTGATGGATTATTCCATTTTCTAAACATATTTCTGCAAATAGAGATTCATATTCTCCACCTCTATCACTTCTGATCATTTTGATCTTTTTATCTAACTGATTTTCAACTTCAGTTTTATATTGCCTAAATGCATCTATTGCTTCATCCTTATTATTTAGCAAATAGACATAACAATATCTAGTGCAATCGTCAATAAATGTTATGAAATATTTTTTCCCACCACGTGATGGTGTTGACTTCATGTCACAAATATCAGTGTGAATCAATTCTAAAGGATTTGAATTCCTTTCAACAGATTTATAAGAATGCTTAGCATTCTTAGATTCAACACAAATTTGAAATTTTGATTTATTGCACTCAAATTTTGGCAAAATATTTAAGTTAATCAGTTTTCGCAAGGTTTTGTTATTAACGTGTCCCAAACGTTCATGCCATAAACATTTAGACTCAAGCAAGTACGAAGAAGCAAAATCTTTATTCATATCAACTGCAATTATATTGAGTTTGAAAAGGCCATCACTAAGGTAGCCTTTTCCTACATACATATCATTTTTGCTTACTACTACTTTATCAGAAACAAATACACATTTAAATCCATTCTTGGTCAGAACTGGAATTGAAACTAAATTCTTTCTCAATTCTGGAACATATGAGACCCTATTCAAAGTCACCATCTTGCCTGATGTCATATTTAATAGGACTTTGCCAGTTCCTTCCACCTTTGCAACATCGGAGTTTGCCATAAACAATTTTTCATCTGTAAGTGCTGGAGTATATGATGAAAATAATTCTTTGTTGGCACAAACATGGCATGAGGCACCAGAATCTATCCACCATTCTCTTGGATTTTCAACCTCGTCCATTTCTCCTTTGGATTCAGCCAAGTTTGCTTGATCCTTCTTTTTCTTGTCCTTCTTAGGACCTCGGCATTCATTAGACATATGACCATGTTTACCACAATTAACGCAGTTTCCATTAAATTTCTTCTTAGGAGGATTGCTTTTTGGACCAGATGTTTTCTTTCTTTTCTTTAATTTTGTGGAATCTTCTTCAACAAAATTTACTCCAGATATTGCTGAATTACCACGTGACCTCTTTTCTGCAGCCTTATTATCCTCTTCGATTCTCAACCTTACTATGAGATCTTCAACAGTCATCTCCTTGCGTTTGTGTTTCAAGTAGTTTTTAAAGTCCTTCCACAATGGAGGTAACTTTTCAATAATTGCAGCCACTTGAAAAGCATCATTCACAATCAATCCTACATTAAAGGTTATGTGAGTATTAAGGGAAAACTTAATATTTCTAACATAGGCATTAAATAAATTTATACCTTCAGCAAGGAGATCATGGATTATGACCTGCAATTCTTGAACTTGGGTGACGACAGTCTTACTATCTATCATCTTAAAGTCCAGAAATTTTGCCACAATGAATTTCTTCATTCCGGCATGTTCTGTTTTGTACTTCTTTTCTAAAGCATCCCAGAGTTCTTTTGAGTTTTTTGCATTGCTGTACACATTGTACAGATCATCTTGCAGACCACTCAAAATATAATTTTTACACAAAAAATCTGAGTGTGTCCATGCTTCTGTTACCAAGAATCGTTCATCAGCCGGAGTTTCATCTGACATAACAGGAACATTCTCATTGAAGAACATCTGCAGACTCAACGGAGTGAGATAGAAGAACATCTTTTGCTTTGCCATCTCTTAAAATCGACTCGAAAAACTTTGCGTGTTTCTCGGTAGGTGCCAAGGCGATTTGAACGATTATGTGCAACCGTTGTTGTTGCAGCACTTACTGTTCCAGCATTTGTTTGACTTGAATTAGTCTTTTTTTTTCTGTCACAAATGGCAGATAAATTAAGTATTTAAAATACTAACAGCAAAAGAACAAATCTTTACACAAACTGTTTCTGATTTAACGATAAAGTTTTTATGTTCTTTTAATCGTTAATCGAATGAATTTTAAAAATTCAAGCAGAGTAGAAAACCATAAAGGTTTTAATCTCCAGAAACCTCAAATACAGAAACTATATAAATTTCTTAAGATTGTTATTCTTACAATAACTTGTATTTATAAAGTTAATAAACAGAAACAGAAACAGAAATAAGATGAAGCAGAAAAAAAATATAGAATACAAGAATTAATCCGAGTCCACAGAAACTACTGTGTGTCCTTAAGAAATTTAATCCCCTCACTGTACCCAAGGTTATGGACTAATTTCTCCCAAGATAAAACGGATTAAACCTGTTAAAGAAATAGCGGTACCTCAAACTTCTTTAACTTCAACGAACTTAAGAACAGCAACAAGTCACACAGATTAGTCGATCGACACTTTGATTTTATTTGAGAGAAAAATAAATGCAGAGAAAGAAAAATTTTCAGTGATTAAAAAATCAAAAATTGACTTCCTTTTATAGCCATTTTCAGCAACGAACATGTCTGTTCAGTGAAAATAACTACCTTTTGGAAAGTAACGACTTTTCAAAAAAGTAACGACTTTTCGGAATGTTACTGTTACCCGCAAATTTATAAGAGATAATATTAACAGGATTTATTTGATTTAACAAAAATTGATTTAATAAATTTTGTCCAAAAAATTTATCAATCAATCACATCATTTGTCAAATCCAAATCCAAATTCAAAGAAATGACTTTTCATTTGCACTTTGCAAATGACTTTTCATTTTCTCTCCAAAGTAGTTCCCTCACTTTTGATATTCTCTCTTTTCTTTTCCCATTCACACTTGCTAAAACCCAACAGGTATAATAAGAATGCAATTAGTCTATGCCAAGATAATAATAAAACAAGTATGTCTAAACTTTACTAGATTAATAGTGCTGACTTTCTAAAAAACTGAAATTGGGCAATTTATGTATGTCCACTTTAGCTAAGACTGGCTTTTTAACAAGGTTAGAGACTGAGAGAGGTTATGATATAAATTGAGAATACCATTGAAATTCAATATAATATAAGCAGATACAAAATAAAATGTGACCCCTTGATCTAATAATGCATAAACATCAAGCTGAAAGACATGTAGCGTGTAGTGACTACATTAGGGGAATCTTTCTAATTATGTCGAGTATATATAACATAGAACCTATTATGGCACTGACTGTCACCTGCATTCGATGAGGGGCGTTGAAGGGTTGTTATAAGAGTGATGGCAACTTTTTTTCCTTTCTAAGTAGCCAATGGGAACTCCCTCCATTTATGATTTGACTTACCACACCACAAAAAAAAAACTCCACTACCAACCATATACTCTCTTGGGAGGGGGGGGGGGGTTCTTACCATATTTCTTGCAAATTGGAAAAGTATAACCATTAATAACACTTCCATTAAACTTAGAGCCTGGTGTCCTATAGTTGTTCTCTTGCCCGAACATGGATACCGGTGCACTAGTAGAAGATGAGAATGGACATGAAAAACTTCTAGCAAAATTGAGAGTGATTGTCATGCTCGATTTTAACATTGTCTGTTCTATCCCTTTTACTCTTCCTAGACCTTAGTCAGTTGAGCATATGTCATCAACCTAGAGATATTCATATCCTTGATCGACATAATAATAATACGTTTTTTTACCACTGACACTAAAACAGTAGAAACAAACTCACTCATTTGGGCCTAACTCGGCCACCATAGCTGGAGCATACTTAAATTTATTAGTAAACTTCAAGAAATACTTCATTGACACGTTATCCTGCTTTAGGTTAATAAAATCCTACACAGTGGACTCCCTTATCTCTAATAGACATAACTTATTGTCACGACCCAAATCGGGGCCGCGACTGGCACCCACATCTACCCTCCTATGTGAGCGAACCAACCAATTTAACCCTTAACATTTCAATATATAACAACAGAAAATAATGCGGAAGACTTAACTCATTAATAAAACAATTCAAAACTATTATTAATATCCCCAAAATCTGGAAGTCATCATCACAAGAACATCTATCTCAAATTGCTAAACTAAAACTGTCTAAGAAGCTAAAACTAATACTAGCTAGTCCATGCCGGAAGTTCAAGGCATCAAGACTTGAAGAAGAAGACCCAGTCCAAGCTAGACGCATTAGCTCACCCTGAATTTCCGAAGGTAGTGAAGACTGGCTAGATCTACTGTTGAGCTGAAGTTGACGGAACGTTTGCTGCATTGCGCAAATAACAAAGAAGAAAACATAAAAGTAGGGGGTCAGTACAACCACAAGTACTGAGTAAATATCATCGGCCAACTCAAAATAGGGAACGATATATCAATAATAATGTAAATCAACTACAATACTCAACATGTAGCAATAACAACATAAATTCATCAACAACTACAACCGAGTTCACACATGAGGACTCAAGCCTCAATAACACACTCATTTGAGAATTAAGTTCATTAGATTGAGTATATTCATTATCTTTCAAGATTCATTATCTTTCTTCCTCTTGTGTCGGTACGTGACACTCCGCTCCTCTATTTCTATCCTGGTGCCGGAACGTGGCACTCCGATCCTCATATACTATCCTGGTACCGGAACGTGGCACCCGATCCTCATATTCATTCTATCCTGGTACCGAAACATGGCACCCGATCCTCATATTCATTCTATCCTGGTACCGGAACGTGGCACCCGATCCTCATATTCATTCTATCCTGGTACCGGAACGTGGCACCCGATCCTCATATTCATTCTATCCTGGTACCTAACGTGGCACCCGATCCTCATATTCATTCTATCCTGGTACGAACGTGGCACCCGATCCCTAATTCATCAAGCCTTCTTTCATACTAAGGCATCATCATTAACAAGTGAATTAGGGTTTTTATCAAGATTTGGGATTCAATAGCTTCATCATGCTTATTTATTCACAATTTCATAATCATATTCATGCAAGCATACAGTTTAAGCATATAGAAGGGTTCACAACACTATCAATACATATCATTCACTATTAAGAGTTTACTACGAATATCGTAAAAGAAACCATAACCTACCTCCACCGAAGAATTGGAATCAACAAGCAATTTCCCAAGCTTTGATATTCTTCTTCTTTGTTCGACTCTCTCTCTCTCTCTCTCTCTCTCTCTACTCGTTCGTTTCTCCTCTCTTTCTGTTCTTTTCTTTTTCTTATTCAAACCCTCTTTCTTTTACCCTAATTCATATATAATTAAGAATGAAAGATGGTAATAATGACCCCACTAATTAACTTAAGTTTACCTATTTAACCCCCAAGTAATTAGATTTATTAATATTAACCCTCAAACTTTATAATTAAGGAAAGAATAGTCCAAAACGTCCCTTAAAACGTGGAAAGAAATCCGATTCTCGATCGGGATCTGCGACTGTGACGGGTCAGCCGTGCTGCGACGGTCCGTCACGGTGGTCGCCGCACCCTAATTTTCAAGTGGTGTGACGGTCCGTCACCCTGTGACGGTCCGCCCCGCCGCCATTCACGGAGTTAGAGTCGATTTTCGCATACCAATTTTAAGAATTCTAAGTATGCTGAAACGGTGCACTCGACGGGTCGCCGTGTTCGTGACGGTCCGTCGCAGCGCGTGGCCTTGGCCGCTTTTTCCGCACTAAATCTGCTGCTCAAAACGACTAAGCGGTCGTTACAATAGATACCAATTTACCCATCGTTCGTCCCGGACGATCAAAAGAAGAAAAACAAGGCGGAAGGAAGTAGAATCGTAAGCAGATGTGGGTATTTTTCTTGCATGTCGACCTCCTTCTCCCAAGTTGCTTCTTCAACCGGTCGATTCTTCCATTGCACCTTGATGGATGCAATCTCTCTTGACCTCAACTTGCGAACTTCTCTATCTAAGATAGCAACAGGCTCCTCCTCATAAGACAAGTTTTTATCAAGCAAAACTGAATCCCAACGGATAATGTAATTTCCATCCCCATGATATCTTTTCAACATAGACACATGGAATACCGGATGTACTCCGGACAGCCCTGGAGGCAAGGCTAACTCATAAGCCACCTCCCCTACTCGCTTAAGTATTTCAAATGGTCCAATATACCTTGGACTTAGCTTACCTCTTTCCAAACCGCATCACCCCTTTCATTGGCGAAACTTTCAACAAGACTTGTTCACCCTCCATGAACTCTAAGTCTCTAACCTTTCGATCTGTATATTCTTTTTGCCTACTTTGCGCCGCTAGAAGCTTTTCTTGAATAGACTTCACTTTCTCTAATGAATCCCTCAAAAGATCAGTGCCCCAAGGTCTAACCTCAAATGCATCAAACCACCCAACGGGAGACCTACATCTCCTACCATGCACGAAGCATATCCTCCAACACTTGAATCGTCCTCTCAGACTGACCATCGGTCTGAGGATGGAACGCAGTACTAAGGTCCAACCTAGTACCCAATTCTGCATGCAATGTTTTCCAAAACTTAGAAGTAAACTGCGTACCTCTATCTGATATAATGGAGAGTGGAACCCCATGCAATCGAACGATTTCTGAGATATAGATTTTGGCTAACTTCTCTGCATTGTAAGTCACCTTGACCGGGATAAAATGAGCAGACTTAGTTAACCTATCAACAATCACCCAAATGGAGTCATACTTACCCATTGTCTTTGGAAGGCCAACCACAAAGTCCATAGCAATTCTTTCCCACTTCCATTCCGGAATGGGCATTCTCTGAAGTGTTCCTCCGGGCCTTTGGTGTTCATACTTTACTTGTTGACAGTTTGGACACTTGGAAATAAAGTCAACAATATCACGCTTCATTCTACTCCACCAGAAGTGTTGCTTTAGGTCACGGTACATCTTGGTTGCACCCGGATGTATCGAATACTTTGAACTATGAGCCTCTGTCAGAATAGTGTTGATCAAATCATCTACTCGGGGTACACATACCCTTCCCTTGATTCTCAAAACGCCTTCCTCATCGATTTGTGCTTCCTTAGCCTCTCCTCGTAATACCTTATCTTGGATTCTGCGCAGTTTCTCATCATCAAACTGCCTTCCCTTAATCTTGTCAAGAAAAGAAGATCTTGACTCCATACTAGCCAACAATCCTCCCTTCTCATTTATTTCTAACCTCATCAAATCGTTAGCCAGAGTCTGAACCTCTCTAGCCAACGGGCGTCTAGAAGCTTGCAAGTGAGCTAGACTTCCCATGCTTCCCGCCTTTCTACTTAAAGCGTCCGCTACAACATTCGCTTTTCCCGGATGATACAAGATAGTGATATCGTAGTCCTTTAGCAACTCCATCCATCTCCTCTGTCTTAAGTTCAAATCTTTCTGAGTAAAGACATACTGAAGGCTACGATGATCCGTGTAAACCTCACACTTAGAGAACTTGGCGTAAAGCTTTTTCTCCCTCAACATTTCCAATACCATTCTCAAATGCTCTTCATGTTCCTTCTTGCTCTTCGAGTATACCAATATATCATCAATAAATACGATCACGAAGAGGTCCAAATATGGCTTAAAAATCCCGTTCATCAAGCTCATGAACGCAGCAGGGGCATTCGTAAGACCAAAAGACATCACCACAAATTCATAATGCCCATACCTTGTTCGAAAAGCAGTCTTTGGCACATCCGTTGCCCGTATTTTTAATTGATGATAACCAGATCTCAAGTCAATCTTGGAGAAGACACAAGCACCTTGTAACTGATCGAACAAGTCATCAATGCGAGGAAGAGGATACTTGTTCTTTATGGTTACCTTGTTTAGTTGTCTGTAGTCTATACACATTCGAAAACTCCCATCCTTCTTCTTTACAAACAAAACCGGAGCACCCCAAGGAGATGCACTCGGTCTGATGAAGCCTTTGCTCAACAACTCTTGAAGTTGTGCCTTTAACTCTCTTAACTCTGCGGGAGCCATTCTATAAGGGGGTATAGAAATGGGGCGAGTACCGGTTCAAGATCAATGCAGAAGTCAATATCCCTATCTGGTGGCATACCAGGAAGATCTGCAGGGAACACATCCAAAACTCACGGACTACCAAACCGACTCAATCGAAGGTACTTGAATAGTGTCATCCTTAAGATGTGCCAAGAAAGCTAAACACCCTTTACTAACCATTTTCTTAGCACGAAGAAAGGATATGATACGCACCGGATTAGAAGTGTAGTCACCCTCCCACACTAACGGATCTGCCCCAGGCTTGACTAACGTCACAGTTTTAGCGTTATAATCCAAAATTGCAAAATTCGGAGAAAGCCAAGTCATACCCAGAATTACATCAAAGTCACCCATTTCTAAAATAACCAAATCTACATAAGTGTTGCTCCCCACAAAATCCACTAAACAAGACCTATACACCTTTTTAACTATCACAGACTCACCCACCGGAGTAGAAACACGAATAGGCGTGTCAAGTAATTCACAATGTAAATTTAGACCGTTAGCAAATGAGGAAGATACATAAGAAAATGTGGATCCAGGATCAAACAATACGGAAGCCATGCAATCACAAATCAAAAGGTTACCTGTGATGACAGCATCAGACGCCTCCCCTTCAGATCTCCCAGGGAAAGCGTAACAATGGGCCCCATTACTCGTCTGTCCGTTGCCCCTACCATGTTGCGTAGTAGTGGCTCCAGTTTGCCCATCTCCTCGGCCGTTTTGGTGACCACCATTACCTCGACCACCACGTCCTCCAGAAAAACGGCCTCTACCATGACCACCTCTACCTCTAGCTATTGGGGTTCTGTAACTCTGGTTTGGACAATACCTCTTAATGTGTCCAACCTCCCCACATCCATAACACTCTCGGGGTTCATGCATAGGTCTCTCGGAGTAGTGTTGACCGTTCTGAGGTGGACCCCCAACTACAGTCTGTAGTGAAGACTGGATTGGTCGACTTGAGTAACCTCCGGAGCTCTGTCCTCTAGTATACGAACTATTAAACTCACCTCCCTTTCGAAACCTTTTTGATGTCGAAGTTGTGGTGAAGTCGTCTGGCTTCACTCCTTCCACTTCTATCACAAAGTCTATCACCTCTTGGAAGGATTTTGCCGCCGCTACTGTAAGGCGAAATCCGCAACTCGATCTCAACCCCTTCACAAAGCGGCGGATCCGTTCTTGTGGGTGAAAGCAGTTGAGTGGCATACCTTGATAAAGCACGAAACTTAGCCTCATATCGTTAACCGTCATCCTACCTTGCTCGATACTCAAGAACTCATCCCTTTTTCTATCTCTCAAAGTCCTTGGGATATACTTCTCCATAAGCGAGTAGAGAAGGATGCCCAAGTCATGGGTGTGGCCTCTGTCGGTTGACACTCGACATGTGATCGCCACCACATTTTGGCGTTCTTGAAACTGATAGCTTACGAACTCAACGCCAAACCGTTCTACTATCCCCATCTTGTGTAGTAGCTCATGACAATCAACCAGAAAATCATAAGCATCTTGATTCTCGCACCCTTGAAGACTGGAGGTTTCAATTTCAAGAACTTCTTGAAAAGTTCGTGGCCGATCGCTTGTCATTATCGGTCCGAAGAGTCGACGTGGAAATGTGCCTATCTCCACGAGGCATCCATGCGGGAGCCATAGTAGCCGCATGTCGTATCTCCGAAACCGGAGGTGTTGGTGCAGAAACCATTGGAGGTGCTCGACCGTGATCGGATAACCCGCTAAGATAAGCGAGAACACGATTGATCATCTCCGGGGTAGGTTGGGGTGGCAATTCCTCATGTTGCGCTTGTTCATTCTCCCCTTCCTCACCCTCTCTTATCACCTCTTGATCGGTGGAGGAGTCACCGCCTAGTATCGAGATGGGCTAGGTGCTCGTCCTCTTCCTCTGAAGGGCGCCCTCCCACGACCTCTACCACGACCTCTTGCCGCTCTTCNTCGAGCCACAGCCCCAGTGGTTGGCTCAGACGTTTCTTGTCTTGCCGGTGTTGTTGTTGGCGCGGTCGTGGCTCTAGTTCTAACCATCTGCGAAATAGAGTGAAGATGGTCAGATACCAATTCGTATCGCCTAGATACCAATTGGACTCAAGTAGTAGCACGAAAGAAAGAATGAAAGAGTGAAATTTTCCTAAAGTCTTATAGCCTCTCAAGGAAAAGTAAAGGCGTCCCCCTACCGTTCCTTAAGACTCTACTAGACTCGTTCTTGTGTGATGAGACCAACGAACCTAATGCTCTGATACCAAGTTTGTCACGACCCAAATCGGGGCCGCGACTGGCACCCACATCTACCCTCCTATGTGAGCGAACCAACCAATTTAACCCTTAACATTTCAATATATAACAACAGAAAATAATGCGGAAGACTTAACTCATTAATAAAACAATTCAAAACTATTATTAATATCCCCAAAATCTGGAAGTCATCATCACAAGAACATCTATCTCAAATTGCTAAACTAAAACTGTCTAAGAAGCTAAAACTAATACTAGCTAGTCCATGCCGGAAGTTCAAGGCATCAAGACTTGAAGAAGAAGACCAGTCAAGCTAGACGCATTAGCTCACCTGAATTTCGAAGGTAGTGAAGGCTGGCTAGATCTCTTTGTTGAGCTAAAGTTGACGAACGCTTGCTGCATTGCGCAAATAACAAAGAAGAAAACATAAAAGTAGGGGTCGGTACAACCACAAGTCTTGAGTAAATATCATCGGCCAACTCAAAATAGGGAACAGTATATATCAATAATAATGTAAATCAACTACAATACTCAACATGTAGCAATAACAACATAAATTCATCAACAACTACAACCGAGTTCACACATGAGGACTCAAGCCTCAATACCACACTCATTTGAGAATTAAGTTCATTAGATTGAGTATATTCATTATCTTTCAAGATTCATTATCTTTCTTCCTCTTGTGTCGGTACGTGACACTCCGCTCCTCTATTTCTATCCTGGTGCCGGAACGTGGCACTCCGATCCTCATATACTATCCTGGTACCGGAACGTGGCACCCGATCCTCATATTCATTCTATCCTGGTACCGGAACGTGGCACCCGATCCTCATATTCATTCTATCCTGGTACCGGAACGTGGCACCCGATCATCATATTCATTCTATACTGGTACCGGAACGTGGCACCCGATCCTCATATTCATTCTATCCTGGTACCGAAACGTGGCACCCGATCCTCATATTCATTCTATCCTGGTACCGGAACGTGGCACCCGATCCCCTAATTCATCAAGCCTTCTTTCATACTAAGGCATCATCATTAACAAGTGAATTAGGGTTTTTATCAAGATTTGGGATTCAATAGCTTCATCATGCTTATTTATTCACAATTTCATAATCATATTCATGCAAGCATACAGTTTAAGCATATAGAAGGGTTCACAACACTATCAATACATATCATTCACTATTAAGAGTTTACTACGAATATCGTAAAAGAAACCATAACCTACCTCCACCGAAGAATTGGAATCAACAAGCAATTTCCCAAGCTTTGATATTCTTCTTCTTTGTTCGACTCTCTCTCTCTCTCTCTCTCTCTCTCTCTCTCTCTCTACTCGTTCGTTTCTCCTCTCTTTCTGTTCTTTTCTTTTTCTTATTCAAACCCTCTTTCTTTTACCCTAATTCATATATAATTAAGAATGAAAGATGGTAATAATGACCCACTAATTAACTTAAGGTTACCTATTTTAACCCCCAAGTAATTAGATTTATTAATATTAGCCCTCAAACTTTATAATTAAGGAAAGAATAGTCCAAAACGTCCCTTAAAATGTGGAAAGAAATCCGATTCTGACTGGGACTGCGCGACCTGTGACGGGCCGTCGTGCCTGCGACGGTCCGTCACGGTGGTCGTCGCAGCCCTAATTTTCAAGTGGACTGTGACGGTCCGTCACCCCTGTGACGGTCCGTCCTGCCAGTTTCGTTACGGAGTTCAGAGAGTCGATTTTCAGTACCAATTTTAAGAATTCTAAGTATGCTGAAATGGTGCACCCTCGACGGGCCGTCGTGCCTGTGACGGTCCGTCGCAGTGCCCGTGGCCTTGGCCAGTTTTTCCAGAATTAAATCTGCTGCTCAAAATGACTAAACAGGTCGTTACACTTATCCAGAAATGCAGCCACAAATTTCTCCTAGTCCACTAGCCTGCATCATCACCCCAATCATCCTTTTACCGCTTATATCAAATCTGAGTCACTCCATTCAATCAGTAAGTAGCTAATTTCATACTCTCCACTTGTCTTAAACCCATGATCGGTGTGATTTTTTGACATTTATCTATGAATTTCTATGGATCGTCCGCTACCTTAGAACTGTGGAAATATTGTGATATTTTCTTCCGAGTTGACCCGAGCAACATCTTGCTGATTGATCGAGATAGTCATGACCTGAGATAGCATTTGAAAAGTAGCCTAGAACTCAACATGGATAACTTGCCCATTCAAAAAGTTTGTTGGAGCTGATGGTGTTTATTGATTTGTTCATATTCTTTATGATGTAAATCTCTTCTGGGAGTTATGATTTTATAAATGCGTAGAACATGAATTAGAATAGGAGGTTAAATAAAGTTAACCTTTATCCCACGATTGATATTATGAAAGAAGTAGAGTATTTCCTAAAACGTTTTATAGTATCTTATTCATAAATATGACACTCTTCACACCTATGAACAAAACTTTACTTAACGCGACTTTCAAACACCCTAGGATACCTTAAATATGATGTTTTAATACCATGTTTTTCACGCCCTTACACTATTCCTAGTCGTAACACGATTTTTAGAGATACATGTGATCAAAAGCAACCCATAAGGATCAATGTCACACATGTCTAGAGAAACCCATAAGGAATTTTCATCATTCATAAACTTTGGGTCTAGTTCTAAGATTTTCTATCCAAAAAATTACATGACTTCAGAAAAAAAATTGGGAGTAGAACAGAGGACTGAACTTACCTTGATGATAGAAAGAACCCTAGTTAGGTGAAAAATCGTCTTTCTCAATCTTAGGGATATGTTTTTAGATTTTGGAAAGAAAAAAACATCTAAAAATAAGATTTTTCTACAGAAGGCCACTACTTCAATCCTACATGCTATGTTAGGTTATAAATTTTTTTCCAGCGATTCGATCTAATGATCACTATTTTGGATGAGAATGTAATAGAAATATTATTGGATTATATTTATTTTTGTTATAAAATCAAGCTATAATAATATAAGTATAAAGAGAAGAAGACAAGAGAAGTAGATGAAGGAGAAGACTTTTCTTCTTACTCAAGTGTATCATGCATTGAGAATGATACCTCTATTTATAAGTAGAGTAATCACCTCAAAATCCACTTTGATGAATGTCAAATCGATAGATAAATCATTATCCCATAAAGGTTCATGTTACCTTGGGAACATACATATCCAATATAAGGATAAATCTTGGAAATACAAATTCATCCATGATAAGGATAAGTTCATGAATAAATGTATCATTCACTTAATTCAATGGATTTATAAGACTCCCCATTGGATGTCGATAGATTATGTGCGCTGTTAAAAACTTACTAGGAAAAACCCTATGGGGAAAAAGTTCTAGCGAAGGAAAAAAAGTACACATATCTTTTGATACGCATTATTTGTTGCCTCATTAAAAACCTTGCCAGGAAAATCAGTGAGACAAAACCTCGGTCAAGAAAAAAAGAGTGCAACGCGTATCATACTCCCTTGATCAAAACTTCACTTAATTTCTTATGATGATATCATCCAATCTTATATACCAACTCCTCAAATATCCACAGTGTCTTTGTGATCACATTCATGAAGATGTTGCATCATTGAACTCATCCTGATATATCATTTTCTGGTATCATGGATATGATGAGACTTTGAGCTTAACCTAATTTATTCTAGAAAATTACTCTATCCGGGACCTCATAGTTTTAAGTAAATTGCTCATTCAATTTTTTCATAGCAACAATCATCTTGTAGGAACTTTTATTTGCTGTTGATCAACTTCGTACATTGTGATTGGTAAATTCTATTTCAAAGAAAAATCACACATAAATATGATGTGTCATTGATCTCAACCAGACACACTTTTGACTCGCTTCATTGAGGGTTTTTATTTCTTCATGGTTTGAAAAAGTGATCACCAACATTTGCTTTATTGATTGCCAAAATATTATTGCGCCTCAACATGCAAATAAATAGCGTGCTTGAGATCGAGCTTAATGCAGCAGATCAGATAAATATATTGCATCCGCGTAACCAATCAATTCTATCTTGGATTCCTCATAATAGAACAAAACAATAACTATAATCCTTCAAGGATATTCAAGCATGTGTCCAACACCATTTCAATGTCTTTTTGTTGGGGGGAACTGAATCTTGCTTTTGGCAAAACAAATATCTGGTTGAGTATTGTTAGAAAGATGCATTAGTGCCTGATTGCACTAAGATATAGAGTTTCATAGCCAAGAATCTCTTCATCCTTCTTTTGAGATCAAAATGAATTATCATTTATGTAAAGCGACTCATAATCATTGAGGTACTCAATGAATGTGATTTATCTATATAAAATCAAAATTTTTCTGTGTACGTTGATTGATGGACAAATATTTCATTTGTCAAATTATCAATTTGTAGGTCAAGACAAAATTTTATCTTACCTAGACCTTTTCACATTTTCAAACACTCAATAACTTTTGAAAACTCTTTAAGAGTGCTAATGATGTTGAAGTCATTAACATACACAACTATTATAACAAATTCAGACCCCGACCTTTTCATAAAAATGCAAGGACAATTAGGGTTATTCTTTTTGAACCTTTTCTTTCTTGATTATTTCAAGATCCATTTAAGAATTTTTGAACCTTTATTGAAAAAGTCTCTTTCAAACTTTATATGTTTCATACACCTCGATCGCTTCAAGAATTTTCATATAACCTCCATTTTCTAGCTACACATGACAATTATTCATTATATACATTCAAGTTTTTCATATATTGTCAGATCAAAACAAACCTCATTGCATCCAACATAGGAGAAACATCTCCAATAAAGTCAAGAATTTTGCGAAAAACATTTATGCCTCAAGGTATAATCCGTACTTATTTCTTACAGTTATATTATCATATAATAATTTATTTGTTCCCCATTGACATTATACCTTGATTTATGAACTATCAGTCCAAAACATCACTTTTCTAAGTGAAATATATGACATTTTTGAATTCAAAATCTTCGTCATAATTTATATCATTGAGCATTATTTCATATCAAATATATCATCGACGGTTATTTGATATTGATTCAAATATGACATAACTTATCGAGATTTCCTCATTTTTATCATTTTCAGGTACCTAAACCTTTTTTAAGGTTTTATGAAGTGTTATGTCGTGGTGCTCTCTTATAGCACTTACCTCATTATTATGACCATATTAATCATTTGTTCATATCCTTCTTCAATGAATTTTACAATTGGAACCGATTGGTATATTACGTTTCAAGCGTATCATATATTATGTCTATCAAGGACTTTCATTGGAGCATTTACACCTAAATTATAACATAAGGTCAGTAATTCATCTGACAATAGATTTGCAACATTATGCAAGAGATTATCCCTTGAACTTCAAGATCACATTTTCTTTTAATGAGGATCTATATAATTCATAATTAACCTCATAAATAACTTTCTGGTGTCAATCATCTCTCCCCCTAATGTTAGAAATTCAACATTCGTTCCAATCTTATTTGGAAATTCATCTTCGTGCGTGGTGGAGCAATTAAAATCATAACCACACATTCAAACTTTAGATGAAAATTATTTGGTTCCTGACCCTGAACCAATTATGATGAAAAAACCTTGTTGGCTTGATGCATACATGTGTTGCCATATGTTAAATAAATTTATCTCATGCCAAATCTTATTTGAAAGTTTAGCTCTCATACGCATGGTTTAGCTATAATTGAAGGCATATAATTTCTAGTAAACCAATCAGCATTAGCAGTATAATTTCATAGTTTGAATTGTGCTCTTAATTTAGCAATCAAGCAAACAATCTTACAAACATCAATTTGTAAATTGGCAATAAAGCACATGTGACTATTGCATAAATGCATCTATTATATAAATGCAAATGATCTACATTGCAGGTGAATGAGCCCATAGTCACCTTTTTATATGTTCCAAATAATTTCAAGGAATACAATCCCTACCTTAGTTGGTACAATGATAATTTTATCAAGAGAACAAGCAACACAAGAAAAATCTTGAAAAATCTTTTAATTCTTCATCATATAAGCCAAATGAATTCTCAATTACATTTGCATCACATTTAAACAAGAATGGTCAACCGATCATGCCAACTAATCTTTATTTCAATACACTGATAGTTTACTTTTGCATGTGATTTCATCAGTATGCCCATGTTTTTGTGCAACAAAGAAGAGGAAAAATTGGTAATGTTTTACATAAATATTTATAACCCGCTTCGATTGTAGTAGTCTAAAAATATTAAATCTTTTCACAATTTATAGCCTCAATATTTCTTTTCAATTCATCCGAAACTTAAAAAGTTTCTTTTAAGTCTTACTACAACTCCAATATTATTTCTCTGATAAAAATACAACTCGTTAGAGCTTACAATTAATTTTATGTACTATCACATATTCCATGACACCATTAATATGGTGAACATCTATATCAAGGAGAAATTATATCATTATTTTCATGGTCAAAATTATTACGAGCAAGACAAGTACCGTAGGTACACAACCATTGACAAATATGTACTGTCACACAGTAGTATTATTTTGGTCATGACCCCAACCTTTATAGGCAAGAAATACTTCTTTCTTTTTGCCCTTTCGGTAGTTCATAACAAACACACCATAATATTTATGACGTATAAACGTACACGATCACTGGTCATTTCTGCCAAATAAAATTTAATTATTTCTCTCAAACCTCCCGTAGAGATGAGTTTGTGACATATATCCAATCCATAATATTTATTATTATCTCTTGACTCATTCACTTTCAAAATGGCCGAACATTGATCATATTTATCACAAGTCGTAATCTCTTCATGAGTTGACCATAATCATTTAAATATGTGACATATTTACATGACTCACCTCAACATCACCTTGAAAGATAAAGAGCACCATCGCTTTGCATTCTTTCTTTTGATGGAGGATTTATAAACATATCAAATTCGATCGCACGATAACCGCGTGTCCAATGACCTTTCATGCCATGCATTTTGATAATAAAATTATTTTTCGTAGTCTAAAGGACTATTTGAAGAACTCATATTATTCTTCCTTTTATAATCACCACAATAGTGAATATTATAATTATGTCCCTCCACGTCCTTATTCATATATTTAATCATTTGTTATGTTTCAGACTTATTAGTCATTGCTACCACATTCATATTATAGAATGGAGCAATGGACTGATTTCTAACTTATCATACTGCTATCACATTCGCTTTAGAATGGAGCAAATTCAATGAGACACATTTTCAAGATTTTATAATAAAAATTGTCATCATTGTATTATCACTATAGTGCATTGACTCAAACTCAATGTCTAACCCATAAAGGCGTGTTACGCCATAATTTTATGGGACTTGAACCCAATCATGGTGTATCAAAATTCAAATTGATGTCTTACCCTCTTGGTGTGATAGAACATAAATTCATCGTATTATAATCAAACATTTTTCATGATGGTGCATCCGAATTTTAACATGATGTCATACCCTTTTGGTGCGATGGTACTTGAATTCATCGTCTTACCCTTCAATCAATATCATATAAGTCAATACCAATAAAACTTAGCCATGAGCCTTAAAAAAATATCAAGAATTATAAAAACAAATTTAGTCAAAAGAAGACTGAGAGTTTTCTCTGGTAATTATAAATATTAACTAGATATGAAAGTACCTGTTAACGGTCCAAATATTTCAATCTTAAATTTTTTATTTTTTGATTAAATATTAAAATGCATATTTGTGTCGCGGACTTACTCCCATACAATATTTCTTTGACCGTTCATCATGATTAACTATCTAAAATTCATTTAATCATAACGATATCTTTCCTACCACAAATTATAACCTTGGATTCATAATTCAAATTTCTTGAGTATACATTATCATCGAGATCCTTCATATCATAAATCATAACTCTAATTCATAATTCAAATTCCAGAAAAAGTTAAGAGTAGAGTTCAAGAAAGTCTTTGAGTTCCATTGTGAATCCTTTGAGAGCAACTATTGATTTGGGCTAAGTTTTAATGAAGTAAGTATGAAAATTAGAAAAATTATATACATGAATTCCATATTGTTATTTAGACCCTCAAGTCGAGTCGTTCATGCCCATAAATTTGGCATGAACTTCATAAGTTGAGTATCTTCAAGCTCTAAGTCTTGAGTATTGAGTTCCTAATCATTTAGGGATTATATTCCTAATAATGGGGCTACTACATGTTACCCATGAAGGTCCTTGAGTTGAGAAATGCATGTCTATACACTACAACAAATTCGATTATCAGGAATAAATAATTTCGTCATTTATAAATCATATTTCGTCACTAAAAATCTTGTGAGACGAAAAAAAATTCGTCAGTAAAAGTTAAGGCTGGCAAACGGACCGGTTTTTGGCCGGTCCGGTCCGATTCTAGTCTGGTTCCCGTACCGGTCAGTCCGGTACCGGTTGAACCGGTAAGGAACCGGCCTTTTGGTATACAGGACTGGTTCCCGGACTGGTTCCTGGTTTTTTATCCGGTTGAACCGGTTCGGTAAGAACCGGTTCCAGATCGATCCGGTAAGAACCGGTTTAGTCGGTTTTTTAATTTTTTTTATTAAGGTTACCATTTTATGACCGGTGGGCCCTTCTAGCCGTTGGGCTGGGGCCCAAAACGGTCAACTATCATCCCCTACCCCTTTCTAACCCATTTACACTATAAATATACCAATTTTTTTTCCATTTTAAATCACAAATTCACTACTTATACAATCTTATACAATCTCTCAAAGTCTCAATTATAAATCTCTCATAAATTATTAATTATTATATTGTGATATTGATTTGGAGTTTGAATTTAGAAAGCTACAATAGGCATCTATCGAATCTGGCTTTGGTTATATGTCTACTTTTACGTAGACGTTTGGTACATTCGTTCCAACTATCAACTTTAATTGTTATTTGTTTATTAATTTAGTTGTTTTATCTCTTTTATTATATTATTTTGCTTGTTTTTCTCATAATATTTAATTGTTTTAAATTTTAACATGAATTCGGAAAGAAATAGTTGTAAAAGACCAATGTCGGAATTAAAAAATAAAAAGGGAGGAGTAAGTAGTTCTTGTTCTAAAAATTTTCCACCTAGATATTTAGTTAATACTAATGATTATAGTTGTGTTAATGAAACTTTTTTAACGTCACCAAGACCTATTGAATTTAATTCTGAAAATGAAGTAGATCATGAGTCTTTAAATAGACATTATACTAATATAGCAGAAGAAGTAGAAATAAATGAGGAAGATGAAGAGACCCCTACCCGGACTAGTCCGATTACCGAAGTCCCCTCTTTACCTACTTTTTCAAATGTCGCCGTCGTACGTGTTAAAAGATCGTTAGTATGAAAATTTTTTATACAAAATGAGGAGAAAACTATTGTTACGTGCACTAAATGTAAATTGGTAATGAAACATGTAACTACGGGTCCACAAAGGGGAACGGGACGACTAAGAACACATTTACGAAAGTGTAATAAAGAATTTGCTCGCCTAGATGATATAGAAAGAGCTAATAGAAATGGAACACCCATATCCGAAAGTTCTATGGATGTTGGAGGTTCTAATATGGTTCAAGGTGTATTAAATATGTCTAACCCGGCTAGTCGAAACACATACCGCACGTATAGTAAAGAAAAAGATCGTAGAGAATTAGCTAAAATGGTTGTTGTTTGTGGTTTACCTTTTTCATTTCCTTCTCATCCTGGTTTTGTTCATTATATTCGAGAATTATATAACCCACATTATGAAGGTATTCCAAGAAATACAATTAAAAGTGATCTTTTTAAATATCAAAAAGAATATTCTCATTTTCTTTGTTGTTTATTTGCTTATTATGATGGTAGATTATCTATTACTTCTGATATGGGACGTAGTCCTAATGGTAACGATTATTTTACACTTACTGTCCATTGGACCATGAATGGAACATGCAAAAACGAATATTAGCGTATAAATATGTTGAAGAAACTCAAACCGGTGCTTATATAGCATCAAAAGTAGGCTTTATTTTACAATATTATGGAATATGTGATAAAATAATGAGTATCACTTTAGATAATGCTTCTAATAATTTAAGAGCCGTTGATTATTTAAAAATTAGACTTTGTCCAATTGATAATCGTTGTTTTCATATTAAGTGTGCCGCACATGTTTATAATTTAATAGTAAAAGATGGTATTTCTCAATTTGGAGTTTCTTGTGAAAAAATTAGACTTGCTTGTAATTGGATTTTTAAAGCTAAAGTAAAAGCTAGAATTACTGAATTTAAAAATCGTTGTAATAAATGTGGACTTGCATATAGAAAAATTCCAAAAGAAATATGCACTAGATGGAATTCTTTATTTGAAATGCTTCAAGTTGCTTATGTTTATCAAGAACCGCTACAATTATTTTTTAATGCTCATAATGCGGATCCGAGTTTAAGAATTGGCTTTGAAGATTGGCAAAATACAAAAGAACTGATTGATTTTTAAAATGTTTTTTATAAAGCAACAAATGCATGTTCTGGTCAATATTATCCTATTATTTCTTCTGTTTTAGTAAATATTTGTGCTATTTCAATTGAATTTGTTAAATACAAAGGAAAAGAACAATTGAAATATTCACTTGCTTTTATGATAGAAAAATTCAAAAAATATTTTTTCTCTATTCCTCAAATCTATTTGACTGCTACTACTTTCAACCCAAATTATAAATTAAGAGGTGTTGAAATAATGGTTGAAAAGATTTATAAAAATTTAGAAACTAAAGATGATGAAACTCCTAGTGTTGAACAATGTAAAAGTAGCATTTATACAAAAGTTAGAGATTTATATAATGCATATAAAGTTATGGAAAAAAATATTTCAATAGTTGGACCTTCATCTTCTAAGCCTAAAAGTGATGATACGGATGATATGATGGATGAATATCTTGAGCTTGAAAGTGATGAAACTAATAATGATTTTGATTTATATTTCAACCAGGCACGGGAAAAGATTAGGCATGAAGAAGGACAACTTCAACCTCGAATATTAATATGGTGGAAGAATCGTGAAAATCAATTTTCGACCCTTTCTAGGATTGTTCGAGATGTGCTAGCGATTCAAGCATCATCGGTCGCTTCAGAGCAAGCCTTTAGTGCGGCGAGATTTATGATTGGAGATCATCGATATTCATTAGCAAAGGACGGTTTGGAAATATCGGTGTTGTTTCGAGATTGGGTCAATGCCGAAAGAAGAAACACCGGACTACCACTATTAAGTAGCCCTATAGAAGACCAAATAGATGAAATATTTGGTGAGAATAGTGATGATGGCATGGAATCAATGGAAGAAGAACGACAAATGCCAATTCCAAAATATCTTTCTTTTCAAATGATACAAAATTTACAAAAATAATTTATAAAAAATACAATTGTTAGTATAATAATTACTATTCAATTCCTCCTAAATTATGTACTTTTATTCTCTTTCTAATATTTGTATTGTATAATTTATTTATTTGAATAAATATACGGCTATTCGCCTTAATTTTCTTTTATAATAGTCTCTTCTATTTAATTCATGTCATTTTATAAATTTAATTTTTAATTATTTTAATAAAAGTTTAAATTAAAACTTTAAATTCAATATAAAGTTTAAAGTTTAAATTCAATTTCAAACTTTAAATTCAATATAAAGTTTTAAAAACTTTAAATTCAATTTCAAACTTAAATTCAATTTGAAACTTTAAATTCAATATAAACTTTAACGTATAAATTTAATTTCAAACTTATATAAACTTTAAAGTTTTCAATTGAAGTTTTAATATAAATATATAATATTATATAATAATTAAAATAATTAAAATTAAAAAAAAATACCGGATGAACTGGTAAGACCCGGTTCCAAACCGGTCCAACCCAGTTCCAAATCGGTTACTAACGGACCGGGCGGAACAGGGTGTTTTTTTCGGTAAATCCGGTCCGGTAAAATCTGGTATCGGTAAGAAAATCCGGTATCGGTCCGGTTGCCGGTAAAACCGGTCCTGTTGACCCGGTCCTGTTGACCCGGTCCTGTCCGTTTGCCAGCCTTAGTAAAAGTATACAATGACGATTTAGTGCTTCGTCGCTCAAAATATTATATTAACTACAAAAAGAAAAATCGTCCCCAAATTCTTAAACAATTGTGACAAATTTATTTGTCGTAAAAAGTGCGTATATTTTTTGTAATTAATAGTATGTTTTGTCACTAAAAAAGTTATTACTACCGATAAAATTATATCGTCGCTAGTTATTTTACTTCAATCAGTGACAAAATCAATTGTCTCTATAGTTAAATGTATTTCATAGTTGAAGAAAAAATCTAATTTCGCCACTAGTGATTATTTTTTATATACAAAAAATAATTCTATTCTTTAATGTATTAGGGATAAATCTATCATTACAAAAAAAGTTTATTTTCCTATGATATACATATATATATATACATATATATATATATATATATACATACATATATATATATATATATATATATATATATATATATACATACATATATATATATATATATATATATATATATATATATATGTATAATATCTTAACCAAATATCTTGATTTTGAGTTTTGGATATGAAAAAAAATTTAATAGGGAGCGCTATATTCGAATAGACCTTATTTCGACGCAAAGTATAATTAATCAAATTTCCATATGAATATTGCATAATTATTAAAATTACTATTAGGAATTTGCTATTTTTGTCATCTCTTTCTAAATAGTAACCAACTTAAATTTATTTACTTCTCTAACCAATGTATTGATTTCATGGGTTTCGATTCTTAACTTTTTATTTGAAACAAAAGAATAGCAATATTAAGTAAATAAAGTAAATAATCTACTATAATTTTTAATTTGGTTAATTTTAAAATATAAAACATTTTATCATCAAAATATTCTTATTATCAATCTACGTAAATCTAACAGGAAAAGTATCATTATTTCTCTTCAATATTTGATTCGCAAAATTTTAAAGCCCTAACCAAATAAATATTATTATAAATTTAGTAAGAATCTTAATTTACTTTAATTTCATTTAGTTTATCTATCTATTTTATTTGTTATTTTTATTTTAATGCCCCCTAATTAAAAAAGTTTTACCATCATTTGTTACATTTTAAATCATATTAATTTTGCAAAAAGAAAAGGTGTTAATGAATCATAATAAAAATAATAAGTATTTTTCTAAAAATGGGGTCCCACAATTTTAGATGGACACATAATCATCATAATTAAAATTTTATATTACTCTAAAAAACGAGATTATTTACAATTTTACCAACAAGTGATTATTATTTTCTTCCAATTTATGTGACATAAATGAAGATTGAAAATGAACAAAATTTGTTATATGTGTTTTTTCAAAAAAATATTTTAAATTGTTAATTTATGTACCTTCTATGTCATTTTCAAATAATATATGTTATTCCATCTGTTTCATTTTATATGATACAAGTGATTTTAGGAAAGTCAACAGAATTTTTTATATGATTCTCACATATTTTTAGGCGTCATTTTACTGTGATTTATAGTACTTTTTAGTTCTTACATCATTTTCAAACAATATATGCAATTTTCTTTTGTTTCAATAAAAATAAGGGAACCAACTTTCATTATGGTTTTTAACTATGTTTTTCTAAAAATATCTTGAATTGTTACATTGTTATTTTAAACTTCTTTTTATGTAATTTTTAAATATGCAACAAATTAGAAATTAAAACGAAGAATTAAAGTTTTCAAATCATTATATTTTTATATTCAAATATTCAAATCTTTAAAACTCCACATATATGCACAAATTAATAGAAGGAAACCAAAAGAATTTTTTTAAAAAAATATATGAAAGCTCATTTTAATAATAACACATATATAATATATGATCCATCCTTTTCAATTTATAGTAACTTATTTTTTTTATTTTATCTCAAAAAGAAAATAACTTCTGAATTTTAATTTTTTTATATAGCATATTTAAGATCACAAAATTTAAAAATATTTTAATACACAAAATTTAAATGTACATATAAATTTTAATTTTATTATTGATTGATTCCACCTAATATTATATTTGATATAGAATTATTAAGAGCTAATCGTAATCATAATGTATTTACTTTCATATAATGAATAGATATCACAATAATTCATACAAAATGGAGAAATAGCAAAAATGATGTAATACTAATAATAACAACTAAAGATGTTTCTAGAACTATTTTAATTTTTTTTTATCATTGGCAGGTTTTGTTTGCATGAAGTTAGATTTTTCTTTTTATCTTTGATCATCATTCACTTCATATATAGAAATATGCTTCTAAAATTAATTATTCTTGAAAAAAATTTGTTAGAATGAAATTACATTTTAATTTTTAGTCGTCTTTAGTACAAATATATAATCCTATTCATTTTATATGTAAAATTATTGTTTAACATCTTTTTCTTTAATTTCAATCTAATCTATATTATTAATTTTTATCACACTTATTTATTTTCAAGTATATTAATTAGAGTCAAAATAAATCTAGAAATAATTAATTTATGATAAATTTTTCTGTAAAAGGTAGACATTTTTGATAAGCATAATGAATACAAAAAATATTAAGAATTAAACTAGAGTTATAATAAAATAGAGTAGTAATTAAATAGATATCACAATAACTCATAAAAGAAAAGAAAGTGAAGTAATAACAAAATAAGTAAATGGTAATAAAAATAACTTAAGATGTTTCTACAACTATTTAATTTTCTTGTCATCATTCTAGGTAGATTTTTGTTAGTGTGAAATTATATTCTTACTCTTGATCATTATTCACTTTATTATATAAAGAAAGAGATTTCTAGAATTATTTATTATCTTTCTTAATAGATTTTTGTTAGAATGAAATTACATTTTTACCCTCAGTCTTCATCCCACTTCACTCTTCTATATAATAGAAATAAGTAATAAGTTTCTCATAATTAACACTAAGAAAATCAACTTGAAAATTTACTTTTTTATCCTTCAATTCTTTTTCTGAAATGAAGAACTATTAGTATAATCATAAACCAATGTATAAAATTGTTGAAGTAAAACAAATCAATATGTTCTACCTTTTCATATATAGTAAAAAAATTATTAGTATAAGAGGAACTTTTAAATATATAAATGTGTAACAGGAAGAAATAAATAGAATATGTTTCTACTGACAAGTGTTTCAACTACAACACTTTTGTGAAGTGCTACAACTTAGAGCATATTCGTACTGATAACATGTTATAAAATCAAGTTCATAATGATATAAGTATAAATAGAAGAAGATAAGAAAAGTAGATGAAGGAAAAGATTTTTCTTCTTATTCAAGTGTATCATACATTAAAAATGAGTAGAGAAATCACCTCAAAAATTACTTTGAAGAATGTCAAATTAATAGATACATCATTATCCCATAAAGGTTCATGTCATCTTGGGAACATAAATATCCAAGATAAAGATAAATCTTGAAAATACATATCCATCCACAATAAGGATACGTTCATGAATAAATGGATCATCCACTTAGTTATGAATTTATAACAATTTTACTATTATAGTATTCAATAATTAAAGACCATCAAGAGATATGATTTCCTAGATATCAGAATTAAATCAGATAATTCATTACTCAGTTATGTGTGTCTATTATACAAAATTGATGGATCTATGTCTTCAAGTCTCTCCATCCAATCAGAATAATTTAACATTAAGTCCTTTAAACACCTGGGTGTGTATTGATTTTATTTTTTTTTTTGTCATCATATTAGCTTTCTTATCTCTAGATCAAGCTATTAGATGAGGCTAGTAATACGAAATCACTGTTAATAATCCTCTTTTTCTAATTTTACCTTTTTTTTACCAAGCAAATTTAATACACATATGATTTCTAATGTTTGCAAAGCCATATTTACGAAAGAACATTAATATATACAATGGCCAACACCTTCATGCGAAAGATTTAGTATCCTAATCCTTTTTCATAGTCTGATAATCCTAGTTATGATATTTAACTACTTGTAACTATTTGTGAAGAATTAAAGTAAATGTAGAAATTAATAAACATTGCAATAAGAAAACCCATATATAAGATTTCTCTGTTGTTCGTGCAAAGGTAACCATTACAAAAGTAGTAAAGTAAATCCTAGCAACGTCTTCACAAAATAATAAACAAAGAACTCTTGCACAATAGGTAATAACTTGTAGTAATAGTTTGTAACAATCTACAACCCTAGAGAAGTTATCTATATGTTTTCTGTTTATAATAATGGTAGAAAATAACCACCCTTAACTTCTCAAAAATCAGGATAGATGCCCTTATTTTTATCTTTTTGAATATCATATTTCATTTCTAATTATTTTTAACGTTACAATAAAAAAAATCCCTCAAATCTACTCGAGGAATGTTCGAAATAGCATACGTCTTTATGTAAAAACTGAATCATGAGAATAGTCTTTTAGTTTCATCACGAGTACAATAAGGTGCAGACCCACGTGGGTCTTAGGGGGTTCATTCAAACCCCGTGATAAAATATTACATTGTATATATAAGGTAATTTTTCTGCATATATTAATTTTGAACCCCCAATGGACAAGAACAAAACTATAGCGCAATGGCATATCTCCTTAACATTAACTATCATGTCTGGAGTTTGGACGTGAGCAATTCATTTTTTTTTAGCTTTCTTTTCATTTAATTTCACTTCCTATTTTTTGCTTTTTTTTAATAAAAAAATAAATAAATAAATAAACGTGTCAAAAGTGTGGGTTAGAACCCAAAAAAATCAAGGTCCCATTTCTAAAGGTTAAATCACTTTTTACTTTCCGAATCCTTATTTTTCGACTCACTAACTGAAAATTTTGAATCCGCCTCCAAGTACAATCCATCACAAAATCTTCTCACCAAAAGTACTTAGAAGCCTAGTGGTTATCCTACAAAATTGATTCTTATTACTGACTAGTTTAAAAAATTGATACAATCGGAAAAAGGATCAAAAATACTCTTAAACTATTCGAAATAGTTCATATACACCCTTAAACTTTATTTCGATTCAAAACTATCCTTCGCGTCATACTATTGGGTCAAAAGTACCCTTCTTATTAATGGAAGTTGTTAAAATGTCACATGGATGCAATATGGATGCCACATTGCATGCCAATATGATTCCACTGCCACGTAGACTAAATAGAAAGGGTCAAAAATACCCTTAAACTATTCGAAATAGTTCATATATACCCTTAAACTATATTTCGGCTCAAAACTACCCTTCCCGTCAAACTATTGGATCAAAAGTACCTTTCTTATCAATAGAAGTTGTTAAATGACATGTGGATGCCACATTGCATGCCAATAAGGTTCCGCTACCACATAGACTAAATCCCTAAATCCTAATTATTTCCCCCCCTCATTTCATTATTTTAGAAATGATATATTCACCCATTTTTTCATACTTTTTTTCGTGGCTGGGTTTCGAAGTGGATATTCATGCTTTTAGGTTAGTAAATATTTTTTCTTATTTTATTATGTTCACGATTTTAAAACATGATAGTAAGAATTTCACAACTTTCCCCTAATTTCGTAGTTAAGGCTTCGTAGCTTTCTTGGAGGCTCAGTTTAAAAGTGGATATTCATGGTTGTAGGTTAGTAAATACTTTTTCTTATTCATTACGTTTACGATTTCAAAGTATGATAGTTAGAATTTCACAACTTTTTCATCATTTCGCGGCCATTCATGGTTGTAGGTTAGTAATTTTTTTCTTATTTTATTACGTTTTCGATTTCAAAGTAAGATAGTTAAAATTTCACAACTTTTCCGTCATTTTGCGGCCAAGGTTTCATAACTTTTTTCGGAGTTGAGTTTCAAAGTGGATTTTCGTGGTTGTAAAAACAATAAAATAAGAAAAAAATTTACTAACCTATAACCACGAATATCCACTTTGAAACCCAGTGACAAAGAAAACTATGAAACCTTAGCCGCAAAATGAGGGAGAAGGGGTGAAATCGTTTCTGAAAAATAATGAAATGAGGGGAAAATGAGTAATTAAGATTTAGGGATCTAGTCAATGTGACACATGTGGAATTTAACAACTTTCGCTAATAAGAAGGTCACTTTTGACCCAATAGTTTGACGGGAAGGGTAGTTTTGAGCCGAAATATAGTTTAAGAGTATATATGAGCTATTTCGGATAGTTTAAGGTTAGTTTTGACCCTTTTCCTTTTAGTCTATGTGGCAGTGGAAACCTATTGGGGTGTCATGTGGATGCCACATGGCATTTAATAATTTCCGTTAATTAGAAGGACACTTTTGACTCAATAGTTTGATGTGAATGATAGTTTTGAGCCAAAATATAGTTTAAGGGTATATACAAGTTATTTTAGATAGTTTAAAGATATTTTTGATCCTTTTTTCCGAATAATTAATCACCATATGGACATTTCTACTAAATTCTTATATAGGTTCACACAAGAATATCCGCTTTAAATTTTCTTTAGCTACGCTAACATTTGATTCACTTTTCTAAATCTCATTTGATATTACTGACCCTCAATTATATACCCAAAACAACTTGAACATGTACCATTGAATATTTACCACCTTAGATTCTCTTGTTAATTGATACCTTAAGTGTTTGTAGTAATATCTTGTTAGTTCTTTAAATTGTTGAATGCAATGTTAATCCTCAATTGACTGCAATCCATTATGCAAGTCAACCAGTAGCTAGCCCAAAAAAGCATGTACTGTTGTCTTCATCTCACATCAATCTGTATACATGCTCTTTGCTAAAGATTTTTCGCTGTATATATCCATAAAATTCAAATACTATCATTGATTACTTTCCCTACTTGGTTTAAAATTGATGATCATCTCCCTTGAAGAACTCTCAACCACGGATCTTTTTTCCGTTGACATGCGTTGGAAAATTCTAGTATCTCAAAAGGAATTATTTCATTTCCTACTATACTTGAAAGAGAATATTATTTTATGCACTAAATATTTTCTTTTCATAAATAATATTCTAATGTCATTATTATTATTATTATTATTATTATTTTTTAATAAACCATTATTTTCTGTCATGGCTGTTACAAAACGTCTCTTTGCTTAAATGAATTGTCTTCAATCCATTAATTGTGTTTACTAATTTCCTATATAAATCTATTCTGACTGACGGTGAGTAAGAGTGAAGACAAGATAACAATTTTTCATTTTATATATCCTTATGAGGAAAAAACTTATCAATATAGGGTGTATACACCCATTCAATAAATAAGTGACATGTGTTATTTTTTCTAACTACAAGTATCTATTGTTAACTAGACTTAACTAATATTATATTTATACGTATCTTAATTAATAAAGTAATATTTAAATAGCTTAACTGTCTTTTTAACAGTAATGTGAAATACAATTGTTGTTGTCGTACTCAAAAAGTTTTCTAACATCAATCTGAATTGTATCTCTTTGATGGATGCTCAATACATTAACTGATCAACTTGTGCACCTGGTAAATCACATGCTTTTACAAATACAGAAGATATTTTATTTCTACTTTTTGTGTGGTCCTATTACATACTACTCAAGTTATACGTAATAAACTACTCAAGTTACACGTACTAAGGCGAACTTATTTACTAAGTTTATCCATCTATGTCTAACACTATCTAGCACTATGATAAACAGAGATAAAAAGGGTGTTTGGATTGATTTAGTTTTAGTGTTTCTCTTTTTATATTTTTCAAGTAGCTTCTATGAAAAAAAATCTTCGTAAAAAATATATCGCACGCACACGAACATTAACCTAATGCACTTAATTTCTGTGCATAAAACTACACAAACTATGCATATTCAATATGCATGATAACAACACAAAATATACATTACCTATCTATGCGTAAAAACTACAAATTATGTACATTTATCCAGCTCAATATGCATAAGAACTATACAAAATCTGCATCACTATGCTCCAGAAGCTAATTTTGTATCTTTCTCCATAAAAATACACATATTCTTGAAATTTTAAATAGAAAAATTGTGAATTAAAAAGAGTTTACTCAAGCGTTATATTCATGTAAATGCTACTATCTAAAAAACAAACGAAATTAATTTGCTATGTTCACCTCATAACTATCTCAAAACATTTTATACCATATTATTCTCTACACAAAAAATTCAAAAATTTTAAACCAAAGGATTCCACTAGCTTGCCAAAACTGCATAGTAATACAACTACCATCAAAGCCATTTGCACTCCAGTGCCTCAATTATACTTGTTTTCAAACGAGTTATAGAGTATAATTGCTTTACAAAATTAAAATAAATAAAATAATGAAAAATCTTATAATTAGTGTGTAATTCTACATAATTTCTATATAAGAATATATTGATACAAACCCTTGATGTGTTCTCAACACTCTGTAATAAAGTTAACAGTGAAACATTAGATTCATTCATATCAAAATCAAAAGTATCAACCTTGCAAACAAAAAGAAAATTAAGACCAGTCAATAATATGAAATAATTATTTGACATAAGAGAATATACATTGAAAATAAAAAAAGAACAAGAAGAAAACAAACATGTTGATTGACTTCCAGTAAAGGAGAAGTTGCTTGACAAGGAGTATGCACATTCTCCTCAAAAAATTCATTTGTTGATAGAACAACAACTTCTATCGATTTCTCTATAAGTAAAAATAAATTAAGTAAATTATATATTACAAAGAATTAAATCTAAGTGAAGATAAAACTTGAATTGTACTTACTAGTTTTATCACAAGTTAGATGAGTAGTTTTTCTTTTTTGGGGTTTCTCCCAATGTCTTTGGATACGATCTTTGCGAATACCTTGTCTTCAATGTCTTCCACGCCACCTTTTGTTGAATGATGAAGAAAGGTAATGGGCAGTTTTCCTAGATTGTCATCCAACTCAAGCAAAGCATTTTCGAGATGTCTTTGAATAATTTCTCGACGCTTCTCATTAGATTTGCTAAGATGAACAAGATTGTAACAAGTTTGCATTACACTGTTAGTATAAACTATCTCAGATTTTGAACTTTCATTGATGGTGCAACTCTTACTTGATAGGTTTTTTATTCTTTTTCTCACATCCTTGGTCCATCTTTTAAAAATGTATTCATCAGGGATTGCACATACTTTATTGAAAGTAAAAATTAGTAAACAGTGCGCACATAAGATACCCATATATTCAAACTTCTTGCAAGTACATGTCACATGTAAGGTTGCGGATTCAACTCAACAAACCAACTATTGCTTGAACTATTCATTTTTACTTCATATTTAGAAACTTGATCATCACAACATATTTGTGTTTCAATAAAACATGCCCTAACTCCTTTGAGAAACTCCTTCTCAAATATGATACAAATCTTGTGAGTGTAGATTGTAGATGCTTGAGCTAAAATTGGACTATATTTAATAGCAAGAGTCGGCTTACCTTGTTTACAGTTGAAATCTTCATGTTCTTCATTCATCTGCCACTTAGTCACTACATTCTTTTCATAATTAGTCACAAAAATATGTAAATAAGTGCTTAAATCTCCAACCCCATTTTAGGACATTATTAGTACTTTCACTTCGAGATGTCGCTTTCAATCCAGCACTAAACACATCATTATTAAAAGTTGTGGACCACATATTATTCAACCATCTATGTTCTTCTACATTGTACGTCGTAAGCATCATCTTCCACGATTCTTCAAATTCAACAATAGAATCAGATTCAGACATACACTTATTAAAAAGTTTTAAAAAATCTTTATTATTCTTAAGTGAACCCAAATGAGATGGGGCATTCTGAGCTATGTACCACTGACACAATCTATGTCTAGTGCCTGGCATCACTTCTCTAATGGCAACAACCATTGCTCGAGCTTGGTCAGTTATATAAGTTTGGGGCATAATACCTCCCATTGACTTTAAGAATGTCGAGAATAACCATTTGAAAGATTCTGCCGACTCATCGGATAAAAAAGTACAACCAAAAATCATATTTTGCCAATGATTGTTTATTCCAATAAATGGTGCACAAATCGTACGATACTTGTTTGTTCGATATATGGTATCAAAAGACACAACATCACCAAAAAACTCATAGTCAATTCTAGATCGACCATCTCTCCAGAAAAAGTTAGTCATACGCCCTTCAAAATCTAGTTGAACATCTCAATAAAAAAGCGTATCACTCACTTGTCTATTATTAAATTCGTTAACAACACTTTGTGCATCTCCGGCTTCCACCTTTGATTTCATCAACTGATGTATAAAATTAAAACAATCTTTTTTCGAATAACCTAACACATCAGCCCCTCCGGCTTCTTCTGTCAAGTAAGAATAAGTTGTTGTCGGTTTTATACCAGCGTTAACCATATTTTCAATCACCAATCCTTTGGTTTTCAGTATCAAACGAGCAGATCTTAACAAATGTCTTTTCTTTGGTGAATCCATTTCATGGTTATGCTTAGTAACAAATCTGTCTATCATGAAAGGACTACTCGATAGTTGTCGCTTAAAACTTATCATTGCAGGACACTTTAATCGTGTCTATGTGAGTACATGATGTCTTGCTAGATTTCCTTTGCCTTTCATCTTTTTCGTCGTGCGGGTAACACACAAAGCATTTTTCTCTAACCGCCAAACCACATATAAAATAATATTGTTTATCTTTTCTTACGCTGAAACCTTTGGAGTGTGCATATTGACAACATATTTTTATAAGCTTCTTCCTCATCCTTAACAATCTGAGTTTTCATTTTCTCTTCAAATTCGGTTATGAAGCTTTCTGTACTTTTCTCCCCTTCGTCAATTTTAGTATCTCCTATTAAATCTTCATCGTCTTCTCAAAAGTTGACATTCTGTTTTATTAAAAAAGAAGAAGAAATCAAGTATTTGCAATTCATTTATAACATGTTTGACCGCACACAAAAAGAGAAAAACATATAAATCTATGATCAAATTCACGCAGGTTCATGTAATTAGATATCAAAAGATCAAACTAATAATTAAGAAAATTTAGAGTACATAGACTCTATATAACTAAATTCTACACGTTTTATTCAATATGCACAAGCAAAAAGATGAGTGTTTTGTTTTGAGATAATGCCCAAGTACCCGCTCAACCTATGCCCGAAATCTCAGAGACACACTTATACTATACTAAGGTCCTATTACCCCTCTGAACTTATTTTATTAATAATATTTTACCCCTTTTCGACCTACGTGGCACTACCTTGTGGGCCCAACGATGGTTGACTTTTTTTTCAAACTAGTGCCACGTAGGCTAAAAGGGGTAGAAAATTACTTATAAAATAAGTTCAGGGGGTAATAGGACCTTAGTATAGTATAAGTGTGTCTCTGGGATTTCGGGCATAGATTGAGGGGATACTTGGGCATTATCCCGTCTTATTTTCAACTTGACAAACATTGTTCTCAATTATTCTTTCATTATACATATATGCTTAGATAGATAGGAAATTGACTAACCTGATATGTGTAGGCTCCTCTTTAATCTGGAGAATTGATGACACCAAACGGTTATAAGAACAAGGGTGAGTCGCAACAAGAAAAAGGTTAAGATGTGGAGAGAAAAAAGAATAATTTGATGAAAACCCTAATCACAATGCAGGAAAAAAGACAAAGTTTTCAATAACCCTAGCACTTTCAAAGTTAGTTATTTTCAAGAAATATTTAATATTTTTTTATTTAAATAAGACCCCTAATAAATTTTAACTTGTCTTCTATGGTTAGTTTAACTATAGTGGGTGATACATCCGGTACGGGTAAGTTTTTTCCTCCTTACGTTAGATTTTCTTTTTATTGAATCTTTATTAGTTTCTGGCTCCTAGTTTTATGCCAAAAGAGTTTGTTGAATCCTAGGGGATACACCCATATCGAGTGAAATATCATTAAGGACAGTGTCTTTCGACACGCCTTAAGCTATGAGAATTTCCTACAAGAGTTTGTGGTGAAGTACAAGCTCTGGTGAGTTCGGTACAAGTGTTCGTTATGAAGGTATTTTCTGTATGGATTTACAACAACATGTCCCTGCATTTACATTATCCATTGATTTGAGGGTCATTTGTGACAAATTTCTCGACTTAGGATGATTTGTACTTGATCTACATAATTTGAGGGGCGTTAGTGATATATTTCTTAAGCTAAGATGATTTGGACTTGATTTACATAATTTGAGGGTCGTTAGTGATGTATTACTCAAACTAGCATGATTTAGTCTTGATATTCTAGTGGTGTATTTATAGATTTAAGATGATTTGAATTTGATCTCTTTATGCCTTTGTATTATTTATATAGACATGTTGAATAATCTCCAATAATTCTAGCTGAAATTAAACACACCTTATAGTGTCCCGACTCAAATTAAACACGTTTTTTTGAGTCCCACAATTTCAATAATAAGTATATATAAATAAATACTTAAATCATTTTTTAAAATAATGGTGCATGTACCTATTCAATAATTGATCTCTATTGAAGTATTTTTATTCTTATCATACCTCGAACAACTCATTCTTGTTAATTTAGCAACACATCCTTTACATTGGCCTACCACTTCCTTCTTGATACAATAACCTGCTCCATACCGTAAGATATCACTAATATAAAATCAAATATTTTTCTTTCATACAAAATAATTGTAATCACCTTAAATAAGATCAATACTCATTGCCACCACCCTTTTTTCAATTAGTATATGGTATGCCGAATGTGACACACCCGCACGCGCGCACATTATAACCAATTAATTAATTGATTGTATATCGTATAAACTTTTTTGGCCTAAGTCATCGATAGCCCGTTAAAGTTGTCCGCATAATTCATTTAGACACCTCAACTGAGACTCTTACCAATTAGACACTTTAATATTAATAAATATTTACCTATCAAACATAAAATAACAATTACCTTTACAAATATTGTGCGTGTAATGCACACTCCTTATCTTGACAAAAATTACGAATAGAACTACGACACGTGGCATATGGGTCCATAATTTTAATTTTAAAAGATAAAGAATATTTTCCTTCCTTTAATAATATATAAAAAATTAAATTGATAAAAAAAAAATCTTTCTCCCCACCCTCACCCCCACCTAACCCCCACCCCATCTAACTTACTGCCCTTGTTTCTTCATCTTCTTCTCTTCTTCTTCTCTGTTGTTCCACAATCACCATTTCTCTGCATAACAAAAAAAAATGCCTAACCCCATCTCATTCCGAATTCATTCACCAAATGTTGTCCTCTTTCATTTTCTTCGTTATATGCTATTTCTCAAATGGTCCATTTTTTCTTCTTCTTGAAAATTCAACAGGTACTTTATTTACAGAAAATGAAAAAAAAAATGAATCATAACAAAAGACAGAGAAATTTGAAGTTTTTAAAATGGTGGGTTGATTTTACCGATTTTGAACAATCTTCATTTTTCTGCAAATTATCGTCCTTGTGAAGAGAAATTCGAACTTCGGATACAGAAGAGACGGTGGCGGTGGCGACAAAACAGAGGCTGCTAAGAGAAGTGATTTCTTCATGTTGTTTTTGGATGGAAAAATAAGGGATTTTGGGGGAATTGAATGGATGGTAGTTTAAATGGTGGGTTGAAGGAAGATGAGTGTGGTTTTTTTTTTTTTTAATGATTTAAAAAAATTTATGTTTAATTAAATTATTTTTTTATATATATTTAGTCAATGCATGCCAAGTGTCAACAAAGTAGGTATTAATATTTTTAAAAAAAATTAAAAAAAAGTATTCACGCGCTCAGCAGCAGTGAGATACACTTATTTTGCCACATCAGCGTTTTGTGTTTAATAGGCACATTTCTTGATAATTTAGGTGTTCAATAGGTATAAGTCCTAGTTCAGGTGTCTAAGTGAATTATGTGGACAACTTTAAGGGGCTGTAGATGACTTAGGCCAACTTTTTTTTTTCTTTATTGATTTGCCAAATGGACAAGTAATTAGCGATAACTAAAAAAATAGATAAATAATTAAAGACAAAAAAAATATTATCTAGTGAGTTTGAGATTAACAATTTTGATATTTATAGAAGGGAACATGCTTAAATATGTAATCAAATTTTCAAAAAAGACTCATTTATGTCATTCGTTAAAAATTTGGCTCATCTATGCCATTACCGTTTAAGAAAAGTCTCATCTATGCCATTATCGTTTAAGAAAAGGCTCATTCATACCATTATTTTTTAACAATAGTTTTGCAATTTCATTTTTGACACGTAACCAATTATAATTGGGTCATACTTCATTAATTTTTTTCCCACCCAAATAAAATTAGGGATATTTTAAAATTTGGGTGGGTTATTTTAATTCGATTCTTGTTCATAATTTTGTTTTTTCATTAAAAAATTAATGATGTGGTCGAATTATAATTGGTCAAGTGTCAAAAATGGTTTTGCAAAACAAATGCTAAAAATAATGGTCTAAATGAGTCTTTTCTTAAACGGTAATAACATAGATGGACCAAACTTTTAACGGTTGACATAAATGAATCTTTTTAGAAAGTTCGATGACATATTTGAGTTTTTTCCTTTTATAAAATCAATTTCAATGTATGATACTCACTCCGTCTACTTTTAATTGTTATGATTTTCTTTTTAGAGTCAAATTATAAGAATTTTGACTAATATTTTATGATGTATTTTTTTTCATCAAATTCATATACAAAATTTGCAATTTATAGTACTTTTCGTATAATTCCATTTAATGTAATCAAATTTAATTTTTAATATTAGTCAAATTAACTTTCAAAAAACGTAACATGACTAAAAGTGGAAAGATGGAGTATTAAAATTCTATGTTTGATCTATTATTGGAGATTCTAATATTAGTAGGGTGTTTCTCTATTCATACAACATATGTATCTAAAGTCACTACAACAAAAACAACGATTAACGGCATTAAATATTGACGTTAATAAAGAGTGCTAAAGTCTTTACAGACATTAGTTAAGTGCCATCAGAATCAATGACGCTAAATATTTTAGGAACATATACAAAGAGTGACAATTGTTACTAAAAATACATATTTAGCGGCAATTAATTTTTAATTGCCGCTAATGATATTTTTGTTGTAATGAGTTTTGATACATAGGTCATGCTTATTATTGTATATATATATCCATAGGTTTCATTAATTGTCAAGTGAATTTAAATGACATCTCTACTTGTTTTTTGATTTTGATTCCATATCATTTCGTAGAAGTTTGTAATTAATTGAAGATGACAATCACAATAAGACGTTTTGTTGTAAGCTAAAGATCTCATTCTATGATTTATTGATTGTAATGAATTTCATTTTTTTCTTCCCCTTTTATGTTTCTTTGTTGCTCTTTTGTATGACTTATTTTATTTATATATTTGTATTAGGTATCCAGTCTAATGCCCTTTCTATTTAAGCAAAATAATATTAATATTCAAAAAAAGTTCCAATTTTTTCCTTTTCTATTTTTATCATTTAAGATTGAAATCTTCAACAATAGTCTTGGAAGAGATAAATATATTTGAAAATTGATGTATAGATAATGTCACAAAATTGGGGTTTTAAGTAAAAGAGAATAACAAAGTTGACTAAAAACTTGTTAAACAAAATCTTAGATTCCTTTAATTTTAATTTGTTTATCTTAATTATTATTTAAATAATTAAGGATATTTTGATCATTCTAAAAATACTTTTAAATTAATAAATATATTTTTCTATAATTTTAAATTTTATATTTCAAAAGATTATATTTTCTATATTGAAATTAACCCTAAATATTTCTCAGTTAATTAAGTATACCAAATCAATTAAAAGTAAGGGTAGCCATCAAGGGTATAATGGGCCATAAGTTTAGCGAAAACCGGACACCTGGATTTTCTGACAGTAACGGGATTCTTGCCGAGCACCCATCACGACTTACGATTAGGGCTGGATATAAAATATTAAAAAATTAAATTATAGAGTTACATTAAATTTACTTATTGAGTATTTGGAAGTAAAATTTTAAAATTATGGTATTTAAGTTTAAATTTAGGCTTCATTTGAATTAAGAGGTGTGAATCTACTTGTCTGAATATTAAGATGTAGTTTCTAACTCTCAATACTAAATCATTAAGATTGTTTGTTTTTAATATTTGAATGTGTATAATTATTTGTTTGTTCCTATTTACTTGTCCACTTTTATTTTTATAATCGTCTGTAATTACTTGTTCATTTTGATAAATCAATAAAAGAATAATTTTTAAAAACTTATTATACCTTCAATTAATTAGTTTGAAAAAGATAAAACTTCTTGAAAATCTGGAATTTTTTAATTAATATATATCATAATTAATATAAATAAAATGATAAACTCACTATGTGAATTATTATTTTCTTCAAGTAATATAGACAAAAGAAGTACATTTAGTATTTGGTATTCCTCAAATACAGAATTATTACTTGATGAAGATTACATATCAGCATATCCATTATTCATGAGTAAACGTCCAAAAAAGAAACTTAAAAGAATCAACTTAAACAAACCAAATATATATTTTTTTAATTGTATCGATTTATTTTTCTTGATGTCTTCTTATTTATTGATCTTCTATTATATTGTGCACCATATAAAAAATAGAAATAATTGAAAATATTCCTATTAATTTTGAAATACAATTAACTACAACCTCAATACAGGATTATCGAATATCATACCAAATTGATATTTACTTTATTGATTATTGAATTACTAGAAAATTTGGCTAGAAATTTAAATGACTGTAATATATTTTTATTTTAAAATAAATTATTTTTTAAAAAAAATATTAAATTTAAAAGATTTAAAATAATAAAATAATATAGATAATATCAAATTCTGGCGAAAAATTCTTGTCATATCTATTTTTAACGGCGGATAAATGAATTAGTGAATGCGAAATTTGATGAGCCAAACCAAATACGGAAAGCCCATCCCTGCTTACGGCCAGCTCATACAGAATAGAGCATTCGCTAATTACCAAAATATCCATTATTATTATTTACTATTACCCATTCCGGTTGGCGTGAATTCTGTCACAATTCAAACGTGCTCTCTCTCCTCTTCGCACCCCTCTCTTCACCTTATACTACTACTTTCTGCTGGATTTGTCTCTTTGATTGCAGATTTCGACAAGTTGCAAAAAATCTGGAATAAGGGAAGCAGAGTTTGCCGGAGACGGTGAAGCTAGCGATACCGGAGACTTAACGAATTTTGGTCCGGCGAGCTCATTTTCTAGTTGAGGTGAAGTATCAATGTCGAAAGAGAAGACTGTTGTAGATGATTATGGAGATTATTATGCTATTACTGAACTGGATAGCAGAGAAATAGTTGGTGGTTCAGTTTCAAATGTCGTCAGTCGCTCTTCAGGTTTTTTTTTTTTCTTTTTTTTTTTTTGCAGTTTACCTACACACGGATTCGAACTGAATAAATTCGCCTTGTTCTAAGTGTTTCCAATAAGATAAATGCACTATTTTGTTGTTTTGGTATAAGTACTAGTTAGTTCCAATTTGTTTGACTTCATTGATTAATATTTCGACATAAAATTTTCTTTTTGACTGAATAAATTCGCCTTCTTCTAAATTGTTTTGAATATTTTTTTTGAAATAAAACTTTTATATTTAAAAATTACAATATAAAGTAACGAGTCACAATAATTATTTTTGAAAAAAGGTTAAAAATATTTTCATATACTATTTAAAAAGGTTCAAATACCTGTCAATCCATCTTTTTGATTTATTTCTGCCCTTAAAATTAATATCCTTTTCGTTTAAAAAAGAATTCATCTATTTAAAAATTATAATTTCTTTCTATTTTGCGTAATATTTTAATTTCAATTTTCACATTTATTATTAGATAAATCAAATCCAACCTATTTAATTTTTCTTACCCCATTAAATTTTTCTATCTGTTCTTATTAAAAAAAACTCAAGACTTTTTTTCAGTCGAATGTTACCATTTTCAGTGTAATACAATTTCGCGTTTGCTGTTCTTGTGACTGATGGGAAGAAAAAAATTGAAAAAGAATTGGAATCAATTAGAAAAACTCCAAACTTCAATAGTTCACCAAGTGTTGATACCTTTCCGGCTAGGTGGACGTAAATTCATAAGTAAATAGGAAATTTGGACAGGCTAATTGATCTACATCTGCATGGTCTCAAAAGGGCTTATGGATCTTTTGTTAAATTTCCTTGAATCAGGAGTTGATTTTTTTTTATAAACACTGCGAATTGACCTTGGAGATATGTGGAATGTACTTGCATGAATATAAAACAATGGTTGTATCTATTGAAAAACTAAGAGATGTGGAAGTTTGTAGTAGGTCATTTTCAGAAATTTCCATCATTTGCAATACAGGTTTGATAAAGGAACTTCTCATATTCGTACAAAAATAAGAAGTATAGTACTGGAAATTGCATAATTTGAGTGAAAATAGTTTTGAAATTTTTGAATACGAAAAGAGGAAGAGGAAAGAAGAAAGAGACTCAGGGTTAAAGGGATAAAGAAGCAATTAATCAATGTGGATATTTTTAATCCAACAGGTGGATTGTGGTATATTTTTAATCCAACAGTTGGATGAACGGTATTTTTGAACCTTTTCAAATAGTCTTAAGGGTATTTTTGGCCCTTTTCCGTAGTTTCTTTGACGGTTATTTAACTAAGGCAAACAATTTGATAAGGAGGAAGCAGTAATACATAAACTTTGATAGTGTCCGGCATAACATTTTTATACGTAAACTTATTAACTTTAGTCTAATTTAGTTGTGGAACTGTCATATTTTATCTGTGATAAGCAAACTGTGGAGCGAGCTGAAACAGTTTGAGTAATTGAGACTAACTGTTGTCATCAATTTAAGTCAAGCCGAAATGGAATTAAATATTGTAATACAAACATTCTACTTCTGTGTGATGGATGAACAAACATAGGATGATTGTTTTGTATGTGCTCGACAGGAAATGCAATTTATTTTTCAGTGAATTCTGATGCTTTTGAAACAGGCCATCTTCTATGCTAACTGTAAGTGTGTAACTTTTTATGTTAGAGACTTCTGGAACGGAAGTTGCACGTTTCACTACAATGCCTCACAATATATTTAGCTCAGACAAATCTGAATCACATTCAGGTCATCTTAAGTTGGAAAGATCAAAAACTGAGCCACCTACGCACAGTAGTCAATTTGCTGAAGAGGCAGCAAATATCTCTGATGACAGCGATTCTGAACAACAGAAGGTATAGTTCAAGTCTTCAAGATGAAATCATCATATCATATCATGTTTTCATATTTATAAACTTATATTTTTGGCTTTGACTTTGGCTTCTGGTAATCCTTTCTCTCAGCTCTCCATTACGTTAACTAAAAAACTTGCTAATTCTACTATCTTTTATTATCCCCATCATCACTTTGAAAGTAGTTTCACTTTCTATCTCAATCACCAAATAACATTAAAAAATAGCTCTTGAAGTCAAAAAACTAAAAAGTAGTGGGAGACCTACTATTAGTTTTTGACGTACTCCAAGTCATTTAAAATTTATTTTAAGTCATTTTAAACTTCTCAAACACTTTCTAAATTATTTTTAGTTATTTTTTATATTTGTCAAACACTTCCAAAAGTCAAAAGCTGATTTACAAGTAGGTTTAACTAACTTTTAAGCCAATCCAAACACCCTGTGACTCATAACTTAAATGAATTTTCATTTTCAGTGAAAATCATTCTTCATTATCATCTCCAATTAATGTCTAGGGATGTCAAATAGGAATGTTTGGCCGCATTTAGACTTGTCAAACAAGTTTAGTCAATAAATGGCCGTGACCTAACCCCGTCAGATTTGATCAATTTGGGCTAAACAATGTTTCATTAACAATGCGCAAGTCGAAACCATTTCTTCATTTATTATACCATGTTTAATTAACAACACGAAAGATTGTTTCTATTCTTATAGAAAGAAAAAGTATGTGAATTTGGAGAGGAGAAATTTATAGCAAACTAAACAAAAAGAAGAAGTACATGTCTTGGACTTGGTTGGACAGGTAGGCACAGGCTATTAGATAGGTCAATTTGCACATATGCTTGTTGACCCACCAATGGATATATTCTTAACGCAACCCGTCCAAACTTGGGCGAGTTGGGCAGAGTACCTGCTTGGGATTAATTTGGCACCCTTAGAGGCATCATACTATTTTGTCTTGTCATTGTTGGTGTTTCATACTACTGAATTTTATATCACTCAAGGATGGATAAATCATTCAACTAATTTACATTACTTTGATGCTTGTTTTGCACTTGACATACTGCAGCTCAAGTTGTTGAAGAGGATTGCAACTGTCAAAGACGATGGAACTGTAGAATTTGAGATTCCGGGTGATGAAGAATCCAGGGTGCTTGGAGTGGAATCTCAAAGTGTCTCTAATGAAGTTGAAGATGAGCCTCTTGATGAAATAGAACTTCACTATATTCCTCCAATGCAGATTGTAATGCTTATTGTTGGAACACGTGGTGATGTGCAACCCTTTATTGCAATTGGCAAACGTTTGCAGGTACCTGACATCATTTTGCAATCTCAAATTCCATATCTGCAAGCTGTTTCCACATTGTACATGCATTATACATATGTATTTTAAAATGTTAAAACGGTGAAAAACACTTGCAAATCTTTGAGCAGAGTGTATTTTTCACTGTGGCTTGATTTCTTAATCAGAGACCTATAGTGACACTCTTTCCTTTCAAATTTCTAGTGTCCTTTTTTTGTTGTGGGTTACTGTCCTAGTCATTTCAGTTTTAACATTTTAAATTTGTTATGCCACCAATCCATTTGGTGATTTAAACTTGGACTTGCTCAAAGCTCGAGAAAAACCAGCAAACAAGATTGCATCATGAACCTGATGACCCAGTTTGTGGTTTTACCTTCCCTCTTCCTTGTGTCTTTTTTCATACTTGTGAAATCATAATGTACAGACCCATTTTTCTTACTTATTGCATGGATTATGTCTTAAATTTTGCTTTTCTTGCCATGAAATGTTCTGCTCGAATAAGGAGTTACAATTGAAAAAACATTTGTCTTTTTGCTGATGGAACATTTGCGCTGGTAGCCATAGTTTTTATAACTCTATAATTTTCGACTGATGCTTTTGTGATGGAGTTACATAGCTATACTTTGTTAGATGTCACCAGGGATACCCTTGATAACTGTAAGTGCCAGTTGTCCTCCCAAGTGTATTAGCGCATATCCAATCCTATTCTCTAGTTTATTCTCCAAATATAGAGTTTTCTATTTTCTCAAACAACCAACTTCAACCCAATTCTCTATTTTACTCTCCAAAAAAGAATCTTCTTTCTCTTTCCTCAATATTATCTTATTATTTCGAATTCATTCTTATTTTCTTATGTCATAATATAAATCCTTTTTTTTCTTTTTCCAAATAATCACTTTATATAATTTTCATGTGATATAAAATTTTATTTTTTCAAATTCTTTATTCGATATAAATTTATATTTCATTCTAAATTTCTAAATAACATAAATTGCAAGCAAATATTATATAATTTACAAATTAATGGACGATCTGCTGAATAAATCTGAAATCATTTATGATAAAATTACATAAACCTACATAAATACTCAACTTTCAACTTTATTACATTGTTCCCGTAAATGCTTTATTAATGCAATACGGAGTCTAAGATAACATTTTTGTCCTTCATTTTTTTATGTCTAACTAAAAATTGTTCAATTCGGAGATTTTCATCTACCACCATTTATATTGTTGCAGTTGAGCCCCTACAATATCTTGAATTGATGCATTAAGATTACGTTCACCCACAATCATTATGTTGTGCAGTATTATACATGTACTCATTATATCATGTAACACTTTCTTTCTCAAAAAATGTGGTGAAACTGCAATAATTGCAAAACTCCAAATGCATGTTCAAAATTTGGCACAATTCTTGTTTCATTGCAAAAAAATTCTTCTTTTGAGAACGTGGATCATGAATAGTGAAAATTAATAATAAATCAAATTATATAAAAGTGATTTTTTTAAAAAGGAAATATTATCAATTCGGGATAAAAGTAGTATATATTAAATACGATATTTTTAAAAATATTATATTATATTTAAAAAAATTGCTAATATTAAATATTTAATAAGTGACATTATATGTAAAATAATATGTCAATTACAAAATAATAGAAATAATAATAAAATAATAAATAAATGAAATGAAGAGTGTGAATAGTAGTTCTCTCACTTCTCTAAAAATGAAGGATAGTGACTATAATAAAGAGCGATTGGAGTGTCCATTCTCTATTTTACTCTCCCCTAATATAGCGAATAGAAAGTAAAATAGAATTGGTTGGAGATGGTGATAGTTATTTTGAATTTCTGTTGAGAACCCTTCTCTTTGATAGATCTTCAGTTAATGGTGGTCCACCTTGAACTAATGGTGTTCCACCATTTAGTGGTAAATGGATTAGAAGAGCAGTTGTTTCCTCTGCAATGAAGACCCTTTGCTTCTTATAAGATGCTAATCTTGTCTAAGAAGCCGGATTCCATGATGACTTATCTCTTGTTTTGATTTTGTTTCTGATTGTTTATTGTCATAGCTAATAAAGTATAGTTTGGTCTATGCTAGCTTGTTGACAGAATTGCTGTTGCAGGAGTATGGACATCGAGTGAGGCTGGCAACCCATGCAAATTTCAAAGAGTTTGTCTTAACCGCTGGGTTGGAATTCTATCCTCTTGGGGGTGATCCAGTAGTTTTGGCTGGATGTATGTTCCTAAGTTTCTGTTTGTTCTGAAACTGAATTAACAATCTCATGTGGGTCTAGTGTCTTGCTTGTACTTTATCTGATGCTCTACATTTCTAGATGTGTGCTCACCATTTTTAGATCTCCACAAACATTGTGTTATTAATCATCATTATCTTTGTAACTCTGTTCAACCTAAACTAAGTGAGGTATAACAAACTTGTGATTGGTTCACATGGTTGTGGCAAACCCTGATATTGAATTTTCATAATGGAAAATTCATTATGTATATCCATTGACTGGTTAATGTTGAAGGACTACATCTGAATTGCTTGGAAGTGCGTCCACTTCTTGTTGCCCATAACTAGCAAGTAGTAATAAGGTTAACTAGCTTGATTCATTTTGCATTTTTAAGGATCAAATGTTAAACCTGCTGTGAAGGGCTTCAAAACATCCCATCTGAAACCAAAACAGGATAAAGAAAACGAAAGGCAAGAAAGAATCAATCTGAAAGAACAAGCCCATCCTAAGTTATTTCTTATACTCTCTAGAAAGTCATTTCCTCTGTTGGATAAAGACTTTTTCCTTGGTAGAACTGAAGATTAAAAGATTTCATTTACTTGAACTTAGATTACTTTGCCAGTAAAAGTCTTGTTTTGTGAGTCTTTTTTTGGTGCATAAATTGAGGTTTAGTATTATATAAGGGTATAAGACTTGGTTCCTAAACATCTTGCACATCGTCTGCAAGTTCTTTCTCTCTAGGTTTGTAGGTACACTAGAATATGTGGTCTGTCTCTAAGCTGTTGCAGAGAATGTCCTTAGATGCTTGAATTTGACTAATTGCTGATTTCTTCAAATTTCATCAATTTCAATGAGAGCCTTCATTCATAATTGTCATTAAGTGCAAATTTCTTATCAGAATTGACTCAACATTCTTTCTCTTGATTTGTAGATATGGTTAAAAATAAGGGCTTCTTACCTTCTGCACCCTCAGAAATTCCTGTTCAGAGAAACCAATTGAAGGAAATTATAAGTTCTCTACTCCCAGCTTGCGAAGAACCTGATATGGATACTGGAGTACCCTTTAAAGCAGATGCGATTATTGCTAATCCCCCAGCATATGGTAAGATATGTGAATTGTGCATTTCTATACCATTTTGCTTGCTCATTACCTTGTTAATAATCCCCGAGCATATAGGTAATCTTATCTGTTTGCTGACTCTTTTATCAAATGTGTGCATGAAGCTCTTTAGAAAACCTGAATCTTTTATATTAAAAAAAAAACATGGAATGACAGATTTTTTCTCCTGATATTTCAAGTGTAATCTTATCTGTTTGCTGACTCTTTTATCAAGTGTTTGCATGAAGCTCTTTAGAAAACCTGAGTCCTTTATATTAAAAAAAAAGAAGATGAAATGACAGATCTTTTCTCCTGAAAATCTACTTACTGGTGTAAGGAGAGGACACTTGAAGATTTCTCAGATGTTTTAGACTTCTTAGATTCATTGAGATGATTGTAGTTATATTGATATACGGTGTTCTTTGTACTTCTGTGACTTCTTATTTTGCAGTACCATCTTGGTGCTTGCTTTGGTAAAATTTGTTTACCTTATAATAGAAACATAAATTTCCTCCAGCACTTTGCAGATCACGCCAACATATTTAGCTACATAGTCTCAGAACACACTGTGCCCCTCTCAATGCTCAGAAAGAACCTAGTTATATTACCTGTTTGTCAAGCTTGTGGTCTGCCTTTTACTTTGCCGAGTTTCAGACAGTATTTTCTCACTTTTGTATACTGTAGCCACCAGAGAAGAGATTGACTCCAACATCATTCAGAAATCTTTTACTATAGTTTATTATCTCAAAGAATTGAGATAATTCTTGCACTATACTGTACATAATGAAACTGTTAGTAGTATGTGGGAGATTTTGGCCAGAGTTTTATGTTCCACTAGTGTTCATTTAGAGTATACTTCGATACACAGTGTAAGTGACATACATTAACTGGAAATTGGTTTTGGGTATTGACTTTGATGACCCATGAAGTATAGTTAGATATGAGTAAATTCATTTAAACTTGAGAAAGTTTCTTTTATTCATGCATTAATAATATAATTGCTTTCAGATGTGCAAAATTAGCACTTTATTGTTTTCAAGGATGAGAAAAGCTGACGAAGTTTGTGTCATTTTGTTTGAAGCATAGTTGTTGAATGGTTACTTCAAAATAGACTGCCATGAATTTGAACCTGCAGATTAAAGGTCCTGGAAATGGATCTGGAGGATAGTTGTGTTAGTTTTTGGCTAATACAGTCAGGGGTGCATCTAGTATAATGAACACATAATGTTTATCTTACACCTGGATTTTCAATGTAAGATACATTGACATTGTTGACGATATTAAACACTATTAACCCATAACTCAAATAAGATGATGGGTTCAATAAATAAAACCCAATACTGAATCCATAGAATTATAATCCTGGATCCTCCACTGAATACAGTTAATTCTAGTTTGATAACTGACATCCGTTCTTGTGGGCATGAATTTATGAATAAAAAGAAAAACAGGTCCCACTTTTGACTAGGGTGTGCCAAATGGTTCTGTATGCTTGGCTTATTCTTCCCCAATAAAGACCATTTCATCTTGTCCTGGATGAGTCACCTCCAATCAAATTTCTGTTAGTAGTGGCTTTTCAAGCTCACTTTGAACTTTGATGGAGGTTCTTCTCATTGCTTTTATGCTAATAAAATATTTTGGATGTATGTTCTTGTGGTGATAGTGGAAGAATAGTTTCTATTGCTAACCTAGAAATCTCTTTTTCAGGGCATACACATGTTGCGGAAGCACTGAAAATTCCAATTCATATTTTCTTTACAATGCCATGGACGTAAGTCTTGCTTGGGTAATGAAGAATTAGGAAGCTATTTAGTTATTTGTTATATTCATTTCATTTTACATGTCCTATTAGAAGTTTGATCTGGACCTTAGGTTATTCAGTAAGTAAGCATTCTCTCTTTTTGTACCAGGCCAACTAGCGAATTTCCTCATCCATTGTCTCGCATTAAACAACCAGCTGGATATCGGGTGAGTTGGATTCTAATATCTATACTTTGCATCTAGTGTTGATTTTTCATTTGGTACTGCCTTCCTCTCTTCCCTCTCCCACCCACCCAATGGAAAAGATAAGAAAGAAGGTTGGTTTCTGTTCACATTTGCTCTTTTATGAATTCTGCAGCTGTCATATCAGATTGTTGACTCCTTGATTTGGCTAGGGATTCGAGATATGATTAATGATACCAGGAAAAGAAAACTGAAGCTAAGACCAGTTACATATTTAAGCAGTTCTCAAGTCTCTGTGCTGGATATCCCACATGGATATATTTGGAGTCCTCACCTTGTTCCTAAACCAAAAGGTAATTACTCTTCAGATGTCAATAATCAAGCACAGAAGTCCTTTACTGCCAGCAACAAGTCTTATCAAATGCATTCTTGTTTAAAGAGGTCGCAACTGTTCTATATATAGTTAAACTTTTGCAGATTGGGGACCAAAGGTTGATGTAGTGGGATTTTGCTTCCTCGATCTTGCATCTGGTTATGAACCTCCAGAATCACTAGTAAACTGGCTGAAAGATGGTCAGAAACCCATTTACATTGGCTTTGGTAGTCTTGTAAGTTACAAGATCCTCAATATTTGACATATTTGCTTTCTGCTCATTCCTCTTTCTCCTCCTTTTCCCCATCTTCACAATAAAGAAGGAAAATAGAGAGTTATATTTTTTTTAGAGAAACCTAAAAAGACATTCCATGTCCCTGATAAATTTAGACAAAAGAGGAATGGTGGCTCCTTGTTTCTTGTACTTCGATTAGTTGTTATCGTCAAATTTGAATTGTGAAGCAAATTTTGTATTTGAGACTGTTGAAAATAGTTATAGGTAGAAAATGTTAATTTTCTGTCAGATGTTGTATGCTAATAACATGTCATATGAGAAGTGATATAACACAATTGCAAATTTTCTAGGAAGTGATCTGTGTTAACATGTCAATAATATTCGTCGTCTTCAGACATAATTCATATATTGCTCAAAATTGGTCAAACTGTTGTGACACTAAATTTCATATTTACTTAATGTTTAGATATCCCAAGATTCAAGATTTAGATTTATATTATCCATCTCCAATTTTCTTATTTCTACAATCTCAGCCTGTTCAAGAGCCAGAGAAAATGACCCAAATAATTGTTGAGGCATTGGAACGCACTGGACAAAGGGGAATCATTAACAAAGGCTGGGGTGGCCTTGGCAATTGTGAGTTCTGTTTATTATTCTAGTGTAGGAAGAATCAATTCATTTAATTATTTATGTTAACTCATGAAATTTTGGAGGTGGTACTTAGCTAATACTTGTTTTTTTGTTGTATCCAGTGGCTGAGCCAAAGGATTTTGTGTACTTGCTTGATAATTGTCCCCATGATTGGCTATTCTTACAATGTTCTGCAGTGGTGAGCCTTTTGCAACTTTTACTCGTTTTTCTGTATCTTTTAGCTATTCAGTGATGAAGCTCAAGGAAATATCAGAAGCCTACGGCCATAGGACAAAACTTTAATTTGAGGCGCAATTAAAAATGGAGGACTGACATGTCATTTTCAATATTGACTTAGGCTTATAAATTGGTATACATAGTTTTTATGTGGGATTATCAATAAAGACTTCGGTTTTATTTTTTGTTACTAATGATATAATGTTACTATCTAGTTGATATTATATGGGTCACAATTCTTAAATGAAAGAGTTGCATGGCCTAGGCTTGAGACTAAGATGCTATGCATGACGATGTGTGCATGTCTCTGAACACTTTTTCGTTGTTTCTACAGCTTTGTAAGCACATAGAGCTCTCTGATTATGTTGCATGCAGTGGCGGAACTAAATGGAGCCCTTATCACTCCCCTATTTTAGTTCTTGACCAAATTGAACTATTTCACTTTAACCATTCAAAGATATTCATAGCCACAGGAAACGGTACCAAATCCCCTTCATCGATATTGTAAATAGGCTAAAAATGTATTTTGCTTGTTACATTAAGCTATTGAATCCCCTTGACATCGGGAAAACTAGAGTAGTAGAGGGGGTTCAAGATTTGCTTAATTTCAAAGTCAAATCCCAACGGTAACATTCTAGTTTCTTTTTTTGAATCCGCTTAAATAAATTCCTGGCTCCATCCCCAGTTGCATGTGTTTCCCGTCTTGGCCTCCCTTTGTTTTTATAGATGCGTAAATGTGTGCCAGTTTGGTGGGTTTGTAGACTTCTTAACATAATCCTAGACTGGGTTGTAATAGCCATCAGCTGCAAAATATGGGTTCAGATCCAGGACCAAAGTGGCATAAACCTGCAACGATAATGTAATAGCAATGGTTTGGATTAAAATGTTTATTAAGCCTACCGGTTGCCTTTGACTGTGTAATTTTTTTTTTCAAAAGACTTGATTGTGCTAACATAGGAAATTGGATTAAGTGCTTTCTCTCAGAAAATATGATAAAATATTTCACTCGTCAAGATTCGAGATTGAAGTGCTACTTTCTTTTTAGTGTCTTTCTGATAGGTTACTTTCTATATGAGTGGAGTCAACAAATTTATGCTGCTGTGAGTTGCACGCGGTTGGGTAGGGCTGTAGGGGAATTGGTGGTTTGAAAGTTTTTGTGCCACTGACAAATACATTGCAACAGCGGGAGTTGGGCAGAGAAGGGGAGGGGTGTTGGTGTTCTCTATTGGTTCATAAAGGCCGCTGTCTCTAGTTCTCAGTCAATTGAAAGCTTTAACAGACTCTCTTTTATGTGATTTGTATTTGAAGTATCATCCAGCTTAGCATGTGTATGATAAGTGACATTACCAGTTTTCTCTTTCTTTCCAGGTGCACCACGGGGGTGCTGGAACAACGGCTGCTGGTCTTAAAGCTGCGGTGATGATTTCAGCAACCTCTGTTTTACTCTTGTTTCCTTTTGTGTTTATTTGGGCTAATTGGATTTTATCATATTTTGGGATTACAGTGTCCAACAACTATCGTACCCTTCTTTGGTGACCAGCCATTTTGGGGGGATAGGGTGCACGCTAGAGGTGTAGGCCCTCCACCTATACCTATCGACGAATTTTCCCTTCCTAAGCTGGTTGAGGCAATTGAATTCATGCTTGATCCTAAGGTACTTTGCTATGGATTTTTATCCCATATACCTGAATTTTTCTTGCAGAAATTATGTAAAAGCAAAAGTTTTTAAATCATGAATTAGCATACATACTGGAGTTTAATTTGCTTAAGTTATGTTCAATGGGTCTTTTGAATCTTAGTGTCATATCACATCATCCTTTATCTAACTAGAAACTTGAGGCAAATTGTGAATTATCAATTCAAGATGGAGTTATTTACCAAGTTGTTCCTTTTATTTTTAAAGGGAAACCAAAAAACTCAAGGCATGGTTGTATGAGACCAAAGCTTAGTTGTTGTTAATGTAATAACACATGAGGTAATTCACAGGTAAAGGAGAACGCAGTTGAGCTGGCTAAGGCGATGGAGAATGAAGACGGGGTCACTGGAGCAGTAAAAGCCTTCTTTAAGCATCTTCTCCGCAATAATGAGCCTGATCTTGATGAAACACCTGCACCACGAAGTTTATTTTCTTTAAGAAGATGCTTAGGTTTTTGCTAGATCTCAATGTGTGAAATTGTCTATTTGTCACTATAAACTATTTGTACCTTGTTCCTGCAATAATGTAATATTTTTATACACAACCAATGGTGCTATATTGTATTACATTGCTACCCTAAATAGTTGGATACCATGAATCAAATAAAAGTTCTAAATTGTCCTAGTTTTGTTTCAAGAACTATTAGTGTTTGCACTTCGAAAGGGCGTTTACCACAATGAAAGTGTTGTCTAATTTATTCATTGGTTGTTCGATTTGCAAGATTTTCTGGGAGTTGAGGGGCTATGTATTGGCTACATATTAGAGGTTAGTATTCTGAGTCTAATTTATTCATTGGTTGTTCCATTTGCAAGATTTTCTGGGAGTTGAGGGGCTATGTATTGGCTACATATTAGAGGTTTGTATTCTGAATTTGCTCAGGTTGGCATAGTTTGTTGTAAAAATTTATTTATTTATTGCAGCAGCATGCCATTGGAGAAAGGCACACAGGTAACGATGTGAACAAGAAGGGGGTTCCTGTAATTGATATTCCCAAAGGTCTGTGCACTTTTCAGTTGTTGCAGCATTTAATAGTGAGTTGCACTTGTTCATTGGCTTTCTACAACTTGACCTTCACTGGTGCACTGTTTGATGCTTAAGGAAACAAAACACTGATAGTCAGTCACACATGCAAAAGTAGTAGAGAGATAAATCCTGGTGTGGTAAAAGTCAGAAATTCTAACAAAGATTTGAATTCATTTTTGTCTCTCTTAGGATATTTTTCTTTATTATTGGGATGGGGGGGGGGGGGGTGTGGCATTAACTATATGTGCTGCTGTTACATGACTGATGAATGGAAAAACTTGTTGAGAGTTGCCACGTCTGTGAACATATGGACCACTGTTGTTATACGTGAAGTCCCAAGACATGCAACCAATGGATGGGGAAGAAGGGACAAGTTGCATAACAATTGGCGGTGGATGTCAGATTGGAGAAAGACAACTTGTTCTTTTTCTCCCATAACTATTTATTGAATAAAGCACAGTCTACGCCATTTTGTAGAAACATGAACGGCAACTAACATTCTTACCCAATCCCCTCAACTCGGAAACCCCAGTAGGCAGCAGCATCTAGCTTTTGGGCAATATAGTTGAATTTACGGGAAATTACATTATGGATCATAAAATTTTAAATAATTTTAACTGCATATTCAAATTCAAAGTCATTTCTGAAATATCCATTCTCTCATAAATAATAGCCTATAATTCCCCATTCATTAAGACTGATAATTTTCGCTTAACAGTATCATTTATTGTGCTATCATTAAGGCTGATAATTTTTCGCCTAACTTATACTAAATCAATATCACATACTGTATTAGCATCATTAAGATCATAATTTTTTTGCTTAACTGATATTAAATTAGTATCATATGTTGTGTTGATATCATTAAGGTTTCTTGTTCAGAAGCTACTCATTAGTCAATGATACTAGAAAAATATATGTATATTGTTGTGGTATCATTAAGATTTCTAATTCAGATATTACTCAATGATACTATAAGAGAATATTATATTCGTAAAATATCATTGACGATACAGTATATATATACTGATTTAGTATCAATTAAGCAAAATTAATTGAGAGATGTAATTATGTAGTGAGATATAAATATAAAGGGGTATGTGTTTGTAATTATTTTGCTTTTATGAATATTTGCTTAATTTCCTCTTAAGAAATTATGTTTTGTCCCAAATCTAGGCTAGACCGGTAAAATTCATGGAAATCAATCAAATTAGAATAGTAATCAAAAGAAAAATAGGAAAGCTAATAGCAAAGTAAACATATATGCATGAAATTGTAATAATAACGACAAGGTGCATGCACAATAAACCACAAATGATAATAAAAGCATAACACCAAAGAATACATAAATTAGTAGTCTAGTAGGACCAGAAAAAGCGACCTCAAGAAAATTTTACTAACCCCTTAATTATTAGACTAAATCTTCAATTTCTATTGAAAGAAGTCAATACTTGTATATATATATTTATTTTTTTTAAAAATGACCTCAATTTACAATGTAATTTTTCGATGAAGAAATGTTGCTTGACACCCCTTATGTGTGACTGACTCAGCCACTAGTAGAGACATGAATAGGCTAGTAATAAAAATAACTCTCAACTGCTTATTACCATTCTACTCTTATCTGCAATCTCCACTCAACTCCTATCTAATATCATATACTTGGAAATCAAAGGTGCACCATATTCGCCTAATAACCTCTCCTAAATACATATATAAAGAATATAATTCTTAATTATGAGGACAAATGTACACTACTATTTTATTGAAAACTTAAAAGAGCTTTTAAGTGTCCTTTTTTAGTTGAGAAAAAAGGACCAAAAAAAAAAAGAAAAAGAAGAAGGTGAAGTTGGAAAAGCAAGTGCTTAAAAAGGTGTCAGAGGCAGATACAATTTAGCCAATCCATACATAAGTGTTTTTCTGTTCTGAATTCTGATCTAACCAATCTCTTCCATTTCCTCAGCATGCAGGAAGGATGATGATACTTAGCTTTCTCCCCACTTATCCTCTCTTTCTTATCTCTTCTCTGTTCAGTTTCCCCAAGCCCATACAACCCCCATTTGCACACTTTTTAATACTCTACTTCATTATTTCTGTCTTCACATTTCCCAACCTCACTTTCTCAACTTAAAACTCTTTACCTCTTTCCTCATTTTTTTCATAACTCACTACTTCAAAACTCCATAATTCTTGTTTCTTTCTGTTCCCTCTTTATTTCTTCCTCCTACCTCACTGCTCACCAAACCAAACTCTTCTCAGGTTTGTAACTAGTTCAATATAATTTCAATTTGTTTCCATGTTTACATTACCTATAGTGAGGGAAAATTACATTATCAAATAGGATAATTTTTCTTTTGTATGTATAAACTTTTGAATAGGAGTGCAACATTCTTACATTTTTTCAATCCTCTTACTTCAATTCTTGGATCCATCACACTAATTTTCTGTCCTACAGGAACCTTTTAGTCCTATAAGATATCACAATACTTTTAAAGGGGTTGTTGTTTGGTAGTTGGTTTGAAAATGAGTTAATGCACATATTTAATTTTGCAGAAGTAATATCATGTTTGGTAGTCAGTTAAAAGGTACTTCCTCGGTTCACAATTTCTTGGCAGATATACTAAAAGTAGATGTCCAAGATTAATTGTTAATTTAAATAATCAAGAAACAATTAGTCACTATTTTTCAAATTTTCCCTTAATGATAGTGTAGTTCAATTGATAAGTTATGTAGATTTTTGATATTCTTAATATAGTAGGATTATATTAGTCAAATTATATCTTGTATTAAAATATTTCTTGAGGAGTGTGCATGGCCTTAACATGACAAACAATTATGGACGAAGGGAGTAAGTTATTCACATATTAAAAATTAATATAGTATTCGATTTACAATTTAGAAATTCAACTATTACATGTATAAGTTATGAGAAAATATATGTATTATCTTATGCATGATAAGAGAAGGAATAACTAATACATGAATAAGTAAACCTTGCATAACTAAAAATATAACACATAAATTCTTTATAACTCTAACCAGCGGTTGAATGTAGCTGAGTTAAGCCATTTGGAATTTTTCTTTCATTTTTCAGGAATGGAGAGTGAGAAATTAATAAGCCATGTCCAATCAAATAACAATTCATCAGAAGACAACAACAACACAAGGTCATTTCCTTGTTTATATTGTTCAAGAAAGTTTCACAGTTCACAAGCATTGGGTGGTCATCAAAATGCTCACAAGAAAGAAAGGACAGCAGCTAGAAAGAACAAAAGATCAATTATGTCAGCTCACCATCATCATGACTATGCTACTAACTTCTCTTCATTACTACCACAAGGCACACCTCTTGTTTTTGCACCTAATCATCATCCCATTGGCCTTATAAATCATCCTTCTCTTTACATTACTGCTCATGCAGCCAACTTTTGCCACTTCCCACCTAGCCAACAACACTATTCTAGTAGATCATTTGGATCAAATGGAGCACCAAGATTTGAAAATAATAATAACGCCACGACGATGCTCTATCGAAATCAATTTGGGAATTATATGAATAATACTAATAGTAACCCTTATGTGTGCAATGATGACTTCTTTGAAGAATGTCAAGAGAACGTACCAACTTTTGTTAAGGACGATAGAGATCAGAAGCAGCTTGATTTGTCACTTCATTTATAATTTCCCTTTTTTTTTGTATGGGATTTTTGGATTTTATTTAGAATGCCCATCACTTCTTTTTTGTTCTTCAATGATTATTATAATTCATAGCTATTCTGAATGACTAGTTCCTCTAATGATGATTAAGGTTATTTTTAGACCTAATTGAAATATACATTTTAGTATTGCTTGGACATTATTTGATTGAAATTGAAAAAAAAAAAAAGTTCTTTTGATAAGAAAATATGACGAAAATGACATTTTACTTTTAACTAAAAAATGAAAAAAAATTAATTTATTTTAAAATTCAAAATATATTATAAATATTTTAATTTTCTGATCAAATTTTTTAATCGTTTAAAATTATCCTATTTTTTGGGGGGAAATGAGAGTTGACATTATGGATAGATCTTTTTAGATTTATGGGCCGCTCTATTGGGCAATTTGCATGAGTGATGTGTTTAGCTCTTTTGGGAAATATCTTGGTTTGAGTCGTTGGAATGAACTAACTTTTTGATGGAATATGTTATGCATGGAATATTTGTTCCGTCAAACAATAGTTGTTATTATTAACTTGATACGCCTTTTAAGAAATTATAAATAAAAAGGTAGTTTTATTATATCACCATTTAAATATATTTTCTTCGTTCGGTATTATTTGTTATAATTTTTATTTTTAGAGTTAAATTATAAAAAATTTAACTAACATTTTAAGATATATTTATTCAATTTATTAATATACAAAAAAATTGCAATTTATATTACTTTTCATATAGTTTTAAAATATCTAATTTGTTGTTTAAAATATCGAATTAATATGATATAATTTAATTTAAAAAATTAGTCAAATTGACTTTCGAAAAGCGCAACATGACAAACAATACCGGATAGATAGAGTAATAAATACAATGTCTTGAAAATATGATAAACAAATGACTATAATTAATAATAAAGGTAAATTAGGAACTAGGTGTAAATTTATTTACAGATTTCATAAAGTCGGCAAGTATTGTTAGATATCGCAAAATAGTATGATGGACAACTATTATTGAACGGAGGTAGTATATATACTAAACTATAAAATATTACTCCATCCTTTTAAAAAAAACGGATGGCCTACTTTTATTTTTAGTCGGTTGAAAAAGAACAACTTTTTTTTTCAAAATATTTTTGAATTTCAAATTTTCATGTGACCTGTTTAAAGTCCTAAAATAAAAGATATTTTGAGACATGACATAATTTTAATTTAGGATCACAATATTAATAAAAAATCTTATTTATTTTCTTAAAATATATGTCAAGTCAAATTAGATTTTTTTTTTATATTGAAGAAATTGCAGAAGTATCATATCTATTATATAAAATCATGGAAAAATTACTTGAGTGGATCTTTTTTAAAAATAATTACTTATTTTAAATATATTTTTTAATTATTACCATTTATAGCAATATTTAACAATACTATATGTTTTATTAGATTTGTCCTTTTTTTTGCCTTTTTCTCTCTTTCTTTTTATTTTTTACATCTTTTTCTCCCTCTTTCTCCTTTTTTTCTTTATATTGTTCTTTTTTCCTTTTCTTTTTGTTGCTGTTTTTTTTTGTTATTACTGTTTTTTTTTTCTTTTCTCCGTTTGTTGCATCTCTCCCTCTCTCTTGCTTTTTTTTTTTTTTTACCTTTTCTCTCTTTCTGTTTTCTTTCATAGTACTGTAGTGAATGATTCATAGATTAAATACTTTAAATCAATAATTAATTAATTAGATAACTAATCTAATCGTGAAAAATGAATAGACATAAACAATAACAAAATGAATTTAATATGTGTTACACAGATATTAAAATTGAATTAGAAGAAAATTAATATGAATGCAAAATGTAGCAAACTAGGAATATTCTATGATCTATAATTTGAATGAATTTGTATAACAATGAACTTTTAAAGTAATTAAACATAAAAAAATCAATTAATAAATTACAAAATAATTAAAATTGTATTTAAAATTGTATTACACTAATATTAAGCAAGTAAAAAAATTAAATTTGTTTTAAAATTGTATTACACAATATTAAAATTAAATTAGACGAAAAATTTAAGAATGAATGAAAAACGTAACTAACGAAAGACAAGACAACGATCTATAAACTGAATTGAACTTATATTATTCATGAATAAACATGTATATATGTATCTTACAAATTATTTTTGGTTTGCGTGAGTAATATTTGCAAATGTATTGTGCATGTATTATAAGTGTGTTACCTAAATTACTTTAGTTCATGTCATTAAAAAGGGAGGGAAGTTTGCATATGTATTATAAATGTGGGATGTATTATTCATGATTTAATATAATTTAGATACAATTATAAATATATCTAATATAACTTTAATACAAACGTGATATAGTTGCATAAATTTTATCCTTTTCGAACTTCAATCTAATATTTCTTCTAAAATCAATTCTAAACTTAACCAAACCATCTTAAAATTGAGATATAAATTTCAAATGATATTTTCAATTATTTGTAGGAACAACCTATCCAAAATAAAGAGCAAACAAGTAATATAATCATAACAAATAAAGAAACTTAACAAACTGCTAAATGAATTAAACTTGAATTAAAAATGTATTACATACATATTAAAGTTGTATTAGAAGTGAATTAAATACGCATGCAAAATGTAGCAAACGAAAGAACATTATGTTATTTGTAAACGAAATAAAACTTGTATCAATAATAAATTAAACAAGTAAGTTAATCATAAGAAATCAACAAATAAATTATAAAATGAATTAACAAATCATAACAGTGTATTACACAAAGATTAATAAATTTAATTAGAAGAGAGAATTAAGTATGGATAAAAATGTAACTTATGTAACACAGGCAATGAGCTATAGAATGAATTAAACTTATATCAATAATGAATTAAACAAGTAATCTAATAGTAATAAATAATAAACTATAAAATGAATTAAATTTGTATTAAAAATGTATTACACAATATGAAAGTTGAATAAGAAGAGAAAAATTAAGAATAAATAAGAAACATAACTAACGAAACACAAGATAATAATCTATAGACTGAATTAAACTTGTATTATGTATAAGTAAAACATGTATTATATGTATCTTTTAAATTATTTGATTTGTATCACTAAGAACATTATTGATGTTTGCGATATGTATTAAAATGTAGTGTGCATTCTTTTGGTTGGTATCACTAAGAAGAGAGTAAAGTTTACAATATTTATAAGAAACGTATTGTTCATGAATAAATCTTATATTATACGTGTCTTATAAATTATTTGGTTTGTATCAGTAAGAAGATGAGTGGTGGTTGCACTATTATTATAAATGGATTGCTAATGAATAAAACTTATATTGTATGTGTCTTATAAATTATTTTAATTCATCATTAAAAAACGAGTGACGCTTGTAGTATGTACTAAAATGTAATGTGCATGTCTTATAAATGTATTATTATTCTTGTTAGTGTCACTAAGAAAGGAGTGAAGCATGCAATAAATATTATAAATGAATTTTCATGAATAAAACATGTATTATAGATATCTTATAAATTATTTTGATTTGTATGACTAAGAAAAAGAGCAACGTTTACAATATGTATTACAAATGTATTGTTCTTTATTATAAATGTATTAAGAGTGTGTTGCTTAAATTATTTTGGTTGATATCACTAAAAAAGAGTGAGTATGTAAATATGTAATATGTATTATAAATTTATTGTTCATGATTTTAATACAATTATGAAATATATCTAATACAACTTTAATACAATTGCGATGTAGTTTCATAAACTTAAACAAAACCTCTTGGAATTGAGATATAAATTCCAAATAACATTTCAATAATTTGTTGAATTAACCAATCCAAACCAATCACAAATTTGTAAAATTCAAATAATGAATTCAATATTTGAAGTTTTATAATGATCATCAATGGTAAACTCTTGTTGTTGTAATTTTAGAGATTTGAAATTTCTACTTCAAAATATGATTATGTATAAATTTTCATCTTTTCATTTTTTTCGTCTTTTTTTTTTGAATAAAAATAACAAAATATGAAAAAATTGATTTTTTATTAAATAAAAAATTGAAAGAAGGAGAAGAATTTATTTTTAAAAAAAAAAAAAGAAAAGAAAAGAAGAGTACGCAGATAATAATGACAGAAAGAGAAAGATAAGAAAAATAATTTAAATAAAAGATAAAGAGGAAAAAGGGCTGAGAAGTATGCGAATGTACAGTTTTTTTAAATTTTAAAAATTTGTTATATTTAGTTATAAAAATTAGAGATAATTGTATAGAATGACAAACTAATAATATAAAATAAATATCGTAGCTACCGTTTGATTTATTTGTGTTCCATAGCAAACTGTTTGTCAGTCCCTCTCTCCCTCATATTCTAGCTCGCCACTCTCCCTCTCTCGCTCGCTTCATGTCGCTCGCCTCTCTCGCTTTATACAATAGAATTGTATAAATTATGTTTCTAATTGTTTAAAGCGAGAGAAAATTGTATATACACATGCAATACATATATTTTTGTTCTGTACACTTATAATTATACGATAAAAGTACTCCCCTGCCCAAGTCTCTTTTTCCCTTTTTCTCTTTCTCGTTTATACTAATTCAAAATGTAGATAATTTCTTTCTTTTTCGTTTTATATAATTCGATTCAATTGTATATTCCCTGCCCAAGTCTCTTTTGCCATTCTCTCTTTCTCATTCTATACAATTTCAAATTGTATATAATCGTTTTATACACTTATAATTATAAAATTCGTTTTATACAATTCCCTGCCCAAGTCTTTTTCTCTTTCTCATTTTATACACTTCATTTTATACCATTTGCTTCAATTGTATATGTATAGGGAATTGTATATATACACATATATATATGTATATATATATTTGCCATTCTCTCTTTCTCATTCTATACAAGTTCAAATTGTATATAATCGTTTTATACACTTATAATTATACAATTCATTTTATACAATTCTCTTCCCAAGTCTCTTTCTCTTTCTCGTTTTATACAATTCTCTGCCCAAGTCTCTTTCTCTTTCTCGTTTTATACACTTCATTTATACCATTTGCTTCAATTGTGTGTGTATATATATATATATATATATATGTTTGCTATGAAGCGCAATTATGCAAGCTTTGCTATACCATACAAATATAAATTTTATGTTTGCTATATGTAAAAATTGCCCTAAAAATTATATTGTGCTATGAAACTATATAAATTTAGAAGAAGAAGAAAGTAGGGAGAAGAGAAAAGACTTCTTATATATTCATGATTCATAGATCTTTCACAAATCTTATTTACAATGAAGGAATACCTTTTATTTATAGGAAAACCTTACTTGGTCCCCAAGTAGGATTCCTAACCATATCCTACAAGGACTCCACATAATTAGACATTCACTATAATACAAATTGTTTATAACACTCCCCCTTGAATGTCGGTAAATTATGTGCCTCGTTAAAACCTTACTAGATAAAATTCATTGGTAAAAAATCTAGTGAAGGAAAAAGAGTACACATATCTAATAATACGCATTATGGATGCTTCATTAAAAACCTTACAAGGAAAACCCAATGGGACAAAACCTTGTGAGGACAAAAGAGTACATCGCGTATTAACTCCCCCTAATGACAACATCAATTCAGAGACTAGAATCTTCGTTTTCCAAGCTTGTGCATCATCTTCTTGAAAGTTGTAGTTGGTAGGGCCATGGTGAATAAATCAATTATCGTATTACTTGAACAAAACTCTTGCATGTTGATATCACCATTCTTGGGAGCTCATGAGTAGAAAAACTTTGACGAAATATGTTTTCTTCTATCTACTTTCATGAATCTTTCCTTCATGATAAAAGATTTCTGCAAGTCCTTATTTCTACTTCTTTAAGCAAATAATCTATTGCCTTTTGAAAACTCTTCAAGAGTTTTAATTCTAGTCATCAACTTGCATAATAATACTTGTATATGCTTTATGCATTTTGAATCTATTTAATCCTTATGAGGATGATAAACAAGTTTTCCAAAAACTTGTATATGCTTTAGATTTTGAACCCATTGGATATTTTCATATCAATTTTGTCAAGTAACAACATTTAATATTATATGTATGACATTTTTAGTGCCTAGATTGCAAGTCAAATAAGCTTTACGCTTACCAAGATACATCATTCCACTTTTCACTTGATAATTATTTCTATACAAACATGCTTTAATAGATGTAGAATTCATATCCTCATAATCTTTTACAATATTGCGCGTTATTGTATCAAAGATATCGTCAACGATATACCATTTTGCATTGATTCACAATACGACATAACTTATTGAGATCTCATCACTTCATTATTATTAGGTAGCTACCCCTCTCATGAGGTTTCATAAAGTGTTATGTCGTAGGCTCTCCAAGAGCACATTGTCTCTATATTATGATCATTTTGATTCATTGATCCTCCCCCTTTTTCAAGGATTATTTTATTTAGAATTGATTAGTCTATCATGCTTTATGTATGTCATAGACTTTATCCTTAAGGGACATTCAATAGGAGTATTTACAACTTTTGTGTTGCTTTTAATCTCCCCCTTATGTTAGACAACCTAACATATATCTCAATCTTTTGGAGAATCTATCTTTGTGCATCATAGTATATTCATTAATCATATATTGCATATCAAAATTATCATATGAAAACTATTTGGTCCCTGACCATAAACCAATTAACAGAAAAATTGATCATAACTTATTGGTTTGATTTATACAATTATGTTTGTATATAATATCATATTTCAGATCAACATATGAAACTTTATTTTCATAAGCAATGATTCACTATGAGACATTTAATGTCACATCATCTTATATATTTATCAATATTATCAAGATGAATTATTTTGATTTCATATTATGAAAGTTGTGCTTTTAGCTCAATTATCTTGCACAATTAATTTTGTGAATGTCAAACTGCAAGTTGACAACAAACGCACATGTGATTATCTTATTGATACATCTTTTTATCATATCACATGATAGGTGAACGGGCCCATATTCACCTTTTATACTTTTCAGAATTTAAGGATTTAGTCCCAACTTTAGTTGAACCAATCAACTTTATCACGAGAACAAGCAACGTAAAGAATTCTTGAAGAATCTTTTAATTTTTCAATGTATGTCCATAACTCAGTATGCACATCTTTGGGATGACCAAATTATTCATGTCAACTAATAAAATTATTAGTACTCGTAAACTCCAAGTTTACTACGTCATGTGCCTTTTGCTTTAGTAAATTTCTGATTTACTATTATATGAGTGAATTTCAATTTTATTAATCCAAGAGTAATTTTCAGATTTATTTTTTTCTCAATTACTTCACCCTTTAGGTGAGTCATGATCCCATCATTGAATGAACTAATCTGAAGAAAATTGTGCATGTAACATATTATTTGTGCCAACATTTTTGCAAACATCAAGTTGCGAGATAATAATACGCACACGTGAGACCATATAAAAGAAACATTTATTAGGACCATTAAATGTCTAAATAATTCACTAAGTGGATGACTAGGTCCACAAATATTTGTATACGTTCCTAGAACGCAGAGAATTCAATCTCAACTTTCGTTTATGATGGTCTCACAATTAGCTTGCCCTTGCTAACAACCATTACAAGAAAATTCACGTCTAGCATGGTGACTAATCACTTCATTCACTCTAAAGAATAGATCTGTATTTTTACCATTTATCAAATGCTCTCATTCTTCATGAATGGAACACAATCAGATTTTGATAACTTAGTACCTCATTTCATATTCATGTGCATCATTTAATCAATTGTCTTCTTTTAGACATTTATGCACTGCTATATTCACTTTGGAAATTTATCTACTTCAACGAAATATATTTCATGATTAATTTTATCAAAAACTCATTATTTCCCTTAGTCATCATAATATCATCAATATGGTGCATTGAGACTCAAACCCAATGTCTTATGCCATAAATCAATGAGGGACTTGAATCCAACATCTTTCATCACAAAGCATCAAGACTTTTGATGTCATACCCTCTTGGTGCGATTGGACGTAAATCCATCGTCTTATTCTTTTGGTGCGATATAACTTAAATCTATTGTCTTACCCACAATGAGGCTCAACCTCAAGCCTTCAAAATAATTTATTTGATCACTTTTGATGATCATTAATATGATCGTACATTAGAACTACACACACAATTGAGATTATTGATTTCTTATAATCAACATTAGTAGCTAATAAATATAGCTTAATAGATCATACCTCATATAAAGGTTGAAAACATATCGTTAATTGTGCTTATTCAATTATTAAAATAAATTAAGGAGTTCTCTTCTCATCCGTTTAAATTGACTCCAGATTTGTCACATATATAATTATAACGTAAAGATAAATCATACCTTGAAGATATAAGAACCTTATTGTATAACTTATGCAAGATCTCTTTTGCACTTTTCCCGTCTTCTTCATAATTCTTTAAGAATAGAACAATCGTGTTGATAACGTGTTATGAAACTATATAAATTTAGAAGAAGAAGAAAGTAGGGAGAAGAGAAAAGACTTCTTATATATTCATGATTCATAGATCTTTCACAAATCTTATTTACAATGAAGGAATACCTTTTATTTATAGGAAAACATTACTTGGTGCCCAAGTAGGATTCCTAACCATATCCTACAAGGACTCCACACAATTAGACATTCACTATAATACAAATTGTTTATAACATATTGACATAAATGATAAGTATTTTTTTAATATAGCATATTTATGTAATTTACCCAACTAAATTTCAGATATCAACCCACTTAATCGAAGATGGACTGTTAAAGTGGAAAGCCCATTCTCTACTTACCAGATCCAGTAGTAAGCCCCCACTAAACAAGTAGTACCATAATGATCTTAAAACAGGTCTATGACCATAAATGGGCCGCTAAAATTTGGCAAGCCCACAAATCTGGTTGCCCTTTTTGTCTATGCAAATATGTATATAAAAAAGGGAAAATTGTATATAATAGCAAACTAATAACCTAAATTAAATGGAATAGCTAGGGTTTCATTTAATTGTGCTCCATAGCAAACATTAGCTAAAATTTGCCAGCGTCTCTCTCCCAAAAATTTCGCTCGCCTCTCTCGCTTTATACACAGAAATGTATAATTTTGTTTCTGTTTTGTATAAAGCGAGAGAAAATTGTATATACACATGCAAAAATGTATATTTTTGTGTTATACACTTAATTATACAATTTACAAATATTTTACTTCAAATATTGCAGAGAAAAAGGCCAACGAATTATACAATTGTGAATTATACAATTGGAGTGAAATACACTTTTCTCTAGCTTTATACAACAGAAGTGTATATATTGTGTTTCTGTTTTTGTATAAAGCGAGAAAAACATATATCTTATTGCTATACACTTATAATTATGCAATATACATACATTTTAATTCGATTCAACTGTATGCAAAACAAATTATACAATTAAAATAAATAGGCCAAATGAATTATACAATTTAGGCAATGAATTATACAATTCAAAGCAATAATTATACAATTGTATATGTATAGCAAATTATACAGTTTTATGTTTGTTATGGAGCGCAATTATGCAAAGTTTGCTATAACATACAAATATGAATTTTTTGTTTGTTATATGTGAAAGTTGCCCTTTTAAAAAAAGTATAATTTATGTAAATCTCATAGCGTAAATCCTAATTTACATTTTATATCTATTATTTTCTATTTACAAAAATTCCTTAAAATATCAATAGTCTGGATATATAATTGACTACTTGGATACATTAATTGTGATACATTAGATATGTGGTTGTTGCTCTTAAAAAGAAAAACAAATAAAAAATCAAATTAAAATCCCATAATTTACGCTATTCGGGCCATATTTATTGTGTCAATCAAATTTTTTAAAAAAAAATCCTAAAATAACAAATCAATTCAACATTCAAAATCTCTGTTCATCTTTGTCTTTGTTTCAGTGAAGAAATTTTCGAGTAGGAATTTCAAAACTTTTGATAAGATATATAATGAATATTTTAATTTTTGAGTGAAAGAAAAAATTGAAGATCATAGCTTTTGGGTTCCTCAAATTCGACATAAATCTCAATGATTGTCAATCAGGACTTGGGTTTCTTTGCCAACTTTTTCTTGGAATTTTTATTTTCATGTTGGTGATTTCTTACCATTGTGAGATGCAGATTCCAAATATGAAGCCAATTGAAAGTTGTTATTTTACAATTAGCTTGGAAAAAAATAGTTATGTTTATTTGGCATAACTTCAATTTTCGAATTGAAGATCTGATAACAAAAGGCATGCAACACACATTCTTGTGATTTAATCATTATTTTTTTTCATGACTTTGTATATTGACCGATAATTTGTGATACATTAATGATTAGAGCTTGATACATTAAAAACTTTGACGTGTATGGTATGGATTTGCAAATCTCTGAGTTACTGTAATGTTAATGTAAAATACCGATTACATATGAATTTCTTTTTTGATTATTGAATTTGTATATGCATATATAAATCATGGTACATTACTGATTTCAACTTGATTTAGTTTTACTTTGATGTATATGTAATGGAGTTTTATAGATATGAGTTAGTTTGTTGTTACAATAACGTATCAAATACATGTGAATTTCTTTTTTTTTTTTAAATGAAAAAGGGTAAAAATTGCCCCTAAACTATGTGAAATAAATCACTTATACCCTTCGTTACATTTTAGGATAAAAAAATGCCCCCACCTTTATGTTAAGAGACCAATTACCCTTAAGACTTAACATAAGTGATGTAGCAAGCCACATAACACTAAATTCGCCACCTAGGCTTGCCAACTAGGATACCCACTAAAATATTTGACCCAATTAATAATATAATCCAAACCCATTTTTGTTGGATCAACCTACTAATATTAAGCGGAAAATATCATCTTTCTCAAGACACAGGAACACCCGTAAGCCCTGATTAATCCACCCCTAGATTGTGATCCGCATTATGTAATACCAATAAATTTGTTCGATCAAATGTGCATTCGCCATATCAAATAAGAACGAACAAAATTATCAGATACTTTTATCGTCCAAAAAATCAGATCAATTTTAGTCATTGATTTCGACGGCTAAAGGATTCTCCAAGAGAGCAACACAAAAAAATAAAGATATTCATAGCATAACAACAACTTAACTGCAACAAGCAACAATATAGTTGCTAATCACTTCTCAAATTTCAAAAATTGACCAAACAACAATACTGTAATTCAAACAATAACGGTTAACACCTTAACTAACTCATAACAGACCAAGAACCTGAAACAAAAACTGACAATCAAATATTCATTCTAAACAAAGCTTCAGAAATAGATGGTGTTTCTTGCTTAATATTATTGGGTATCCAATAAAGATGGATAAGGGTTGAATTATTAATTGGATCAAAGTTTTTAGCGTGTATCCTAGTTGGCAAGCATAGGTGGCGAATTTAGTGTTATGTGGTTTGCCACATCACTTCTGTTAAGTCTTAAGTGTAATTGTGGTCTCTTAAGATAATGGCAGGAGCATTTTTTATCCTAAAATGTAACGGAGGGAATAAGTGATCTATTTCACATAGTTCAGGGGTAATTTTGACCTTTTTCTGTTTTTTATGTATTAGTATATGCACTTTTTAATCGATATCTGAAGGTATGTATCAATTTATAAATTATCATGTATCTGGGGGCTAGTTATCATTAGGCTGTTGTGTATCCTAAATTGAGTTAATTGATATGTGATGTATCTCTAAGTGTCAGATGTGTGTAGGTAGTTTCATCCTCTAAATTTATTTGTCAAGTGTATAAAGGTGGACGGAGATACATTGTTTGACTTGAGAGAAAAATATGTAGCTGTATATTTCAGCATGACGAGATACCTTTTGTGCACACAATTGCTATTGTGAAGAGCAAAAACATCACAGACATACATTTCCCCACTCTGATTACTATAAACCAGCTGCATCAGCAACTACGAATGAAGTTTCAATGACTCCAATGTCGATAAGGAATAAATATTCTTGTCACGTAAGTATAAAAAGATGACTGAAGGACCAAAGAAAATATGGGAAAAGACATAAAATGAAAAGATAACCACAAACACAAATATTTGTGTACACTCTGGATAGGAATGTCATAAACGAAGAACTTGTACTTTCTTTTCGAAAGAAGATTGAAAAATTCTTTTTTAAACTATTGTTATGTTTCAGATACATTATTTTGAGATTATAAATTTTTTTATTTTTATCCTTTTCCACTTTTACCTTGATAGAACATTACAATTTACTATTAGCTAGTGAAATTCTTATACGATTTTAATCTTGTGTTCATTTTTGTAACAATTTGTGTATTATATACCTTTTTAAAATAATGTATCATTAGCTATTTATTAATAATGTACCAAAGATTGTGTTTGTGGACTCAATATGGTTATGATATATTTTTATATAATGTATCATGATCTAGTTGAAAATGTTATATTTGATACGATAAGGATGTGAAAAATAGTATGTAAAATAAATAAATTGTATTTGTTAATGTACCACAATAAGTAAGAATTAATCTATGAATAAGATACATGAATGAAGAACTAGCTACAACTAATTATTTAATGTATCAACATGAATGAATAAACAACTAACTAGAACTAAGTTATCAAGTAAATACATAATTGAATCAACAATAAAGTTATAAAATACATTGCATTGTTTAGCTGTCAAAATGTATCAGCAATCAACAACGAACTAAAACTAATGAGAAGAAATAATATTGTGTGTTTATGCATTAATGAATTTAATACTTAATTTTATTCAAATTTTATATCATTTTATAGAAAACAAATGTGTACCGTAAATAACAACTAAAAATAGTAAAAGTTAAATTTAATATAAAATAATTTTTTTAGGGAAGCACTCTAAAACTTTGAGTACGAGTATCTTAAAATAATAACAACTTAAAAATGTAAAACTAGAATTAATGTATCTCAAAAATAAATAAATTATAAAAAAGTATTCAAAACCCCAATTATGACATTCCTTCTCTCCCACTTCACACCTCAGAACGCACCCTTCTTATAGACTTACAGAGATAAACGCGCTTTCACATCTTTTTAACCCGAAATGGCTGGGGAGAGGAAATGTTCATTTTTTTTAGGGTACTCCCCAGAACAGATCCAGTGAAAGTGTCTAACAACTGAGAGATAATCTCTATTCAATATTAACCAAATCGTCTTGAGTTAGTGCTGTGAATTAACTCTTAGGCCTTGGTGGATCCTCATTTTCATTAATGTATCCTACCTTAGCATTTTCAGTACCGTATTTTCATAAGATTGCATATCATGCAGGAAGGTAAAATTTACATATGTATCAATCTTTACTATAGCTTTGTCTTAATATTTGATTTTATGATTTTCAGATATTCACATCATTATTTGGTAACAAAAGTAAATATTATGTATCATAAAGTTGAAATGAAGGTATTATCAACTAGATAGTAAAAATCTGAACCTTGGATATAAAAGGGTGTTTAGCAACATGTTCTCTACCCCCCCCCCCCCCCTCCCCATTTTGTATCAGATAAAGTTGAACATCAAAATATCAAAAAAAAAAATTAGTTATGGTAAACTATGATATGATAAACACAACACACATTTAGTTATAAAACAGTAAGACACGTAACATCTGATACATTGAATGTTTAGCAATATGTTGTACTTCCCTCCACCCCCACCTCGCCTCTTTTCAATAAATATTTATCTCCAAAAAAAAGATAAATGTTGCTAAAGCTTCTTTCGGTTTCAAAGTTGTTCAACTTTCTCTCACTTCTCCAACCAAGATCTTATGTGTACTAACATGAGGAATAGGGATGTTTGAGATGGCGCAATCATTCTCGACAATTTCAAATTATCTACAAAACTAACTAAATCCTGTTAAATTACAACATTAAAAAAGTATTGAATCATTAATGTATCATAAAATCATTGAACTAATAAAATCAAGTTTAACAATCACAAAAATTGATAAAAAGATAGAAAATCCAACCTTACGTAAAGGATGTTGAGATATTGCTTGGTGCGACTTTTCGACACCTCTTTTTTGGGGTTTTATCGACTACGCTTTTGAAGAAGATTGACTAACCTTTTTCACCTTTTTAATGTTTACTTTCGCCATTACGAAAGGATTATGTAATTTCTTAGATTGTTTTCTGTCCAATCAATTTTTTCGTAATCATAAACATTATTGGTGTTAGATGACATTATCTGGATAATTTTAATACTGAATGAAGGTGTATCATCCATAATGTATCACAATTTTGATGAAGAAAAATAATTTAAAAAAAAAAGAGTGTATTGTGAGTGAAAAAATTTGAAACAATATCGGATAAATGATCGACTGGAGAGAAGATCTTAAAATTCAGAATTTTAATCAGAAAACAAAGTGATAAGACTGTGGGAGTAAGAAAGAGAGTGATTTAAGGAGTGAAAAAGGGGAGAGATAAATGTGTGTTGACACCCAATTTTAGTCTAACATTATCAAAATTCGAAACTTTTAAATTTTTATTATTTAATTGCTCAAAATATTTTTTTTTATAATTTTAAATAAGTTTATCGATAACTATCTTTATTTATTAAAATTTAAGATTTTTTATCAGTTAATTTTAAAATTGCATTTTTTTATATGTTATTAATTACGTTTATTATATTTTTTAATATTTATTTTATTTGTTACATTTATTAATATTGATGTTAATATTTAGCACAGTTTAAAATTTATTTGAATACGAAAAAAATTTAGAGATTCTATTCATATAATTTTGAGCCACAATGCTAAGCCCATCATCTGAGCCCATTTCATATTTTCCTATTTAAGTTATTAATTAGGTAAACAATGGTGGTGGATAAATATTAGATTTGAGGGTGAATTTTAAAATTTTATGTTTCTTATTTTTTTTCGTGAGTATGCCGGAATCCGGTGAACTATCACCACTGAAAACCCTCTTCTCTTCTCCGTCAAACAACCTAAAACTTCATTGCTTCCTGCTAGTGAACATTAATCACTCCCAAAACCTCATTGCCATCTCTTTCTTTTTTCCAATCAATCTGCCACCTCCAAAGATAAACCATCAACCCTTTTGTTCCATCTTCTTCTCTCTTACGATAAAAACCAATACCAAAACAACACCTGCAGACCACCGAAAGCCACCAAAATCCCCATCCAAAAACACCACCTGAAACAACCATCAAAGCACTACCAAAACATCGATTGGTCACACCTAAAACCATCCACATGGCCTTTCCCCCTTCTTATGTGGATAAATAAAAGCCCAATTTGGACCAACCCATTTTTTGCCCATAGGCCCATTCTTATGAGGCAAATATAAGCCTATTTAGGTCTTATTTTCAAATACACAGAGATTTTTTCAGCAGCCAAAAAGAGAGAAAAAAAGCAATTTTTCGCAGTCAAAATTCAGCCCTAACAGTCAACTTCAAATTGCGATTCCCGCTTCGTTTCTTGTCCGATTGAGCTGATTTTTGGACAGCCTATTATCTTCATCTCAATCTTTGATTATGAACTGACAGAGTTGGATTTGGTAGCCTGCAGCTTCAGTTTTGCTATCATGAATAGTAGCTGCGAAATTGGTGATTTTGCTCCTTTAATCTCTAGATTTTGTGCAATCTTATTTTGTTGTTGCTCGTTGTTTGACACTTGTTTTGTGGCCAATTTTGGAGAACATTATTGTAACTCTTGGTGATTATAGTTGAGCTTTTGGTCCCGTGGTTTTTTACTCTTCATATCGAAGGGTTTTCCACGTAAATCTTGGTGTCTTGTGTGATTGGTTTAATATATCCTTGTTATATTTGTTTGATTGAATTACTTGCTGCCTTACTATCATATTGCTTGTGGTTGTTTGTCTTCTCTAGGTTCAAATCGAAAAGGGAAAGTATAGACTTGGGTATTCTTCCGCTGTTATCCTGTCAGACATTCTTTGTTAGTGCCTTGTCTTTCCCAACAAAGTGGTATCAGAGCATTGGTTATTGTTGATTGTCATTTTGAATGATGGAGGCAAATATGAGCAAAATGGTGTGTTTAAATGGTAGTAACTATCATATTTGGAAAGGCAAGATGAAAGATCTTCTATTTGTCAAGAAGATGCATTTACCTGTGTTTGCTTCTAATAAGCCTCAGTCTTTGAATGATAAAAAATGTGAATTTGAGCATCTGCAGGTTTTTGGCTACATTAGACAATGGGTTGAACATAATGTTAGAAATCATATTGTGAATGAGACACATGCCAAAAGTTTGTGGGACAAGCTCGAGACACTTTATGCTTAGAAGACTGGCAACAACAAGTTGTTCCTATTGAAACAATTAATGAATATCAGGTATAAAGAGGGCACTTCTATTTCTGATCATATTAATGATTTTCAGGGTGTTCTTGACCAGCTGTCCGGAATGGGTGTAAAGTTTGATGATGAGATACAGGGACTTTGGCTTCTTAATACTCTGCCAGACTCTTGGGAAACTCTTCTAGTTTCTTTGACTAATTCTGCTCCCAGTGGTGTTGTAACCATGGAATATACTAAGAGTGGTGTCTTGAATGAAGAAATGAGAAGAAGATCGCAAGCCTCATCTTCTTCAGCCTCACACTCCGATGTTTTGGTTACTGAAGATAAGGGGAGAAACAAGTCCAGAGGTCAGAATAATAGAGGTAAAAGTAGAAGCATACAAGAATATTACATGTGACTATTGCCACAAGAATGGGCATATCATGAAATATTGTTACAAGCAGAAGAGAGATATGAGACAACAAAAGAGAGAAGACAATAATAAAAATCGTGTTGCTGTTGTTGCTAATGATGATCTTCTTGTTTCTTGTGATGCAAATGCCATTAATCTTGTTCGTGATGAGTCTAGCTGGTTTGTGGATTCTGGTGCTACTTCTCATGTCACGCCAAAGAAGGAATTATTTTCTTCTTATACTCCAGGTAATTTTGGAACGTTGAAAATGGGCAATAATCATGAAGTTGAAGTTATTGGCATTGGGACAATTTGTTTGGAAAGTAACAATGGTTCCAAACTAGTTCTTAATAATGTCAAGCATGCTCCAGATGTTCGCTTGAATTTGATCTTTGTGGGATATCTTGATGATGGGGGTTATGTTAATACACTTGGGGTTGGCCAGTGGAAGCTTACTAGAGGTTTGATGGTTGTGGCCCGTGGTGACAAGTTGTCTAACTTGTATGTATTTCAGGGCTCGATGTCCAGAGACTCAGTAAATTTGGTGGAGAATGATACTTCATCAGAGTTATGTCATAGAAGGCTGAGTCATATGAGCGAGAAGGGGATTGATAGTTTGGCTAAGAAAAATTTGCTTTCTGGAGTGAAACAAGCAAAGTTGAAGAAATGTGTTCATTGCTTAGCCAGAAAGCGAGAAAGAGTTTCTTTTCAGAGTCATCCGCCTTCAAGAAAGCTTGATTTGCTGGAGTTGGTACATTCTGATTTGTGTGGTCCTTTTAAGGTAAGATCTCATTGTGGTGCACTTTACTTTGTGACTTTTATTGATGATCATTCTCACAAACTCTGGGTATTTCCTTTGAAGTCCAAGGATCAAGTACTTGATGTGTTCAAGAGTTTTTAGGCCTTGGTTGAAAGACAAACAAGGAAGACATTGAAATGCATCCGCTCAGATAATGGTGGTGAGTATATTGGTCCTATTGATATATATTGCAGAGAGCAGGGTATTAGGCATCAGAAAACTCTTCCAAAGACTCCTTAGTTAAATGGTTTAGCAGAGAGGATGAACAGAACTCTAGTTGAGAGGGTTAGATGTATGCTTTCAGATGCTAAGTCGCCGATTCCTTTTAGGCGTAAGCACTTAATACTGCCGCTTATGTTATCAATGTATCTCCTGTTTGTTGCTTTAGATGGTGATGTCCCCGATGAGTTTGGGTAGTAAGAATGTTTCTTATGATCATCTTAGAGTCTTTGGGTGTAAAGCCTTTGTACATGTTCCTAAGGATGAAAGGTCAAAGTTGGATGTTAAAACTAGGCAGTGTATCTTCATTGGTTATGGTCAAGATGAATTTGGCTATCGTTTCTATGATCCTGTTGAGAAGAAACTTGTTAGAAGCCATGATGTTGTGTTCTTTGAAGACCAAAGAATTGAAGATTTTGACAAAGCTGACAAGGCTGATTTTCAGACTAGTGAGAGCTTAGTTGATGTTGATCCAGTTCCTTTGACTATTGCACCAGAAGAAAATCTTCATAATGATGAAAATCAAGTTGATAATGAAGATGGTGATCATGTTCAGAATGACCGGCATGATGTTGTTGATGCTCCAGTGCAAGATGATGTGGTTTTCTAACAACCAATTATAGATGCTCCAGAGAGTTCTCTCAGATGATCTAGTAGAGAGAGAATTCCTTCATCTCGTTATTCTCCCAATGAGTATGTACTCTTGGTGTGGGGAGAACACGAGAGTCTTGATGAGGCCATGGAAAGTGAAGAAAAAGAAAGGTGGTTTGATGCTATGGAGATGAGATTAAATCCTTGCATGATAATCATACCTTTGATTTGGTTAAGTTACCTAAAGACAGAAAAGCTTTGAAAAACAGGTGGGTTTTTCGGGTGAAACATGAAGATGGTAATCCAGTTCCACGGTACAAAGCTAGATTAGTTGTCAAGGGATTTAATCAAAAAAGGGGAGTTGATTTTGATGAGATATTCTTTCCAGTTGTGAAGATGTCATCCATTCGTATGGTTCTAGGCTTGGCTGCAAGTCTAGATTTAGAGGTTGAGCAAATGGATGTTAAAACTGCTTTCCTCCATGGTGACTTAGATGAAGAAATTTATATGGAGCAACCGGAAGGTTTTGAAGTCAAGGGAAAAGAGAATTACGTTTGCAAATTGAAGAAGAGCTTGTATGGTTTGAAACAAGCTCCCAGCAAAGGTACAGAAGTTTGGTTCTTTTATGAGTCACAGGCTTCAAGAAGACTTCTTCAGACCATTGTGTTTTTGTGCAAAAGTTCTCTGATGGTGACTTTATTGTTGTGTTGCTTTATGTTGATGACATGCTTGTTGTTGGTCATAATACTTGCAGGATTCAGAAGTTGAAGCAAGAGTTGAGTAACTCTTTTGCTATGAAAGACTTAGGACCAGCAAGGCAGATTCTTGGCATGCAGATTGTTCGTGATAGAAAGGCCAAGAAATTGGTATTATCATAAGAGAAGTACATTCAGAAAGTACTTCGCAGATTCAGCATGGACAAAGCTAAGGTTGTCAGTACACCTTTAGCTATGCACTTCAAATTGAGCACGAAACAGTGTCCTTCTAGTGACGATGAGAAGGAAGATATGAAGAAAGTTCCTTATGCTTCAGCTGTTGGTAGTTTGATGTATGCGATGGTTTGTACAAGACCGGATATTGCTCACGCTGTTGGAGTTGTTAGCCATTTTCTTTCTAATCCGGGAAGAGAATATTGGAATGCTGTGAAGTGGGTTATGAGATATCTCTGTGGCATTTCTAGTCTGAGTTTGTGTTTTGTTACAGGGAAGCCTATTCTTTGTGGTTATACTGATTCAGACATGGCTGGTGATGTTGATACTCGCAAGTCTACTTCAGGGTACTTGGTTACTTTTGCAGGGGGAGCTGTGTCTTGACAATCTAAGTTGCAAAAATGTGTTGCTCTATCCACTACAGAAGCTGAGCTTATTGCTATCGTTGAAGCTTGTAAAGAATTGCTTTGGATGAATAGATTCTTGGGGGAACTTGGTTTTGCTCAAGAGAGGTATGTGCTTTATTGTGACAGTCAAAGTGCTATACATCTTGGCAAGAATTCTACGTTCCATGGTCGGTCTAAACACATTGATGTGAGATACCATTGGATTCGAGATGTGTTAGATTCTAAGTTGCTTGAGCTTGAAAAGATTCATACAAATGACAATGGTTCCGATATGATGACTAAAGCTTTGCCAAGAGGGAAGTTTGAAGATTGTTGCATGGTCGCCGGGATGGCTGTCTCCTCCACATAGTCGTGAGGGGGAGAATTGTTGGGTTATGGGCCTTTTTCCCTTCCTATGTGGATAAATAAAAGCCCAATTTGGACCAACCCATTTTTTACCCATAGGCCCATTCTTATGAGGCAAATATAAGCCTATTTAGGTCTTATTTTCAAATACACGGAGAGTTTTTCAGCAGCCAAAAAGAGAGAAAAAGAGCAGTTTTTCGCAGTCAAAATTCAGCCCTAACAGTCAACTTCAAATTGCGATTCCCGCTTCGTTTCTTGTCCGATTGAGCTGATTTTTGGATAGCATATTATCTTCATCTCAATCTTTGATTAGGAACTGACAGAGTTGGATTTGGTGGACTGCAACTTCAGTTTTGCTGTCATGAATAGTAGCTGCAAAATTGGTGATTTTGCTCCTTTAATTCTCTAGATTTGGTGCAATCTTATTTTGTTGTTGCTCGTTGTTTGGCACTTGTTTTGTGGCCAATTTTGGAGAACAATATTTTAACTCTTGGTGATTATAGTTGAGCTTTTGGTCTCGTGGTTTTTTACTCTTCACATCGAAGGGTTTTCCACGTAAATCTTGGTGTCTTGTGTGATTGGTTTATTATTGCCTTATTATATTTGTTTGATTGAATTACTTGCTGCCTTACTATCATATTGCTTGTGGTTGTTTGTCTTCTCTTGGTTCAAATCGAAAAGGGAAAGTATATACTTGGGTATTCTTCCGCTGTTATCCTGTCAGACATTCTTTGTTAGTGCCTTGTCTTTCCCAACAAACCACCCTTTTTACCGGCGAGGAAAAGAGTTCTAAATCTCACACAAGAACCCCTGTTTTCCCCCTTGTTTGCTGCAACTAGCAGCTCTAGCGAGGAGCTCAGAGTTTCGATGAACCGGAGCAAAGAAAAAAGAACACGCCTCCAGTCCCCCTTCCTCCTCTCCTTCACGATTTAATTTCTATTTTCGTAGGTACTTCAACAAGAACCACCAAACGATCAGCTCATCTCTGACGAGCTCGCAACCATGCCGGAATGACAATGGACAACAACAACAAGTCACCGTGAAACAACCAAATCCAGCCGGGAAATCTTCACTTCCGGTGACCCTTCTTCCTTTTCACATTTTTTATATTTTTGTTTGGGATGAATATGCTATTGTTTTGTTAGATATTATCTCTAATGTTGTCATTTGGCCAATTTGATTTTATTTTTAGCGTTTTCAAGTACTTTTTTTTAATTATTATTATTATTATGTTTCGGGAAAAGTTTTGATAATTACTTTGATGGCTTGCTCTTTATTTGTCCTCTTTGATGCCTTAGTAGTTAATATAGATTGGGGTTTATAGATCGATTAGTGTATTAGCTCCTGTTTGGGTTAGATTTGTCTAGATTTATATGGTTTCTATTTTTCTCTATTTATCTTATTAATATAGTTCCGTGAAGGGTGTCAAAAATGACCCAAACATAGTAATCCGTCTAATTTGTTCAGAATTTTATGGGTTGGGTTCAAGATAATTTGAATTTGGTTCAAGCTCAACCCATTCAAGCTTAACCCATTTGAAGAAAATTCTAAATTGAGCCCAATTCGATCTCCAATTTCAACCAATTTTAAATTTTTTTTATTAAGATATGTTCATATATTGAATGTATAATTATCATCTATTTAACGTATTTTAGGATTTATATATCCATTTGTTACTTTTTTAACAAAAAAAATTTGAGCGGAATTTCAAATTGTGATATAAAAGTTAAGTATCAATATGTTAAATTGTTGAGATTAATCGGATCAAATTGAGAGGATCAAGACCCAACCCGTTTTTTAGCCCATGTGAGTCCAATGTAAACTTGGGCGGGTCAAGACCTAATCCAATTTCTATTCAACCGATTTAAATATTTTCAATTTCAACCCAACCTGCCTATTTGACACTCCTAATTCCGTGTTTGTTCTATTATTACTCATAGATGATTGCATTGTTTTGTCCAAGATTTTGTTACTTTTTTATTTATTTATATAATTATAATTATTATTATTTTAGAAGTTTCCAGTGAGCATTTGGTTTATTTGTGTCTATTCTATTTTGGACTTTTTCAATTTATTATTGGAAAAACTATCTATCTAGACATACTTCACTATCATATATATAAATTTTACCTCTAGTTTAAAAATATTACATATAATAACACTTTTTAAATAATTATACCATAATTTTTTTAAAATTAAATTAGATATATGATCCCTTTAAATATGATTTTTATTAATTATCTTAAAAGTATATTTCCTTAACTAAGAGGACTTTAACAATTCAAATTACTTCATCTCTTTTCACACCATCAGCGCATTCCCCCACATTATTCACTGTTCACACACATTACCCCCTTCTTCCTCAACCATTTCAATATATGTTTTGTTTCACACACATCTACCATTACTCCTTTCTTCCTCGAGCATCTTTGCATATAATAAATTCATGATCAATTGTCTATAATCAACATTATATAAATAGGTAAAGTAAAATTTTGTTCAGTTATTTCGAGATATTGTATTGTAACTCTGTTCTTACCATGTTAATGTATCTAATTCGCAACTCTAATTATTTTAAACTTTGACTTTCGGATTTTTAAATTGTTCGAATATATTTGTTTTCCATATTTTTTAATGGATGAAAATTTACAATGTCATTAATTTCATACATTGATTTGTAATTTTTATATTTTTGGATTAATGATAAGATAAATACTTTACACTTGTGATTTATTCCTAATTTCATGTGTTTTGATTACATTTCATATTTAGATACATATAATTATATGTATATGCTTACTATGTATTCGAGATACATGTTCTTGAATACAATGTATGAAATTGATACTTGATACATCAGATTAATACTAGATACATACAGAAGATGCATGAAACTAAAAATAGATCATATAATAGATACATGAAATTAATATTAGGTCATATAAATAGATACATGAAATTAATATTAGGTTAGGTAAATGGGTTAAGTCATATGTGTCCCTTTAAAATTGTTCATATATTTCACTTAGACACTTCAATTTAGTCTCATACCTATTAAACACCTTATGTGTTAAAAAACAGTTCCTATTGGACACAAATTGCTTACATGGCAAAAAATGTGTATTTCACAGTCCTCGAGTGCGTGAAACCATTATAAATTATCTTTTTTCTTTTCCTTTTCAATTAATAAACCTAATTAATAAATAATGCATAAAAATAATTAATTTAAAATAAAAAAATGATCATCTTCCCACATACCTTTCTGCAACTACTCTCATCTCTTTACACTCCCACACCCACCCCGTCCATCTTTTCTCCGGTCCCCTCAAATTCCTCTTGTGTTTTTTCTTTTTCTATATAAATCTAATTAAAGTCTCAAATATTTTGGCAAAATTTTATTTTTTCGATAAAAATAATATTCCGATGAAGCAATTGATTATCTTTTCTGTAAAAAAATAATTTTTCTTGTAATTTGTTATAAATAATTATTAGTGAAAAAAAGATAAAAAATAACGAATAGAAGGTTTTGATGCATCAGAATGAAAGGTGAATGAGGAATTACCTTAGATTGACAATAACGGTGAAATATGGATAAAATTCAATGGAGAAGAAGAAAAGGCTGGAGCTACTGTTGACTGGCGTTGAGACGCCGGGGCCAGTGAAAAGGGAACGAAGAAGAAGAAGCATGGAGGTTGCAGTTCTAGTCGACGAGAAGAAGAAGAATGGTGGGTGGCCGGTGGGGTGGGGTGGGGGTGGGGATGGATTAATTCAATTTTTGTTTTCTTAAATTGCTTTTTGATTATTTAAATAGAATTGTTTTTAAAAAATTAATCCAATTCCCATGTGTCATCGCTTCTTTGGTCCATTTGTTATGTTTAAGCGTTTGAAATACATGCATATTTCTCTTTTATTTGACTATCATTTTGTGTTAAATTGGTATAAATTTGTTAAGGTTTCAAGTGTTTAATAGGTATGAGGCTAAATTGAGGTGTCTAAGTGAAATATACGGACAACTATAAGGGGTTGCATATGACTTAATCCTAGATAAATAGATACATGGAATTGATACTAGATACATTTATGATACATATGAATGTACTTGAATAATACTCATGTATCTAGTGTTTAATTTGTTGGATACATCATATAATGATAATAGATAGATCAAATTAATGAATTTATTATTTTAAGAGTAATAAAATGAAATTAGTCAAACTAAATGACCAAGATATACATAATTTTGTCTTTTATTAATAATATTAATGAAAATTATTATTTCAAAGAATAGTAAAATAAAATTAATTAAACATATAATTAATTTAAATAAATAAAATTTGTATCTCGATTTTAAAGTTCAACAGATACATGTATCTAGCGGATTCAAATTCATGTATCTCAAATATGAAATATGGTAGAAAAAGTAATATTTAAAACTATCGAGAATCTTAGTAATTAAAACCTAAACTAATGGGATTTATGTAGTTTGCCCTTTATTATTTAACGAATTGTTATCTTGTTTGGCTTAATATTGATGGGCATCATTTTACTACTTTATGCAAATTTGGTTATTGGATCACTTGGTTATTTATTTCTTGAAAAATAGATTTTTTTAAAAAAATTTATTTATCTTCACTTTATTTCGACTTATTATTTGATTGTGGTATTAATTTATTAGCTGGTCATTAAAATTGATCAATGAGAAGTTCTTTCCATTGATTTTGGAGGCCTTCACGTTGTAAAAGACGAAATTCAGTTTAAGTTTATATATTTTTGTATGATAAAATTGACTAATGAGAAAATCTCTCTGTCGATTTCGGAGGCTTTCACATTGTAAAAGACGGAATGTAGTTTAAGTTTATATATTTTTATTTGATAAAATTGGCCAATAAAGAAATTACCATCGATTTTCAAGGCTTCTCATGTTAATAAGACTTTTTTTTAATTCTTAAATTATTATTTGAGTTATTCATTTTTATTTACATTTATTTAGTACTAACTCTTTACTAAGTGTCTATACAAGTACACTGAGTTGCTTTCCATCGAAACTATTCGAATAAAATTTGAATTGTAATTTTATTTATTATTGTGTATATTATTGGCGATAAGCAAACTTAGACCGTTTCTTATTATTGTTTCATTTTATCATTTGTGTATATTGCATGCCTATTTACTTGTTTATAATTTTATTTACTTGTCAATTTGAAAAAAATGAATACACTCGTGACCCGCAATTAATGATTTCAAAGGGTGCCTAACACCTTTCCTTCGAAATAACCTGAACCCTTACCTAGAATCTAATGTTTTCGTAGATCACCTTTAATTGGTTTACTAGTTTTTCCTAAAATTAGATGGCGACTCCTTTTAAATTTCGTTTATTCTTAAAATTTATTAAAAATTGATTTAGTTGATTATTTTTTGAGTCGCCACGACGTTTCGTCCTATTTGAATAGAGTAGGGATGTAAACAACGTTTGTTAGGAAAAATATGTATGTATCTGGAAGTTGAGTTTAATGGAGTAAAAAAAGAGATTTTAGTAATATTTAAAAAGAGCAGGAAATAATAGAAAATATGTTAAATAAAGTTGTGCATATATGTAATTTATCCAAAAAAAAGTGCTATAACAAAACCCAAACAAGTATAACTTTAGCTTGTTAAAGACGAAAACCTTCATATTCATTGATTGAAAACTTGAGTTCCAAAAAAATTAAATAAAGGTAGAATTGAAACTTACTTGTTTCTTAATGCATGTGAAATCTAAAATGGTGACATATAAATAGGAACGTAGGGAGTGTACTTTTAAGAGCATATTTGACATTACTATTAAAATATTTTTTAGAAGCACTTATTAAAAAATGTTTTTTTTTAAAGAAAAGTTCTTTTGAAAAAACAATTAGTGTTTGAGTAATTCATTTGAAAAGTATTTTTTTATAAGCAAATCGTGTTTGACTAATCTTTTTTAATTTAAACATCTATTAGAAAACGATAAATTTATTTTCATTCTTATTAAATTGAATTTTCATATTAAAATTTTCAATCAATATTACACACATTCATGCACGTGCGCACACACATACACTTTATTCGATAAACAAAATATTTAAGTCGTGTCTGGTTATTTCTGATATATTGATTTATACGATGAATGAGGAAGTTCGTGGTAGTTATCTTAGAATAGTCATACATACTTCCAAATATCGAGAATTATGTGCTAAGTGCGAATTCTGAATTGAATTCGTGGAGTGGCCACATTGTGTCTCGCAAAAGATATTGAGTCAACACTTAGAAGATTGAGGCAATGCAAAAGTGGCCCATACCCACCTCTCCAACTGAGATAGAAAGTTTCTTAGGGTTGGATGGTTACTACATAATTGGTCTATCAATGAGTTTTCATCTGTTTTGTCCCCGTTTACTAAGTTGACTAAAAAAAACTAAGTTTCAATGGTATGAAACTTATGAGAGAAACTTTCGGGTATTGAAAACTCGATTAGTCACTGCTCCAATGTTGACCCTCACTTATTGTTCCTACCAAGAATATCGGTATTAAGAACAAGCTATCTTAAGAGGAGATTCTCAATTATTAGGTTTTATAAGTTGAGAACCAAAAAGGCTGCATCAATTAAGGTCTCATGGAGAAATTAATTTGTTGAGGAAGCAACATGGGAAGCTGAGAAGGATATGGAGACTAAATACCCTCACCTCTTTCCCTTAAAAGCAATTATTGACCAAGTACTAACTCTTTGTAAAGTACTCTTTAAGTTGATAGGTTGAGTTTATGCTAATTTCATATTTTGTATTTGTGTTCGGTTGATAGACACTTCCTACAACTTCTGTGCCTATTTTGATCACATTTGAGGATGAACGTTTTCAAGAGAGAGATATTGTAACACCTCGAACTTCGAAAAGGGCTGAAAGGGCGTTCGTACAAGTCTTCCATTAGTTTTAAGTTTTGGTTCAACTCAAACGACTAAATATCTCAGCATATAAAGAATTAGGTGGCCCATAACACATCAAATAAAAGATATTTGATTTCTCTTTCCAACGCTACCAAGTTTGCTTTATTTCAATTTCGGAGCAAAATGATATGTCCATTTTAGTGAACCTTCTTTTAAGGCACCTCGACAATTTTAAAGAGGGGTAATTTGGTCTATTTCTACTTCTTTAAGCCTAAGCAACAATTTTTCTTCACCTAATTAAGGGTCTAATAAGTGTAAAATGTCTTTTCACATTCTTTAACACTTTGAAGAATTAGAGCAAGGTTCCAAGAGGAAAAAAAGTTAGGGTTCAAGCGTTCTTCAAGTTTCCAACATTTTTTGTCAAAAGCCTTTGTTCTTTTCAGGCATATAAAGTTATTACAGTATTTGACTAGTTCACCTTCACGCCTTACATCTTAATTATGTTAGAAATTGTTACATCTAAAGGATCCATTCATAGTTCTTGATATTGAATTTGATTCTTTAACAACTATACAATTTTTTTAATAATATTGTATCCTTTCTCAAATTAAATTCTTTATTGTATTTATGTTGTTTTGTATTTGTATTCATAATTTCCTTGTTGTATCTTGCATATTACATTGAATTTTTTTAGGTGAAGCCTGTTTTTATTTTCCCATTTATTTCTAAGTTGTATCCATTACAATAGGTAGGTCATCTGGTTTAACATTTCTTGTGCAAATAGATCTGTATTATATTTCTTCACTATTCACATTTTTTTGCCCAGAACATTGTATCCTTTTTCAATTTGTATTCTTTACATTAAAACTTGTGTTTACTTGTAGGTTTCATTCATTACAATATGTATGTCATTTGATATTATATTATTTAAGCATGTTTGTATCCATGCATTTTTTCACATCATGTTTGCATTTTTCAAAATTAGTACCCTTTCTGAAATTATAAGTTGTTGGTATTTGTGTTCAATTCAATTTTATATATTGTGTCTTCTTATATTACATTAGTTTTTTGCATGAAAATTGTATTCACTTCAAAATCAATGTTCATACAGGGAACTAAATTTCATGTGAAAACTCCCTTTAATCATTCTGTTGGGTTTTATTTTGCCCTAAATTTCTTACCATAAATAGGTTTTCCCTTTAGGAAAAGATTTTGGATTGACTTATCCTTTTTCTGGTAGGAAAAGGTTTAGAACTCTATAAATAGAAGAATGTTCCTTCTAACTTAATCAGCATTCACAATGTAGTCTTAGGAGCTGTGAGAGTTTGGTTAGGGGGAGAATTTATGGGTCACAAGTTGGATACGTTATCACTTGTGTGAACCTTTCATGTATTCCGAGTGAATTGGTTGAGGTTGTTTCTCTCTATATTTTGTACTCTCATATTTATAGTGGATTGCTCATCTCCTTTGTGGACGTAGGTCGATTGACCGAATCATGTTAAATCTTTGTGTCTATTGGTATATTTCTCGTTGTCTTCTTACTCGTGGTCTTTCGAGGTTTGCTTTGCTAGCTTCCGCACTTACACCTGCTTATTTCTGGTCCTAACAAGTGGTATTAGAGCCATATTCAATGATGGAGTCAGGTTCAGTGGTTCGATAATCGATGATTGAACCAGGTTAGAAAGAGGTATTCATCTTGACGGATGTAGTTGACGTAGGTCGATTGACCGAACCACGTTAAATCTTTGTGTCTATTGGTATATTTCTCGTTGTCTTCTTACTCGTGGTCTTTTGAGGTTTGCTTTGATAACTTACGCATTTACACCTGCTTATTTCCGGTCCTAACACATTCTTCATCATACGTTAATACTATAAAACTTTTGACACAATACCTTTTCGAGTAAAACACGAAGATCAAAATTGAAAATACGACAATTTTTTTTCGATTGATTATCTCCAGATGCTCCAATTTCATATTTTGTAAAAACTTCAATGGTCGATAGTTATGAACTAAAGTAAATTTGAGGAAGATGAATATCTGATGAATTGAATTTGAGGAAGAAGAAAGAGGATCTCCTTTTTTGAGACTCCGAATCTTTCGAATGTACTCTTTCTTGATTTTCTTTTGTTAGTTAAGTTTTATTTGTATTCTTAATCGAAACCTTTTTTTTTTTTTGAAAAAAAATAATATAAATTGGTCTAATAACAAACTAAATATAACTATTTTTAATAAATACTATTGAAAGTGTAGCTAAGGGGTCCAATAAGTGATAAAATATTATTGTTTTAAAAATTTTCTCAAAAAATTTAGATTGAAAAATAAAGAGCGATAGCATGAGTAAAAAAGAGAGAAATGTGCTTCAGATATACATATTATACAATGTGTACATCTCATATACACTATACGAAGAAATTCATTACTCCCTCTATTTCAATTTAACTGTCTTTTTTTGAGTTAACACGCATATTTTTTAAAGAAAGTTATAAATATTGAATATGATACGTAAAACGTACCACCTATAACCAACACACCCTAAATTAAGCTTCTTTGATTACGTTGACAAATGAAATTGTAATTGTGATTCAAGCTTTTTTTTGTTGTTGTTGAAAATAATTTGGTACGATTAGGATGGGTTTTGGATGCGCTGCTGGACTTTATTATTTCATCAAATATCTATAGTAAAAAGTTTATAAAGCGTAAATTACATAAATTTCATAGTTTTAATGTAAAATTATAATTTATTCTTATTAAGTTTTTAATTATATTAATTCCTGTAAAAATTAAAAATACCGGATAAAATAATTGAAGGTCGGATGCATTAATATGTAGCTCGGATACATTAAATACTGCATGGGATACATTAATATATAGCTCGGATACATAATATGTAGCTCAGATACATTAAATACTTGTTCGGATATATTAATATGTAGCTCGGAACTCGAATATATTAATATGCAGCTCGAATATATTAAAAAAATAAGAAATTTCAAAATATTTGAGTTGTATTTAAATGAATTTTGTGGACAATTTCAAAAGGCTGTAATGACTTAAATTTGTTGAAAATTATCATATAAGTAATATGAACAACTACTTTACATATATATATTTTCTCGTGCATGGCAATAGGGAATAATTAAAGAAGAAAGAAGAAAGACTTTCATTTTGGTTTTTATTTTTCTAAGTGAGTAGTTAGTTGTAGCTATTAAAGTTGTTCGTATATTTTGTTTAGATATTCCAATTCAACTTTGTACTTATTGAATATGTATAAGATTGGATTGAAGTGTACAAGTGAGAAATAAGCAGACAACTTTAAAAGTGTTAAATTCTATTTTGAAAGATGACAAAGTTGCATCAAACATGTAGCGTCAATACGTTCCAGCGAATTTCAGTTTGCATAAGAAATACATCACGTTTTGACCATCCAAGTTGAAGATGAAATAAACAAATAACAATGTTTTCTTATTTAATTAAGAAAAGCTTTGTGAAAGGTTTTCTTATTTAATTAAGGAAAGGTTTGTGTTATTACTTGATAAAGAGGAGTTCAATAAAAATTTGCTAAAGAAGATTACGTTGTAGCAGTAAGGATAAAAACGAAGTTCCAAGTCGAGTACAACGAGGATTTCTATGTGAAGAAGGATTTCGAGTTCAACAATGTTTTGTTAAAGTTAAGTTCAACAAGGTTCGTGTAGCGCCAAAGACAAATTTGAATCAAACAAGAACTTGTTGAAGTTCCAAGTCTATAAATAGGGCGATAGGTTCGGTTGTGAAGATTGCGCACTTACATAGAGAGAAAATCAAAACACTATCAAGAGGTTTGAAAGAGTTTTGATATTAACTTGGGTAGTGTTGCGAGTTAAGTGAGAAGTTGTATGATTGTATTTAAGAGTCTTGTTTACAATATGAGTTTTATGAGTAGGAGTTGTTTGACAAGTTGTAGAAAAATAAAAGATATCAAAACCGGGATTTTTTGTGTCTTTGGGTAGCTAGAAATTAGAGTTTATAATTTCTTATCTAGGAATTAGATTTTATAATTCGTCTAGGAATTAGAGTTTATAATCCTTAGGTTACAGAGCTTTGTAATTGTTGTACTGTTTGAAGTTTATAAATACTACAAACTATTGTTCGAATTGATTATCGTTAAGTTTCAAACAAATAGAAACATGTTGTCTGTACGTGTTCTTTTGAAGAATTCAGGAGGATAGAATTATAACAATTGGTATCAAAGCAAGGATATCTTTGAAGAGTTTAATAACTCAAGATAAGATCATTATGAATTATGCACCTCTTCTTGGGCATGATAAATGACATCACATCAACAGACCACCATTATTTAATGGAGAATACTACTCTTGGTGGAAGACAAGGATGGAAGACTTCATTCAAGCTGAAGATTACGAACTATGGATTAGAATTACTAATGGACCGTTAACTCCGACTATTACTGATAGTGAAGGGAATAAGGTACCTAAACCTACAAAAAAAAGTACGGAGAAGCTGACTATAAAATTCTACGGAAGAATGCAAAATCAAAGTGTATTCTCGTATGTGGACTAGGACCTGATGAGTTTAATTGCATCTCTAGTTGTACCTCTGCAAAACAAATATGGAACACTTTACAAAATGTTCACGAAGGTACAACTCAAGTTCGTAAATTCAGAATTGTCAGACTTTGTTCTGAATATGAAGCCTTCAAGATGAAATCCAAAGAATCACTTCAAGATATGATCACCAGATTTACCACTGTTGTAAATGAGTTAATATTCTTAGTCAAAGTATACACCACTGAGGAACAAGTAGACAAAGTACTAAGGACTATACCTAGACCATGGGAAATAAAAGTTACTCCAATCAGAGAAGCAAAGGATCTAATCAATATGAATTTGGATGAATTAGTAGGAAATCTCAAAACTTGTGAGATGAATGTTGACAAAAGAGGTGAAGGAAACAAAGAGGAAAATCTTGGTTTTAAAGCAACTGAAAGTGATGAATCGGATATAGATGATGATGACGATTTAGCACTGATAAGTAGAAACTTCAAGAAATTATTCAAAGGGGGCTTAAATTCTGAAAAAAGGTAACACACACCAAAGAAAAGAATACACAGAAACTACAAAGTGAAGAGTGCTTCAAGTGTGTAAAAATTGATCATCAAATTAAGAATTGTCCTATGTGGGAGGCAGAATGGAGAAAAGAAAGAGTTGAAAAGGAGAAGAGATAACTTTTAACCAAAAGAAAAAATAAAGAAAAGGATCAAGCGATGTATGCTGCCTTGAGAACAGGTTCAAAGAGGCATGACGAAGATGATGAGGACCTCGCTTTGATGGCCTTAAAAGAATCAGAAATTGAAACTGAACCTGAATCAGACTTTGAATGAATGGAGGTAAATCTTTTTGATTTAAAAGATAAACTAGTAAAGTTCTCTAAGAAAAAAACTATCCTTGTTATTACTCACTTCCATGGATAAAATTCAAGAACTAGTTAAAACCAAGAATCAATTACTGACTTTCTTGACTAGTTTAAAGTTTGAGTATATTGATCTTGAAAAGGTTAATTTTGATCTCAAGAAAGAAAATCAACTCCTAAAGAAACAGGTACAACAACTTGATTCCTACACTTTGGCTCTCAAATCTGAAATTTTGAAATAAAATGTTACTTGAAATGAAAAAGAAAAAATTAGTGGTAACCAAATTAGATGTGATCAAGATCTAATGAGGTTAAACAATGAACTATCTTTGAAAGGGAATATTCTAGGAGAATGAATCTTGAATTGTCTAGGATAAAAACTTACATGAAAAGAGATAATAAATGGACAAAATCTTCCATGATAGTAACACATCTAGGTAACAATACTCGGAACATAAGAACTGGAATAAGGTATGAATAACCTATGATTGGAAATTCTTTGTTATGTATTATTTGTGGTAACTCAGGCCTTTCTAAGGAAAATTGTCTGTAATACAGAGATACTGCAGAAAATAAAGTAAAAGGAACTTATAAAACTGTTCAAAGGAACATGTATACTCAAAGGAAAAGTAATCTGCCCAAGTGGGCTCATGGAGATCTTATTCATCCTTTTTATCAATACAACAGACCCAAACTAGTCTGGGTTCATAAATCTTACCTTTGAATTTGCAGGAAAAGTGAGAGAAAGCAGACAACATTCACCAATGAACATGTTGCTTCAGATGCATGATTGAAACTAGAAGAAATAACTCTCAATTGGAAAAAAAGGGAATTAATGAATAAAATTGACTATGAAAAAAACAAGTTGAAAAAAAGGAAAGACTGAAGAAGCATGTGAAAGAAAAAAAATCCAGCCTATGCAATATCTAATAGTTATGCACACTTAGATGATCAATCAATCAAAAATATGATTAGTCAAGAAAAAACTTTCAAAAGGAGAAATTTGGAACTTGGGGATGATTAAGGTCACATGAATATCCCTCAATGGCTAATGAACATTGCGCATACTGCCCTGTAATCTTGAATTTTATGCTCAGTTTGTACATTAAGTTGTATGTCTCTATACCACTTTTAAATTCATGCTACTCATGCACTATAACAGTGTATTTACTTCTGGCACGGGGAGAAACTTAATGAAGCAAAATTCAGCATTATCCGGAGATCTAAGGTATGTGCACTACAATTATTCATGATTAAATATAAAGTCAATGCATTTGAACCTATTTCTTCCACGTGTCCCAAAAGATATTCATGCCCTAAATACTATCAAAACAATATCTTCTTAAAAATTCTTATTCCAATGTGATGGTCTATGGTTGAGATGAATTTGGTGGAGGACACCTCTACATTGGTGCCTTATAAAATATAGATTGAGAAAGTAGAGTGTGCTGGTTTTTAGGGGTAATCATTTTTGTATTGGGTTAAGTTTTGGAGGATTTACCTTGTGAGGGGGGAATACTTTGGGGACTCAATACTTGAACAAAGTTCACTTGTTAGGCTCAACTTCAGTGCATCTAGTGAGGGGGAACTGATGGGAGACTCATCTGTCGAACCTAGTTCTTGTATTGGAAACCATATAAACTAGAATTTTGGATTTGAAGAAATCTTACCCGTAGAACAAGAACCAGGTTCTTGTAAGTTGGTTTAAGATAGAACACAAACACTTGTGAAACAAAAACCCTTCCTCAATCAAGGAAGGGAAAACCTTGTTTTATTAATTCAACTAGATGATTTTATGATTACAACTCAATAATCAATAACTTCACCACTACAACAACTCTCAATTAACTGTCATCGACTACCTCTACTCTCCAAGAGGCCAAACCCACCTGTTGTTACAAACCTCACCAAATCTCGACTCTACAAGAAGCCAAACCCACTTCTTGTACAAAGAACATAACTATCGACTCAACAATGAATCAAAAAAACAGTTTACACGTTCAAGACTTTCTAACTCTAGAATTTTTTGTACTTTGTAACAATATTGATCTCACAGGCTTTTTCTTGATAAATGGCTCTCTCTTTCTTTCGATGTAAAAGTCTTGCCTTTCTCTTCTGCGTTTGATCTCCTTTTATAGAGATTTCTCGTTCCTTGTATCCTTATCAAATAAGGTAAGGAAGTTGCAATTGTAGTTAAACAAGGAGTACTGATTTTGTCTTTTGTACAATCCTTTTTTATACAACTTCCTTACTTAATAAAATATATTAAGGTTTCCTTATTTGTTTCAACTTGTATTTTCAGCATCGTGAGCACTTGTACATTTAATCGTTTAATTCTAGTGGCTGCGACAATTAATTTTTATGGTGGCTGCGATGGCTGCTGGCTGCGACAAATCTGGCGAACTCATGTATACATATATTTGCATTTCTTTTCTATCATCAAAACACCAATTTTATAGTCTTGTAGAATTATAGAATTTTCATATTCTATCATATTCCCCCTTTTTGATGAAGACAAACCTATGTGATGCAACATATAATAATCTTTCCCCTTTTGACAAATCAAAAAGAGTCCAATAACCGCAAAACAAAACCATATAACATCCACAACAACAATTGAAGCTCAACCAGTTGAGCAAAAAATGTTCTGGCAACACAAAGAGAAATATCAACACAGAGTTAACGACTCAAAAGAACCAGGTGCATACAAAGTGCTTTTTAAGTTGAAGACTGGCTAGGGTTGGTGGAGGCAGAAGCAAGCATATCAAGTACTCTATCAACCCTTGCATTGTTAGCAAGCTGCTGTTGCACCACCTGATCTTTCAACCGATGAATCTCAGCATGGGAAGTACAAAGTTCAGAACGCAAATTCTGGTTTTCCAATTCAAGAGTGGTAGATTTTTCTTCTTCAACTTTGAGTTCCCTGAGTAATTGAGTAACAGGACTAGATAAATGTGGAGAAGCATTAGAAACCTGCTCCGATACCATGGGAATGCCACAATCAGTAAGAATATATTGAGTAAACATGTCTGCATGAGTCAAAACCCGTCCTTCTCCCAGTGGTACCTCAAATGCATTAAACACTCTGGTTAAAAGATTCCCAAATGCTAATTGATGAGACCAAGTTGAGGATCAACAATTCAAGCAAAGTGTTTGATGATTAGTGTGGGCAGTTAAAACGTTCTTTACATTCAAGAGCATTCATAAGTCCCATGTCCCTTATAGAAGCAATGTGACGATGGTTACCCCTGGGTAATATTCCTTTGTGTACTATTTCAAAAAGAAGCTTATGAACTGATCCCATGACACCTTTTAACACAGTCTATGCCCTAGAGGTGACCCTTCCTTGAGAAAACTTGGCTGGAAGACTAGAGTGCTCATCAAAAACCCAAATGATAATCAGTAATACCCACAGATGGTATGTGTAAAATTTCTCTAAGCTTAGTTGCATCAAAGACAATCTCAACTCCCTTCACACTAGAAGATACCACATCCCCTTCCAATATCTTTAAATTTGAGTAGAAATCTACTACTTCTTGTTCATAAATCAGATTAGGTTCAAGAAATACCTCCTCCCACCCCTGAAACCGCAGTAACTCATAGGCCGGCTTGACTATGTCCATTGATAGGATATCAGGATGAAAAGTTCTACCCCTAAGCACCGTTTTAGTTTGAAAATACTTTTTCTTCCCAAATTTGAGAAATTTGTCCATGTTTTTTTTTGCAGATTTTGATTTAGGCTGAGGGGTTTCAGAAGTTTTAACCTCAGAGCAATCATCAGATTCAGAATCAAGAATCATTTGGGAAAAAGATAAATGAACAGGAGACTTACCCAGACGACGACGGTTCCAACTGTATGTCGCACCACCAATTGGTTTGACTATATTCGCACTCCGAGTTACTGGTTTATGCGGAACTTGTTTGATTGCAATGTGTTTTCATAGACGTCTTGGTTTCTGAGGATGAAGTGTGCTGAGAAGAATATCATCAGTGTTTAGTGATTGTGAGGATGGTGGTAGAGGGGAGGTAGACAGGTTTTGAGGAGTGGGCTTTTGAGATGGAGAAGAAGAGAAGATTTTAGTGTTGGTGGTAATGGGTGTTTTTGTGACTAGTGATGGTGGTGGTATGGGCTGATCTGATTTTGGGGAAGACGGAGAAGAGGTAGACAGTTTGTTGGTGGGTTGATTTTGAGAAGGCTTGGTGAGAGATGCTGTATTGATGGAGGGATTTTCTTCTTCCTGAGAAGGTGTATTGTTAGATGATTTTTCATCATCTGAGTATGCAACAAGAGAATTAAGCATGGCGATGAAGATAATTTTTTTTAGTTTCTGGAAAATGGAAGAAGAGAAGGAGTTGGTTGCCTTTTAGAAGAAGTGCTTTATTGGGAACGGTTTGGGTGTTATCTTCGAGGGGTTTTAGTAATTATGAAGAATTGACATTGAAGGGACGTGTGCATTGACGGTTTGCACTTGCTTTTAAGAGGAGTGACATATGAGAGAGAGAGAAAGAGAAATAGTCCCTTTTTTTTGTTTTTGAATGCTGATTTTCCGTGCTAGTATAAAGCAATTTAAGACTACTAGACAAGACCAGGTTCTTATATCCTGAGGACTTGGTAAGGCAGTACTCTTGTGTCATATTTTGAGTTTAATCAATCCAAAAAGATGAGTCCTAGTGAGAGTCAATTTTTCTGAAATGATTCTCTTCCTAGTGCTTTTGTGAAAATATCAGCAACTTGATCCTCAGTCTTGCAGAATGTCATTACTATGAATCCCTTTTCAACATTATCCCGAAGGAAGTGATGTCTAATATCTATGTGTTTGGTACATTTGTGTTGAACTGGGTTTTTGGCCATATTCATAGCACTGGTATTATCACAAAGAATGGGAATACAACCGGTTTTTATACCAAAATATTTAAGCTGATGTTTTATCCAAAGAAGTTGGGCATAACAAAAAGCAGTTGCCACGTACTCAGCCTCAGCAGTGGATAAGGCAACCGAATTTTGTTTTCTAGTTGCCCAGTATATTGACATGGTCCTAAGAAGTGTGCCATTCCAGAGGTGCTTTTCTATCTACCATATGTCCTGCATAGTCTGCATAAACAAATCCCTTTAGATTGAATGAGTCTCCAGTTGGATACCAGAGAACCAGGTTCAATGTGCCTTTCAGATATCGCAAGATTCTTTTGACAACTTTAAATGTGATTCCTTGGGATAGGACTGAAAACGTGCACATAGACCAACACTGAACACAATATCAGGTCTACTGGCAGTAAGGTATAGGAGTGATCCAATCATACCTTTGTATCTAGTGTCATTCACTGGTGAACCTTGTTCATCTTTATCAAGTTTTGTTGTTGTCCCAATGGGTGTGTCATTTGACTTAGCTTCATTCATATCATATTTCTTCAGTAATTCCTTGATGTATTTTTGTTGATGGATTGATGTGCCTGATGGAGTTTGTTTAATTTGGAGTCCTAGGAAGAATTTTAGTTCTCCCATCATACTCATCTCGAATTCACTATTCATTAGTTGAGAAAACTCTACTCCAAGTGAGTCATTAGTTCCTCCAGATATGATATCATCTACATATACTTGAACTATGAACAAATCTTCACCTTGTTTTTGAAGAAACAATGTATTATCAATTTTGCCTCTTGTGTATCCATGTGTGAGAAGAAAAGTGGACAATCGATCATACCATGCTCTTGGTGCTTGATTTAGCCGATAGAGTGCTTTTTCTAATTGTATACATGATCAGGATACTTGGTATTTTCAAAACCGAGGGGGGGGGGGTTGTTTCACATACACCTATTCTTGTAGATAACCATTTAAAAAGACACTTTTGACATCCATCTGATAGAGTTTAAATTCCATGTGATCAGCATATGCAATCAATATTCTAATTACTTCAATTTTTGCCACGGGTGTGAAGGTTTCATCGTAGTCTATCCCTTCTTCTTGGTTATATCCCTGTACAACTATCCTAGCTTTATTGCGTATGATTTGTCCTTGTTCATCAAGCTTATTTCTAATACCCATCTTTTTCCTATTACCATTCTGTTTTGAGGTTTATGAACCGGGTTCCATACTCTGCTTCATTCAAACTGATTAAGTTCTTCTTGCATAGCACTAATCCAATCAGAGTCTAATAGTGCTTCTTTTATATTTTTTGGCTCAATCAGGGATATGTAGGCAGAAAAAGCACACATACTACGTAATTTGGATTCTGTTGAGATGCCTGAGTTAAGAGGAGTAAGAATGTTTTGTAAAGGATGTGAGCTTTGATGCTTCCAGCTATGAGTTTGGATGTTGACAGGCTCTTCAGATGCAGTAGGACCAGTTTCAGTAGCAGACTTATCTTCTGTTTCAGGTGTTTTATGAGAGGATGTTATTTCTTCTTCCCATATTTTTGGTTCTAAGACCTTGAGCAGGTGACTTCATTATGTTCATCCTCTGAATTTCCTTCAATTTCACTATTACTTTTATTAAAGACAACATGAACACTTTCTTCTATACGGTTTGTTCTTTTATTAAGTACCTTGTAGGCTTTGTTTTGTGAAGAATAACCCAGAAAAATTCCTTCATCACTCTTGGCGTCAAATTTACCCAAGTTGTCTTTGTTATTGTTGTGTATAAAACATACACACCCAAAGGCCCTAAGATGTCCTAAATTTGATTTTCTTCCTTTTAGTAACTCATATGGTGTTTTGTTTAACTGATCTGATCATGCATCTATTTATTAAATAGCACCCTGTGTTTATTGCTTCAGCCTAATAGGATTTTGGAAGTTTGCTTGAGATCAACATTGTTCTTGCGATATCTTCCCGTGTTCTAGTTTTCCGCTCAACTACTCCGTTTTGTTGTGGTGTTCTAGGTGATGAAAAATAATGCTCGATCCCATTTGAAATACAAAATTGTAGGAATTATGAGTTTTCAAACTCCAGCTAATTATTTCTTTATTGAATTTTTTTTGGACCAGCTTTGCAAAGATTTCAAGCATAGTAATGTTTCATCCTTTGTTGCAAGAAACAGTGTCCAAATGAATCTTGAATAATCATCGACTATTACAAACACATATCTTTTTCCACATCTGCTTTGTACACACATTGGTCCACACAAATCCATGTGAAGCAATTCTAGTGGCTTGGTAGTATTGTCTATCAACTTTGGTTTGAATGATGATCTCACCTGTTTTCCTTGAATGTAGGTTCCGCATACTTTGTTGTCACTGAAACTTTTGGTTGGCAGTCCCCTAACCAGGTTCTTAGATATGAGTTTATTTATTGTTGTCATGCTTATGTGTCCCATTCTTTTGTGCCAGAGCATGGAGCAATCAGAAACTGCACTTAGGCACTTAAGAGTATCATATTTAGACTCAACAAACTTTGCTTTATACACATTCTTGTGTCTCTTACCTAGTAGAACCAGGTTCCCAGTCACTGAATTTGTCACTCTGCATTCTTTTTCCTCTATCGCATATTTGAGATACGCTCACTAGATTATGTTGTAGGTCATTCACATAGTATACGTTTTCAATTGCATGAGTATCCATAGACCTAACCTTTCCAATTCCCTGAATTTCCCCACTTTTTCCATTACCAAAGGCCACGTTTCCTCCTTTGAAGTTTTTGAGTGAGAGAAAGCTACTTTTATCTCCAGTCATGTATCTTGAACATGCACTATCCAAGTACCATTGTTGTTGCTTCCTTTTCACTAATCCCTGTAGTTAATTTCAGGGGTTAGATTTTGGTACCCAGATCCACTTTGATTTTGCTTTAAAAATGGATGAATAAGATTTTTTCTGGCCCATTTGGGAAGAGATTTGGCTGTAGGGATTTGTTTTTGTTCATTGGTTTTCTCATGATGAGGTTTTCTTAGAGAGTTTAGATTATTGTTATGAGCAATCAATTTTCTTCGACAATCGTAACTTTTATGCTCTACCAGCCCACAATGCATGCATAAACAATCTATGTTGGGATTTTTTACTTGAGGATTAGTTTTATCAAAACCTATTCTATGTCTCTCAAAAATACGATTCTTCTGAATATTGTCAAGCAATATGGAGGACCTGGTCCATCTCATTCCATTCTCAGCTTCAGTTTTAGTCACGAGAAGCTCTTTGGTTAGCTTTTCATACTTTTTACTTACCAAGTCTAGGTTTTTACTTAGCTCAGTATTTTTAGATAATAGATGAAGATTTTGTTTTTCAAGCTTCTTGTTTTCTTCTCTTAATGATGCATAGTCTTCCATTATCAATTCTCTTTTTGAGTCTGTTGTTTTATATGCATCGATGAGGGTGTAGAGTAAAGATTCTAGCTCTCTTATTGAGTATAAGTTTAAATTGTCTTGTATGTGATGAAAACTAACCTTTTCATTCATATCTTCTTCTTATTTGTCCTCTTCAGAATCTGATCCACCCATAAGTGCTAATATAGTTTCTTGGGATCTACAGGTTTCGTTTTCTTCTTTGGTTTCCACTGCTACTAGGGCGAGAAAGTCATAATCATCTTCTTGTTCTAGTGCAAGAAGAGATTTGTTTTATGTCTCATCATCATCAAATGAATTTCCCATTGCTGCAAAGACCTTTTTCATTAAGATATTTTGCTTCTTGAGTTGTCATTCTTCTATTTGAAGGAACAAACTTATCTTTCTTAATGTCTTTTCCCTTTTTTGAGGTCGTCTTTTTCTGCTCTAAATCCCAAAGTGGACAGAATTTGATGAAGTGATCTGGGCTTCCGCACTAATGACAAACTTGGTCTTTAGTGTTTTCATTGGATTTTTGAGGAGTTTTCTGTTGGAATGTTTGTCCTCTTTTCAGCATTCTGGTGAACCTTTTGGTCATAAGGGCAATATTTTCATCCTCAAAATCATCTGATGCAGTAGCCTTCAGAACCAGGTTCCTTTCCTTTCTCTTTCCTTCGATTTCTTTTTCTTGATTTTTTTGAGTTCATATGTGATGTGGTTTCCAATCAACTCATCCATGGCCAGTGCATATACGTGACGGGCTTCAGTGATAGCCTCAACTTTGCTTTCCCAAGTCTTAGGAAGGACACTCAAGAGTTTCCTTACTACCTTTCCATTGGGAACTATCTCTCCCAAGGAATTCATCTCATTGATGATTGAAGTGAACTTGGTATGCATATCTTGTATAGTCTCTCCTTCTGCCATTCTAAATAGTTCGTATTGTCTGTTTAAGTTATCAATTTTGGACTTCTTGACTTGCGTTGTTCCTTCATGAGCGGTTTGTAGTGTTTTCCATATGGCTTTAGCATCTCGATAAGACGAGATTCGATTGTATTCTTCTGGTCCTATATCACATATTAGGATTTTCTTGGCTTTGACATTGTTTTGGATTGCAAGTTTGTCTTCAGCATCCCATTCTTTTCTTTCCTTTGGGATTTTGGTGATTCCATCACTGGCAGTTTTCATAGGTATAGTTGGTCCATCTAGAATTACTCCCCATAAATCAGGATTTTCACCGATAAGATGATCCATCATACGATTCTTCCACCATCCATAGTACTTGCCATTGAATAGTGGTGGTCGTGTTTGTGAAGCTCCCTCTTGTGGGGTAGGTGGTTCTGCCATTGAGTCTTTTCAAGGTGTAAATCTTTTATCGAAAAGACCTGCTCTGATACCAATTGAAGAAATCTTACCCGTAGAACAAGAACCAGGTTCTTGTAAGTTGGTTTAAGATAGAACACAAACACTTGTGAAACTAAAAACCTTCCTCAATCAAGGAAAGGAAAACCTTGTTTTATTAATTCAACTGGATGATTTTATGATTAAAACTCAATAATCAATAATTTCACCACTACAACAACTCTTGATTAACAATAATCGACCACCTCTACTCTCCAAGAGGCCAAACCCACCTCTTGTTACAAACCTCACCAAAACTCGACTCTACAAGAAGCCAAACCCACTTCTGGTACAAAGAAACGTAACTATCGACTCAACAATAAATCAAAAAAACAGTTTACACGTTCAAGACTTTCTAACTCAAGAATTTCTTGAACTTTGTAACAATATTGATCTCACAGGCTTTTACTTGATAAATGGCTCTCGCTTTCTTTTGATGTAAAAGTCTTGCCTTTCTCTTCTGCGTTTGATCTCCTTTTATAGGGATTTCTCGTGCCTTGTATCCTTATCAAATAAGGTAAGGAAGTTACAATTGTAGTTAAACAAGGAGTACTGATTTTGCCTTTATTGTACAATCATTTTTTTATACAACTTCCTTACTTAATAAAATATATTAAGGTTTGCTTATTTGTTTCAACTTGTATTTTCAGCATCTTGAGCACTTGTACATTTAATCGTTTAATTCTAGTGGCAGCGACAATTAATTCCGATGGTGGCTGTGATAAATCTGGAGAACTCATGTGTGTATATATATATATATATATATATATATATATATATATATATATATATATATATATATATATATATATATATATATATATATATATATATATATATATCATTTAGATTTACAAAAAAAAACATGCATATATGTGTTACTTTGTTTTCCTTTTTGAACACCTAGAAATCATGTCTATAGGCTTAAACTTTTAACATATCAAAAAAAAAAAATTTGTTTGTGCATATTTGTGCCCTCCCCCTAAAATTAGTTAATATTATTTAAATTAGTAATCCTATTTGTTCTCTTGAAAATTTCCGCATTTATGATGCAATATGTTGTTTTCTTAAAATAATAGTGATAATAAATTAAAATCATTTCATGCATTTAACAAATTATTTGGCTTTAAATATATGTCATCGTAAAACCTTTGCATTTAATAAATTTATCACCTTAATGTTCTACTAGTTTTTAGTACTTATAAAGTTTTACAACATAATTTTCGTAAAAGTCATTATTCAATCTTCCTTTAAAATTTTGGATTGATTATGCCATTATTTTTGAAACAAATTACAAGTACTATCTCCTAACCTATCGTTAGTGGGAAAGTCAAAGGAACTATGACGTCTAGTTCCAATTCTTAAACCGACGCATCCTCGGAAGTACCACCTACCCTTGAATTTCAAAGGGAATTATGTGTATCTATATGTAAATGTTTATGTGCCTATATGCAAACTAAATCTTTTAAATCATTTTTTTCAAAAAATAAACTCTTGTTTTTTTTAAAAATCGACCTCAAATCAAAATTGTTTCTATGGTGTAGGAGCGCGATCAACAATATCGTGGCATCATCCCCATAAAGAAACAAACATTTTTTTTTTCAAAATAAAAATTCATATTCAAAACTTGCTCAATTTTCAAAACTTTACTTTCGCATATGTTAATTGCTTAATATTTGCAAATTTTGTTTATAATATAGTCTCGTATGCTTAAATAAAAATAAAACTTGATTGTTTATTTATTGCTATCACCTAGTCTTGCATGCTCAAATTAATGAAATTAATATTAATTGTTTTGTATTTGTTATCACTTAGCAAGATTAAATAAATTATTAAATAAAGAGACTTTGTTTGCTAATTGTAACCCCCACATAGATTGCATGAGATACGGCCGGGACCCACATTTGTGGACCTCGAGGGATGCCTAACACCTTCCCCTCGAGGTAATTTGAACCCTTACCCTAATCTCTGGCTCATTGACCTTAGTTAGACTTAGTTAGGTTAGATAGGTGCCCTAACGCGCCTTAATTCGTTAGGTGGCGACTCCAAACTTGAAAATCCCAAAAGAGTTGTTAGGTCGTGCACAAAACCCGTTTTCTGCGAAAATGGGGCGCGACAGAATGGCGACTCCGCTGGGGAATATTAGGTTCTTACCGTTACGTGTTTCATGCTTATTTATGTGGGGTTTACTTTATATTGTTTATTTCATTATTTGCTAGGTGTTGATCATATTTAGTTATCATTTTATTGCCTTATTAATTGTATTCTTTTCATGTTCCACCCATTTTCCCCCTTCTTATTTGTTTATTACCATGTTTCATATTCTCCCGTTTCCCTTATTTGTTTACTACATTTAATCCTATATCCTCTTTCCTTATTTGCGTGATTTTTTACACCTTTATATGTTTAAATTTCTTTTATTTATTTATGCTTATTTATTTACTGTTTTATAAAATGCTTATATGTTACCATTTTCCAATTTAAATGCTAAGTGTTTATTGCTTTGATAACTGACATTCCGCTCATATTTCCCCTCAATTGGGACCCTCTTCCTTTTTTTATTTTGTTCTCGTGATGTTGTGCCTTTGCACCTCTCACAACTACTCTAATTCTATTCAAATACCCATTATAGAGAGTCGGCATATGCGTGGACGTAACGGATAGTTTTACTACCGCAAAACCACGAGCCTCTCGCATAGAATCCCTTTTAAGTCCGCGTCAAGACAACTCTTAGAAGTCCTCGTTAGGTCATACATGTTGCATAAACCCTAGGTGGTTTGACCCTTGGCGTCAATCCATACAATTAGTAGCCACTCTATTGTCTAAAGGGCCCCAACACCCTCTAGACAAATTGCATATTTATGTGTCAATTTGATCATCATATTTTAAATCAAGTCATTATGTCAAAATGGAGTTAAAATCTTTCTTTGACTCTAAAACTTCAAATTGGCAAAGTATAACTTGAATCAATTATGTGACCTTATTCTATTAACTGTTATAATTGTCCCACTTTGAGCTTATTGTGTCATTCATTTGAAATTATAATTTTGGCTCACTATATAATAACTCGGTTTTGTGTTTGATTGACTAAAGGTTGTCTAGTATTTGGATAATTGGCTCGACTAAGATTCTGCAATATGACAAATATGTTCAACCTTCGAAAAAATCACCCGTCCTCTCGTCCAACACAAAGTACCTTTTGGACCATCTCTCCTCATCCTATTCCTACTCACACCCTCTCTCAACAAAGGTCTCCAATACGACTCAACTTTTATGCTTCAGGATATGAGGGAATAGATGACGAAATAGAGAAGTCTAAGCTAGATGCACTGCAGCGAAAAATGCATGACTTGGAGAAAAGGGTGAATGGAGGATTACATTCAATACCTACTCATGACCTAAGGTATAAAAATTTATGTCTACACCCAGGAGTTGAATTGCCGTTAGGATTTAAAATTCCAAAATTCAACATGTTCGACGGACGTGGGGATCCAATAGCACATCTCAAAGATTTTTGCAGCAGGCTAGTTGGCTTAGAAAACAATGAACCTCTCCTAATGAGGTTATTTATTCAAAGCTTATCAGGAATAGCCTTCACCTGGTACGTCAAACAAGACTTCGACAAATGGCTCGCATGGGAAGACATGGCTCGAGACTTTGTGGAATAATACAAGTTTAATAACAAGGTTGACCCTACAATGTTAAATTTGATCAAATTGAAGAAATTAAGTCATGAATCTTTTGAGGAATATGTCATACGATGGAGAATGGAAGCCTCCAAGATACGTCACTTACCGCATGAAGGGGAGTTGGTCCAAACTCTCATCAGATCACTTGAGGGTATATACTACAAAACCCTATTCTTTGCTGGTATTCAAAGTTTCGACAGTCTAATTCGAATTGGAAAAGAGTTAGAATATGGCATTCAGTCTGGAAGAATTTCTGATATACAAATTCCTTTTCAAGTCCTGAAAGACTCATTAGACGAAAGGAACGAAGATGCATCTACCTATATACCTCCAAAACAAAGAAATCAGAATATTGAGCAAATTCATGCTATTCTCGAGCCTTCCAACCCTCAGGTATCTCAACATAAGGTGAGGAAACCTCGTGTCTTCACTCCCTTAAAGGAAACTTTGACCGACATTTTCCAGAGATTATGGGCTAAAGGACTTCTCAGACCAATAAATGGATGGATTCCCAAGCATTCTACTTCAAACTTTGATCTATCCAAAAATTGTGCCTATCATTCAAACATTCAAGGTCATTACATCGAAGAATGTGCAGCATTGAGAAATAAGATTCAGAATATGATTGAAAAAGGAAAAATTATAGTGCAACAAGGATGACAAAACAACAATTGCAATCCTTCTATGGCGAATACATTCATCGTTCAAGGAGATCCTACGAAGATGTACGTTAAGCACTTGACAAGGAAGCGTAAATCACATCAGAGAAATTCATATCAATAAGACTCCTGTGAACAAAGTTGTCTTTAGTGTTCTCAGACCTTATGCCCAAAGCCTTCCTCATTCCTTTCATTTTTCTTGTAATTCTGAACTACGTTTGACCTGATTTCCTTTTGGATACATAGGCAACCCTTGATGGGTCCGGTCTCTATCAAACAATTTTTTTCTTTCCCATGGTCATTCAAAACACTCATTTACAAATTCAAATCTAGACTAATTGACAATCCATGAACATAATTGACACTTCAATTCGAAGTCGAGCCTTAATGTCCAAATACAAGACAATCACTTTCTTTGGAACTTACAATTTTTTCTTTGAGTGAAGCAGGATCAAAATTCCTTACTAATAAACTGGGGCAGAATTTTTGAGGAAACCTCAAAAATTTTCATAAAGATGTTTGAAAAAACGAGTATATATCTTATACTCTAAACTGGGGCAGAAATTTTTGAGAATTTCTCAAAAATTTCATCACAACGGAATGCAACTCTAAAGGCAAAACAAGCACAGGTATGACCCTCTCTCGCCTTTTGAATTTACGATTTTTCTCTGAATGCAGGAATAAATTATATATGAGCGTACTGTCATATTTAGGAGCTACTACGTAAGTCATACTATCCTCAGATTATTTTTTTTTGAAGAGGCTATTATCAACTTTTTTCTACGATTGACTGAATATATATTTAGGCTCTTCCGCCTTACAATAGGGTATTTAGGCTCGTCTGGCTTACAATACGACATTTAGGCTCTTCCGCCTTACAATAGGATATTTAGGCTCATCTGCCTTACAATACGATGTTTAGGCTCGTCTGCCTTACAATACGACATTTAGGCTCTTCCGCCTTACAATAGGATATTTAGGCTCATCTGCCTTACAATACGATGTTTAGGCTCGTCTGCCTTACAATACGACATTTAGGCTCTTCCGCCTTACAATAGGATGTTTAGGCTTTTCCGCCTCAAAATATGATGTTTAGGCTCGTCTGCCTTACAATACGACATTCAGGTTCTTCCGCCTTACAATAGGATGTTTAGGCTCTTCCGCCTTACAATAGGTATTTAGGCTCGTCTGCCTTACAATACGACATTTAGGCTCTTCCGCCTTACAATAGGATGTTTAGGCTTTTCCGCCTTAAAATATGATGTTTAGGCTCGTCCGCCTTAAAATGACGTTTAGACTCTCCTTACAACCAGACATTTCGCTTATATTATTATATGTTTATACTATCAAATATTTTGAAGTTTGACGTTATTCTTCAGAGATGGATTTTCAATCCTTAAAGAAGTTAAAGACCGTCAAGGTTTGCACTACTTCTCAAAACAGATACGCTTTTGTTCACCTCTTGTCTATTTAGAACTCATATTTTATTATTATTGGTCATACTTTATCTATTTATAAGCTAACATTTTATCTAGAATTTGCAGATATGATCGATCGCCCTTGATCACAATTATCATGCTATCCTCTATCATAACAAAGACTCTATCAATTCTTCGCTTTTCATACCACGAACCCTTGCTCAAATGTTGATAACCTCACTCTATCATGCTCTTCCTGCTTGTCTGTCACGCTCTTTTAGCCTCTCAATCTCTCTCTTCTCGCTACTCTAATCTTATCCATTCAAGCCGATATCGTGCCTTCTGAATACCTTACCGCTCTTTCAACTGTTAAGAGTTTCATTTGCTCTTGAATCTAGAACTACACACGACCTGATTCTCGTATAACTAGAGATATGTAGGCGACTTAAAACCAAAGTCTCGGTCGTACCCTTTTTCAACTCTATATCGTTTCAATTGATCTAACTGACATCTCTAGTCGGTCGGACAAAATCGGCTACTAAGTCAACGTTGGTTGCCTGACAATTCATTCTTCATTCTCAATAAACCAAGGGGCAGCTGTTGACACCCAATTTTGACCGACCTTTAACCATTTTTAGGATTATATTCGACTAAATACGTATTTTAAAATTTTAAAGTTTTAATCGATTTTTTTTTCTCAAAATTATATATTTTAGTATCATTTACTTTATAGAATTACTATAAATATTATTATATTTTTAAAATTATTAATGAATTTCAAATGTTTTAAAATTTAAATGATTTTAAATTATACAAAAATATTTTAGAAATTATTTAAGTTCTAGCCTATTTTATTCTAATTTCTTTCAATTCTAGCCACTCCAATTAAAATTTTATTACAATCATAGCCATCTCTTCCATTCAATTCTAGCCAATTTTAATTGCAATTTTAGCCATTCCGTATCTAACCCATCTAATTTCAAGAAATCATCTTTTGATCTCATCCGTCTATTTAATTAATAAATCCTAGATCGAATCCTAACCCTTCATCTCTATCTAAACCGACAGTTGTGATTAAATATCCATTCTCTTTCTTCAACACCAAAAGACCCTAAAACCTAAAATTTTAATTCATTCTCTTCCTCCCCCTCTCCAAGCCGCCAGCCCTCCTCTCTCTTCCTCCCTCTCCTTGGCAGCTTCCCGTCGAACCTCCTCCCTCTCTCCCTTTTTTCGACCAGCCGTCCTCCTCTTCTCTCTCTCCAGTCGCCAAACCCCGTCTCTCGCCTCTCCACCAGCTGACCGACGAGAACCAATGGCGAAGGAAGCGGCCGTCAGCAGCTCCGACGAGAGCTCCGGCGAAGGCTGCCCCAACTAACGCCTCCCTCCTCCCTTTCTCTCTTCTCCCGTCGCCTTTTCATTTTCTGGCTGGACTCGCCACCACGTGCTGGTGGCAGCCAACCCTCTCTCATCGCTCTTTCTTCCTCCTCCCCTCTCCTCTCTCCTCGCCATTCTCCGATGGAGAAACAACCCAGCGACACCCCTCTTCCCCTCTCCATCTCTCCACCTCCCTTTGCTCTTCTCCCTCTCGCCCCTCTTCTCTTCTCCTTCTTCTTTTGCAGGCAGCAGCAGCCTAGAGAGGAGCAGCTCCGACATCAGCGATGACCAACAGGCACCGGCTGCCTCTACTCTCTTCCGGTTGCCAGCAGCAACAACCGGAGAGCAATTTGGCGAGAAGCGATTCAGGCGGAGTTTCGAAGGTTTTAAGTTGTTACTACATTCGTTTAATTCATACGTTTGTTAATAATATTTATCTACTGTCTCATTATTATTGCTATAAATGTTCAAATGATGTCAATTTGTTAATATTTAATACTAGTTTATGTTTTGGTATGTTTAATTGATTATTGTCTGATCAATTCGAATAACCTTGCAGTGGATTTGATCCTATTGAATTTTACTGTTCCTCTCATATAAAAATTCTAGCATGATTCTTGGCAGATTTTGATTTCTTGTCATCCTTTTAAAAAAAAAATTTAATTTCACGTGATTGTTGAATAGCTGCTAGCATATTATTGATTACGGTCTTTGATTTATTCATCCTTCATGTTTGGTGTTCTTCCTGTATATTTATTTGTTTGTAATTAATTGATAGCAAAATATTTTTAAAATTATAATTTGACTCTTGAATATTTTTAAAATTTTAAGTTGACTCTTCTTTAAAATAAAAAAAATAATAATAAATAATAATAATATTAATTAATATCTCCTTCCTTTAATATTTGGCTTAATTATTCTTACTTGTTTGTTTATGACAACCTTGTTATTTCCTTGTCATATTTAGTTGCTCATATTTTGGTAAAATAAATTAAATATGATTTTAACTTTTGTTATTTAAGGAAAAATTAATATTACTCCATATTAATTTATTCTTACTTGTTTATATTTGGTAATGAAATATTTTAAAATTTTTCTGATTTGGTCCTCTTTTATAATAAGGAAAAACAATATTTAATTGATTCCTTTAAATATTTCTTTTCCTTATTTGTTTCCCCATCTTTGCTATATAAATAAGACCCCCTCCTTTCATTATGGATGAACTCACACACTTATTCACTCTCAATCAAAAAAAAATTCTCTCATCACTCTCTCTTCTCTCATTGCTCTCTTGCTACTCTAACAATCCGGTAAATATTCAAGTGTTCTTCTTCGCTATTTTGCTACTTTAAAAGTTGAATCAATTTGTTTTGCTTAACCGGTTAGTATTCTTAACATTTATACTATCTTTAAATTCACACATTTGTGTAAGCTATTGTCTGGGTTTTTTTATATGCAGAATTCGTTATTAAACAATTGCATATTGTCTCACCTTGACTAATAAGTGTGATTACTTGTGTAGTTATTTGATTACTTTGACAGGTTTCAAACTTGAAGTTCAAGTTGAAGATTAATTGAAGAAAGATTTATTTGTTTATTTGAATGTATATATATATATATTTTATTTTTTGCCAATTTTATTTGTTCGAATGTTGTAACAATTGTAACTCTAAAGATCATATATATATAAAATTATTTGGGGGTCGTCTAGGGGAGGGGGATTTATATGCTTACTTGTTCATTATTTTTTTAGAAATCATGCCTATAGATTTGTCTTTAATCACCTAGAATTATTGTTTGTAGGTGTTATAATCCTATCAATTGTTTGATGCTTTGTTAATAAGTCTAAAAAATATACTAGATTCCATTAATTTTTAATGTTAAAATCAAATCATAATAATTTAGTAGGCTGATTAGGTGTTTTAAAATGTTATAACCTTTAGCATTGTTTTGTCATGTAGAAAACATGCCTGATGATTAAATTGTTCATATCATTTAGATTTACAAAAAAAAACATGCATATATGTGTTACTCTGTTTTTCTTTTTGAACACCTAGAAATCATGTCTATAGGCTTAAACTTTTAACATATCAAAAAAAAAATTGTTTGTGCATATTTGTGCCCTCCCCCTAAAATTAGTTAATATTATTTAAATTAGTAATCCTATTTGTTCTCTTGAAAATTTCCGCATTTATGATGCAATATGTTGTTTTCTTAAAATAATAGTGATAATAAATTAAAATCATTTCATGCATTTAACAAATTATTTAGCTTTAAATATATGTCATCGTAAAACCTTTGCATTTAATAAATTTACCACCTTAATGTTCTACTAGTTTTTAGTACTTATAAAGTTTTACAACATAATTTTCTTAAAAGTCATTATTAAATCTTTCTTTGAAATTTTGGATGATTATGACATTATTTTTGAAACAAATTACAAGTACTATCTCCTAACCTATCGTTAGTGGGAAAGTCAAAGGAACTATGAGGTCTAGTTCCAATTCTTAAACGACGCATCCTCGGAAGTACCACCTATCCTTGAATTTCAAAGGGAATTATGTGTATCTATATGTAAATGTTTATGTGCCTATTTGCAAACTAAATCTTTTAAATCATTTTTTTCAAAAAATAAACTCTTGTTTTTTTAAAAAATCGACCTCAAATCAAAATTGTTTCTATGGTGGAGGAGCGCGATCAACAATATCGTGGCATCATCCCCATAAAGAAACAAACATTTTTTTTTTCAAAATAAAAATTCATATTCAAAACTTGCTCAATTTTCAAAACTTTACTTTCGCATATGTTAATTGCTTAATATTTGCAAATTTTGTTTATAATATAATCTCGTATGCTTAAATAAAAATAAAACTTGATTGTTTATTTATTGCTATCACCTAGTCTTGCATGCTCAAATTAATGAAATTAATATTAATTGTTTTGTATTTGTTATCACTTAGCAAGATTAAATAAATTATTAAATAAAGCGACTTTGTTTGCTAATTGTAACCCCCACATAGATTGCATGAGATACGGCCGGGACCCACATTTGTGGACCTCGAGGGATGCCTAACACCTTCCCCTCGAGGTAATTTGAACCCTTACCCTAATCTCTGGCTCATTGACCTTAGTTAGACTTAGTTAGGTTAGATAGGTTCCCTAACGCGCCTTAATTCGTTAGGTGGCGACTCCAAACTCGAAAATTCCAAAAGAGTTGTTAGGTCGTGCACAAAACCCGTTTTCTGCGAAAATGGGGCGCGACAGTACACATGAATAAGTATATTTTGAATATTGACAAAGATAACATCATGGAACAAGTTTAGCATCTGTTATTTGTGTTTAAGAAGCTCACTGGCAAGAATGATGTCTAAGAAACTCCAATTTCGTCTTGATCAAGCATTTGATAAATCAAGTATTTCTGTCAATCAATTTCATCTAATGACAACTCTGATTCAGGTTACTAGAGAGGTACAATGAGAACTAGATGAAAGTCTCCTTGCTAGGTCCACTAAGAAGTCATCTACCAGGAAACGATGAAGCAAGGCAAGCAAGACTACTGATGATAAATGTTAGTACATTCAGTGAAATACAACACAACTGCTGATGATAAATGTTAGTAGCCTCACTCAATGAAATGCGACATAGCGTAGTTATAAAAGCAGAATAAATTTGTCATAGTCAAAAAGGGGGAATTTGTTAAACTCATGGTTTTTTGAAAGATGACAAAGTTGTATCGAACATGTTGCGTCAATACGTTCCAGCGAATTCCAGTTTGCATAAGGAATAAAATACGTTTTAACAATCCATGTTGAAGATGAATTAAGCAAATAAAAATGTTTTCTTATTTAATTAAGGAAAGCTTTGTGAAAGGTTTTCTTATTTAATTAAGAAAAGATTTGTTTTATTACTTGGTAAAGATGAGTTCGATAAAAATTTGCTAAAGAAGATTACATTGTAGCAGTAAGGGTAGAAACGAAGTCCCAAGTCGAGTACAACGAGGATTTCTACGTGAAGAAGGATTTCGAGTTCAATAAGGTTTTGTTCAAGTTGAGTTCGACAAGGTTTGTGTAGGGAAAAAGACAAAATTTAATCAAAAAAGAACTTGTTGAAGTTCTAAGTCTATAAAAGGTTCGCATTTGAAGATTGCGCACTTACATTGAGAGAAAATCAAAGCACTATCAAGAGGTCTTAAAGAGTTCTGATATTAACTTGCGAGTATTGTGAGTTAAGTGAGAAGTTGTAAGATTGTATTCAAGAGTCTTGTTTACAATCTGATTTTTATGAGTAGGAGTTGTCCGACAAGTTGTAGAACTTGATGAACATTAAAAGATATAAAGTCGGGGGATTTTGTGTCTTTGGGTAACTAAAAATTAGAGTTTATAATTTTATTAGACTTTATAATTCATCTAGGAATTAGAGTTTATAATTCCATTGACACGTGACGTTTTGGGTTGTTATATTGTTACAAGTTAGTTAGATTAGTAGCTAATGGTCCAGCTGTATCAAAGTTAGTTAGAAAGTCATTTCACCATATATATATATATATATATATATATATATATATATATATATATATATATATATATATATATATATATATATATATATATATATATATATATATATATATAGTGTATTCATAACTCTTTTAGTAATAGATCAATACAATTTTACATTTTCCAAAATATTCTTCTTCTTCATAGAATATAGATCTTCATTGATGAATAGCTTGAGCTAAGTTTAGCTCATATTTTCTCATGGTATCAGAGCAGTAGATCTCATTCATTGTGTGCTTTTTTCTTACATTTCAACTGATTCTTTACAGTGTCGATGACGGGAGTGAAGATTGATGTTTCTCATCCTCTGTTTTTAGGGAAATCAGATACTCCAGGATCTGTCCTCATTCCGGTGAAGCTTACCGGATCTAAAAATTATGGTTTATGGAGTAGATCGATGAGAATTGCACTCTTAGGAAAAAGGAAGCTTGGATTTGTGCTTGGCACTTATACAAAGGATTCATTTGATGTTCAATTACACGATCAATGGGAAACGTGTAATGCTATTGTATTATCATGGCTCATGAACACAGTATCTGCAGATCTTCTGAATGGAATCGTTTATGCTTCAAATGCACATTTGGTGTGGGAAGATTTGAAGGAAAGCTTTGACAAGGTGAATAGAGTAAGGATCTGGCAGTTACACAGGGAAATCACTACACTAATGCAAGGTACCAATTCTGTATCAACTTATTTCTCAAAATTAAAGGAATTGTGGAGTGAATATGATGTCTTAGTTCCATCACCAAATTGTGGTTGTGAGAAATCAAAGGACTACATTGAACATTTGAGTCAACAGAGATTGCTTCATTTTCTTAGTGGTCTGAATGAGTCCTATGATCAAGCCAGGAGGCAAATTCTCAGGAAGTCGGTTGCTCCATCTTTAGGACAAACATATGCCATGATAATCCAAGATGAGAGTCAAAAAGTTACTGCAACCAACATAGTTGCTAAAATGATTGAAAAAATGGAGTCCTTAGCACTACAAGCAAGTAATCTGAATTCACAATCAGGTAGAGGTAGAGGTTTTAAGGGTAAACAATGTGACTATTGCATGATGAAAGGCCACACAAGGGAAAATTGCTACAAGCTAATTGGTTATCCACCTAGAAATCGTATGGTGGAGTAAATGGAAACTCAGAGGGCTTGAAGAGAAATACAGACAACTCGGATAGCTGGAGAAGGGAGCAGTCATCAGTTTCAGCTGTGAATTGTGCTGATGCTGCATCTTCATCCAAAGACACTGTAGGAGGTTATCATAAAAGGCAAGGACAATTCTATAGTCCTTTCTCTGATGAACAATGCAGACAAATTCTAAAGTTGTTGCACAAGGAAAATGCTGGAGGACATCATGCTAATATGGCAGGTATTATTACTTGTTTGATGTCTATGTCTAATTGTTCAAAAGATGAATGGATTGTTGATTCTGGAGCTACACATCATTTTACCGCAAATAAGAAACTCTTACAAGATAGTGTTGATGTAGATGTTTCTAAGAAAGATCAAGTGCATTTGCCTACAGGTGAGAAGGTTGAGATCACTCACACAGGGAATACTAGTCTGTTTGGACAAAACTCAGTGCAGGGTGTGTTATATGTCCCTGATTTTAGATATAACCTTTTATCAGTATCTAAAGTGACTAAAGAGCTATCTTGTCTTGTCACTTTCTTTCCTGGTTTTGTGTATTTTAGGATCTCTACAGTGGCAAGGTGAAGGGGATTGGTAGAAAACAAGGTGGCTTATATGTGGTTGCTACAGACATTAATAAGAGCCTGATGAGTAATGAAATAAAGAATGCACATTTGTCTAGCAAGGATGAGGATTATGATCTTTGGCACAAGAGGTTAGGTCATCCTTCATCCACAGTTATGCAGAAGATTCTAGAATTACATAAGTGTGCTAGCATAATAAATGACAATGCTTGTCACATATGTCCGTTGGCTAAACAAGTTAGATTACAATTTCCAGTTAGTACTTCTAGAGCTGATTTACCTTTCAAACTTGAACACATGGATCTTTGGGGTCCTTATAAGGTGCCCACTTATGATAAGAAATATTACTTTCTCACCATTGTCGATGACTATTCAAGATTTACTTGGGTTTATTTGCTGCAATTAAAATCTGAGGTGATTGTTGTGCTTAAACAGTTCTTGTATATGATCCAAAATCAGTTTGGAATGATGGTCAAAGTATTGAGGTCTGACAATGGGAGTGAGTTTTTTAATTCCAAGTGCAATGGTTTTTTGAAATCTTTGGGAATACAACATCAAAGTAGTTGTCCATATACTCCACAACAAAATGGTACTGTGGAAAGAAAACATAGACAAATCCTAAATATAGCAAGAGCTCTCAGATTCCAGGCCATGATCCCTCTCAGATATTGGGGAATGTGCATCAAAGTTGTTGTTTACTTGATGAACAAATTACCCTTTGTTGACATAGGAGGAAGCACGCCATATTAATTACTCAGGAAGCACGCCATATGAATTACTCAATCACCAAAAGACTTCACTCACTCATTTGAGAGTGATAGGCTGCTTATGTTATGCCACCAACCTTCAGAAAGGAGATAAGTTTGGACCAAGAGCAAAGGCTGCTATACTTCTTGGTTATTTAGAAGTTCAGAAGGGTTATATTCTTCTTGACAGAGTTTCAGGGTCCATATTTGTTAGTAGGGATGTTATTTTTAAGTAAACAATATTTCCCTTCCATTCTCATTCTTCGTAATCTACATTACATCCTAGTTTTGGAATAGAAATGCCTATTACTACAGATCAAGATGATTGCATAGTGGCTTATTCACCCTCAGAGTCCAAAATTGAGTTGTCTTCAAATGAGTTAGCAAATTCTGATCTAAATCATGAAACACAAGTTCCTGGAAGATCTGAGGATGATAATGCTGATCATAATTCCTCTACAGACCTTGGAAGTACTTCTGATGTTGTCAATACTAGAAGAACATCAGGAAGGATATCTAAACAACCTATATGGTTGAAAGCTATGTGCACAAGTCCAAATCCTTATATCCAATTTCTAATCATTTGTCTTAAGAGAATACTAGTGCTAAATACCAAAGTTATCTCACAAAATTTTCTTCCCTTATGGAGCCACAAACATTTAAAGAAGCAGCTAAGGATACTCGATGGATTGAAGCCATGAAGTTGGAAATCAAAGCTCTAGAAGGCAATAACACTTGGACCATTGTTGACCTTCCAGCAGGTAAAACACAGTGGGTTCTAAGTGGGTCTATAAGATCAAGTTTCAGGCAAATGGAGAAGTAGAGAGATTCAAAGCAAGGCTAGTTGCCAAAGGATATAGTCAGAGAGAAGGTCTTGATTATCGTGAGACTTTTTCTCCTGTGGCCAAGATGGTCACAATGAGATCAGTTATTGCACTTGTAGCCTCCAAAGGATGGAATATGTTTCAAATGGATGTCTTTAATGCGTTTCTCCAAGGTGATTTATGTGAAGAAGTGTATATAGAGATACCTGAGGGTTTCAGAAGCCAGGGGGAGACTAAAGTGTGCAAGTTACAGAAATCATTGTATGGGCTTAAACAAGCCTCAAGACAATGGAATATAAAACTAACATAGGCACTAGTTGGCAATGATTTTGTTCAAAGCAATCATGATTACTCATTATTTACAAAGAAGAAGGGTGCAAATATTGTCATCATCCTTGTCTATGTAGATGACCTACTGATCACAGGAAGATGTAGTAAAATGATCAATGACGCAAAGGATGTACTTCACAAGCAATTCAAAGTCAAAGATTTAGGAGATCTTAAGTATTTTTTGGGGATAGAAGTTTTAAGATCCAAAGCTGGAATATTATTGAATCAAAGGAAGTATGTGTTGGAATTAATTTCAGAAATGGGATTAGGAGGAGCAAAACCATCAACAACACCTTTGGAAACTAATGTCAAGTTAACAACTACAGAATTCGATGAGTCAACAGGGAGAAAAGGTGATACATTAGTGGCAGACGCTAGTGTTTATCAAAGACTAATTGGTAAGCTACTATACTTAACCATAACAAGGTCGGACATCAGTTACACTGTGCAGACACTAAGTCAATTCATGCAGCAGCCAAAACGGTCTCATTGGGAAGCAGCCATCAGAGTAGTAAAATACTTGAAACTTGCACCAGGGCAAGGTATTCTCATGAGTTCATCATCTAGTCATGAGCTCACATTTTGGTGTGATTCAGACTGGGCAGCTTGCCCAAATACCAGAAGATCTGTAATAGGTTATTTAGTTAAATTTGGGAGTTCATTGGTGTCATGGAAGTCCAAGAAACAACAGACAGTGTCAAGGAGTTCTGCAGAAGCAAAATATAGAAGTAGGGCTTCAGCAGTGGCTGAAGTTACATAGTTACTGGGATTGTTTCAAGAATTGGGAGTAAAAATAACACAACATGTGTCAGTTATGAGTGATAGCAAAACTGCTTTACAGATTGCATCTAATCCAATATTTCATGAAAGAACGAAGCATATTGAAATAGACTGTCATTTTATCTGGGACAAAATTAAGAGTGGAATTATCAAAACAATGTTTGTGAGAACTGAAGAACAAGAAGCAGATTTGCTGACTAAAGGTCCAAGTAAAGTGCAACATTTCTATTTGATGAACAAGCTGGGAGTGTTCAACATTTTACACCCTCCATCGTGAGGGGGAGTATTGACACGTGACGTTTTGGGTTGTTATATTGTTACAAGTTAGTTAGATTAGTAGCTAATGGTCCAGCTGTATCAAAGTTAGTTAGAAAGTCATTTCAGCATTTTTCCATTTTATATATATAGTGTATTCATAACTCTTTTAGTAATAGATCAATAGAATTTTACATTTTCCAAAATATTCTTCTCTGCATTTCTTCATAGAATATAGATCTCCATTGATGAATAGCTTGAGCTAAGTTTAGCTCATATTTTCTCACTTAGGTTAGAGAGCTTTGTAATCGATGTATTGTTTGAAGTTAATATATAATACAAAGTGTTGTTTGAATTGCCTATCGTTAAGTTTCAAACAAATAGAAACACTATATCTGTACGTGTTCCTTTGAAGAATTCTGGAGGATAGAAATCTAACGAAAAGGTTGTCGATAACTTAAAAGCGAAACTTTTATGGTCCAAAAATTAGTTTCTTCGACTTTGAAGTACTAAATTGAAAGTTTGATTACCATAAATGTTTTTTTATTAGTTCACATTTGTTCCACAGTCGTTTTTCTCCATTTAAGAATAATAGAAAAGTGATGATGGCCTGTAAATTATATAATTTCATAATAATAATAATAATAATAATAATAATAATAATAATAATAATAATAATAATAATAATAATAATAATTATTATTATTATTATTATTATTATTATTATTATTATTATTATTATTATTATTAGTTCACATTTGTTCCACAGTCGTTTTTCTCTATTTAAGAATAATAGAAAAGTGATGATGGCCTGTAAATTATAGAATTTCATAATAATAATAATAATAATTATTATTATTATTATTATTATTATTATTATTATTATTATGATTATTATTGTTATTATTATAATAATAATACATATTTGAGAAAATAATAGAGGAACCATTTAATGCAACAGATGGTTCATGGAGCTGTAGTGAGGGTTCTTTTTCCTCATTTTTAATACTTTTTTTTTCAACTTCTAATTTTTAATTTAATAATACATATAAGTATGAACAAACTAAATCTTTGCCACAGAAATTATGTTTTTAAAATTTATTTATTAGTTTATGTTAGACTTAATTAATTATATGATCGATCATGGAGATTAAAGGACAGAAATAATTAATTAACATTGAACCAAATAGAGTCTCACATGGAGGGTTGTGTTAGCAATTATATGCCAGATAATTCTTAGTAGGAAGCCCATGTGAGCTAATATTAGTTATTAATCAATTTAATGGATCGGATAAGTCTTCTTATTTTCTAAAACTAAAAAAATATGAAACATAAAATTAAGACAATACCTAATTGGATCATATGATAAAATTCATCTAGCTTTTCAAGATTAATTTAAAAGAAAATAATTCAAGACTAGAAATATATCTGGTTATAGTATATGAATGCATGATTGGTATTTTAAGAAACTCCGTAAAAAAGACTTGAAAATTGTTTGACTCTAAAGAGACGAATTTCGAGATAAATCTATGCAAATTATATAGTATGCTCTACCTTAGAAATTAGTTATTTTCCAAAACATTTTTGGTGTTTAATTGAATAATACTAAGTACTATATAAGTTGGTGATGATACATGATCGTACAAAGAATAGTCATATAGTGTAACATGTAACATGATGTTATCTTTTTCTATGACATTTTAGCTTTTAGTATTAAATTTGATAATAACATTTATATGTTGGAGAATCTTAGGGCGTGTTCGGCACGAAGAAAAATATTTTCTTAAAAAATAAAAGTGATCTTTTTACTTATTTAATTTGTAGTGGTTTCTTACTCATTTAATTTTCAGTGCTCGATAAGTAAGCAAAATATATCATTCATATGATATTAATTTATGTGTAATATAATAAAATATTATATAGATGGGATAAGGTGGAGAGTAGCTAGGAGATCGGGGTGGCGGGGGATGGTCAAGATGTAGTTGTTGGGTGGGACGGAGGAGATAATAAACTTGAAATGTCACTTATGAAACTTGTATTTTTTCTATTTTTATGTTATTTTCCTCATTTTTAAGAAACCTATTTTCCTAAAGAAAATATTTTGATCTATTAAATATGATAAACTGAAAAATATTTTATACATACCAAACACACCCTAATAACTCAATTAGTTAGCTACCTAAACTTTTTTTTTGGTTGGTGAGGATTCGACTCCGGCCAGTAATCCCCTTCCCTAAGAATTCTCATTTTATTTTCCCCTTTTAGGTGGAGGATTAATTTTTTGACCACTCAAGGTAACTAAACAATAGACATTAATATCATCAAGGAATTTGAAACAATTTTCGAAATATCTACCACTCATATATGTCTTATAAAGACAGGCTGATTAATAGTCTAAAATCCAGAATGTTTTTTCTTGGTGTAGTGGAAGACCAATATGGAAAAGAATGGAGCACTTAATTAATTTCATCCCTAATGCTTTTGAGTTTGATGTCTACATTTAATTTGATATTAGTGCTGTCTCTTTTATTTTACCTAATCATTTAGCAATTAAACATTTGGAATTTCACTTAATAATGTCCTTAGCTTAATAATTACTAGTAATTTAATTATATTGTTTGACTTCAAAAAATAATAATTATTAATCTCCTTAATTGGTGTTTCAACATAACGTGTTGTTTGTTTCATAACATGGAGATTGAAAAAGAATTAACGAAAATAAAATGATAGCAACATTATACTTATAACAACACTTATATTATAGTTATACACTTGTGTAACAAATATATTATGTGTAAAAATAAAATGATAGCAGATAATAAAGTTTAAGTATGAATATCTAAAAGAAAAAAAATTATATTTTAAATACTATACATCAGTTATGGTCATATCTTCACCAACAAAGGTTAATTGTGATGTTTGCCTTTTTTTAATATTTGTACGCTTTTTATTTTATTTGGTTAACAAGTACATGTTTTCTTCTTTATACATAAAATCATTGAAATAAACTTTTGCATACTTTTGCTTATAACAGCTAAATGAGATTTGAACGTTAAATATTGATATACATATACATCACAGTGATTATCTAAAAAATAATTTTTAGCGACAATTATTTAACGACATAGCTTAATTGTCTCTAAAAATATATTTTTAGCGTCATTTAACATTCTTTGTAAATGCACCTAAAGTTCTATAGCGACATTGGATTCAATAACAATTAACTAGATAGATATTTTATTACTAATTGTTAATGTATATATTTATTGTCGTTAAAAACTGTTTTGTTGTAGTAAATCTCACCGTAACAATAATAAAACGGATTGATTCTTCAATTAAATTAATTTGCGCAAATATATGGAAAAAGGAGTGGTTAATTTCTCCTAACGAAAACAAATTCTAGTTAGTTTATAAATTAATGACTAATCCTAGTCTCACGCATGCTTTTTTAAGTTGTTTTTTGAAGACTCTAAAATAGTAGTTAAAACATTTGAAACTAGGAATATTCGTAAAATGTTTCGATTAATATAGTATTAATCAACAAGACTAATTATCTTTGTATATATTAATGAAAATTACAAGGTCCAGATTCTGATAACTCTGATTAAGCATTAAGATGCTATCCATGTGAGGTTAGCACGTGAAAATTATTAAGGTTGTGTAATCTTATCTTATATAAAAAATAAAATGAAGTTTTGGGTGGCCAAAACGCAGATTCCCTCTAATTAATGCACAGATGGCAAGCAATGAATGAGACAACATAATAGGAGTAATATTATTCTAATTGAATTTCAGATTACTGAATAAACAAATACTATAGGTAATTAGAATATCTATCAATCAAGTAAAAAAAAATTAATAAGAGTATCGAATTTATATATATATATATATATATATATATTAGAAGATAAAATATATTGTTGGTCCAACTTTTTCAAAATATCCACCGTGGAATGCTTTGTTCCATAAAACAACAATTTGTTTCTCATAACATTTGTCTCCACTACCCATTTTTGAGGTTCTTTCTTTAACAAAATATGAAATCATTTTTCTTCTTCTTGTTTCTAAGAGATCGTAACCAAACCAACACCATACTTCAAGCTTCTTCTTTTTTTTTCAAAATTAATATACAAAAGAAAGGTAATAAGATTTGATGTTTGATTCAAGTTAGATAATGAAAAAAAAGTTTGGGAATTAGATTTAGAGATTTTCATGGCTTATGACTAGTGGCAGATTCAGAATTCAAACGATATATAATATTACTAGTAGGTGAATGTGACTTATAATTAGAGGTTGTTTTTTATGATGATGATATTAGTCCTTTTTTTTTTTACTTTTTTATTAAAGAGTTTGTGTTAGTATAGGTTTACTTTTTTTTTTTAGTTTAAGTTAGTATATATTTACACTATGTGATTGCTAACAATTTTATGTTAAAGAAAGTGAGCACACATAACATTTAAATTCTAAATCCGCCAATGATTCAATAGATACTAGATTTAATTAAGATATCTAAATGAATTAAAAGACAATTCTAAGGGACCATATATGACTTTAACCTTAATTTTGTGAACAAACCACGAATTCACGTTCTCCATTTTCAGGGTATAAACTCGTCCATCCATATATGTACGCAGGGCAAACAAAATACTTCTCTCTCTTACCTTTCCATCTTTTAATAATCAGGGACTCGTTAGTTGTTACGACAAAATAACTACCACTAGTACAATACATTTTATTTATTACTTTCATCCTATCAAGATAAAAATATATTATTATTTTTTCATGATTTTAGCCTACATATTAATTACTTCATTCTCAAATTTATTTTTCAAAATCTAAAATTATATTTAATTAATTATAAAATATTCATATTAATTATTATTTTTTTACTAAACAAGTTAGATATAAATAAGTAAAATTGAACAGAGGAGTGTAAATAATTAATGTGTGAAGAAGTAGTTGTTCGTGGCTGGAGAGGAATATATTGGCAGTGTCGTAGCCACATGATGGTTAGATGTATCTAAGAGCCTGTTTGGCTCAGCTTAAAAACTGGTCAAACTGATTTAAAAACTGGTTTTTGACTTATTTAACTGTTTGACAATCTTCAAAATAACTTATTTTAAGTTAAAAAAAAAACTTATTTTAAGCCAAAAGTTAAAAGTTGGGGTAGGTGTGCTTTTTTCCCCACCTTATAAGCTGTTTTAAGTTGACCACATTTTTATCTTTCTATCCTTAATATTTTTAGGGCCCGTTTGGATGGACTTAATAAAAGCAGCTTTAAAAAAGTACTTTTGAAAGTGCTGAAACTTATTTTTTAAATAAGCAGTTATGCGTTTGGATAAAAGTGCTGAAGTTAAAAAAAAGTTGTTGATGTGTTTGGCAAATAAGTGCTGATAAACAGCTTTTTAAATCAAAATGTCTGAAATACCCTTAAAAGTCATTAACATAATAAAGTTAATTAATTTATATTTCTGACCATAAATAATTATATTTTGCTATCATTCACATATTTCTTTCTCATCACAAATTATATATAAGAGGAATATAAACTTATTATAGATTTTTAAGATATATAATTTGAATAGATTAAAGAACGATTTAAGATTTTATTTTAGTTTCATCCATAGGTAATAATAATTGTCTATCATTCACATATTTCTTTATTATCACAAATTATTTATAAGAGGAATATAAATTTTTATTTAAGTTATATGTGCAACTTATTTACATTTTAATAATATATAATTTGAATAGATCACTTGAAAGATTTAAGATTTATTTTATTTTCATTCATTAGTAATAGTAATTGTCTATCATCCACACGTGAAAAGGGAAAAATAGAAGAAAGAGATGTTAGGGTTATATGGGTAATTTAGAGATTGTATAAAAATATTAAGGGCAAAAAGGTAAAAATGTGGTCAACTTAAAACAGTTTATAAGCTGGAAAAAAAAAAAGCACCCCTACCCCAGCTTTTAACTTTTGGCTTAAAATAAGTTTTTTTTTTAACTTAAAATAAACTGTTTTGAATATTGTCAAACAGCTAAATAAGTCAAAAACAAGCTTTTAAGTCAATTTGACCAGCTTTTAAGCTGAGCCAAACAGACTCTTATACAATCTCCAAATTACGCACATAACCCTAACATCTCTTTCTTCTATTTTCCCTTTTCACGTGTGGATGATAGACAATTACTATTATTAATGAATGAAAATAAAAAAAATCTTAAATCTTTCAAGTGATCTATTCAAATTATATATTATTAAAATGTAAAAAAATAAGTTGCACATATAACTTAAATAAAAATTTATATTCCTCTTATAAATAATTTGTGATAATAAAGAAATATGTGAATGATAGACTATTATTATTACCTATGGATGAAACTAAAATAAAATCTTAAATCGTTCTTTGATCTATTCAAATTATATATCTTTAAAATCTATAATAAGTTTATATTCCTCTTATAAATAATTTGTGGTGAGAAAGAAATATGTGAATGATAGCAAAATATAATTATTTATGGCTGTAAAATATAAATTAATCAACTTTTATTATGTTAACAACTTTTAAGGGTATTTCAGACATTTTGATTTAAAAAGTTGTTTATCACCAGCGCTTATTTGCCAAACACATCAAGAACTTTTTATTTTAACTTCAGCACTTTTATCCAAACGCATAACTCTTATTTTAAAAATAAGTTTTAACACTTTCAAAAATATTTTTTTAAAGCTGCTTTTATTAAGCTCATCCAAACGGGCCCTTATTGGACACCTTTTGTTGGAAAAAATATAATATATACAAGTAAAATGATATATAAAATAATTAAATAACATATTTTGGACACTTTTAATATAACAAGTTATTATAGGTCACTAGTTTTGCCTCCTTGAAATGAAGAAGTGCTCGCTATTTCTTTACACCTTTCGTTAAATTTCTAGTCTCGCGCCACTTTATGGGACCCCTTTTACCTTCCGTTAGGCAGCAAATATGAGAATTTGTCAGAAAAAGGCAAACACGCTTAAAACTAGAGAAAACTAGGCATGAAAAACTCAAACAACGAAAGGCATTGAAAGCTAAATGTGGAAGAATTGACAGCCAAATAATTTATTTATGAGTCAAAACAGATTAACAAACAATTAAGTACCTTTTTGGTCTAGTTTGAGTTGGAATTCACCCCCCCCCCCCCCCCCCCCCCCTTTTTTTTTTAAAAAAAACACCGTAAATCACTCCATAAGAAATTGGTTGTTCACCTCTAAATCCTCCTTAATTTCTGCCTAATTAATCATCTGACTTTTCCTCCTAAATTTCAAATTACTAACTTGAAAAAATCATATAAGTAACGTAACTTAAATTGCGTTGATTAAGTATAAATTCATATACAAGTTTCAGATTATAGTAAATATATTTATTTTCCCGCTATTCGATCAAATTAAGCATGAGGTTTTCATGTTTCTCCTAACATGGTCAACCATTGCTATTAAATCAATTTTATTGAGAAAATTACGGTTTTAAAATGCTGTCACGATCATGTTTAGTGATCTCAGTTGGTGGTTAATAGGATTTCTCCACATGTTATATATATATATAGCTATTTTGACGGTGTAGAAATTTTGAGTTTTAGCGTGTATTAAAATTCAGTTAGTCAGGTAAATGAATATTATTAAAGACTATCAATAATTTAAAAATAAAATTAATAATTCACGCCAAATTTAAAAATATTTTCAATACTTTTCTAGGTGCCAACTTCATTTCTACTTATACTTATGTTACTTCATTTTTTGGTTATAAATTGGGAGGAAAATCTGAAATATATTCGAACTTTGATTGAAATTATTATAACGATACCAAAATTTGAAAAGGTCCTTTCATCCCTACACTATTTAATAATGTAGTTTAAAGGTATATATATTCTCACGTGGACATCATAATATTGCATCACTATAAATAATAATGTGTCTACGTGACACATTTATATCTTTAAAATACACTATTAAATAATGAGAATGTAAAAAAAAAAAAAATCAAAAATTCAAAATTATTACAATAATTTCGATAAAAATTCAAATATATTTCGAACATTTTTTATCTTATAAATTCACGAATAATGTCCACATCATACGTGTTACTAGAAATTTGTTTTGTGCAAATACATATCCTAAGCCTAATTAAGGGGATGATGATAAAATATAAAGTGATGAAAGAGTATATGTTTATAATTTCGAAAAAGTGTTGCTTCCTAGGTTCATGGGTATATATATGGGCTCCCAGTTTTGCAGTGCTGTCGACTTGAGAAATAATAATGAAACTTTTTAATGGATATGCATGGGAAAATAGTTCTGTTTTTAATAAGCAACTACGAAGAAAATATAAATATATTCTCCAAACATGTTCTACGTAAGTTTAAATTGTTGGCATGATATTACTTTCATTGTTATGAAACAATCCCATTACCCCCCTAAAAGTTTAAACGTAAAGGTTATGTTTTTCAATTTTTGATAAATTATTAGTATATATACATATTAACGGATTTCTTGGCAAAATAATACTAAGTTAATGCGCTCGAGCTTGATTGCATCAAGATTTCTAGCTTCGCCTCTATTTGGAGTATTATCTCATACTCTATTCGTTCATTTTTATCTGTCATGTTGCATTTTTTAAAAATTAATTTAACTAATTTTTAAAGTTAAATTAGATTCCATTAATTCGATATCTTGAATTAAAATTTTAAATATCTAAAAACAATATATAAAGTATTATAAATTTTAATTTTTTGCATATCAATATGATGAAAAAATACTCTTAAAACGTTAATTAAAATTTTTATAGTTTAACTCTAGAATTTAAGTTATGACAAATAATAATAGACGGAGAGAGTATTCGTAACGGAAGAGATGAAAACCTTTGACATCTTATATGCTTCAATGATAATAAAATGAACCGTAAGAATCAAAATCCAGCTAATCATATTTCCCTAATCATGATTAACGAAATGAAAAAAATGTGTACGGACATTCACCGAGGGAACCGGTTTTTTAGAGGGCTGGCAACCTCGTGTAAAAGCCTATACTACCGGTGGCCAAAGGCGGATGAGAGGTAGCTGAGGCTCACTAAAACTCGTAAAATGTTACATTGTATATATAAGATTTTTTTTTTTAAAAAAAATTATTTATAAAATTAATTTTGAACCTTTTGAACGTATAAAATTAAAAATTAATTTGGTGGTTGAAGATTTTAAAACTCACCTTAAAGTTTCAATCGCAATCTTAGGCATTACTTTTTAAAATTATATTTTGATCCGCCACTATTATAAACGTGTAAAATTAAAAATTGATTTGGTGGTTGATGACTCACCTTAGAGTTTCAATCTCAATATTAGGCACCACTTTTTAAAATTATATCCCAATCCCCCACTGCTATTAAAAATTGTGATAGAATGCATGCCTTCATCTTTAATTAGAGATTTCAGGTTCAAATACTCTTAAATATAAAATAACTTTATTATAAAAAAAAATTATCTTAATATAAATATTTTTATACAAATTTAAAACTAGTTAAATTTTAGTGTAAATACTAAACACGTATCGATAGACCAAGAAAATTTGAATAGAAAGGAATGAATAGCACAGACAATGCCGTACGGGGTCCGCAAAATTCGTCAACATCTTCCACATGGAAACGTGTCCACGTATCGAAACGGCACCGTCATCTGCAAGTGAGATAATTTCGGTTAATAATATTATTTGCTTTAATTTATTTATCTTTTTTTTTTTTAATTTACTCTTTAAAAAGGTGCTCTAACTTGGGCAATAGAAAATTATACGATGGAAAAGTTTTTTTCTTTTTTTGACAGTTATCTAATTTTTTCGCACTACATATTAAAATTACAAAAAAAAAAAAAAAAAAAAAAATCAGATTAGAAAAATTCAAAAATGATCTTTATTTTTAGAACTTCAAGTCAAACCTAAAATCGACAAAAAAAAAAAATTGAAACAAAAAAATAGAAACCATTTGTTAAATCACACTCTGTGACAACCTAACGCATATACATATTTCTGTTTACACCCTCTCATCAAAACTTTTTGCTTGCCATAATTTTATACATATAAAAAATCGAATCAAATTAATCAACCAAATAATTAATTTGAGTTTGATTTTTATATAGATTAAATTAATTTTGATTTTTTTCAAAAAAATGGAAATAAAAAGATGATTTTATATATATATATATAATATATATATATATATGTTTAAGATAGATTAATTGAATTAATGGATTATATACATGTATATATTATATTATTGTTTAAGAAGAATTTTAAATATCTTATAGATATTTTCATCAGAATTATTTTTAAAAATAAATTTAAAAAATTAAGAGAAGTGCATTAACAATTCTTAATGGTAAATGGAACAAAAATATAACATTAATTAAAAAATAAAGAATAAGCAATGTATACTCTTATGTCAAATTTCAATATTACACAAAATAAATTCCATTGTAACTTAAGTAATATAGTTTTTTAAAAAAATGAAATGACAAGTCTATAATCTCAATAAATAATGGATTTGTGTTTTAACTCAAATATTAAAATAATAACACACTTATTCTGAATGCAGAAAAATATGTTCAATTACGTTGAATCACAAGATTAAAAGTTGAAAAATGAGAAAAAAAGAAAAGAAAATGAGAAGATAAATAATGTAGAATAAACAAATTCAAAAGTTAAATTAAAAAAATACAAAGAAGAAATTTAAAATAACATTGCAATTATATTACGTAATTACGCCCAATTATCAACCTTCTTCAAGATTGAAGAGTGTAACTATATGCTTCTAATTATACTCAATCACCTCTAAATTGATAATTACTAGGTCAGCTAAACAGGTTAAGTCGTGTAAATACATATATTCAATAAAACTCAGTTTCACTTGACATAGTTCATAAAGACCACTAACATATGTGTTAATTATTTAACACATCAATAGTTCAATAATCATATATCTTGTAGGTACATCATATTTGCCCCTAGGTACACAATATCTTTTCTTTCTTTGTATTGCATTCAGTATTTTAATAACAGTTTCGAATATTTAACATGAAAATACATTGATACATCCAATATTTCTGTGTAGAGATGGCAATGAGGCGAGGCGGATGTAGGGCATGGTGGGTTTAAGATTATGCGGGTCTAGATGAGCTTAAGGTTGTGCGGGATGAATGTGGGGCAGGTTGAAGTGGGTTTCTTAAAAAATTAATGAGGGGCGAGGACAGGGTGGGGGTGGGGATGTGGTTTTATGCGGTTCCAAACTTAATTTTGACTTTTTAAATGTTATAAGAGTGATAGAATATTATTAATTGGGATAATGCACAAATACACTCCTCAGGAGACTATGACCGAAATCCCAGAGACACACCTTAACTATACTAAGGTCCTATTACCCCCCTAAACTTATTTTTTTAAAATTTTATACACCTTTTGTCTTACGTGGCACACTCTGTGACTCGACGCAATTGAAGTGCGTGAGAGATATTTGGATGTCACGTAAGCCAAAGAGGTGGAAAAAATTACAAAAAAATAAGATTGGGGGGGGGGGGTAATAAGACCTTAGTTTAGTTAAAATGTGTCTCTGAGATTTGGTCATAGTCTACGAGGATATTTGTGCATTTTCCCATTTATTTATTAAGATAATTTCTTTAAATCTACTAAAATATTCAAGATAGTGTAAAAAAATTAAAAAATAAAAAAATATTCAAGATACTAGATACTAGATAGTAAATGAAGATGATCAGATAAAAAATACTCAATAGAATTCTTATATGTTTTCCAATTGACCTTTTTAAAAAATAAATTTTAAGTTACTATACATTAAATTAGTATAACTTAATGAAAAAATGAATATATTTTTATAAATTTTACTTTTAGTATCAAGCTCAACTAGAAAAAGAAAAACTTTAGGCGAGGTGTGTTCATGTGAGATTGTCACGCCCTGAGAACACACCTAGGCATGACACAATGTACAAGACTTCGAAAAGTCTCATAGCATTTGGTTGCATTCGATATAGAAATAGTGCTAAATTAAAACTCATTTAAATCTGAAAAATCAATAACTTCATTAAAAGAAATACTTGAAATCGACAACGGAAGTCTAAGTCTCACATGACCATCTAGGCACAATCTTTAAACATATTAGTGACACGACCCTTTACAATCGAAAAGACTACTAAATGTCTATTATACGAGTAAAAGGAAACATAAAGGTTCTTGTCCTCGAATCCATGAGAACATACTAAGTCTTGGAGAATTAGCAATCCAAGCACTTCAATCTAGCTAGACAAGATCACTTTGCCAAAATCTACACTTGTAGTAAAAACATGAAGAAATATATATTCACACACAAAAATATACTATGTATGATGACCATGCAAAAACATGCTTTTTAAAGAGACATTTTTTTTTTGAAAGTCATGCATATGTCAATTTGTTAAAAACTTCATGAATATAAGCACGATAGACGTAATATCCATACATAAGCCACACACACGTCATATATTCACATTAGGACATAATCAACGCTTAAACCATTATCTCTACATTTAGTCTCCACCTCAAGTAACCTTGAATCTATACCATGTGCAATGTATGAGTGACGTCCCATACCACCATCCACACTATGCACCACCTTAAGGTCAATAAAAATGAACTTATCATTCAACCTTTTCACCTTAAGACAATTCATTCACAAGAGACATAAACAATTCATAAGTCATAGCATCACATTATGACCCTCATCTAAGACAATCCCTATGTCATACTTGCGCAATGCATGAGTAGCATCCAATACTACTACTCACACTAAATACTCATTTTGAAGCCACCACAAACTAGACACGCTCACATTCATTAAGTCATGACAAGGAAAGTAAAACATAAGTACAATCCAAGTAAATCATGCATATTCTCATTTAGACTTTAAGTCAACATTCTTCATATGCTTCATTTAGACCTTTATTCATTAGTCATTAAGACTTAGAGAATTCACTATAACCCTCTTAAACCTACTCGTGCAATGCATCGATGACATCCCATACGACCACCCACACGTCATAGAGCCTCTCAAGAATCATAATGCACATCTCACATGATGGAAATAAGCGTTTAACTGACATAGACCATGCGAGCTAGATCATGGAATCCGATCTTCTTCCCCCACACCTAAATTAGAGGTGGTCTACTTGCCTAAGGTAAAATCGATATTTAGATTAAGTGGATCTACTAGCTAGACCTATGCATACACATAGTTATGATATAAGGAGGTTGATACTAGATACCCCGCCTCAACTCATGGATGTGTACCCATCTTATTAAATAACCACTCGGTGCTTAACCTACGTTCCTATAGAGTCATTCATTTTTTAGTTCATCATTAAGGGGAAAAAATTGTTATTAAATACCACACTTCAACTCATGGTTGGGTATCTATCTCATAGGATTGCTACTAGGTACACCCCGCCTCAACTCATGGATGAGTATTTATCCCATTCCAACATTCATATATTGAATAACTTAAGGAGTGTTGAGATTACTACTAGATAATCTGCCTCAACTCATAGATGAGCATCTATCTCAAACCCTATATTCATTCAATATGAAGAGATAAACAGATTGTTACTAGACACTCCGCCTCAACTCATGAATGATCATCCATCTCCAATCCTCAATTCATTCATTAGGAAGGGATATACCAATTGTTACTAGACATTCCTCCTCAACTCAAAGATGAGTATCCATCCCCAATCCCACATTCATTCATAAGTTAACAATGAGAATAACCTTTCAATAGACACTTCTTCGTTAACTTAGTCATAGAAACTTCATTCATTCTTCATTCATGAGTCTGTATGTGAGAATAACCTTTCACATAAAAACTCATCATTCATAAGTGTTAATTAAGAATAAGGCTTCATTCATAATATTATTACATTTGAGACATGACTATAACACCTTCATAGAGATCAGACACATACTCTTCACTTTATGATCATACATAGACCCTTCATGCATATGTAGGTACAAGAAAATATTCATCAACTCAATACCATATTATACTTACACATTCACCTTTTAAGTGGATCAACATCAAATTTACAATTCTAATTCATCAAGTGATCGATCTAAACTTGCCTTCAAGCCATGAATCTCAAATCACCAACACACCAGTAATCCACTATGATCAAGGCATATACAATTCAATAATCTAAAGTAATCTAGACATAATTCTTCACATACATTCATCATCAATCAACCCACTTCATAAAGTTCAATTTGAAAATTGAAGGGAGTCATGGGTTCATATAGTACTCTTTCATAAATCATCAATCAAACAGTGATCCAATCATATAATGCCATTAAAAACACTTTAAAATTGTTTAGTAAGTAACCCATGATATTGAATAAAACTTGATGTTTATCTTGAACTTGAAAACTTGAAATTGTTTTGAAATTGACTCTAGGGTGAAAACTAACCCTAGATGAAGGATTACCATACCTCAATAGATGAAATCCACTAAAACTGCACTCAATCAGCCCTCCTCTTCAAGAACTAAGACTTTTTCTTCTCTTGGTTCTTTAGTGGAGTTATAGAGAGAAGATATTTGAGAGAGAGAGATTTTGATTTGGGGATTTTGATTAATGAATCTAAAATAGTCCTTTCACGTTTAAATATTCTTAAAATATGTTAATAACTCAAAGATAACCGTGGATATACTTATTAGGACTTATGGTGAATTTACCAATTTACCCCTACCAAGGTCGAACTTAAACCAGATTGCAGGTGCTAAACGACGGCTCCCCGTCCACGGACCCTGGATGGGTTAACACCCCATACTGTCACCTCATCGTTTTGGTTTAGAGACATGGATTTGGGAACCATGACCCACAGAGGCCATCCACGGGGCGTGGATGGACCTACGGGCCGTGGTTCCCTTCCACGGTTCACCATATTTTGGGCATCTTGGTGGTTTCAAAAGGTCTTAGGGGTTAGGCTTTAATGTCCTCCTCAAGGACCCTTAGGGTGGTCCTTGGAGGGTCGTACCTTGGCGTCTAACCCATAAACACCTCAATCATGAATCGGGACAACATCAAACACCTTCAAACCTCAAGACAAACTCGCACACTCACTAATTAGGCTCTAGTTTCACTAATTCAATTTTTAGGGTCGTTACATGGGTGAGTCTTGTTAACCTCATTTACTTTCGTATGTTTTAATAATGACAAATACATTCACTAACTAGTTATATGATGCAGGAAAAGAACACAATGTCTTACCATAAACAAACTCTAAATCCAAGAAGGATTGCAGGAATGAAGCCAATCATGAAGAGATCCAATTAAGAAGGAAAGTGAATATTTGATCAATCAGTTCAAATATGACAACTTGCAAAAATCAAAGGAATGTACACAAGAAAGTTTTCTCAAGTAAAATCATAAAGACAGATCGAGAAGAAATACAGGACCAAGCAATCAAGCTCACAATTAGGGGAAATCAAATCAAATCAAAAAATGAAGATCAAACCAAGACTCAAGATCATCAAGCAAAGGAAAAAATTGATTTTTCATGCACATATCTGATATGGACATGACTCGAAAAATCAATCACAAAGTGAATCAAGGATAAAATCAAAGATCCTTGATTCAAACACCTTTGGGTTTCTGGCAAGAGCACTCACTATATAAACCATCTCAACCGTTAGTGTGAAACACACAACTTCACTCAAACTTATTTATTTCTTATTTCATCTTTGATAAAGTTTTGTACACGTGAGTGAACAATTGTAAAAGAAAAAGAGAAGGAAAAATTATGAGAGTAGGTTATACAAGTAGATGTAGTGTCAAAAGTAGAATATCTGATTTGCATATCAGACAGAATTGGAAGACTACTCATACCAAGTCTAAAGCGAGCTCTAAATGAAACCCTTGAAACTCAAGGGGATTGGACTAGGCACTACATTGGTGATCCGAACCAGTATAAAATTTTCCGTGTTCATTTACTTTTATTCAATTACTTTGTTTTACTTTATGAACTAACTTGCATGATTAGTCAACTATCTCACATAGACAGTCGACTAGACAAATATTTTAATTCACTTCCTTCTCTTGAATTTTAGGTCTATGCGAGGTAGGTTGAAAATGAAAAAAAATAGTTATGCCGTGCGGGTTAAAAAATTTGCGGGTTAAGCTCAACCTACACTCTTCACCCCATTATTATCCCTTTTTGTGTATAATAGCTAGTATATCTATGCATGATTATAGATTTGTTTGAGAAGATGCTTATATATATTCAATGTGTACATAAAATACATCTACCTAGTAACAAATTTATGATATAACGATGAACAACTTTCACATATAACAAATAAAAAAATCTTATTCGTATGTTATGACTACAGTTTGCATAGTTGCGCTCCATAGCAAATTTTATGTTTGCTATGACTATTTCGCTATACATATATACAAAAGAAGCTGACTATTTCACTATACATATATACAAAAGAAGCAATTCTATAATCTATTTCGGTATACATATACAAAATAATCAATTGTATAATTTGTGTTTGTCTAAAGCGAGAAAAAGAGAAAAACAAAAGAAAACTCATAGGGGAAAATCATATTTGTACAATCATAAGTGTATAGGACAAAAATATATGTATTTGAATTTGTATATACAATTTTCTCTTGCTTTATACAAACACAATGTATACAAAGTAATAGATGTGAGTGAGAGTGATGAGCGAGATCTGGTAGAGTGGCGAGCGAGATCTGGGAGAGGGGAGAGAGAAGAACGAAAATATATGTATATATACAATTTCTCTTTCTTTATTTAAACACAAATACATTTACGTTTGTATAAAAGCGAGAGAGGCGAGCGAGACTGCAAACAAGAACGAGAGTGGTGAGCGAGATTCCACTAGGAAGAGAGGAGAAATAACAACCGTTTACTAAGGGTACAATTAAATCAAACTATATTTATAACATTTAATTTAAATTAATAGCTTGCTATTATATATAATTTTCTCCATAGCTATTCAAATACACATACTTATAAATAGATGTGTGTATAATATGATTATGTTTTAAATAGTGTCTTTTCAATAACAAAAAACGAAATCAATTACATAGCAAGAAAAAAAAAGGTAGAGAGGAAGTACGAGCAGAAGAAATAGTAATAAATTATTAAATTATTTTACGGTACAGTGAAATTTAGTAAATATGATAGAAAATTATTAAATTATTTTACGGTCCAGTGAAATTTAGTAAATATGATAGAAAATTATTAAATTATTTTACGGTACAGTGAAATTTAGTAAATATGATAGAAATGTTAGTTCGAATAATAAATTCTTTCCAAACGTGCCCATAATTAGTGAGGTTGAAAAGGTGGTCCCACGTATGCGGTGAATAGATTGACTAAAACCATATATAGGTGGTTTAATTTAATATTTAACGAAAGAGGAAGAATATTTAAGAAAAAAAGGACTACTCCATTTTTCCATTAACAAGTGTGGTACGTGAGTGACCGACGCAACTTCACACGTGTAAGTCGGTGGCAGTTTAATTAGGTATAAGAAGATATTGTTATAATTCCTTTTTTCAAATTACTAATATTTAGGAAATTTAACTTTTACATATTTGATGGTGTAATAATTTTTTTTTTACAGTACAAGTAAACCTATAAAAGTATAGAAAATCAACTATAAGTTATAATTAGTGAAATTAACAATTTTATTTTAAATTAATCTTCTTCAAAAAGTTAAAATATACTAATATTATAAAAAAATTTAAATGGCTAGGGTATATAAATGAAACTCACATTTTTTGGAAAATCGTTATAAAACTTTCTCATACTATTTTAAGATACAAAGAAATTATACGACACACTCTTATTGTTATTATAGTTAGGCTCCCCAAATAAGGAAGCGGTATCTAAATTAGTAACATCATAATTTTGATCTAAAAAATTAATATCAATAATTAAATTGTAGATAGCCACAATATCAAATTTAAATATAAGAATTGATATCCTTACCATGATAACTAATGACTCCTTACCGTATGTGAATAAAGTAAAAATCATTCTTTCTTGCTTTTCTTCAAAATGGCAGTTGGTTAATACAAAAATTAACAAAATAAATCCTTATACAATTAGGGGTGGATTATACTCTTGTTATTTATTATTCTGTGCTAGTTTATCCTACCCTTAGGTGGGGTAAACTAATATCAATTTTGATATATAAATTTAGCTTAAAATTAGTTGTATTTACAATCAAATAAAATCTTTTGTGTTGGTTTTGAAAGCATTTTAATATTAAAAAATTATGATTTTCACCAATATTTTGTTTCAATTTTATATGATTATTTTTTTTAATGTGTCCCCAAAATTTTCTTTTACATTTTCATAGTCGAAATGATTCAACTTTAAAATTTTTCATCTGCTCTTAATAAAATAATACATAGTTATACAAATAGTCACAAAGTATTTTAGGTCATAAATTTCAAATTTTTTTATTTTAATTCCTAATTATCTTTAAGCTTTGATTTATAAACAAAAAATTATAAGTTAAAAATACTCAACTTATGACACATTTTAACTTAAAATTAAATGTTTATAAACAGTCTATAAATTGACCAAAACACGTTACTTCGAAATTATTTTAACTAAAAATAATTTATACCAAAACTAATAATAACACCACTTATTTTGAAACGAGTTAAACAAATATTGTAAATTGGGGGTTAAGTCTAATTCGAAGAATGTCAAAAGTTAGGCAACTAGAGAGTATCACTAGCACTTCCCGCTATCTTCTCTCTCTTACTTTTTTCTCCTATAAAAACGTTTCTTCCATTCAACCTTTTTCCCCGACTTAATTTCACTCACATTTCTATAGAGAGAGCTCTGCTTCTTTATTTCTCCAATGGCGATTAATTGGAGATCGTATCTCTCTCTTTCTGCATTGCTAATTTTCATGCTACTAGTCATCAAAGTCAACCCCAGTCACAGGTAATTGAACCTTTTCCATTCATCCAGAAGCTAATTTTCGACAATGTCGAAGCAAACAACTTGAATTTCTGAATTTGAGTGTCACTCTGTTTCTGATTAGTTTGAAATTATTACGATTTGCTCATTGGATGTACTTTTTTTTAAAAAAAAAAAAAATTCAGTGCTGAAGAAGCAGAGCAATTCCAGAGCTTAAAGAACTTGACAATGACGAATAGGTACATTTTTTATTTTCTTCTAACATCTCGTTGTTAAATACCATTTGATTTGCTCTTGTACAATATAGCTGTGCATGTAGTATTGGTAAGTTTTAATGTGCATCCTACAACACAATCCTGATCGTATAGATTGGATCAGGAAAAAATTGGTTCTCGAGCAAAATAATTGCCCCATAATGATCTGCTCCTTCACCGTCATATTCAACATTGAATTTGAAAAAAGTCTCACATTGATGTTTGATGAGATGAGTGATGTCATTGAGCTAGTTTTGGAGTGTGAGTTCAGTCCAAGACATAATTTTACATAATTCTTTTCATTTTGCCTGAAATTGGGCGTTGAATTCATTATCTATACTTTTCATTTTGTATTTGCAAATCAAGGCCTAACATTCATTTTTCTATTTCAAATTTTGCAGTTTAAGCGAAGAAAATGTACCAAACCATGAACATGCTGTAGATGATCCAGAAAAGGTGGTTTCAATGGTAGATATGTAAGTTCTCTCTGCTTTCTCTCTCATCAGAATGCTGCTAATATTTGGTCAGTAGGGAGTACTAAAAAATTCCAATATTTATTTTCCCTATTCCCTTTACCTATCTACATTCATGTGCTTACATAAATGAACTGTACTAGAAGTAATTAACCCCTCACATGATCCATTTACATCATCAACACACAAAATTAAATGCATTACCCCAGTTACTACACCATTTACCCCTCCCCCCACCTACTCAATTTTCACCAAATTCATCCCCTCTCAATTCTCTTGTTTGACAGTAAAGAATATATCGCACATGCAATGTGCCCTAAGTCAGCTTTTATGAGCCCAATTAACTTAAACTAATCCTGTTATTAAGTTAATCAGAAAATTCAGTTTAAATATATGCTTCGAGTTATGTGATAGCAGTACTTTATAATATAGGCAGGCATCCAATCCGGTATTAGTACGGAACTCGAAATACCTTTTTGGAGAATTTAATCATTGATTAGCAAGGGAAAGGCCATGTTATGTTATGTTGTAGCATCTCCTTTTTGTTTTCACATGGTATTTGTTGCCAGATCCGCACATTTTGCTTTGTTTCATGTGTCTTTTTCTTTCACGTTATCTATGGATTATGTTGGAGGTAGCTTTACATACCAAGAACATAGTTGGTTCAGTTTTGTGTTTTAACTTATTTTTCAATCCACCACTCACCTTTATCTTAAAAATCACAGGCCAAAATCACCCTATTTGCTTCACGTGACTTAAAGATTAGCTAAATAGTGCGTTGTGCTTTCACTTGTATTTTGTGACAAAGTGAAAGCGATCAGATCTGAGCTCACACCAGTAAATCCAAAGATCCAGCAGCTGGCTGAACAGAACTGACATACACATGCCCATATTAAATGACACTTGTATGTTAATAAAGATTAAAATTATACAACCGACATTATAGATGCATTTATCAGCCCACCTTATAGATTTATTAATTGCACAAGGCAAACGGAAAAAGTAACAGTTCCGTAAGGACCCGTATTCCCCAGCCCCACTTGTATCACTTTAATAACTAACTACTTCACCTCAAATGCATTACTAAATTTGTTCATATATGTCTAATCAAGATCAACCAATTCTTATTTATATACTAGAATTATTAGTAATTGAATAGGTTTAGTGACTTCCTACATTTAATCATGTGAACTAACATTGTTGATAATACAGGAGCATTAAGAATAGTACGGAGAGGAGGAAATTGGGTTTTTTCTCATGTGGAACTGGAAATCCTATTGATGATTGTTGGCGTTGTGACCGTAATTGGCAACGTAACCGCAAGCGCCTAGCTGATTGTGCTATTGGATTCGGACGTAATGCTATTGGTGGCCGTGATGGCAAGTACTATGTTGTCACTGACCCAAATGATGATGACCCTGTAAATCCCAGACCTGGAACACTTCGTCATGCTGTAATTCAGGACAGACCGTTGTGGATTGTGTTTAAAAGAGATATGGTTATTACACTTAAACAAGAGCTAATTATGAACAGTTTCAAGACAATTGATGGCCGTGGTGTCAATGTTCATATTGCCAATGGGGCTTGTATAACCGTCCAATTTGTTACTAATATTATTATTCATGGCATCAATATTCATGATTGTAAACCAACTGGTAACGCCATGGTACGTAGTTCACCAAGTCACTTTGGATGGAGGACAATTGCTGATGGAGATGGCATTTCCATTTTTGGGTCTAGCCATATTTGGGTTGATCACAACTCTCTTGCTAATTGTGCTGATGGCCTAATCGACGCGATAATGGGATCAACTGCTATTACCATCTCCAACAATTATTTTACACACCATAATGAGGTGATGTTATTAGGCCACAGCGACTCCTATGTTAGAGATAAGATTATGCAGGTGACTATTGCTTACAACCATTTTGGTGAGGGTCTTATTCAGAGAATGCCAAGGTAAAATTTGTTTTATTCCACTTCTTAACATTTTTATCCTCTGTAAATTCTAGGGCTAAAAGGTATTATCAATTGATCGATATGCAGGTGTAGACATGGTTATTTTCATGTGGTGAACAATGACTATACACATTGGGAGATGTATGCCATTGGTGGCAGCGCTTCTCCTACGATAAATAGCCAAGGCAACAGATATCTCGCTCCGGCCAACCCTTTTGCCAAACAGGTTAATTTCAGTCTTTTGCTGCTTCTCTTTTTGGGGGGTAATTAGTTAATTAAGTGTAACACTAATGACTAAGCTTAATCTGTTGCTAAGTTTAGTCGAACTCATACTCCGGAAATACAAAAACACCAAGAGAAAATAGAATGGACTAAAATCGGAGCTCAAAGTGATTCATTTTGGACTCAAAATCAAGGACTTTTTGGTTGGCAGGTGACACATAGAGTGGAGCAATCAGATGTGTGGAAGCATTGGAACTGGAGATCAGAGGGAGACCTTATGCTTAATGGAGCCTTCTTTACGCCATCTGGACACGGTGCTGCAGCCAGCTATGCTAGGGCTTCAAGCTTAGCGGCAAAGGCCTCTTCCCTGGTTGGCAGTCTTACTTCAAATGCTGGTGCACTTACATGTCGCAGGGGCTACCAATGTTAATGTCTAAGACATTGACACAACCACATATTACCTTTACCTGTCCCGTGAAATTGTCGTGTAATCTAGCCAATTTTATACCTTCTTTACCTTGCATCCCTTTCTAAATACCTCACCAGCAAGATACATATGTATTTCCTTGATACATTAAAAGTATTCGAAACCCCCTTGTTCAGTGTTCCATCTGTCTAATGTAGCAACGCTCAATCTCGCCCTGCCTCAACGAGAAAATTTTAACTCAGAGGATCTGTGGAACAGATGTTGAAGTGTTGTACCCTACACATCACATTTCTCCTTAGTCATTCCCTTTCTCTCCTACCACGTTTGCTTAAAATCTGATCACCAACTACTTCTCTTGCTTACGGTTGATAGGAAACCGACCTTTTTCTTCCCTCTCCTCTTGATATGGAGCATTCAGAAACATAGTACCAAAGAGATTGCAGAAAACATGCACAATAAAAAGAAGAAGACAATGAAAGCTGATTTTTCTGGTTTATTGTTAAACATGTTTAGCATTAAGTGTTGAAACTGGAATCTTATATAATGTAATTATTATGCTTTTTCTTCATAATTCAAGTTATTTCTGCCTAATTTTTATCACTTTCCCCTCTGTTTAATTTTCTATGAATATCACCAAAAGTTGAGTTATTATGATGACAATTACAGTTTTGCTTCACCTTAATTATCAGTATTGCAGTAGATGAATTTTTGGTGAGGGCTATTCATTATTTAAATTAGATTGGTTCTGACTTTTAAGGTACTTTTGAAATTATTAGTTCAGACTTAGTGCTTGTTGAAACTTCAGGAATTTAATTTTTCACATAAATATTTAAATCACGGGTCAATAATATTGGATTCTATTGAGATCATAGCACAGGGGGCTGCATCCACCACGATATGGATGCCACAAGAATTGCATGTGAGATTCGGCAGGTGGTACATGCCTATTCCTTACCTATACAACATCCCATTTTCTTTCCCATGAGTATCTTCCAGGCTGCATACAGCCATGTGAAAGTACTTCATCATGAGTTCGACATCAAAACAGACACTTTTCGAATCATAAACACCAAAAGAAACCGCTCTCTAAAAACACACATCAAAACAGACAATTCAGCCATTTGAAACTAGATAATAAAGTATTCATATCAAATTGGCTTTAATATTTTCTCATTTTCACCACAGTTATCCAAATGAAATGTTAATTCAAGCAATAACATTATTATCAAGGAAATTTCTAATCTAAATAATATAAAATCAAGTCTAGATAGACCATACTACTACTAGTTCATATTCAAATTCAAGTCAACCATTTCTCGACTCTTATTATAAACTCTATGCAATTTTAACATCAATTAATATGCTTCAACTAGACACTCGTGCCACAACTCCTCAAACGACAATGAAAAAAACGTCATCCTGAAGGCATCTTAGATCATGTTTGACAATTGACATTGTGGCTAAAATAAATTATATTTAGAAACACTTTTTTTTTTTTAAAAAAAATATAACTTTTTATAAAAGTACTTTAAAAAATAATAATTTTTGTTTGACTAATTATTTGAAAAATGCTTTTGATAAGCCAACTCTGTTTGATTAATCATTTTAAAAAAATATTTTTGATAGGAAAATTGACAAGTATCAATGCATTTTTAATATTAAGATTATTTTGTAGAGAGATTATTTTAAAATATTTATTATTAAATTTTAATTGATTTTTTATTTTTACTAAATTAATAGACATATTTAAATTTTCAACTAATATCATACATAAAATAATTTTTTTAAATGTTGAGATAATATTAATAAAATAGTTTGAATATAATTAAAAACATCAATCAAAATGAATTTAAAAATCATTCTACAAATTAAATCACTACATATGGACCTTTTCGCGAACAAAGTGATAATCAATTTCAATATGCTTCGACCTTTGATGAAAGACAGGATTGGCAGTGAGATAAATGACACTGATGTTATCACAAAATATCACAGGAGGACAAGCACAAGGCAATCAGAGTTCCTTGATCAAACTAGCTATCCAAGATACTTCTGATGCGGCAAATGCAATGGCACGATATTCAGCTTCAGTGCTGGGATATTCAGCTTCACTGCTGGACCGAGCTACTACCTTTTGCTTCCGTGATGACCAAATGATTAGATTAGGACCATAATATACAACAAAGCCATGATGAGAACGACGATCATCAGGATCAGCAGCCCATGTGCATCATAGTAGACATTTATAGTACATGAAGTAGATGGATTGATGGAGATACCATGCGTAAGGGAGCCTTTGAGATAACGAAGGATCCGTTTCACGGCTTTCCAATGATCCAATGTAGGATTCTGCATGTATTGGCAAATACGACTAACCGAGAAGGAGATCTCTGGTCGCGTAATGGTCGCATACTTAAGAGCGCCAACAATGCTCCTAAATGATGATGGATCATCAAAGGTTTCACCATGTTTGGACAAATGAAATGTGGTGTCCGCTAGAGAAGGAGAAGGCTTGCAATTTGTCATTTTTGTTCGAGTGAGTAAATCTCGAACGTAGCTAGTTTGAGAGAGATGCATCCCAGATCCGACACGACTAACTTCAATACCCAAGAAAAATGTGAGATTACCAAGGTCTTTTGAAGAGAACTCGAGATTAAGAGATTGGGTGAATGAGGATATATAAGAGGGATCACTACTCGTTATGATGATGTCGTCCACATAAACTAAGAGGTAGGTAGTGGAGGAAGGAGTATGACGGACAAACAAGGATGAGTCAGAGTAACAACAAGTATAACCATGCGATAGGAGAAATGTTTTGAGCTTCAGAAACCAGGCGCGAGGATCTTGCTTTAGTCCATATAATGCTTTTGACAAGCGACACACAAAATGTGGGTGAGACTTGTCAATAAAGCATGGTGGTTGAGACATGTAAACAACCTCCGTAAGGTCACCATTAAGGAATGCATTGTTAACGTCTAATTGCTTAAGAGCCCAACCTTTAGTCAGTACATAAGATAAAAATAAGTCTGATGGTTGAAGGTTTGACAACTGGGCTGAATGTATCATGGAAATCCACCCCCTCTTCTTGATGAAAACCTTTGGCAACTAAGCGAGCTTTGTACCTTTCGATTGAACCATCTGCTCGTCGCTTAATACGGTATACCCATTTGCAACCCACCACATTTGCATTGGGAGGGCAGGGAACAAGTGTCCAAGTGTAGTTACGGCGGAATGCTTGATATTCATCTTCCATGGCGCACAACCACTCAGGAGAGGATGCAGCTTGCTCATGGGTTTTTGGTTCACTTGCTATAACGGATGAAACTGGGGTAGGATGGTGAGATACAACAAGTGTTTTAGGCTTGAGGGAATTTGTTTGAGATCGTGTGGTCATAGGATGATTGGAAGAAGTAGCAGGCCGGAAATATGTGGGAGCATTGTGATATGTGCTTGAAGCAGAGGACGCGACGGTGGGCGGAAATGTATTGTGTGGTGGAGATGTTGTGGTAGATGAATGAGGTACTGGTAGGACTCGAGTGGGTAGTGAGGATGAGGAAGGGGAATCTGCTCGTGAATGGAGTAAAGGTGAGGCAGCAGATGTGGGAAAAGCATTGGAAATTGATTGTAGAGACGTTAAGGATGAGGGTGGTGAGTTGTCACTGGAGCAAGAAGAAATTTTTTTGTAATGAGGATAGGGAAATTTATCTTCATCGAACGTCACATGACGAGCAATATACATCCTATTGGTTGGGGGATAATGACATATATAACCTTTATGCTTCGAACTACAACTCAAGAAGACACACGGAAGAGAGCGAAAATCAATTTTATGATGAATGTAAGGACATAGAAAAGGGTAGCATAGACACCCAAATTTTCGAAGGAGTTGGTAGTCCGGTGGATGATAATATAGAGCTTGATAGGGTGATTTAAAGGATAATATGGGAGTGATGGTACGGTTATGTAGGTATGTGGCGGTAGAAAAAGCATGCTCCCAGTATTGATATGGAAGACATGCGTGAGCAAGTAAAGTTAGTCCTTTCTCCATAATGGTGCGGTTACGTCTTTCTGGAGCCCCATTTTGTTTGTGAGTGTGAGGAAAAGAGAGACGATGAGTTATGTCGATGGATTGGGCATATGAAGACACATTACGATACTCCCCACCCCAATCAGTTTGCAAAGTTTTGATGTTTTTGCAAAATTGTGTGGAAACCAATCTTATGAAAGTATTTAAAAACATCAAAAACTTATGATTTTGTTGACAAGAAAAATATCCAAACAGATTTAGTAGAATCATCAAGAAACTAAACAAAATAATTATTTCCAATAATAGAAAGATGCGGAGAAGGCCCCCAAACATCATAATACACCAAATCAAAAGGGAATAAACTACGACTTGAGGAAGACGCTAATGGGAGCCCATGACTTTTTCCTAATTGACAAGATCCACAAACTGCAGGCATTTTGTTGAAAGTCATTGGAAGATTAAAATTAGAGACTAGACAACGTAAAATTTGCTCATGAGGATGATCAAGGCGTTCATGCCACACTTGGAGTGATCCTCGAGATATGACAAAGGCGCGAGGAGTTGAGGATAAGATAACAAGAAGCCCACCACCTTCCAAACGATATAAACCATCATCAATTGACCCGCAGAGTGGTATTTTTCCCTGAGGATCCTTCACAAAACAACACGAGGGGTGAAATTCCATGAAGACATTATTATCTTTAGTAAATTGAGAAACACTCAGTAAACTCTTGGTGATGGAAAGAACATGAAGAATTTTATTAAGATGAAGAGGCCGAGTAGAACAAGAAATCTTAGAGGAGCCGATGTGATTAATAGAGAGTTTTTGGCCATTGCCTACAACAAGCTGATCCTCACCATTATAGTCCATGTGAATAGATAGTTGAGACAAGTCTGACGTAACATGATTGGTGGCACCTGAGTCGACCAACCATGAATTATCAATATAGTTGAAGGAGACATCATAGAATTAATCGAGGGAGTAACCATATTGGCTTGTGGACGGTTAGAGATCGGTTTGGTGGGTAGGTATCCATGTTGTTGCGGTTGTAGCAATTACGAGCATGGTGGTTGGGTTTCTCACATATTTGACAGATTATGCGAGGTGATGATCTATTAGAGGAACGAGGGGGGTTGGTATTGGTCGGGCGAGTGGAGGATTTTCGAGAGGTGGTGACACTTTGTTCATTAGGATATCCAGTGATTGGGGAGCGATTGGATTATTGACGAGATATGGCATTGGCTTGATGTTGGAGGGATTTGGTTTCCTCAGCCAATTTCTCCTCTTCTTGGAGAAGTAAACCAAGAAGTGAGTCAGGGGTGAGGTTATCAAGGTGAGGGTTAATGGCAGAGCGAAAAAGGTCCATAGGAAGAGTCTAGTCCGAACAAAATAGCACTCATAAGTTCTTCGTCTGTTATGGGACAGGTAGCAAGGGCTAGACTATGGGATATAGTTCGTTTCTTGTCAACATAGTCCATAATGGTTGAAGAACCTTTAGTGGTGGTTTGGAGTTGGTGCCGAAGTTGCATGACGCGAGCTCGAGATTGAGATTGATAAAGGTTGGAAAGATATGACCAAGTTTCACGAGTGGTACAAATGTGCATTATTTAAGGTATGATAGAATGGCTCATGGTAGTTTTGAGCCAAAGAAGAAGGATTTTGTCCCGCTTCTTCCAAGCCGTGAAGGCTGGATGTGTTGTTGATTTAGAGGTGACCTGAGTAGTGGTTAAGATAGTGGCATATAGAGCATTGGTTCCATCAAGTTGACCCTCGAAATCAAAGGCTTCAAAGGCAGAATATACGGTAGATTGCCAAAGGTAATAATTTTCTCGATCAAGTTTTATCGGAAGGTCGGGAAGGGCAATTGTTTGGGAGTTGGAGTCAGTTATGGAGAGATGTGTGGAAGAAGATGAATGTGGCTGAACGACAGTGGCAAAGGACTGATTAAGGTTGTCCATGGTGGCTGAAAGAAAAAAAAGTTGGATCTTGATACCAAATTAAAAACGTAAAAGAAGAGGTCAGAACTTGGTCTTTTCTGCAGTGACCAAGGCTGCCATAATATCTATATATATATATATATCTATATATATCTGTGTGTGTGTGCGTGCGTGCGTGCGTGCGTGTGTGTGTGTGTGTGTGTGTGTGTGTGTGTGTGTGCTGATGATGTACATGATAGAGTTCGAATACAAATAGAAAAGAGCTATCCTAATTAATAAAGGATTTTGAGTTTACATAAAAGACTTACTATAATATCTATAGAGGAATCCTACATTCCAGCCAAGAAGGATTTATTGTCATCTAACATAGATAAATAAATACATATAAAATATATATTAATAAATATGTATATACGACCAAGATAGTTTTGGTCTTGCAAAAATATCTTTCTTGCTAAACTTGTTTTAGAATTGACTGAAAACCTCTTTGCTAAAACTAATATACTTCCTTTGAAACTAGTCATGTTCTTGTTATGAAAGTAATAGACTTGGAACTATTCAAGCTACTTAAAACTCTTTCTCAAGTTTTTTCTTTAATACTAGAAATTTTCTTTGAATATGAAATTTTGCATAATAAAATGAGAAACTTACATAAATATACTAAAATAAAAAAATATTTACCACTTATAGCAATAATATCTTTTATTCACTTGATTACTTTTAATTCATTTATTATACAAGTTTAATACATATTACAAAGAACAATTTAATATTCATATATAATACAAGTTTTAATGAACTTATCATACATTTTAGTACACTTATAATGCAATGTGTCAAACTTTTACCAAACAAACATAATATGTCAAAAAACAATTATAATTCATATGTATTACATACATAATTCACTTTAATTCATATTGCAAATTTAACATAATATTGTTATAAATGGTAATAAATAAAAAAGTATTGCTAAAATCAGTAATTATTTATTAAAATGTTCTAATTTATGTAATTTTTTCAAAATTATATGCCCCGAAGCACAATCTTTTACTTAAATAGAGTTCATGTGGTATAATAAACATGAACAACTATCAAAGATCATAGATGTATAGAGAGGACCTAAATCACTACAAGGAAATCAAGAATAAAAAGTTGAAGTGTACGGAGGATTTTGCATAAGGTTAACTTGGGGTCACCCTAGTTTTAATCTTGTTAACTGAAAATAGAAAATAAATGTAGGGCGCAATGAAGGACTCATTCACTCATTATGATAGATTTTTCACCTTAAACACTTTATGATTCTTGAAGAAAACCTCAACTTAATGAAGAGCAATCAAGAAACCTTTTTCTTGAAATTCTTGAATTCGTTTTCCAGGAAGCCCCATGGTCAAGATTTAAATTTTCTATCACCGATTCATGAATAACTAAAGAAACTTGCGTAGGAGAGATTGAAATCCACGGAGAAGAACTTCTATTAACGAATGAGGATGAGGGAAGGAAAGAAACCACTTTCAAGAATTGAAAGAGTTGTCAAAAGTAAGAAAATTAGACAAAAACCGACTTAAATAATTTCTCGTCATCCACTGGCGTTTTAACTGGTGTAACCCTTATCAACACTGTTCTACGCCAGTGAAATGCATGTTCAAAAAATAAAACCTCTTATTTTTTCCTCAATCGGCGCTAGACCAACGTTTCATCAGTTTAGAATTGTTCAACACCGATGAAATACATGTCCAGGACAAAATGTGAAACAAAACTAAAATGACCATAACTTTTGACTCAAATATCGATTTGAACAATCTTGGTGGAGTTGGAAAGAAAGATAATAGACCACCAATTGATAGGTTATAAGCTACCTATTTTTTACATGATGAGAGATATGATCATTTGAAGTTGACTCTTGGATGAATTAGTGCAACAACCTTAGCCGATAGGAAGACTTCGAGCTCGACTTAGCGCAAGAGGTCTCTTATGACCCTAAAATTACTTCTGATACACTTCCTACACTTGGTAAAAGAATGTTAAACACATGATAAAATAAGACATCATCTGGTTCAAGCTCATATACTTACGAAGAACGATTTAGATTCTAAGAGTAGTATTGTGAAGTGTTACAATATCTCCCACTTAAGATCATTTGTCATTGAATGATGATCAGGCTAGGATAACAAACTTAAGCTAACCTTCACTGAACCAAATTTACTTATCAAGGTCATAAGAATTCAAAAGTGTAGACAACGTACACATATAACGCATAAATAGAACATTCAAAACACAAGGCACATGTTAGAACTTTGAAATAAGAGAATATATTTTACCTTCAATATCTTCATCATAAGGAGTGAATAAATGAGGGTATCTAATTTTCATATCCTTTTCAGATTCTCGGGTAGTCTCGTCAACTAATTGATTTCTCGATTAAACCTTGACAGGTGCGACCACTTTGGTCCTCAATTTGTGAACCCGACGATCAAGATTCTGAAACTGATCTATGGGAACGATAATTGATGGTCATATTTACACTTTTTAAGTATGGAAATGTGAAGCACTCGGTAGATTATTATTAACTCTAATGGTAACTCTAACTCATAAGCTACTTTACCCATCTTCTTCCAAATTCAATATGGAACAATATAGTGGGGGATTGAGATTTTCTTTCTTCCTAAATATCATAACACCCTACATGAGTGAAACTTTAAATAAACTCAATCATCTACCCCGTATTCTAGGTACTTTTGCTTAACATTAGTATAAAAATTTTGATGGCTCTGCGCAATCTTTAAGCTTTCATGAACCAATTGGAGATCATATATACATTTGACATTAAAGAGCGTAAGTACTTGAGTGATAACTATTATGTGTACCCAAACTCTATGAGAGGCAAATGGTGATTCCAATTTCTCTTTGATGTCACTAACACAAGCCCATAACATGTCTTCTAGAGTTTGAATCATATGTCTACCTTCCGTTTATCTGTAGGTGAAAACCGGTACTAAGGTTCATCTTGAACCCACTTTCGAAAATAACTTTCAAAATTTGGTGGTTAATTGAGAACCCCTATTTGAAATAGTGGATAATGGAACTCCATGATGTTTTATTATTGCCCTAATGTTAAATTTAGCACAATCCTCGGCTAAACTAGTAGTCTTTACTAGCAAGAAATAGGTTGACTTGGTCGTTTGATCTATAATCACCCAAATAAAGTCGGGTTTTTCCTGAGATCGCAATAAGCCAGTAATAAATTCTGTGTTGATCATCTCACACTTACACGCAAAGGATAGCTATTTTTAGATCCATGCCACATGTCCTTTAGTGCTTAACTTTAAATTGGTGAAGATTTAGACGCCTAGACACAAAATATACAATGTCCTTTTTCATCCCATTACATTGGTAGGCTTCTCTGAATTCATAGTGCATCATGGTGGAACCTAGATGACTTGAATACCTGAAACCGTCGTCCTCTAAGATGATTCTATCTCAGAGACCATCCACATTTGGAATACACAAGATACGGTGGTACCAATATACCAACTCCCTCTTGTTCAAAAGGCATCATACTCTATATATGAAATTCTTCCTTTAATTGAAGTAGGATGGGTCATTTTTATGATTCACCTTAACTTTCACTATTAGAGATGATTCAACCCCTTTTAGGATAAGAACTCCACATTCCCTCCAAATCTACAAAGCAAACCCCCAAACGTGCAAGTCTATGCACTTTGTTAGATCATTCTCTTTCCCCTTAACATGAGTTATACTTTCTATGGATAATATGCTAACAGCATCATCAACAATGTTAGCCTTACTTGGATGGTAGATAATACTCACGTCATAGTCCTTAAGCAATGTGAGCCATCTTTTTTGTTTGAGATTTAAATCCTTATGAATAAAGACATACTGGAGGCTATTGTGATCAGTGAACACATACACATGCATACCAAGGAGATAGTGACGTCATATTTTAAATGCAAATACTACCGTTGCCAACACGAAATCATGTGTCAGATAATTTCTCTAGTGGATATTAAGTTGCCTGGAAGATAAGTGATAACCTTGTCATTCTACTTCAGCACACAACTAATTCTTATTTGGGCGGATCACAATTCACAATAAAAACTTTTGTACCCTATTACGGGGTCGACACTAGAACAAAAATATAACGAGCTTTCAACTCCTTAAAGTTTTTCTCGCAAGCGTCAAACCATTGAACCTTTGTCTTTTTCTAGGTCAACTTAGTCAAAGAAGATGAAATCGATGGAAACCTTTCTATAAACCTTCTTCTGGGTCAACTTAGTCAAAAAAGTTAGGCAAGTGCATGGGTTTATAGCATAAAATAATGATAAACAATAGAAATTGTGGAGGAAATAATGTGATGAATAAGAAACTTAGTGTCATGACTCGAGCCTATACCCTGAATGTGACCGACACTCGAGAATCATTATCGGGCCTCCAAGAGAACCCTCATCCTGGATGACTACAATTGAAACTAACTAAAGTATACATAAACATAGATTTGGAAGAAACATTTAAAATAATTAAGTGAATCTCAAGACTGAACTGAATATACTGAGTATGAAACATAAATTTTAATAAAATATTTGAAACTGAAAAAATCTTCAAACTATATATCCATGAAGCTTCTATTGTATAAAGATAAGTGTCAAGACAAGAGTCACGACTCCTTAAAAATATTACTAATAATTCATAAAACTATAGTCCTATGGAAGCATGTAGATCTTACTCAAAGCTAACGAGCTATTGAAGTGATCTCATCGGACTCTTGTTGAGGATTCTAAGAATATATATCTGCATTGTTAAAAGATGCACATCGAATGACATCAATACATTAAATATACAAGTATGTATTATAGCTGAATAACTAATAACTAATGAAAGAATTTCAATAGATATAGATATATACTCAACTCGATGTATAAAATTAAACAAATGAAATCATTTACAACTTTATCAAAACACTTACTCATCTCTGAACCACAACATAATAAGTGATATCATAAAAATATACTTTTAACTTTATTTGGGAGATTCTCTAACCGATAACCACTACTATGAGCTACGTGATGATACAACGTCTCACCCACACTGCTAGAACGTTTATATACCTTGGTGGGTTATAGAACACCTCGACTAAATGGATCCACTAGGCTCTGACCGAAGGCACTTAGAATTCATCCAAAAGGATGATCTTGACATACATGGTTTATGAGGAATGTGAGTTTCTTGAACTTATTGCCATATCGATGTTGAATTCTACTCTCAATAATATATGATGATGCTCAATGTTTAAAAACATCTTTCTCATCTGGTTTGAGATATTTACTCGAAGTATCCTCTAAAAAGAGGTAACTGCTATGAAAAGTCTCTTAACTCATAAACTCATTTAGAAGTCAATGGTTTTCTTTTCTTAATGTACTGTTACTCAAATTATATTTGAAAACTCTTTCTAAAAAATATATGAAAATCATATTGCGATATGATCATTAATGACTCATGAAGTTATACTGCATAAACATTGATGGCATATCTAGAAACCATACTGCTTAAACATTGATGACATACTCGACTGTCATACTTATCATGTTTAGAAACTCTTTCTCAAAACTCATGTTTACTTCATCAAAAACTTAGTTTAAAACTCAAGTGTTGCCTTTAAGAAGGTTCTCAAGTTTATATCTTAAAATGGGGTTCTACTGAATTATCGATATGAACAAATCAATTCAAGGATCTCAATAACAATATATAAACTCAATACTCAGAACTCAAAACTCAATGGTAATTTTCATCTCAAGAATACTCAATTCATAGTGTTCATGTTGAAAAATAGGCATAAACGAATTTACTCAATAATACTAATGCATAACATATAACAATTAAATAATTAAAAATTTAATTTAAAAAAGAATCACGAATTCAAGAACTCAAAATCAACCCATCTAAATCTAGAAATAAAAACCTAGATTACTCATTTACTAATTTGTAAGTAGATGTAGGGCATGAGGATAAACTAGTCTAACACTATGATAATATTACATACCGGAGAGAACAAGGATCTTGAAGAATCGTGAAGAAATATTTAATTAGACGCCTGGAAACCCTAGCTTGAAGGAGAATAATCAAGAAAACTTTTATTGAGTTTCTTAATTAGTTTCTTGAAATCTCTATGACCAAGAATTATAATTTTCATGAGTGATTCATAATTGTATGGAAGAATTTGAGTTGGGAATAATAGAATTTTTGGAGAATAACTTACCTTGAAGAAGAATCTTGAAAAAGATTGAAAGAATCTTGAATCCAAGTCCTCTAGTTTGATTTTTCCTTAGGGTTTTGCCTTATGATTTGAGAGAGAAGAGAATGGAGGATTAAAATATGAAAATCTGATTGAGTTGGAACTTTAATTACTCAAGAAATGCAGTTAGGGTTTTCATAGAGGTAAAAACACAAAAAACAATTCCTTTTTAATGTTTTTCTGTTGGCTAATCTTGTCACTACAGTGTATCAGATTACAAAAATTGTCATAACTTTTTACTTGTAACTTGGATTGTTGCGAAATTGGTGGCATTGAAAGAAGATTCGAGTATTTATAATTTATAGGTTAAGGGTCACATAAATTTTATATTCTTAGAGATATGATCGTTTGAAATTGACCCAAGTAGAATCTTACATCACAACTTAATCGGTATGAAATCTTTCAACTCAATTTTGTGACCTTAATTCATATTCAAATCCATTCCACACTAAATAGTTGACCTTTACACATATGATAAATTTAAGAATAACCAGATACGATCTTATATGTGAATGAAGAATAGTTCGACCTTAGCTTAGAAATTTTTCGGGTGTTACAATATCTCCCCATTTCGTATCATTCATCCTCAATTGATGGTTAAACTACGCATGGAAGGGGAAATATTTTTTTAAATAAATGATTGTCTAGAGAGGGAATTTTTAGTGAACATGTCACAAGCTTACTCCTATCTTTTTGTAAAGTCACTTTTACTATCTTTTTGACTTCTGAACTTTCCTATTAACACATGCGGAACTGAATCACACTATGGTTGTGGAACTTTCTATAGCACATAAGCCAAGAACGATATTAGTTTGTGATGAGTCCACGATCTGGACTCATTTAGGACTATATTTTGGTAGATTTAGTGTCCTCAAATACATATTTTGTCTCAATAATTGATGAAAAACCTTAAGTTTCAGGGATTTAGACCTGCAGACAAAACATGGATGCAATTAAGCAAAAAGGAACAAGGAAGTTCAAAGATTGAAGAAAAGAAGTCCTGAAGATCTCCCAATCCATAAGGCGAGTCGCCAAATGGCCTTATACTCGCGTAATGTTCCAATTTTCTGAGCCCTGATGGAAAGGATCACGTCGGCGGTGAAAAAAAGCAGTTGTTGTTTCGTTGAGAAGTTCCGCGAAGCAGTACTAGATCACCTAATAATATAGAACGTGAATATTCTGAAGGCTAAATAAAGACGGGGATCGAATATACCAAAGGGCGAATCGCCTAAATAACAGTGATCCCAACTAATTGCGCCTAGTGATCCTTCAAAACACAATTTTTCAAAAACTATAAATACTAGATCAGATTTTTATTATTCAAATTTTGTGTATTTAGATAGATAATTCTAGTTTTAGTTCTTAAGACTTTTTAGGAGACATTGTTCTTGAGCTTTGAAGGTTTCCAACTCCAAAAAATTGTAAGTGGGTATTGATGAATCTTCATATTTTACTTGTGATAAGACTTTTTCTATTGTACCCAATTGATGGAAATGGTTTTCGATATCAATTTTTACCTCTTTCTACGTTTAGCTAAAACCCCAATTCTTGGGGTGTAGTTATGTGAATATGGGTTGAATTTACTGCCAGGTCTTGCTTATCAATAGTTTTTTGTTGTTTAAATGTGATTTCGTTCACTAATTGTGTATGAACTTAATGGGATTATAGTTGCAAATATGATTTTATCTCCGTGTCTTTTGCTTGCTAAAGAGAGAGGTCTTATGATCAAAACTAGTGAATTGATAGCGTGTGGTTATTTGGTTGACATAGTTCAACTCGAGAGAGTGAATCCTAAACCATGTTCCACACATTTAGCTTGAGGGAATGAGTAGAATAAGGCAAAGGCTGGGCGTAATTAGAGCTTATCGTTATTTGAGAGAAACTAATTTGATTTGGGGTAAATTTCTCAAAAGAAAATTTACCCCCACTAACGTCTAGCTTAGTTACAAATTCACAGCGATTTACTATCATTAGCATGTACCTGGTTGTTTATTTTAGCTCATATTTCTATCACATTCCAATAATCCTATCTCAATATATGTATACTCATTTTTTTTTATTGTTTTAGTTGATAATTAGCTATAACCCCCCCTCCCTTTTGATAATTGACACTTGTGTTACCCCTTGAACTTATTATGCTTTCATTAGTAAATGTCTTTTATCTATGACTAACATGAACTGATTTTTACTTGGCTGTTAATCCTTGTAACCACTCCCTGTGGGATTAGACCCCAACTCACTTAGTTGGTTTATATTACTGACTAACGACCATAGATAATTAGTATTGGATAAAGTGTCTTAGTATTGGATGAAGTGTCCTGATACGTCAAGTCAGTTTGAACATAGTCACGCTCTGTCTGAAGCTATTTTTACCTACAAAAAATGTATGTGGGTTGAAGTAAGAACGAAAACAATGTCTTAATTGATATGACTAATAACTTTCAAGCTTAGAAACATTTCTCAAGTATGTTCTCATTTTTTATTACTACACTTCATTAGCTATAACTCCTATTTCTTAATTAACGTTTCAAGCACACCTCATCAAATTCTAGGTGCAAACGATTGTTAAGCAATATAAAACCTGATAAATGAGTTGGGGTCGAATTCCAAATGGGACCGTACATGTTTAAATTCAATTGGAAGTACGAATGTGATCTAACTATATATAAAAATATATTATCGAAAAAAGACAATTCAAGTCAAAAGAGGTGATACAAATGTCAATGGGGATTTCGGTGTGTAATTATCAACTATAATGCAATTAAATAATAATGAAATAACAATAATGAGAGGAGTTCTCGGAGTGTGATCGATTATAGGAAAAATTTGATATATGGGTACTTGAAACTACTAGTAAATTGCTAAATATAATTGGGTAAGCTAGACTATAATTGAAATAACTTTCTCGTGAACAAGTATTTTCAATTCAAGTGATTTCTCTCGAAGATCAACAAGCATAGTCATAAAGAACAACCCATTACCTTAATACATCTTCTCTCTCGAGCAAGATGGGTGGGATTGAGTTTAGGATTCACTCTCTTGGGTTGAACCCAAATCAACCCAATACCTATAAATCATTAGATAATAATCTTAGTTCTAAACTTCTTCTATCTCAAGCAAGTTAAGAACACAAAGATAGAACTGCATTTACAAATACAATTCATAAATTCAACCACAATTAATGATTAAACCCACTTCAATATAACATTTACTAGAAATTAGAATACCCATAAACTAATTCAACCCATAATCACATGATCACACCCTAACAAATGGGGTTTTAGTTGAACATCGTAAAAAGATAAAAACGGACACCAAATCGATTAGACATCAAGTGGGTAAGAGTAATTAAGCCTTTACAATGCTCCAATTGGCAGAAAATTTGAATCCCACTTGCAAAATCTCTAAATTGAGTCTCAAAGCCTTCAAGGCTACTAAGAAACTCTAGAGAGAACTCTTCTAGACTAAAAAATCCGTATAAAGTTCTCTAAAAGTTAGTAAATAATTTTTTTAAAAATCTAATTCATAGTCATAAAAAATAAGCCACGAAAGCCCTTTTGGAAAAGTAAGTCGGGCTAGCCGAAACACTCGGTGAGCCACCCTTTAACCTATTCCATTGCCTTTTTGCGTTGGCATTCGACATCCTCGAGTTCTGTAACTTTTGGTGATCAATCCTTTCTTCACGGAACTGCTCGGCGATTCATTGACTGCTCCTTTTTGTTGCCGACTTGGTTTCTTCCTTTAGGGATTGTCACACTAGAACATTAGGTGGTCAAATGGGCCACTCGTTTACACGCCAAGTTCTCTTGACGATCCTCAGGATCACCCTTCTTCATTCCTTTATCTTTTTTTGTTTCTTTTTGTGTATTGGTGTCTTTGATTTGTTCCCCAATCAATATTCCTTAAAATAAAGGATTTAACATCTGTTTATGGAACAAATTAAGAATTTGAAAACACTAATTCGATATAAACAAAGCGCTAAATGAGTCTAAATATCAAACTCATAAATACCGCTAGCTTAAACGTTTTCTTGTCCTCAAGTAAAACTTAAGATCAGTAGTTTAGAAATGATGTCTGAAATAGGGCTACATAGGAATTTACATGAATGAACAGAATAAGTTTCAACTTACTTATGCGATGATCAATTATGCACTTAAAGATTCAAATTGTGACTCACCATTATCAAAGATGCTCAAGTTCACAATACTTGCTTCAAATGCAAGTTCAAGCTCAAAAAAGTTACTCAAATGCCCTCACAACACAGGTGATTCTATGTTCACACAAAGTTGTTCAATAATTTAGAGTACTGGAATCACATACGACTCTCACACTCACAAAGGTTAACACATTTACGGCTTCACCCATAGGTTTGCCTTTATTTTCTAGTCAACATTTTTTTCAGCTCACTGAAGGTCACAAAGGTCTTTTCAGGGCTTCTAACCGAGATGAGTATTGAGGTATGCTCATTTAGGCTTATTTGTTGCTACCTTTATAAAGTATGGTCTGATAATCACTTTTATCTTTTTCTTTAACATTTAAAAAATGCTCATAATGCACCCCTTATTCAATTTCAAATGGACTACTGCATACCTCATTTCTTTTGCAATTTCCACCACATTATTTCACAAATTTTTCATTATTTTTTCTTTGCTTATTTTCTCATTTGTTTTATTTTTTTACACGAAGGAGTTCTATATTTTTCAAAATCATTAATCAAAGGTGGATTGCTCACACTTCTTGACTTTCCTTCTCTTTTGGCCTAAGTTGTCTATTCAAACAACCCACACTTCATGAAAAGTTATGGGTGAATGGAATAAAGAGAGGTCACATTGTTCAAATTTCTACCAAGAAAAAGGGTATGACTTGACATGTGCCAAGAAAGGTTCACTTATCTCACAAGGTTGTCCATAAGAGAGGCATATCATCAAATTAGTTCACTCTTCAATTTTCTTTTTCCTAAGATCATTCCAAGTGCTTTCAATACTTAATCAACCAGACCAATGAGGAAAATTATATGTGTCATCACACCCACTGTTCAAGGTAATCTCATCATACAAGACATTTGCACCAATATTAAATGAGAATTCATACTTTCTTGCTAGTGTGCAATATTCTTCACAAGAGACTCATTTGATAATCAGCTAGTCATAACGAGATGCTAAAGTCCACACATTATCAATAAAACTTCATTGGCCTCATCATAGATGCAAATTTATTTTGTTCAATTAAGAGCACTATTCAAGGCATCGGTATTGATTGCAACTGACACTCAAATTTGTATTATAATTATCACACCCTGAGCTACCCCTAAGACGCGAACATGGGACCTAGGACCATAAGTGATCCCAAACTAACCCTGCTGGCATGATCATGAGCATACTAAGGTTAATAAGCTGATGCGGAAGCTAAATCATAATTAAAATGAAAAGATGAGGAAATACCCATATACTATAAATGAGATTTTTGAAACTGATGATTTTAATACATAGAACATATTAACTCAATACTAAGCGGAAACTAACTATGTATGAAGCCTTTAACTGACTAGAAATGCTGGGACAGACCCCAACTAAGTCTTGCAAAAACTTAAACTAAATAACTAAAAATACTGGAAAGAAATTTATGACTATTTTCCTCGGAGAACGAGGACTCGCCACTGATTCTGCTGAACTGGAGATCGAGAACCAATCTAAGCGTGATTTGGATGTTGAGAAGCTGAACCTACATCACAAGAAGATGTAGCGCATGTATGCCTGTACTTGAAAGGTACTGAGCATGTAGGATAGAGTAGTGTTGAAATAATACATAACTGAATAAGCACAAAAGCAAGTATAATATTCTAAATATGATATACTTAATTTTGAGCTAGCTTGATCCAATGACCAAAACTTATAACATGCTGAGATTGAATACTAACTGAACTGTAAATATGATCAATGCAATAGTGTCTGTCTAAACCGTGAGAGCTACTGATAACCAATAATAAAACCACATGAGTTAAATGTGGAGTCTGATGTATACGCCCTATCGAAAGGACCCAATATACCCTGCAAGAGGTATAAAGGCATGCTGTCATGATCACTAAACTGATGCCCACAGAGGGGACTTACAACCTACTAGTAATTCTAGAAACCCTAGGTCAATTCATAATAAGGGAATCAAGAAACTGATTGAATTATAGGGATCTAATGGGCGAAAGAATCCACTAGTAAAATTCCATATACATGATGAGGAAATATACAGAGAAATATTTATATTTTGGGGCTGGAACTGATGGAACCTTGCTGCGTTCTTGAACTAGGATTCTTGACATTTTTCTCCTTTGTTGCTTCTAATTTTCTAAGTTTTGATTAATGATTTGACTTAGGTAAGTCTTAGTTATTTTTACGCATAAACTAACTAAAATATCATGATTTAGGGTCCAAACAACGTATCTTAGGGGTTAAACGAAGTAGGAAAAGACCAAAAGACCCCTGACTTAAAAGCCGTCGGAGTCACTAACAGAGTCGACTAACGGACCGTAATTCGACTGACAGGCCATATTGGTTGACCATCATTTGTAATTGAGAGATGAATGTCAGCTTGCAAATCGGCGGAGTCGAGTGACAGACCATAAGTCTACTGACGACCTGTAGTGGCTTTGTCGCTGGCACATGCAACTTCTGAAAGTTTGTATTTTCATGGTCTATTTTGGATACAGTATGTTACAAGAACAACCACAATCACACAAAAGATGTGGAACAGAAGTGTTAAAATTTGGGTCAAAACAAATTCCGTTCAAAACAACGAGCCACAAGCTCAAACATCCACAATATATAGCTCCAAACATAATCAAAACACAATTATAGATCACAAAACCCAATATATACAAATAAAAATGTTAATTACAAGTCATAAGAGGTAGGCATGAAAATACCTCACCCCACCCACAAAATAAAAGCCATTGTTCTCAAATGCAACTAAAAAACAATAATCAATATAAAAAATAGAGAGGGAGGTAAAGAATGATTATGTCTAATTAGTTACCTTTTTGTTAGTGCATCAGTGCCCGAGGTAGCATCAACACTAGATCCACTAGAGCCTGCCATGAAAGTCTCTCTCAATGAAGTCTGAATGGTTGAATGCACCATAGACTCCTTAACCTCAGTTAGGATCTCATTTGCAGTCTCCTTTTGAACATGAACTGCTCCTAATTAGTCTCAGCCTCGGACTCTACAACCATATTATAAGATATACTCTCATCTCTGGTGGTATCTAGAGGCATATCAAAATAGGCTGGAATATATATGTCCAGGTCACCACGGATCTATACGGTCCCCAAAATCATCGACATGTCAGTGGACTTTAGTAAGTCCACATCCTTTCTCGACTCTTCAATTGTGACCTTTAAGGCTCTCACCCCATGAGTGTCTCTATGAACTCTCTCACACACCTTTATCCTTGCCGTGAGGGCATCAATAGAATCTCTAAGGTTTTTCAAAGCCGCTGTGAGAGCTTTCTCAATAATACTAGGAACTGCAGCCTCTATCCTGGAGGCAAGTACATAAGTAGAATGGGTTAGGTTCCCTATCCATAGTAGCATGGCCTGGGTTAGTGGAGGTCGGGAATCTGTACTAGCACCAGACCTAGGAGGCAAGACATTAGCAGAAGAACTCAACGTCATAGAAGGGGTGGAGCTAAAAGTACCTAAAGTCCCAGAGTCCAGAGTAGGAAACACTGCCTCTGCAGGTAGTGTCTCAATATCAACAATATGTGATGTATCCACCAGAACTGCCCTCTTCTTCTTAGCTTCATCTTTCAAATACTCGGACTCCATGTGCTGGATGTCTGTAGAGGAGGTGGGAATCATTTCCATATCCTTCTTCTTATCCCATGGCACCTGTGCACTTCACAACACGGTGATCAACACTGGAAAATGGAGAGATTTCTGTTGATGCCTAGCTCTCATGGCCCTCTCCTGTCTGATAATCACACCTAGATTGATGCGCTTCCCTGCAATAATAGATCTAAGACAGGTTGCCTTTGTATGGTGGAGGATAGAATTATTATGGGAAGGTATAATTGTACAATTGATGAATCCAAACCAATGTCTCACTACCACATTGAGGCCTTTATTCTCTATTAGCACTCTGGCCTCGAGCAACCTAGAGGTATTGTCGGATAGGAGAGAGGGTCCAACCAACCTTTTATGTCCTCTAAGTTTGTTATGTTGATCATGCTTTGATATTCATTTTCAATGTTGGAAGTGCATCCCAAAACAACGTTTATATCCTCATTATCACATTTTACCTTCGTTCCACTAACAACTACATAGTCTACTAGCTTAAAGGTGGAAACCTTCGTCTTCCTTTATGTAACCGAAACTCCGTAGGTAGTGTAGAAATCCCGGACCTAATTAGAATTTTAACGGCCCCTGGGTATGATAAAAATCTAAAATTTGTGGGACTTAGGGTGTACCATATGTTTCGATATCTTTGCACCACACCTTCTATGGAAAATATCTTCTCCTCAATGATAGTTCTTAGTCCCACGACCTTTAGTATGTTTTGAGACTGGGGAGTAGGACCATAAACTGGCGGTATACGGACTATAGTCTGCACTGAAGCTGGGGGGAGAAGGAGGAATCTGGGGTACCCGAATCCTAGAAATATCATGTATCCTTTTGGTGTGCTCTCCGGGCCAATAAAAGTTGGTCATCCTCAAGCTTAAAAATGGAAACCTGATAATCCTTGTTGTGTCCCTCTCTCTATAATGTGGTGAGTGAGTCACGTAGACTCCCTCATTGTCAAAGGTGATCTCTAGAGAGTCAACTACGGGCGCCTTGCCATTTCGTTGCCTTTCCCACCTTTTGTAGGAAGCTTTGTTTCTTTTGCTTTGGATGTTGTTGCATCCTCATTTATGATAATCCCTTTCTCTTGATTGTGGGGCAGAATGTCTTGTAGTGGAACTTTGGGTCTAACCATATCTGCATAAAACACAATTTTTTTTTAGAAAATATCCAAGAAAATTACAGAATTGAAGTTGTAGAAAAACTTGCAGTACCAATTATCGAGTCACTTAGTCGGGCTCGCCAAAAGGACTAGCCTAATACATTTTTAAAATTAAAGAATGCCAATGATATTCTGGCCTTTCGACAAATCGCCATCACTACTCGGCGAGCTCATACAAGCCCACAAAAATTTAAATTATTTTTTAATGGGTTGAGGCGTAGAAAGGGCGATCAAAAGGAACATTCGGCGAGTCACCGAGTGAACTCGGCGAGCTCAGTCTTCCCACCAAAATCACAGACTCTAACTAGGCCAAATTAAAAAATTAAAAGCGATTAAGGGGTAGTTGGTGAGTCGCCGAACAATTTGGCGAGCTCAACCCAGCTTGCTAAATTCCCCCAAGGTGTAAAATTTCAACCATGTTTTCCAAAATCAAGCCCGCAACCTAAAAAATCAAAATAAAATGTACACAATTGGACAAGACCCAATCGACCCATGCGTCTGGGGTACTCATACTTCCCCTGATTTGGCTAAAATTTGTCATTTGATGACTTATACCCTTAAGAATGATGTCAAACACTCCATCATTGGACATATTATGTAATTTAGCGCAATTGGGGGCTACTTAGACTTCACCCAACTATACCCAACATAAAATAACCTCAAACCAACAATTATTGATCAATTTTAACGCATAAAACTCGAGAAATCATTTTAAGAATTTAGTCACAAATTCAAACACAATTACGGGAAATACAACAGATAAAAAATCATTTAAACAATCATCCAACACAATATAACACATAATTACCAAAAACATTTAAGTTCAACAACCAAACTAAAGTTTGGGATTCGAAAAACTAACCTGAATGCCGAATAGAGAGTTTGGTAATCTAGGCGGCAAAGTAATCAAAATTTGAGCACGAGATCCAAACAAAAAGCAATAAAATGGGAAAATATAGAAGATATAAGGTGCGAACGAGAGTGCAGGGGGTTTGAAATGAGAGAATATGAAAGATTTTGAATTTTTAAAATGTTAGGCCTTTTATAATATTTAAGTTTGGAGCCCTTTCGGCAGTATCAGTCGACCACGCTGATACGCTCAAACTTACTTCTCAAATAAGAAGTATAGCGGTCGTGTCAAGTAAATAACCCAACTAGTGAGGTTGGGATCGTTCCCACGAGGAAAATAGTTTAGACTTTACTTCAATCTACTATTACTATTGTTTAGTCAATTACTTCCTTGGAAAGAAAAAATGATAAAAAGGGGGGTTTCTATTCCTAAATAAATGAAACTAACTAGCGAAATTGAAAGAGACACTTAATAGCTTTGAATGTTGGAGTTTAATCAATTAATCAAAGTAACTAGGGTTTACGTGTTTCCCACATGTTCATAACTTGATAATTATAACTATAACAATTCTTTCCTAGTATCTTGCATGCAAAGTGAAAAGTTATGTATTTCTAAATCCTTGGTCCGGCATCTAGAAAATTTCACTCTGCACCTTGGTCCGGCTACGTGTGTTGCTATCCTAACCCTTATCTTTACCTCATATTAAGCATCGTATTCGATATTTGACTAAGTTATTACCTCGTACCAATCAATACTAGCCTATTAGATAGTGTACACTAAATCTATGTTGAAATTCTTTTTCTATTATCTACCTCCTTGGTCCGGAAAGTAGCATTAAGGCGAGTTCTAACGTGGTCCATCCGTTAAAAAGAGTTCTAACCAAAAGAATTATTATCACATGCAAGACACTATTCTAGAATTGTTATTTTAGTTAGGTTTCACATCATTATTTCCCTATGGTTCCCACAACCCTAGTTATGGAGTTTAGTTACCCATAGTCATAATCACAATATTCAAATATATGATATAAGAATTCATGTAATTACTTCAACGAGAAAGAGTAAAATTCGAAAGTTCGCTTGATTAATCAACAAAAATCACCAACAATCACTTACAAGAATCTCAAAGTAATCAAGAATCTCACAAAAAGTCTAATGATAATCAAAGGCCTAACCAAATAATCCAGAGTCTAACCTAATAATACAGAGTCTAACCTCAAAAATGAGGTTTTTCGAACTATTTATAGAAAATAAAAACCTAATTAAACAAGGATTCTATTTGCTGGAAATCTATCAAAACGCGGCTGGGTCGACGGACATCGCGACGGATCGTCTTGGTCATGACGGACCGTCATGGACTCCGTCATCCCATAATTGTGCAATTTCTTCTGCTGCTCTATTCATTACCCGCGACGGCAAGTATGACGGATCGTCACAGGCACAATGGTCCGTCGAGGGTCTTCGTTTCAAAACACTTAAACTCTTGGAATATGGGTACTGGAACTACTTCTCTGAACTTCATGACGAACCTGCAGGACGGACTGTCATAGACACGATGGATCGTCATGGACTCCATAACCCCACATTTGGTCAGACATCCCCATCTTGCTTCAGCAGCTGCACTACGCTGCCACCTACGGACCGTCACAAGCATGACGGACCGTCACAAGCTCTGTAGGTGGTCTCTTCTGCATTTCATTGCTCAAAAACCTCCGCATTCATCTTTGGACAAATTTCCTGCAAATAAGGAGAAACTTATATAAAAATTAGCACAAAAAGGCTTTTGGACACACTAAACTTAAGAAAAAAGTATTAATAATACCGTGAAACCACGGTATATCACACGCCGAACCACAACATGATGCGGCGAGTGGTCACTTATATCACAGATTTTTACAATATCTCCCGTCAATTTGGCGGTCGAGATGGCAGAAAAAATTGGGTTTATCAACCTGTTCAGCGAGTCGCCGATTCAGCAATTGTCCTGACCAGTTTTACAGACTTCCACATCAGGTTTTATGGATCCTACGGCGGTCCAAGTTGGGCTTTCCAACATCTTTGACGAGTCGCTAGTTGGACTTTTGGTAGCCAAACTACACATTCTCAAACACATTTCACTTTTCAACATGCACAATCAACACCCATTATTCAAAGTCAAACTTAAAGCACTAAAAACTAGGGTTGCCTTCCAAGTAGCGCATTAGTTAATATCATGACACGACACATGTACCAAATAAAGCTCCATTTTTGGGGTTTGCCATAGTTTCACTAGGAAATCCTCTTTTGTCTTCGATTCAAATGTGATGAAATCTGACCTATTTGGGTCTCAAGATGCTTGATAGAGACTGAATGAGAGGTCATCATGTGGTTTAGAGTCGATACATTCTCTTTTATTTTCTTTAACACTCTATCAGACCTTTAAACCTCGTTGAGAATGTGTGAAAGCATGTCTTCCATATGACCACTCTCTCAATCTTTTGCCTTTTGACGCTCATGGGGAGGAACATAGTTATCCTTCTCCCCCATTTCTTTCCTTCCAAGTGGCCTTACTATCATGCCAATCACTGTAATAGTCTCTCCAACCCTCATCTTTATTTTATCCTTGATTTTCATATGGTCTTAGGTATTTTGCACGTGATAACCTCCTCCTTGGTTGGTAGGAAGTTTACTTCATCATTGAAAAACACTTCAAATTTCACTTTGTTAGGGTTCATTCCACCAACACCCACAATATTAACACTTTTTGCACCAACACGCATGAAATTTTAGCCAAGATATCTAATTTGGTCATCATTTTGGCCATGTTTTGGTCTCTCTTTTGATCTTTCTCGATATTTTCTTGTTTCATTTTATAAATAAGAGAAGAGACTTAATCTTCACGTGTATACCATGCCCTGTTAATCTTGGTCATGCAATCAATGAGTTGAGATGCCACTACATTAGATTGTTGCATTAGACCACCCCGGGAAAGTTGATCAACCACTCCTTTATTTATTGAATCAAGGCTTCTGTAGAAATTTTGAATCATCACATTATTTGGAAGTCCATGAGTTGGATACTAAAGCACCAACTTCTTAAATCTGAGCCATGTCCGATGGATTGGATCACCTTCCATGCATTTGAAACCTTGGATGCTATTCCGTAGAGTCATCATCTTCGATGGGGAAAGAATCTCACATGAAATGATGTGGTCAGCTCATCCCAAAAGGTGATAGAGTCCCACGGTAACTCAGCTAACCATTTAGTAGCTTCACCCATAAACAGAACGAGAATAACTTAAGGCAGATTGATTCTTCCATATGTTCTTAAATGAGAGCGACTTAGAGACATCCACAAAGTTCCTAATATGCTCATGGGGATCCTTATGAGCCAGCCAGCCCCCCCTCCCCCCCCCCCAAAAAAAACCCTCAGTTATAGGAGCTGAAACATTGTGCTTGTAATGTGAAAAACAACATTTCCTTCAGTTGGAGGCAAACGAATGACACCAACACCACCCACTTGGTTTGGGTCATTCACATCATTGAGGTTACCAATGTCAACTTGGTGGCTTACTTGGATAACGTTACTTCAGTTAACATCCATCTTCTTCTTTGTTCAACACAAACAACACAAAACCAAAAACCAAAATTACTTGATTCAACTACAACCAAAAAAATCACAATTCAACTTCATTAAAAGAATTTTAATAAGACAATTCCCTGACAGCAATGCCATTTGGATTAATATTTTAAGCATAACTCATCCAATTCTAGGTGAAAATGATCGTTAAATAGTATAAAACCCAATGAAAAAGTTAGGGTCGAATCCCACAGGGACTTGCTCAAGTTTTTTAGGATGTACGAATGTGATCTAACTAGCTATAGGAATAGATTTTATCGAAAAGAGATATATCAAGCCAAAAGGGGTAACATGGTGAAATGGGGGTTTTGGTTTGTAGTTATCAACTACAACACAATTTAACAATAATGAAATAATAATAATGAGAGGAATTATCGTCATATGATCGATTACAGGAAAATTTGATATATGGGTACTTAAAACTACTAGTAAATAGGTATAAGTGGGTATGCTATACTATAATTGAAATAACTTTCTCTCGAACAACTATTCCCATACAAGTGATTTCTCTCGAACATCAACAAACATAGCCATTAAGAAAAACCCATTACCTTAATACATCTTCTCTCTCGAGCAAGATTGATAGGATTTGGTTTAGCATTCACTCTATTTACTTGAACCCAAATCAACCCAAAACCTATAAATCATAATCAATAATCTTAGTTCTAAAATTTCTCTCTCACAAGTAAGCTAAGAACACAAAGAGAGAACTGCATTTACAACTACAATTCATAAATTCAACCACAATTAATGATTAAATCCACTTCAATATAGCATTTAAACTAGAAATTAGCAATACCCATAAACTAATTTATCTCATAATCATATGATCACACCCCAAGAAATGGGGTTTTAGTCGAACATCATAAAAAGGTAAAAACGATTACCAAATCGATTAGACATCAAGTGGGTAAGAGTAATTAAGTCTTCACAATGGTCCAATTTGCATAAAATTTGAAACTCACTTGCAAAATCTCCAAATTGAGTCTCAACACCTTCAAACCTACTAAGAAATTATAAAGAGAACTCTTCTAGACTAAAAATTCCTTATCAAGTTCTCCAAAAGTTACTAGATAAAATGTTCGAAATCTAATTCATAGTCATAAAAAACAAGCCACAAAATCCCTTTTGACGAAGTAAGTCGGGCAATCACTCAGTGAGCCACCCTTTGACCTCCTCCATTGCTTTTTTGCCATGGAATTCATCATCCTCGACTTGTGTAACTTTGGGCGATCAATCTTTGCTTCGCAGAATCGCTCAACGATTCGTCGATTGCTCCTTTTCATCACTGACTTGGTTTCTTTCTTCAAGGCTTGGCACACTCAATATTTAAGCTATCAGATGGACCACTCAGTGAAACGCCAAGTCTTCTTGGCGATCCCCAAGCTTACCCTTCTTCATTTCTTAAGATTTTTTGTTTGTTTTTACATGTTAGTATCGTTGCTTTGTTCCTCATTCAAAATACCCAAAAATCAATAATTTAACATCATTTTATTGCACAAATTAGGCATTTGAGGACACTAATTCTTTATAAAAAAAACACTAAATGAGTTTAAATATCGGATTCATATAATCCCGCTAGAGAATATGACTACTCTCACATACAACAAATCAAATCGCTTGCTCTTACTACATTCAAGCCTAATCTATAATTCACAAAGTGCTAAGCATAATAGGGTTATACTTATTCAAACACAAGATTCAAATTCTATATCTCTTTAAGAAATCTAATCCTAATAATACTTCTCCTTATAAATGTCTTCAACCAACCTTGAGAACATATCAAGAAACACTTTATGCATCATGGGTTTGTCCGCATGTTAAAAACACCACATTCAAGCCTAATACTATAACCACTTCTTGGACTCCTAGTAACTAATTCTTTTAAGAATTTCTCTTTCTCGCATCATCTCCACCAACTGAAAATTCATGCACTTCTTCCAGAAACTTGATTGCTCTCATTTAACTATTAGTACTCATGGTAAATCCTTCTTCTTCATACACATTATAGCTTAATATTGAATAATAAAAAAGCCACCATTACCACAATAAGAAACATCAACCCTCTCATTTTATCATTACTCAACTGCTATCAATGCCATCACTATCAAACTGAAAAGGATCACTAAGAAATGTTTAGGGTGAAGATCATAAGCACGATTCATTTAAAGTTTCTTATATATGAATATGCATGACATAATAATATGTTTGTAGACATTGAGATCAAATCATGAATTTACGAGACTGAGCGTACTATGAGATATGAGTGCTTACATGAATATGTTCATATAATGATGCCAATATCCATAACTTTATGGATAAGATTGAGATCAACGTGCTTAAGTTATTTCCCCTTATTTTGGAATGAAAATATACGTGAATCTCTCTAAAGGGTGTGAGCATAGGTCATAGAACAATTATGATATTAGGAATATCAACAAGATGTTGTGATAATGGATTGACATATCTCTAGAACTCTTTCAAAAGACATCACTAACTCATCATAAACACTTGACTTGGTTTCTTATATTATCATCTCCCCCTTTGGTCTAAAGTTTACACTTGAAAGTTATGGATCTATTCCATCACCTCTAAACTGGTTTACATTCCATTTACTCCAATACTGGGGAAAAACTTATCTCATGCTTATTGAACTCTTCATAAGAAGTTAGTAAGACTCCTTATAAGACCTCTTTTTAAGATGTTTCTCTTAATGTTTTCTCATTGGCTTATAAGAACACTTAATCTGACTATTGATATTTTGACCTGTTTTTCTTTATCCTACCAATATTGTCATTTTAAATTCATATCTAGTTAACCAGAAGAAACTTTATCTATATTAAAAAGGATCATCATTGGATATATATAATCTCTCTAGCTAAACTTTTAAGGGTAATAAATCATGTTTACATCAACATGCTCCAAATTGACACTCAATTATGCTATGAAGCAAATACATGGAAACAATAACTTATTATAACCTCATTTCACTTTGTACGATCTCGAGTACACCTTCTAATACTTTTGCTAATCTACTAACTTTTTGATACCTCATTTTTCAAATCGAAAAGTTAGAATCTCACATTTGTACCCCTCATATTCATTGTAACTAACCTCTTAGCACTCACCTACTTTATATCAAGTTTACAAGATCAGATCTTACAACTAACATCATCACCCTCATGTTACCATTCTTTTTATGACGACACTCATGTCAAATTCAATCTTGTTTGTATTACTAAATAGGGATTTCAATATGATCGCTCACTTACTATACCAACATACAACTACTAGAGAAAATTAAGAAACACTCGCCTACTAATACCTCATGACAAGTAGCCAAACTTAATCTTTTACTCTTAATATTTACATTTTATAGTCACATTCCATTTTCATAACTCAAGTGCTACTTACCCCTTCACTATACATCATTGCATAGTTAGATCTGTATCCCTCTAATATTATGGGCTCTCCCTCAAGATATAACCCTAGCTTAAGTCTATCACCTCATTAATACTCTTTTGTTCTATTCAACACCAAGATATAGTCATGACTAACGTGATGGAACATAGACTTAAATTCCATTCTAGTTAAAGAATACTCTAACTCATCCTGACTCGTAACTATTCTCCTATATCATATCATTAACTCTTCACAAGATTTTTATTCCTTAGTCTACTCATAAAAAAAACTCCTCCTTAATACTTACAGGTATATGACTACAATAAGATAATTTGCCTCATCATATTTCCCTTTCTTAGATAATTGAACCTCTGCATGGATTTTTCTAACTTTGGGCACTTCTACTAATATTGCTTATAACATCATTACTCATATTATATTTTAGGGTGAAAATAATACCTATCTCTAAAACCACTTCTTCATAAGAGCCTCAACTAAAACAGTATTTAGATAAATGAGTACATCTTGATTTTAGCTTGAATGGATGATTCATATGAATAAGAGTGCATTCTTTCAAAACTCAACACTTAACTACTCATAGGCTTCCCTCAAGCCCCTATGTAGTCTCATGACCTTCTTAAGATTTTTGTTGAGAGTAAATCATTGATAAGAATTTCACAATTTTTATCTACCTTAAGTATGAGGGGTAGTCTAATGGATTATTAGAAATGCACAAGTTAGAATAAGTTCAATATGACACAATTCTATCGTACGATTTAGACTATGAAATAAGAGTAACTTTTATTAAATGTCTATAGTCCCTCATTTATAGAAGTGGGGTCGGCCCTCACGACCATAAATAAGATCCTAACTGGCATGACTTAATACACACCTAAGAACACTTGAACTATGTGATCTTATACAAATTCTGTCACAATCCAAGCCCACAACCTGGATGTGGATGGTGCTCGAGAACATCGTTGGTCCCTAAGCAAACACTTATCATGTCTAACTACAAGCAGAAGATTGACTCAAGCATACATAAGCATCAAATTGAACAAAACGTTTAAAACAGTTTACTAAATCTCAAACCCAGGCTGAATATAATGAGTATGAAACATAAATTTTGAATAAAACATAAAAGCGAAAGACTCTCCAAACTGTCTATCAATGAATCTCTACTCTACATAGATGAGTCTCGAGACAAAACCCACGACTCCTAAAAAACTATTATAAATAACTCATAAAATTGGACTCCTACAAAAACAATGAGGTCTTACTCAAAAGATGACGAGTGGATGAAATAATCTCAATGGGCTCTTGTTGAGTCCTAAGATCCTATATTTGCATCACTAAAAGGTGCAGGTTGAATGACATCAGTATATTGAATATAAGATGTAGCAAAAAAAAATCACGAAATGGAAGAACTATAATAAACATAGGTACTTACTCAACTGGATGTAACGACTTAAAGGAATGAAATCATTTAAAACTTTAGCAAAAATACATACTCATCTCTGAATCTCAACATAATAAGTGATATAATCAAAATACACTTTTAATTTTATTTGGGAGATTCTTTAATCAACAATTATCACTATAAGTTATGTTATGATACATGTCGAAACCACACTACCAGAATTGTCCTATACCTTGCATAAGTATAGAACACCTTAACTAAGTAGATCTACTAATCTCTGCCCAAAGCAACTTAACATTCATCTAAAATGTATGATCTTGTACCCATATTGACATACATGGTTTACGATTGAATATGAGTTGTTTGAACTCATCCCCTGGTCGATGCTCAATACTATTCCTAATAATATATACCCGGGATCAATGATAAAAAAACATACTCTTCCTCTGGTTTGAGATAATTTCTCAAACTATTCTCATAAAATAGGTAAAAACTCTAAAAGATCTCTAAACTCATTAACTCATTTAGAAATCAAAGTTTCTCTTTTGTCAATGTAAAAAAACTGATACCTTTGAGAGTACTTAGTTTCCTTATACTCATACTCGATTCATATTTAAAAACTGTTTCTCAAAAATATATCAAAACCATATTGTGATATGATCTTTGATGATTGATGACTTGGGAAGCCATACTGCATAAAAATTGACGGCATATCTAGATACAATATTTCTTAAATAATGATAACATACTAGATTGTCATATTAATAATGTTTTAAGAAACCTTTTTCAAAACACATTTTTAATTTCTCAAAAACATAGTTTAAAACTCAAGTGTTGGCTTTAAAAAACTTCTTAAGATTTATAACATAAAATAGGATTCATGTTGAATTATAGACATGAAAAAAATCAACTTAAGGATCTACATAACAATATAGAAACTCAATACTCAGAACTAAAGGACTCAAGAACTCAAAACTCAAAAATACTTCTCATCTCAAGAATAGTCTATTCATAGGATTCATGCTGAAATATAGTATGAACAAATCTAGTCAAGAATCTTAATGCATAAAATATCATAATCCAACAATTAGGAATATAATTTCAAAAAGAATAAAGAATTCAAGAAATCAAAATCAAATCATCTTAATTCTAGGTATAGAAATCGATATTACTCATTTACTAGTTTTGAAAGAAGATGTAGGGCGTGAGGACGAACTAGTACATCACTATGATAGCCTTGAAATCCTAGCTTAAAGAGAACAATCAAGAAAACCTTTCTTGACGTTCATGAATTAGATTCTTGATATCTCTATGACCAAGAATTATGATTTTCATTAGTGATTCAAAATTTTATAGAAGAATTTGAGTTGGAAATAATGGAATTCTTGGAGAATGACTTACCTTGAAAAAGAATCTTGAACAGAAGTATTCTAGCTTGATTTTTCCTTAGGGTTTTACCTTAGGGTTTGGTATCGAAGAGAAAGGAGGATGAAAAGAGTAAAATATGATTGATTTTGGGCCCTTAAATATTCAAGAAATTCGTCTACAATTTTCTTAGAGGTAAATAGACATAAATGACCAATTTTAATGTTTTTCCATTGGCTGATATGTCAACTGCCTTTATGTCGGAGTAACTAAAATGGTCATATATTTTTACTTGTAACTCAGATTGTTGAGAAATTGGTGTCATTGGAAAGAAATATTCAAGTAACTTATTTTGATAGATTTTGGGAAACTTAAATCTTTATATTCTATGAGATATGATTATATGAAGTTGATCCAAGTAGAATCTTACATCAAAACTTAATCGATATGGAACCTTTCAACTCAACTTTGTGCTAGGGGTTTCTAATGACCTTAATTCATATTCAAATATACTCCACACTAAATTGACCTTTACACATTTGAGAAATTTTGGAATAACCCGGTACGACCTTCTATGCAAATAAAGAATAGTTCGGGCTTTAGCTTAGAAATTTTTGGGTTGTTATACTTAGCTTGTAAAAAGAATTTATGGTTCATAAAAGTTATCAACTATATTAATTATTTTTCAAAATATTATTTTTATCTATAACAGGTTCATAGTCCAAAATATCCCAAATAAATTTCATCATACTTAAAACTGGGGACATCAAATGTGTAGGTTTGATGGATATTAGAGATATTAAAATATGTTGAAATAGAAATCAAATTATTCATGACCTGCCCAATTTACATAGGGCTCAAATGAGTTAGGCTCAAATTGGTTCAAAATCAGTTGGACCATGACCACCCAACATGACCCGCTTAATATCGATAATATTAACATATTTTTATTTAAATTTTATAGCCATAACTTGAATTTCAATTCAAGAATTAAAAAAGTAAGTTAAAATAGATAGATAAATCCTAGAAGATATAAAGTATATAGTAATTCGTACCTACAATATGAGAACATACATTACACCAATGCAAATAAAGAGTCTTAGAATGGGTTGAAATTGAAGATTAAATTGGCACAACTTAAGATTATTTTAAATTGGTTAAGGCTTGAAATCCAATTCAAATTATGTTGAGAGCAACCCATAAAATTTCTGGTGGGTCGAACATATTACCAATATTTAGGCTCATTTTGACACGCGTACTCAAAGTCCATCTATATTTTTAAGTTTTGCAATATTTTGAAATATCTCTTATAAAATATTTCGGGATTATTAAAAAAAATTAGTATTATATTTAAAGGAAAAAAATTGTCTCTCAATTCTCTAATGACTAGTTAACGGCTAGTTTGGTTCAATTAAATGTACCAAAAATAATTTAGCTGATAATATGTATACCAACTTTCAAGAGATAGATTGTGTTACCTTAATTTTATAGTATCTCTGATAAATTATGTCGGCATTATTTAAAAAAAAAATTAGTATTACCTATAAAGGGAAAAAATTGACTCTCATTTCTCCAATGACTAGTTAACGGCTAGTTTGGCTCTATTAAATGTACCAAAAATAATTTACCTAAAAATATGTATACAACCTTTCAAGAGATAGATTGTGTTACCTTAATTTTATAATATCTCTTATAAAATATGTCGAAATTATTAAAATAATTTAGTATTATCTCTAATGGAAAAAAAATTGTCTCTCATTTCTCCAGTGACTAGTTAACGGCTAGTTTGATTCTATTAAAATGTACCAAAAATAATTTATCTAATAATATGCATACCAACTTTCAAGATATAGATTGTGTTACCTTAATTTATCAAACTTTTCTGTTATAAAAACCAATCTCCAATTCAAACCAAGGAAGTCTTATTCTTCTCCTCTATCTATTAACAATGAGTGATAAAGGTTTTTCACAAATTGGTTATCGTCGTCCGAGACCATGGGATGAGGATGATTTAAGAACTTTTCGTGGAAAATCACACATCAATGACAACAAGAATAGCGGGGAAAATGAGTATATGGTTAATCTTTTCATCAGAAGAGCTTCAAATGTTTTACCAATATTGGAGGGCACTTTCCCATGTTTTTCTAGGGGAATTTATCGTGTGATCGTGAGTGATGAGAGTGGGAGAGAGTTCAGTACAAGGAGGATAGTTGGAAGGCCAGAGCCAACATGGAACGAGCTTATTCAGATACACTTTAGTAGCTATCCTATTAGTCAAAAACTGAAGTTAAAGGTGGTTCATGAAAACTGTTATCGTGATCCAGGAACTTCTACAGGTGAAGCTGTGGTTGGAAGAGCAACAATTCATGTTCATGAGAAACTAGAAAAGTGTTTTGAAAAAGTAGGATTTGTTGAATTAGTGAAACTGGTTGGGCTTGAGAAGAGGGTGGAAGCAGTTCTTAGCTTTGAAATCTTTCTCACTACTATCATGATCGAATAAAAGGTATTTGTTGAAATTTTATTTTAGTAATTATAGTAATGTTTAGCATAAATATATTGCTACTTTTATAATGAATATGAATATTAAATTTTCATTAGATTTCCTTTAGTTTGTTAAGGTACTTTATTATTTTTTCAATTTTAAATTATTTAGTTTTTTTAATTTTAATTTGGCTATTCCCTTTTAGTGCACCATCAATTTAAAAATCAATAGTGATACTATAGCACCTCAGATTCAGGAAAGGCTTGAAAGGGGTCAAGCGTGAAACTCACGACAAGCCAAAAATAGACCATGGAACCCTCCACGGATCCCTAGAAAGGTTGTGAAGGGGACCACGGTCCATGATATGGCTCTTGCAAAGTTCCTAAAACCTGTTGTTTAGGCGTCCGTCCCACGGAGGCCTAGACAGCCTGTGGATACGTTGATAGGTCGTCAAGAAGGTCGCCAAGTGGTCGTCAGGAGGGGGAATTCTCCCTTAGCAACTGGTCAAGGATCACGGATCATTAGACAGGCTATGGTACCTATGACATGCCGTGAAGTCCACCGTCAAGTGTGTCTATCAACTTTTAAGTTATGGGCTTTTGGGTCTTTTTCTAATTGTTTTAATTCAATATTATGTCATTTTACCCTTTACCCAAAACCTTATATAATGATTTTAACCCCAAAAATCACTAAATTAAAGACATTCTCTTAATTTCCCAAAATAAGAACAAGTTCATCCTCTCCAATATTTCTCTCTCTAGAAGCTTAAAGAAGAAGACTAGGGTTTCAAGTCAAGTGTCCAATTTCAGCATAGATTTTAAGATCTTAGCATCAACGTATGATAGTCTTCATTTATGGATTCGTCTCCCCCATAAAGTTTCTAAATTCTTTAATTTTGAAATTAGAAATCTCCATTGAAGTTAGAATTTTCTTCTATGTCATGGTTTCTTTTCAATATTTCTATAATTAATTGTTTATGAATTATTATGCTTGAATTGTGATACTTACATGTTTTAAAGATGAATCCTCATGAACCAAAGCTTAACCAATGTTTTTCTACATTTTCAGGATTGAAAGTCAGTTTTGAACTATGATAGGTGATTTATGGAAATATGCATGTTCTAACATATACTCTTGCCTACCTTGTTTCCTAAATGTAGGATCTGACGCTCCAGTTGCTCATCTCTATTGTTAGAAGTCATTTCAGATTTTTTTAGTAGTGGTGAGTCCTCATGTTCTGGGGACTGAAACTTTTATTGCTTTCAGTATTTACCTTTCAGATATTGTGCGTGATGCCAGGGTTACATCCCGGTCACTCTTGATGTAATAGTTGGCTTTTGAGATATTATCCCTGTTGTTTTTTTCAAATTACTTATGATATGAATTGCATTTTAAATCTCTTAATGTTCAACAATCTTATTTATGCTGCTAAGTGGATTGTGTAAGGTCTTTTGGGGTCCTATATTCCATGTTACTCCTAGGGTGTACCTTGGGTCATGATAGATACCACATGTTGGCCCTTACATCACTTGTCAAATACTGATTTAACTTTTGTAAGTAAATTTTTATTCAATGATTGCAATTGCATTAGCTACTTCAACTATCACGAGTAACTAATCCCCACAATCAATGATTGTTGAATCATTAACGACTTGATATAAATAAAGGGTGTTTGCGAAATAAAATTTGCATTGTGACGGTATATATTATTAGTTCTTTCTTCTTCCCTAGGTTTGACTTATTTGGGTAAAAGTGTGTAGAACCTAGGAAAAGAGCTAAATGAGTTTAAATATCGGATTCATATAATCCCGCTAGAGAATATGACTACTCTCACATACAACAAATCAAATCGCTTGCTCTTACTACATTCAAGCCAAATCTATAATTCACAAAGTTCTAAGCATAATAGGGTTATACTTATTCAAACACAAGATTCAAATTCTATATCTCTTTAAGAAATCTAATCCTAATAATACTTCTCCTTATAAATGTCTTCAACCAACCTTGAGAACATATCAAGAAACACTTTATGCATCATGGGTTTGTCCGCATGTTAAAAACACCACATTCAAGCCTAATACTATAACCACTTCTTGGACTCCTAGTAACTAATTCTTGTAAGAATTTCTCTTTCTCGCATCATCTCCACCAACTGAAAATTCATGCACTTCTTCCAGAAACTTGATTTCTCTCATTTAACTATTAGTACTCATGGTAAATCCTTCTTCTTCCAACACATTATAGCTTAAGATTGAATAATAAAAAAGCCACCATTACCACAATAAGAAACATCAACCCTCTCATTTTATCATTACTCAACTGCTATCAATGCCATCACTATCAAACTGAAAAGGATCACTAAGAAATGTTTAGGGTGAAGATCATAAGCACGATTCATTTAAAGTTTCTTATATATGAATATGCATGACATAATAATATGTTTGTAGACATTGAGATCAAATCATGAATTTATGAGACTGAGCGTACTATGAGATATGAGTGCTTACATGAATATGTTCATATAATGATGCCAATATCCATAACTTTATGGATAAGATTGAGATCAACGTGCTTAAGTTATTTCCCCTTATTTTGGAATGAAAATATACGTGAATCTCTCTAAAGGGTGTGAGCATAGGTCATAGAACAATTATGATATTAGGAATATCAACAAGATGTTGTGATAATGGATTGACATATCTCTAGAACTCTTTCAAAAGACATCACTAACTCATCATAAACACTTGACTTGGTTTCTTATATTATCATCTCCCCCTTTGGTCTAAAGTTTACACTTGAAAGTTATGGATCTATTCCATCACCTCTAAACTGGTTTACATTCCATTTACTCCAATACTGGGGAAAAACTTATCTCATGCTTATTGAACTCTTCATAAGAAGTTAGTAAGACTTCTTATAAGACCTCTTTTTAAGATGTTTCTCTTAATGTTTTCTCATTGGCTTATAAGAACACTTAATCTTACTATTGATATTTTGACTTGTTTTTCTTTATCCTACCAATATTGTCATTTTAAATTCATATCTAGTTAACCAGAAGAAACTTTATCTATATTAAAAAGGATCATCATTGGATATATATAATCTCTCTAGCCAAACTTTTAAGGGTAATAAATCATGTTTACATCAACATGCTCCAAATTGACACTCAATTATGCTATGAAGCAAATACATGGAAACAATAACTTATTATAACCTCATTTCACTTTGTACGATCTCGAGTACACATTCTAATACTTTTGCTAATCTACTAACTTTTTGATAACTCATTTTTCAAATCAAAAAGTTAGAATCTCACATTTGTACCCCTCATATTCATTGTAACTAACCTCTTAGCACTCACCTACTTTATATCAAGTTTACAAGATCAGATCTTACAACTAACATCATCACCCTCATGTTACCATTCTTTTTATGACGACACTCATGTCAAATTCAATCTTGTTTGTATTACTAAATAGGGATTTCAATATGATCGCTCACTTACTATACCAACATACAACTACTAGAGAAAATTAAGAAACACTCGCCTACTAATACCTCATGACAAGTAGCCAAACTTAATCTTTTACTCTTAATATTTACATTTTATAGTCACATTCCATTTTCATAACTCAAGTGCTACTTACCCCTTCACTATACATCATTGCCTAGTTAGATCTGCATCCCTCTAATATTATGGGCTCTCCCTCAAGATATAACCCTAGCTTAAGTCTATCACCTCATTAATACTCTTTTGTTCTATTCAACACCAAGATATAGTCATGACTAACGTGATGGAACATAGACTTAAATTCCATTCTAGTTAAAGAATACTCTAACTCATCCTGACTCGTAACTATTCTCCTATATCATATCATTAACTCTTCACAATATTTTTATTCCTTAGTCTACTCATAAAAAAAACTCCTCCTTAATACTTACAGGTATATGACTATAATAAGATAATTTGCCTCATCATATTTCCCTTTCTTAGATAATTGAACCTCTGCATGGATTTTTCTAACTTTGGGCACTTCTACTAATATTGCTTATAACATCATTACTCATACTATATTTTAGGGTGAAAATAATACCTATCTCTAAAACCACTTCTTCATAAGAGCCTCAACTAAAACAGTATTTAGATAAATGAGTACATCTTGATTTTAGCTTGAATGGATGATTCATATGAATAAGAGTGCATTCTTTCAAAACTCAACACTTAACTACTCATAGGCTTCCCTCAAGCCCCTATGTAGTCTCATGACCTTCTTAAGATTTTTGTTGAGAGTAACTCATTGATAATAATTTGACAATTTTTATCTACCTTAAGTATGAGGGGTAGTCTAATGGATTATTAGAAATGCACAAGTTAGAATAAGTTCAATATGACACAATTCTATCGTACGATTTAGACTATGAAATAAGAGTAACTTTTATTAAATGTCTATAGTCCCTCATTTATAGAAGTGGGGTCGGCCCTCACGACCATAAATAAGATCCTAACTGGCATGACTTAATACGCACCCAAGAACACTTGAACTATGTGATCTTATACAAATTCTGTCACAATCCAAGCCCACAACCTGGATGTGGATGGTGCTCGAGAACATCGTTGGTCCCTAAGCAAACACTTATCATGTCTAACTACAAGCAGAAGATTGACTCAAGCATACATAAGCATCAAATTGAACAAAACGTTTAAAACAGTTTACTAAATCTCAAAACTGAACTGAATATAATGAGTATGAAACATAAATTTTGAATAAAACATCTGAAACTGAAAGACTCTCCAAACTGTCTATCAATGAATCTCTACTCTACATAGATGAGTCTCGAGACAAAACCCACGACTCCTAAAAAACTATTATAAATAACTCATAAAATTGGACTCCTACAAAAACAATGAGGTCTTACTCAAAAGATGACGAGTGGATGAAATAATCTCAATGGGCTCTTGTTGAGTCCTAAGATCCTATATTTGCATCACTAAAAGGTGCAGGTTGAATGACATCAGTATATTGAATATAAGATGTAGCAAAAAAAAATCACGAAATGGAAGAACTATAATAAACATAGGTACTTACTCAACTGGATGTAACGACTTAAAGGAATGAAATCATTTAAAACTTTAGCAAAAATACATACTCATCTCTGAATCTCAACATAATAAGTGATATAATCAAAATACACTTTTAATTTTATTTGGGAGATTCTTTAATCAACAATTATCACTATAAGTTATGTTATGATACATGTCGAAACCACACTACCAGAATTGTCCTATACCTTGCATAAGTATAGAACACCTTAACTAAGTAGATCTACTAATCTCTGCCCAAAGCAACTTAACATTCATCTAAAATGTATGATCTTGTACCCATATTGACATACATGGTTTACGATTGAATATGAGTTGTTTGAACTCATCCCCTGGTCGATGCTCAATACTATTCCTAATAATATATACCCGGGATCAATGATAAAAAAACATACTCTTCCTCTGGTTTGAGATAATTTCTCAAACTATTCTCATAAAATAGGTAAAAACTCTAAAAGATCTCTAAACTCATTAACTCATTTAGAAATCAAAGTTTCTCTTTTGTCAATGTAAAAAAACTGATACCTTTGAGAGTACTTAGTTTCCTTATACTCATACTCGATTCATATTTAAAAACTGTTTCTCAAAAATATATCAAAACCATATTGTGATATGATCTTTGATGATTGATGACTTGGGAAGCCATACTGCATAAAAATTGACGGCATATCTAGATACAATATTTCTTAAATAATGATAACATACTAGATTGTCATATTAATAATGTTTTAAGAAACCTTTTTCAAAACACATTTTTAATTTCTCAAAAACATAGTTTAAAACTCAAGTGTTGGCTTTAAAAAACTTCTTAAGATTTATAACATAAAATAGGATTCATGTTGAATTATAGACATGAAAAAAATCAACTTAAGGATCTACATAACAATATAGAAACTCAATACTCAGAACTAAAGGACTCAAGAACTCAAAACTCAAAAATACTTCTCATCTCAAGAATAGTCTATTCATAGGATTCATGCTGAAATATAGTATGAACAAATCTAGTCAAGAATCTTAATGCATAAAATATCATAATCCAACAATTAGGAATATAATTTCAAAAAGAATAAAGAATTCAAGAAATCAAAATCAAATCATCTTAATTCTAGGTATAGAAATCGATATTACTCATTTACTAGTTTTGAAAGAAGATGTAGGGCGTGAGGACGAACTAGTACATCACTATGATAGCCTTGAAATCCTAGCTTAAAGAGAACAATCAAGAAAACCTTTCTTGACGTTCATGAATTAGATTCTTGATATCTCTATGACCAAGAATTATGATTTTCATTAGTGATTCAAAATTTTATAGAAGAATTTGAGTTGGAAATAATGGAATTCTTGGAGAATGACTTACCTTGAAAAAGAATCTTGAACAGAAGTATTCAAGCTTGATTTTTCCTTAGGGTTTTACCTTAGGGTTTGGTATCGAAGAGAAAGGAGGATGAAAAGAGTAAAATATGATTGATTTTGGGCCCTTAAATATTCAAGAAATTCGTCTACAATTTTCTTAGAGGTAAATAGACATAAATGACCAATTTTAATGTTTTTCCATTGGCTAATATGTCACTGCACTGTATCAGGTAACTAAAATGGTCATATATTTTTACTTGTAACTCAGATTGTTGAGAAATTGGTGTCATTGGAAAGAAATATTCAAGTAACTTATTTTGATAGATTTTGGGAAACTTAAATCTTTATATTCTATGAGATATGATTATATGAAGTTGATCCAAGTAGAATCTTACATCAAAACTTAATCGATATGGAACCTTTCAACTCAACTTTGTGCTAGGGGTTTCTAATGACCTTAATTCATATTCAAATATACTCCACACTAAATTGACCTTTACACATATGAGAAATTTTGGAATAACCCGGTACGACCTTCTATGCAAATAAAGAATAGTTCGGGCTTTAGCTTAGAAATTTTTGGGTTGTTATACTTAGCTTGTAAAAAGAATTTATGGTTCATAAAAGTTATCAACTATATTAATTATTTTTCAAAATATTATTTTTATCTATAACTTGAGTTCATAGTCCAAAATATCCCAAATAAATTTCATCATACTTAAAACTGGGGACATCAAATGTGTAGGTTTGATGGATATTAGAGATATTAAAATATGTTGAAATAGAAATCAAATTATTCATGACCTGCCCAATTTACATAGGGCTCAAATGAGTTAGGCTCAAATTGGTTAAAAATCAGTTGGACCATGACCACCCAACATGACCTGCTTAATATCGATAATATTAACATATTTTTATTTAAATTTTATAGCCATAACTTGAATTTCAATTCAAGAATTAAAAAAGTAAGTTAAAATAGATAGATAAATCCTAGAAGATATAAAGTATATAGTAATTCGTACCTACAATATGAGAACATACATTACACCAATGCAAATAAAGAGTCTTAGAATGGGTTGAAATTGAAGATTAAATTGGCACAACTTAAGATTATTTTAAATTGGTTAAGGCTTGAAATCCAATTCAAATTATGTTGAGAGCAACCCATAAAATTTCTGGTGGGTCGAACATATTACCAATATTTAGGCTCATTTTAACACGCGTACTCAAAGTCCATCTATATTTTTAAGTTTTGCAATATTTTGAAATATCTCTTATAAAATATTTCGGGATTATTAAAAAAAATTAGTATTATCTTTAAAGGAAAAAAATTGTCTCTCAATTCTCTAATGACTAGTTAACGGCTAGTTTGGTTCAATTAAATGTACCAAAAATAATTTAGCTGATAATATGTATACCAACTTTCAAGAGATAGATTGTGTTACCTTAATTTTATAGTATCTCTGATAAAATATGTCGGCATTATTTAAAAAAAAAATTAGTATTACCTATAAAGGGAAAAAATTGTCTCTCATTTCTCCAATGACTAGTTAACGGCTAGTTTGGCTCTATTAAATGTACCAAAAATAATTTACCTAAAAATATGTATACAACCTTTCAAGAGATAGATTGTGTTACCTTAATTTTATAATATCTCTTATAAAATATGTCGAAATTATTAAAATAATTTAGTATTATCTCTAATGGAAAAAAATTGTCTCTCATTTCTCCAGTGACTAGTTAACGGCTAGTTTGATTCTATTAAAATGTACCAAAAATAATTTATCTAATAATATGCATACCAACTTTCAAGATATAGATTGTGTTACCTTAATTTTATCAAACTTTTCCGTTATAAAAACCAATCTCCAATTCAAACCAAGGAAGTCTTATTCTTCTCCTCTATCTATTAACAATGAGTGATAAAGGTTTTTCACAAATTGGTTATCGTCGTCCGAGACCATGGGATGAGGATGATTTAAGAACTTTTCGTGGAAAATCACACATCAATGACAACAAGAATAGCGGGGAAAATGAGTATATGGTTAATCTTTTCATCAGAAGAGCTTCAAATGTTTTACCAATATTGGAGGGCACTTTCCCATGTTTTTCTAGGGGAATTTATCGTGTGATCGTGAGTGATGAGAGTGGGAGAGAGTTCAGTACAAGGAGGATAGTTGGAAGGCCAGAGCCAACATGGAACGAGCTTATTCAGATACACTTTAGTAGCTATCCTATTAGTCAAAAACTGAAGTTAAAGGTGGTTCATGAAAACTGTTATCGTGATCCAGGAACTTCTACAGGTGAAGTTGTGGTTGGAAGAGCAATAATTCATGTTCATGAGAAACTAGAAAAGTGTTTTGAAAAAGTAGGATTTGTTGAATTAGTGAAACTGGTTGGGCTTGAGAAGAGGGTGGAAGCAGTTCTTAGCTTTGAAATATTTCTCACTACTATCATGATCGAATAAAAGGTATTTGTTGAAATTTGATTTTAGTAATTATAGTAATGTTTAGCATAAATATATTGCTACTTTTATAATGAATATGAATATTAAATTTTCATTAGATTTCCTTTAGTTTGTTAAGGTACTTTATTATTTTTTCAATTTTAAATTATTTAGTTTTTTTAATTTTAATTTGGCTATTCCCTTTTAGTGCACCATAAATTTAAAAATCAATAGTGATACTATAGCACCTCAGATTCAGGAAAGGCTTGAAAGGGGTCAAGCGTGAAACTCATGACAAGCCAAAAATAGACCATGGAACCCTCCACGGATCCCTAGACAGGTTGTGAAGGGGACCACGGTCCATGATATGGCTCTTGCAAAGTTCCTAAAACCTGTTGTTTAGGCGTCCGTCCCACGGAGGCCTAGACAGCCCGTGGATACGTTGATAGGTCGTCAAGAAGGTCGCCAAGTGGTCGTCAGGAGGGGGAATTCTCCCTTAGCAACTGGTCAAGGATCACGGATCGTTAGACAGGCTATGGTACCTATGACATGCCGTGAAGTCCACCGTCAAGTGTGTCTATCAACTTTTAAGTTATGGGCTTTTGGGTCTTTTTCTAATTGTTTTAATTCAATATTATGTCATTTTACCCTTTACCCAAAACCTTATATAATGATTTTAACCCCAAAAATCACTAAATTAAAGACATTCTCTTAATTTCCCAAAATAAGAACAAGTTCATCCTCTCCAATATTTCTCTCTCTAGAAGCTTAAAGAAGAAGACTAGGGTTTCAAGTCAAGTGTCCAATTTCAGCATAGATTTTAAGATCTTAGAATCAACGTATGATAGTCTTCATTTATGGATTCGTATCCCCCATAAAGTTTCTAAATTCTTTAATTTTGAAATTAGAAATCTCCATTGAAGTTAGAATTTTCTTCTATGTCATGGTTTCTTTTCAATATTTCTATAATTAATTGTTTATGAATTATTATGCTTTAATTGTGATACTTACATGTTTTAAAGATGAATCCTCATGAACCAAAGCTTAACCAATGTTTTTCTACATTTTCAGGATTGAAAGTCAGTTTTGAACTATGATAGGTGATTTATGGAAATATGCATGTTCTAACATATACTCTTGCCTACCTTGTTTCCTAAATGTAGGATCTGACGCTCCAGTTGCTCATCTCCATTGTTAGAAGTCATTTCAGATTTTTTTAGTAGTGGTGAGTCCTCATGTTCTGGGGACTGAAACTTTTATTGCTTTCAGTATTTACCTTTCAGATATTGTGCGTGATGCCAGGGTTACATCCCGGTCACTCTTGATGTAATAGTTGGCTTTTGAGATATTATCCCTGTTGTTTTTTTCAAATTACTTATGATATGAATTGCATTTTAAATCTCTTAATGTTCAACAATCTTATTTATGCTGCTAAGTGGATTGTGTAAGGTCTTTTGGGGTCCTATATTCCATGTTACTCCTAGGGTGTACCTTGGGTCATGATAGATACCACATGTTGGCCCTTACATCACTTGTCAAATACTGATTTAACTTTGTAAGTAAATTTTTATTCAATGATTGCAATTGCATTAGCTACTTCAACTATCACGAGTAACTAATCCCCACAATCAATGATTGTTGAATCATTAACGACTTGATATAAATAAAGGGTGTTTGCGAAATAAAATTTGCATTGTGACGGTATATATTATTAGTTCTTTCTTCTTCCCTAGGTTTGACTTATTTGGGTAAAAGTGTGTAGAACCTAGGAAAAGAGCTAAATGACGTGGATTCGAGATTCAGAACTTGTCTAATGGTTAATGTTGTAGCAAGAACTCGTCATTTATTTGAGATTAACACTTTTAGTTAAAGAGAATAAAAGTGTCATGCATTTAATTTTCTAGAGAAACGGTTAAATATAGTATGAGACTGATAAACTGATAACTAGCATTATAAGGAGGAATTATTCTACCTTTCGAGCCTAAAATGCCCTTGACGTCAACCTTTGGGCTCTATTTCCCCCTTCTCATTAACAACCTAAATTCATTAATGACGTGTCACTATCATATTGGTCATCATAAAATTAGTTAAACAGATTTTAAAAAAAATATACCCGCCCAACAACCCTCCCATAAACTTACCCAAATACTCTAACCCAACCTTTATCCCAAAATTAAAATGAGAGTGTTTAATATTTTCCCTTCCGCTAATGGAAAATGGCAGTTCATCTTGATGCCTCATCTGATAGTAAGGCAAAAACTAAGCGGACACTGGGGAATACTTCAAAATCCCGGTAAAACCGAGAAATCTACTATTCCCCTTGGCAAGTCTGCTATTTTCTTCAATAGAGCAAGACGATTTGTTCTTACCATTTTCTGTTCCTACAGTATGCATACAGAACAATTAGCATGATAATAGAATGTTCAAAGTATTCACTATAGTTATATTAGCACTCGATAATCAGGCGTAGATTTATGCTTCACAAAAACATAGGAGCTACTTTAATTTGGTTCATCATTAACATACATTAAAGATTTTCAAGTGTGAAAAATGTGCACGTTACTGAGAACACGTACAAGCGTGGAAGGAAAAGTTTGAAGTATTATAGTTAAGAAACAAGTTGTACCGTACAATTCTCTAAGCAGCAAAACTACAACGCCGGAAAGTATCAATACCGTATAAAATTATAGTTGCTTACCCACCCATCTAAAAAGGTTTTGGGATAAAGGTTGGGTTAGAGTATTTTGATAAGTTTATGTGTGGGATATTACGTGGGTTTATATATTTTTTAATTAGTTTAATTAATATTTATGATGGTCATAGGATAGTGACCCATCATTAATGAATTTAGGTTGTTAAAGATGGGGGCAAAATAGAGCTCAAAGGTTGATGTCAAGGGAATTTTTAGCCCCAAAGGTAATATAAGGATATTTTTGTTCCAATTTCCATAGTTTAAGGATATTTTAGACTGTTTTCCGTTCTTTAAATTCTCAGGACAAAGTAACATTTTTAAAAGTTACAAGTTATTAACTGATACTACAATTATTCAAATATCCCCAATTTTTTCCTCCAACCTTGTAAAGTACATAATTGTATTTGACTTATTTCTCGTCTTATTTGTAGTGAGATTTGACTCCAACCTTGTAAGGTTCTATATTTGTTAATGAACATGTTATACTTCTTATTTAAGGCGTAATGCTATCATATCAATATCTCACATTATTTTATATATGAATGATATTAATAAATATTTTATTTGTACATCACTTGTATTTTCAACTTATATGTGAAAATTTTAGTTCTGATTTGTATAATTTATAAAATTATATAGTTTTAGGTCTTATTTGTATATTTTCAGCGATTTCATGAAATTACATGTTTGTAAATATGTGTAATGCCCCTCAAATCACACATAATTTTTTTTATTCATACTAGTGTCACAGAATAATTCTACTAATTGTAGAATTATCTATAGACCATAGGTGTCACACCGGGTCCTAGACCCTAGATGATCAGTGTCGTTAACCTCTCAGAGGTCGCAGACAAGCCTCTTCTTAGCTTTCATCACAATCTTACAGTTAAATTTAGCGGAAAATTCAAAACTTTTGAACTTTACTCAAGTGTACTTAGACTTCATATAATTCTTGCATAAGAGTGATCTACTAACAGCTCAAAATAAACAACCATCTATTAACAAATTGAACAATTGAAATGAAGAATTCATAATATCATTAATAGTTGACAAACCAGCTGTAATACAAAAGGTTGAACAAATGTTTGAAAGGAAACACTAGGGACAACATCCACTAGCTATGTCCAATCTATTAAAGTTAAAAAAAATAAAGCATAGGCATCCTCATACTCAAGAGGACCTACCAAAGTCTGGAGTTCCTAGTCCAAACAACTTCAACTAATCTTCAATCTTCTTCAAGGACCTGCACCTATAAAAATTGTAATTGTATATGGGTTAGTACAAACTTGTACTAAGTATGGGTATATGCACATAAATACATACGGACAATGCATGATCAAGGAAAGCTCTTCTTATAGAAGCATGCCATTTTTAGAAAGTGAAGTCACTTGATTTTCCTAATTCGTTATTTAAGAATCATGTTAAGAATATGACAGATTTTCATGCTTTCAAAACACACAAATCGTTTTTTATATGAACATAAGACCTTGGAATCATGAACATAATTTTAGTACAACTCAAACAAAATTTAATAATTTTTCTCCCCTTAGGCCGAGAGCTCCCTTTCCCAGACTTATTTTATTTTTCAGTCTTTTATTCTTTTTGTTGTGTAGTTGAATGATCTCCTTTGATCAAATGTTTTACTTATGAGTTCAATGATTCATTGTAGTCCCATTGCTACAATGAATCAAGTAAGTAATCCAAAATACTAAGGAAATGATTTAACTACCCTACTCACAAGTTATTCTTTCCATTCTTGTTAAGTTGGGCATGAAGTCTTCATAAGCCAACCTTTATTGACTATATTCCCATTATTTGATAATTTGCATAATATAAAGATGCTGGAGCATATATTCATACTCCAATTGATGAGTGATTATGTTTTGATCCTTTTATTGGCATAAGCCAATAACTGCTAAAACCTCATTCTTAACAAACACTGATGATTTGATATACTTATGCTTTTGGTTACTTTGGTCACTTTGAACTTACATTTCTTCTTCTTTGAACTCATGTTCACTTTGAACATGCTAGGTTGACTTAGGATATTCTTTTAATACTTCTATTGGGATCTTTCTGTGCAATGACTAAGAATGACTTACATCATTACTTAGTCTAACCTCATCATTTGGTCATCCTATCTGAACACCCCTCATCTTCCTAGTTCTTTCTTTCGTTCTTACTTTATTAGATAAATCCTTAGCATTTAACCGACATATATCATGTGAGCTAACATGAAATCCAGTGTCTTCCTCACACTGAAAATGAAACCGAATACTTCCTAGATTTCTTAGGTGGATCCACTTTCTAGTAACCTATGTTGGCGACATAGTTCAAAGACTAGGAGAATTTGGAGATCCTTATCCACCTTGGTGGTAGTCTCATCTCATGAGTCTTACATGTGTTTGCACAATCTCATTACTAGTCTATTGGTGCTTAGCTCAATTATCATACTTTACAACTTTTAGAGTTGACTCATACACTATGGAAGCTTTCTTCTAGTATAAAGTATGCTTAGATCAATGGATGAGTTGTAATCCCGTTCTATACTTGATGAATGTGAACTTAAATATTACATTATCATTATGGGTGAACGAGTATTGTCTCACGATTTATAACACCCTCTTATGTGAGTATCTTTAACATAATTTTTTAGGTGCAGGTGAGACTTGTCTCACTTCCTTTAACACCCCATTCTAGGTCAATTTCATAACACATAAGCTTTTAGTTATTTCATTACTCACCTTATCTTGTTCAATGTTATTTTGTAGTCTTGTACCATTCTTTATGAAAGTTATAAAAACTTATTCAATGTTCAATTATGTTCACAAGTTCATTTAGATAGGGTATGTTGGGACTTGTCCCAATCATTGGCATACCCTAGGTTATGAGTTCATTGAGTTACATCTTGTCAAGTCTATATTTAACATTTATTTGGCCTTAAAAGAAACATCATAATTTACATTGGCCATATAAGATTGGTATGACGTAGTCATTGGCCAATTCTATTACATATTTTTGAAATAATATTGCTGGTCAATTTATTGGCATAAACCAAACTTTAACTAAACACTTGTCATGATATTATCACTAGCCAAGTCAATTAACTTCATGTATATACTACAGTAATCTCATGTTGATGATACTCTAATCGTACGGATCTAACCTATAGGTCTCATTCGACAATATCAAAGAAACCTACACATAATGATCAGCTAGCACCACCTATCAATATCATGCTCGATATTTGAATTATACATAGTATTAGAATGGGAAATGGGGAGAACTAGGGAGATGAACATTCGATAATTTCATGGGGAACAACCCTAGTTTCGGTTTTCTTGAATCCAAAACGTTTGAAAATCCTCCTGGGGAAAGGAATCCAAGAGAGAAACACATACCTTAATGTGGAATTGAATCTACGAAATTCACCCTGTTCTTTGCACGAAAATCTTGAAGAATTGCCTTGAAATTGCCTAAGGAGAACCGAGAGCATTTTTCTATTTTTTCTTATGTTTGTTCATTGTTTTTCAGTCATGAGTTTCTACTGGATAAACGTGAGTCTAAATCTTAGGAATTGAATATTGACTAATTCAACTTAGGCTAAATAACTTAATTAAATGAATCAACTAGCTAATTACCAAAACACCCCTCCTAAATTGACTAAAAATAGGAGAGCATTTGACTTAGCCAAATTCTTAAAATTTTCTAAGGGTCTCGGGTTTGAACATGAATTTAAATTAATTAATTAAGTTACTTATTTAATTAATTAAGTGACCTAGGGTAATAACTTAAGTATCTTAAGTCATTAGGACCATAAACAACCTATTTGGACCATCCTAGGTTAGGTACTAGGATGTTTCTTTAGTTAGTTACTCTGCTAGTGTCACCCGAATCAGTTGGGCTTGGTCGCTTGGTCTCTTGGCCGGTAGCACATGTGCTTGCACATGTGTTGCCGTGCACCTTCCTAGTCGTGCACTCTGTAGTTGCACTTGGAAAGTTCATTTCTTGTTCCAAGGATCCTTATTATGTCCTAGGGCACTGCTTAATCTACATGATCATTTTAAATGATAAGGTGTTATAGTACCTGGGCTAGACACTTGGACGCCTCGTACCTAATGTGTGTAAGCTATGAAGTAAAAAATTTTAGCTTAGGATCTTCATTGCATGTACAATCCTAAACATGCTTGGATTGGAGTATTTGAACATCAAAGTATATCTTAAGTCACTTGTTAATACATAGAAATTGGATAACACCCTTAAGTCTATTCTCTAACATGCCCAATATTACTCAATATTTGGCATTGGGATGATTGTGTACCACAATACATATTTTTTAAAACCTAATAGACTCTTCACTAGACAAGTACATTTTCTGGAATGTTACATTATCTCACCCTTAGGAACATTCATCCCCCAATGACACTACACATCATTTTGAATTAAATAGGGTATTTTTGACAAGCACATCAACTTACTTGAAACTTTATTCTTTGTGAATATTTGATTCACAACTTACTCTGGATGATGCACATCACTCAAAGCTTATCTGAAACTTCATATCTGAGATTGAGGAACTTCCTTCTCAATCCCACTTTAACTCAATGCACATCACAACCCATGCAACACAAAAATCACGTTAACGCTATACAAAAACAGCAACATGAATGCAAGCATGAACTCATATTAACTCATATAATGCAAGTATAAAACACACAGTCATGGACTTAAAACACCAAAACCGACTAATGCACTAAAATTTAGTGTTTCATAAACAAAATCAGACTTAGGAAGAGTATATCTAACCTCAAGAACTGAACAAGTGAGGGTAATGGGATCTCATGTCGGCTTCGGCCTCCTATGTTTCTCCCTCAACAAGGTGGTTCCTCATAACACGTTTACGGTGACAACCTCCTTGTTTCTCAGTTGCTTCACTTTGGCAATCTAAAATTTCGACTGGAACCTCTTCATAAGAAAGGTTCTCATCGACTCCTAACCCCTCAATGGGCAGGATGGACGCTTGATCACCAAGACACTTTTTAAACATCGAAACATGAAACACTGGATGAACAGAAGACAAGTCATTTGGTAACTTCAGTTCATAGTCAACATTCACTACTCGCTGTAAGACCTCATAAGGACCTATAAACATTGGACTCAACTTCCCTTTCTGATAAAACCTCATCACCCCTTTCATGGGTTATCTTCAGGTAGACCTGATCACCTACCTCGAATTCAAAGGTCCTCTTCTTGTTATCAGCATAGGATTTTTGACGACTGTAAGTAGTAGCCAATCTATCCTTGATCATTCTCAACTTTTCCATAGCCTCATGTATTATCTCAAGGCCAAGGATGGAAGACTCTCCTTTCTCAAACCACACAACTTGGGACCTACATATCAAGCCATACAGTGCTTCTAAAGATGCCATCTCAATACTGGAATGGTAACTATTAGTATAAGAGAACTAAATAAGTGGCAAGTAATCATCCCAATTCCCCTTGAAGTCAATAACACATGCTCGGGTATGAATGGTACGCTCTACTTGTCCATCTGTCGGAGGGAGAAAAAGTATTACTGAGCTTCACCTGTTTACCCAAGCTCTTTTGGAAAGATCTCCAAAAGTGAGAAGTCATAGATAAAGGGATCCAATGACACCTCACTATCTCATCAATATACAGCTTGGTATAATCTTCGGCCCTGTAAGTAGACTTCAGAGGAATGAAGTAAGAAGACTTAGTCATCCTGTAAACAATGACCCAAATGAATCATGCAGCTTCCTGATCCTAGGCAGACAACTACAAATTCCATATTAATAGCCTCCCACTTCCATATTGGGATCTCGTTTGACTGGGTAAGACCTACAGGCTTAAGATGTTCGGCTTGAACTTGTTGGCAATCGGAGCACTCCTCCACAAACATAGAAATATCTCTCTTTATACCTTCCCACCAGTAGATCTCCTTGAGATAATGATACATCTTGGTGGAACCTGGATGAATGGAATACCTAGAGCCATGAGCCTCTGCAATAATATTACGTCTCACATTATCAATATTGGGCACACAAAATCTACTCTAGTATCTAAGCACACCATCCCCACTAGGGAGAATGATTCATTCAGCTTACTCGACACTAAGTCTTTCAACTCCATGAGTACTAGGTTGAGATGTTGCTTAGCTTTAACATCTACGACAAATGAGAATTAAGAATAGGAATGAATTGAAACACCCCCCCTTGGTGTATCTACCAGTCATAAACCTAACCTAGCCAATTGGTGTACCTCTTTAACCAGCTCCTTCTTCTCATCATCAATCTGAGATACATTGCCCATGATCAATCGGCTGAAAGCATCGGCCACTATATTGGACTTAGCTGGTTGATATTGGACACATATGTAATAATCCATGAGCAGCTCTAGCCATCTTCTCCGATGAAGATTCAATTCTCTATGTAAAAACATACTGAAGACTTTTATGGTCAGTATATACATCAATATGTACACCATATAAGTAATGTCTCCAAAGTTTTGACGCAAATAGCACAATATCTAACTCAAGATCATGGGTAGGGTAATTCTTCTTGTGGATTTTCAACTGTCTTGATGCATATGCAATCACCTTGCCATCCTGCATAAGAACACATCCCAAACCTACTTGGGAAGCATCACAGTACACCACATACCCTTCACCACTCCTCGACAATGTGAAAACTGGGGATAAAGTGAGTCGGTCTTTGAGCTCTTGGATGCTCCTTTCACAAGTTTCAGACCACTTAAACTTCGTCTTCTTCTTTGTTAAAGTTGTCAATGGAGCAGATATAGCAGAAAAACCCTCAAGAAACCTTCGATAGTAATTAGCCAAACCCAAGAAATTCTGTATGTCTGTAGGAGTGAGGGGTCTCGGCCAGTTCTTTACAGACTCAATCTTTTTTTGATCAACCTCTACACCCTGGTCGGACACGACATGACCAAGGAAGGTCACTAATCTAAGCCAAAACTCACATTTGCTGAATTTTGCATACAACTGATGTTCCTTAAGTGCCTGCAATGTCATTCTCAAATATTGTTTATGCTCTTATCTAGTCTTAGATTATATGAGGATGTCATATATGAATACTACGACAAAAGAATCAAAGTATTCACAGAAGACTCTATTCATATGGTCCATAAACGCGGCTGGTGCGTTAGTGAGACAAATGACATGACAAGAAACTTGTAATGACCATACCTAGTACGGAAGGCAGTCTTAGGAATGTCCTCTTGTCTCACTCAAAGCTGGTGATACCCTGACCGAAGATGTATTTTTGAAAAAAAAACTTGAACCTTGGAGCTGATCAAATAGATCATCAATTCTGGGAAGAGGATATTTGTTCTTTATAGTGACTTTTTTGAGTTACTGATAATCGATACACAATCTAAAAGTTCCATCCTTTTTCTAAACAACAACACTATAGCACCCCATGGGGATATGTTCGGCTAGATAAAGCCCTTATCAAGTAGATCTTTTAACTGCAATTTTAACTCTTTGAGTTAAGCTGGATACATTCTATAGGGAGAAATGGAAATTGGTTTGGTGTTGGGATCTAACTCAATACCAAAGTCAATTTCACATTCAGGAGGGATTCCTGGTAAATCCTCCGAAAAGACATCTTGAAACTCATTCACTATCGACACAGAGTCTATGGAAGGAACTTCATATTCTAAGTTAGTGAATCTGACTAAGTGGTATACATACCTTTTACATAACATCTTATTGGCTTTAAGATGTGAAACTATTTGGCCTGTTGGATTTGAATTACACCCTTCCCATTCCAGCTCATCCTATTTTGACGGTCCATGGTAGCATAGCATTTATGGAGTCAATCCACACCCAAAATTATATCAAAGTCAAGCATGGTTAATTCTGTTAGGTCAGCATAGGTAACTCTATCAAGAACAGTTATTGGGCAATCTCTATATACTCTTTCAGCTCTAATGTTGTTTCCTTTGGTAGTACTAACTAGAAAAGGTTCATTCAAGATATCAGGAAGCAAGTCAAATTTATTAGTAACTAAAGGAGTAACAAAAGACAAGGTGGATCCTGGATCTAACAATGCATACACAGGAAAAAAATACATGTAAGGTACCAGTGACCACATTAGTTGACTTCTCCTGCTTCTCTGTACCTTTCAAAGAATAGAACCCGTTCCTCTTGGGAGGCTCGACTGCAGCAATAGGATTTGGCCGAGGCTGAGTATCCGCCTTGGCCTTATTCTTCATATGTGGGAAGTCCTTGATTAGATGCCCACTCTTGCCGCACCATAGCAGGCATTAGAAGCTACCATGCACTCACCTCCATGCAAACGGCCACACTTACCACAGAGTTTTCTGCCACGCTGGGCATTTCTATAATTGCCCTTCTTGGGGCGAGACTTGTCCCCTTTGGCATTAGTGTTCCTTGAAGGTGTAGGATTACCTGAGTGTCGGTGCACTTTCTTGAACTCGGGCCTTGTCCTGGACTCCAAACGAACTCCTACCATTGCTAGAACCAGCCTGATCCGAGGGCCTAGGCTTCTTGCCTTCTCGGCCTCTATTTCTCCAACGACTCTACTCCACCTGCTATGCATGTACCATCAACCTATAAAGGTCCATGTTATCATGCAACATGGATGCCCGACATTCCTCTTCCAGATCCTCTGATACACTAGTCATAAACCTGCTCATCGCATCCCTGCTACTGGACACCAGGGAAGAAGCACATATGGAAAGTTTAACAAACTAAAAGAAGTATTCCTTAAATAACATACCTCCCAAGTTATGGGGACTTCTCCTGGTACTCGGCCATCTACCCACATCTTTTACCATACATGAGCCACATCTTTGAGCTGGTATGCAGCCAACTCAGCCTTCTACTCTTCATTAATACCTATAGCACAGAGAATCTTTGTGGACCTTGTCCAAAAACTCCTAGGGATCCTCATTTGTTCTTGACCCAAAGTAGACTAGAGGATTCATCCTAGTGAAATCTCTTAGTTTTCTAGCCATGGTGCTTGCATGCGGGATCTCCCTAGGAGCACCCTCTTTAGTGTCATGGGCTGTGATAGCCTGTGCCTGAGCAGTGATGGCTAGGTCCATTTGAAGCAGTGTTGCTGTCACTTCTATTTCTATCAACGCAGCTGGTTTGACAAGCATTTGCGGTCCTACAGCTGGGCTTGAGGAGGATCTTAGTTTCCCTCAACTTTCTCCAACTCTTCTGCATGTGTTTCTTCTTGTGTTAATTTTTTTACACGCACACACAAGAAAGAAGTTAGATGCAAGAATGAAACAAAATGTCAAAGCTCTACACAGCACGATAAAGAGTAGAAAAAGGAAGATTTTTAACATCACTAAGTCTCTAAGTCATGGTTGTGGTGCACTTCACAACCATAATCTAGAAACTACGCAAGGTGGTTGTTTTAAGCCTTAGTTCCTAGGTAATTTTACCTCATGCTTTGATACCAAGTTTGTCACACTCGAGTACAAGACCCTAGATGAGACCGACGTTGTTAACCTTTCAAAAATCGTAAACAAGCCTCTTCTTAGCTTTCATCACAATCATAAAGTTAATTTAGCAGAAAATATAAACTTTTTAACTTTAGTGAAGTGTAATTAGACTTCATATAATTCTTTCATAAGAGTGATATACTAACATCTCAAAATAAACAACCATCTAGTAACAGATTGAACAATGGAAATGAAGAATTCATAATGTCATTAATAGTTGCCAAACCGGCCTTAATACAAAATCTTGAACAAATGTTTGAAAGGAAACACTAGAAACAACATCCACTATCTATGTATAATCTACTAAAGCAAGAAAATAAAGCGTATGTATCCTCGAACTCAAGAGGACCTACCGAAGTCTGGAGGTACTAATCCAAACAGCTTCAACTAATCTTCATTCTTCTTCAAGGAGCTGCACCTATAAAAATAGAAATTGTATATGTGTTAGAATACACTTGTACGAAGTATGGGTGTATGCACATAAACACATGAGGACAATTCATGATCAAGGAAAGATCTTCCTATAGCAACATGTCATTTTTGGAAAGTGAAGTCACTTCACTTTCCTAATTCGTTATTTATGAATCATTCTATGAATATGACATATTTTCATGCATTTAAAGCACACAACTCATTTTCTATATGAACATAAGACCTTGTAATCATGAACATAATTTTAGAACAACTCAAGCAAAATTTAATATTTTTGCTCCCCTTAGGCCAAGAGCTCCCTCTCCAGACTTAGTTTATTTTTCAGTGTTTTCTTTTTTTGTTGTGTAGTTCAATGATCTCCTTTGATCCTGTGTTTTACTTTGAGTGAAATGATTTATTGTAGTCCCATTGCTACAATGAATCAAGTAAGTAATCCAAAAGACTAAAGGAAATGATTTGACTACCCTACTCACAAGTTATTCTTTCCATTCTTATTAAATTGGGCATGAAGTCTTAATGAGACAATCTTTATTGGCTATGCCCATTATTTGATCATTTACATAATATAAAGATGATGGGGCATATATTCATACTCCAATCGATGAGTCATTATGTTTTCCTCCCTTTGTTGACATAAGTCAACAACTGTTAAAACTTCATTCTTATCAAACATTGATGATTTGATATACTTATGCTTTTGATTACTTAGTTCACTTTGAACTACATTTCTTCTTATTTGATCTCATGTTCACTTTGAACATGCTAGGTTGACTTAGGATATAATTTTAGGTTTTCCTTTGGGATCTTTATGTGCAATGACAAAGAATTACTTACATCATTACTTAGTCTAACCTCACCCTTTGGTCATCCTATCTAAACACCCCTCATCTTCCTAGTTATTTCTTTATTTCTTTCTTACTTTCTTAGATGAATCTTTAGCATTTAACCGACATAGATCATGTGAGCTAACATTAAATCCAGTGTCTTTCCCACACTGAAAAGAGGAGGTTCACTGGCCAAAGTGAAACCGAATACTTCCTAGCTTTTTAGGTGGATCCACTAGCTAGTATCCTATGCTGGCGACATAGTTCAAAGACTTGGAGAATTTTTTACCCTTATCCACCTTGGTGGTAGTCTCATGTCATGAGGCTTACATGAGTTTTCACAATCTCATTACTAGTCTATCAGTGCTTAGCTCAATTTATCATACTTTACAACTTTTAGAGTTAACTCATACACTATGGAAGCTTTCTTCTAGTATGAGGTAGGCTTGCCTCAATAGATGACTTGTCATCCCTTTCTATACTTGATGAATGTGAACTTAAATCTTACATTATCGTTATGGTGTGAATGAGACTTGTCTCATGATTTCTAACACCATCTTATGTGAGTATCTTTAAAATAATTGTCTAGGTTCGAGTGAGACTTGTTCTTTTAACACCCCATTCTCGGTCAATTTCATAACTCATAAGTTTTTAGTTATTTTACTACTCACCTTATCTTGTTCAATGTTATTTTGTAGTCTTGTACCTTTATTTATGAAAGTTATAAGGACTTATTCAATATGCTACTATGTTCACAAGTTCATTTAGATAGGGTATGTTGGGGCTTGTCCCAATCATTGGCATACCCTAGGCTATGAGTCATTGAGTTACATCTTGTCAAGTCAATGTTTAACATGCATTTGGCCTTACAAGAAACATCATGATTTACATTGTCCATATAAGATTGGTATGACTTCGTCATTGGCCAATTCAAAGTAGAGGATACTCTAATCATACGGATCTATCATATAAGTCCCATTCGACATTATCAAATCACAGAAACCTACACATAATGATCAGTTATCACTGCATACGAACAACATGCTCGAGATTTGCATTATATATACTACTAGAATTGGAAATAGGGAGAACAGGGGATATGAACATTCGACAATTTCATTGGGAACAACCCTAGTTTCAGTTTTCTTGAATTCAAAACGTTTGAAAAGCCTCCTGGGAAAAAGAATCCAAGAGATAAGCCCATACTTAAATGTAAAATTGAATCTACGAAGATCACCCTCTACTTTGCACGAAAATCTTAAGAATTGCCTTGAAATCGCCTAAGGAGAATCGAGAGTATTTTTCTATTTTTTTTCTTACGTTTGTTCACTGTTTTTTAGCGTGAGTTTCTACTGGATAAACGTGAATCTAAGTCTTAGGAACTGAATAATGACTAATTCAACTTAGGCTAGATAACTTTATTAAATAAATCAATCAGCTAATTACCAAAACGCCCTCCTAAATTGACTAAAAATAGGAAAGCGTTTGACTTAGCCAAATTATGAAAATTTGCTAAGGGTATCGAGTTTGAAAATGAATTAAATTTATTAATTAAGTTTCTGATTTAATTAATTAAGTGTCCTAGGGTAATTACTAAAGAACCCCTAAGTCACTAGGACCATAACCAACCCCTTTGAACCATCCTAGGTTAGGTACTAGGATGTTTCTTTAGTTAGTTACTCGGCTAGTGTCACCCAGTTAGGTCTTAGGATTTCGGTCACACTAGTTCCTTCATTTTAGTCAGTACTAGGTTAGTTATCTAGTTAGGTAAGTTAGTTAGAGCCTAGTATTGGTTAGGAATCTTGGTCCCACATGGCTTAACCCGACGCGTGTCGGCCCCCTACCGCCCTAACTGAATCGGTTGGGCTTGGTCACTCGTTCTCTTGGTCAGTAGCACATGTGCTTGCACATGTGTTGCCGTGCACTTTCCTAACCGTGGACTCTGTAGTTGCACTTGGAAAGTTCACTTCTTGTCCGAAGGATCCTCACTATGTCCTTGGGCACTGCTTAATCTACATGATCACTTTAAATGATCCTATGCTAAAGTACCCAGGCTTGACACTTGGATGCCTCATACCTAATGTGTGTAAGCTATGAAATAAAAAATTTTAGCTTAGGGTCTTCATTGCACGTACAATTCCTAAACAAGCTTGGATTGGAGCATTTGAACATCAAAGTATATCTTAAGTTACTTGTTGATACATAGAAATTGGCTAACACCCTTAAGTCAATATTCTATAACATGCCCAATATTATTCAATATTAGGCATTGGGATGCCTATGTACCCCAATACATATTCTTAAAACCTAATAGACTCTTCATTAGACAAGTACATTTTCTAGATTGTTACAATAGGTGGAATTGTAGAACCATGCTCTAAAAATTGTTCTCATGTCCAAGTTTCACAAACCAAACTACGGATTGTACAACCTTCTACGATGCGTAGAAAGGCCTCATGGAACCCAAGTCTTGAAACAACCCAATAAGCTATAGAAAGGATCCGTAGAACCCAACATCAAAGATCCTGAACCTGTTTTGTACGAGAGGGTCTATGGTTTGTAGACTTTTGTATGGACCACAGTTGGTATTCCGTAGACTACTTTTGCCAATTTTAAGAGAGGTTATTTTAAGTTATTTCTCACCCTTTCTAAACCTATACGTCAATGTTTTTTTACCAACGAAGTCACAAGAAACCACTAGCACAAAGTTGAGTTGAAAGCTTCCTTACCGATTAAATTTTAAGATAAGATTTTACTTAGGTCAACATGATATGATCATATCTCTTGGCATATGTAGTGCCTCAGAAATTAATAGGTAAAACTAGAGCCTAATGTTTGAGTCTTAAAATTTGATGCATGTTTTAGAGTTGAAAAATAGCCCTAAAATTTGACTAAGTGTTAGTTCAAGTGAGCGTTTAAGGAATGTGAAAGGCATCACTGCTCTTACAAGAACCCTTGAACTTTGCCTTAGGCATATGGGAACAAGGAATTATTCAAGGGAAGCTTCAAGGCACGTGAAATCCTTCATAGTCCTTACAAAATCTCGTGAACTTTGCCTTAGGCATTTTTAGGCAAGTAAGGCAAATTCACTTGAGGGTTCAAGGAGCGTTGAAGACTCCACTCTTCATAGAGGACCCTCATGAATAAATGCCTTAGACATTTTTGGCGTAGACTGAGTTCAAGGGAGGGTCCACGAGGTGTGAAGTACTTCACTGCCTGTGGTGAATGCCTTAGTTTTTGGGCGAAGGGCTTTAATCCATGTTTGGGTCCATGGAAAGTGGACAAGCCCATTGCTCGTGTAGAGACCTAGTGGACAAATGTCGTAGCTTTGAAAGTCAAAGGCACAGTCCACATGAGTCCACGGGGGGTTGAAAGGGTAATTTTTGTAATTTTATTTTTAAGTCCAAATTAAATAGGTATGATTTATATATTATTTTCAAATAAATATATAAGGTATTTTAAGTCATTAAACACCCAAATCAAAATCAAAAGTTTATCTTCCTCACAATATTTCTCTCTCTAAAAACCCAAGAAGAAGAAGAAGATGAATAAGAAGAAGAGGGAAATAGAAGCTTGGGATTGAAGAAATCAAGGGTTTTTCATCAGACTCTTCAAGGATTCATCATCAACGTATGGTAGTTTACATCTTTTGGTAGATTCCACCCATATATCCCCTTCAAAATTAGATTTTAAAACTTACAAAATTCCCTAAATTAAGGATGTTGTTCGAAAGACTTGTGTTATTTATAGAAATGGTTTCAACGTTTGAATTATGTTGGGTTATGACTAAATTTATTATTTATGGTTGGATTATGGTGAAATCCTCCCAAGAACCCATTGATCCCTTATATTGCTAAATTGTGATCTTAATGTGGATTAATTGATTTTAGAAACATGTAAATTGGTCTTGTATGAATTGATTGAATTATATTATAACCATATCTAATATAGAAATTGTAGATGTTGGGTTGAATGTGATTCAAGATTCTTGAAGGGTAAATTATGAGAATTTGTACATGAACATGAGAATTATGCATGTGCTTCAAGAATTACTTTGAGAATAAAGATTCTAATACTTTGGTGTAATTGTGGTATTGATTAAAATATCATTCTCCCCTATACACTTACACATTATTATGCATGAATTAATTATGACTGTGATGATCTTGTTGTGATTGATTGAAAGTCCATGTAAATGGGTTTTGTTAAGATTGATTGAATTAATTGAATCATACTATTACCCATGACTGAATTGTAGTAATTGTAGGTGTGTTGGTAAATTATGATTTATGGTCTTTTATGGACAAACTATGAGATTTTGTAAAATCATTATGCTTATGTACACGCTTTGTGGAGATATTGAAAGTAATGAGATCATGACTATAATGTAATTATGTGTTATTGAAAGGTTATTCTCAACTATACACTTGTGAATGAAGATGACATGTTGTAAAAGGGTTTTCTCAATGTATAATGTACCATGAATCGGTAGTATTAGGGTATCCTCTTCATGTGTAATTTAAAATGATCTTGATTAAAATACCTGAATTGGTAGCTAGGCTTAGGGCATCCTCTTCTTGTATAACTAACAGTATCTTGACTTAATGATTGATGAAGTAATCTAAGGTTTTATATTGAATTGATAGGTCAATGGAATTGCTTTCATGATGTTATGATGATCCTTGAATCGATAGGCCTAAGGTGAATTTCATGAGCGACAAATAATGAACCTTGAATCGATAGACCAATGGTACCCTTTTCATTACGATTTAATGAGATATCCTAATAATGTACCTTGAATTAGTAGGCTAATGATACCCTTTCATGTGTGTAATAATATACCTTGGGTCGGTAGGCCAATGGATTCCCTCTTATGTGTAATGATTTTAAAAGAGAATGGACTACGTTGTGGGAATTTAATGGTTAGCACCAAGTGAATATTGTAAGGTGGAAGCTCACCTTATGTTAGGCTGGGTTTCAAGTAATACCTTCCTTATTCTTGAACTATGTGCCCACATTGGTTGTAGCTAGTGTATCCACCTAGGCTATTAAACATGATTTCTACCTTAGGCAAGTAGGACACTTTTTTCCGGTGTGGGGGCATGACTGTGGATTCTATGTAACTCACATGGTCTATCTCGGTTAAGGTTATTTCCCTACATTACAAGAATATGAATTATGAAAAGAACATGAAATGAACTACAACTATGGATTCTAAAAAAAATTTACTTAGTATGAGTTGGGGTATGAGACCGTTAATGCATTGCACAAGTAGGCTTTAAAAGTGGTTGTAGTGTAGTTCTCTTGTGCTATGAATACCTATGAATTATGCATGTATGATATTTATTGTTGCTAATGGTGACTTTACTTGCTACAAGTTATGAACATGAATGTTTCCTTGTCAATGAGTATTGGCTATGGATGAGTCCAAGGTATAATATGAATGATTAGGGTGGCCTATAAGTGGTACTTAGCATAAGGAAGGATTATGAGATCTTACTTATGCAGAGCACAAGTATAGCTTGGGGTTTGTTATGAGATACTCTAAATTATGTTTCTTCAAAAATGTACATGATGACGTTTAAACTTGATAAAAATGCATGGTTTCAACTAACTGTCCCTTTTGAATATGTTTTAAGGATTTTTGTTTTAAGGATTTTTATGCATGACTACCATACTTAGTGCATTTTTGTACTAACCCATATTTTCTACATTTTCCTATAAGTGTAGGTCCCAGTCGTTGAGTTGTAATTCTTTTTTTGGGTAAATCTTTGATTGATTCTCTCCATGCTTTTGGTGAGTCCTCATGGTTCGAGGATGGAAGTTTTTCATTTCTAGTTCCATCAACTTTTCTTTTGAGACTATGTTGTAAAGGCTTGTGACCCTTATTGATATTCAATTTTATCATATGGTATATTGATACAATGTCTATACTTTCATTTGGATTTATGGAAATACTTCAATTGTAAAAAGTTTTTAATTCTGCACCATTTCTTATGCCTTACGTTATGAATATTAAGAGTCATGTATGAGCTTCTTCAGATGCTTGTACGTCGTGTCACGTCCGTGGTGTAGGCTCGGGTACTGACATCATATAAAGAGTTAAGTGGACTATGACCTATGAAATTAAAGATTCACGAGTCTTCTTTCCAATATCACCAAGTTTTCCTTATTTTAAGTTTAGAGTAGAATGTCATGCTTGTTTTCAAAAAAAAAAATATTTTGTCTTTAAATTAATTTATAAGAAGAGAAAAAAATTTGAGTTTTGATCAAGAGTTTTCAAATATTAATTTGTTAAGAATATAAGGAATGTCACAATCGGATTCTAGACCCCAGACGATACAGGTGTCGTTGACCTCTCAGAGGTCGAAGACAAGCCTACTTACGTCATTCTTACTTCGTCTAGGTTAATTTTAGCGGAAAATTTAGAAATTTTGTTTCTTAACATACATACTAATCATTCTATTAGATTCATAATTGTTCACTATCAACCATCTAACATTAAGATCATCAAACGAAAGAAATAGTTTAATATAGCATTAAATGTATACTTTCCAAAATGACACCAATACAATGTCTGAACAAAAGCGGAAAGAATGCTAGTGGAACATACTCCACTAGCTCAATCCTATAACTAAGCTAGAATATAATGGTCAAGCATCCTCGAAAGCATGAGGGCCTACTAAGTCAAGATGAATCTCCACGTCCAGATAGTTTCAGCGTCAACCTGTAGCTCAAGCGCCCACCTGTGTCTGCACCTAAAATTGTAGAGTTGTATAGGGTTAGTACACACTTGTACTAAGTATGGTTATATGCAAGCACACACCAAGGACATGCATGAGTAAGAATAGCTCTTTCCTAACAACATGATTATGGAAAGTCAAGTCAGTGGACTTGCCAAATTGGGATTAGGAAAGTTAGTGAGCTCTCCAGATTTGGATTAGGAAAGTAAGTGAGCTTTCCAAATTTGGATTAGAAAAGTCATGCCATGAGAGTGACAATGCATCATCATACATATCATATAGTACACAGCATATAACATCTTACACATAGCACATAACATATTGCATATAGCACATAACATTTTTCATATCCTTCGTTCATATGCCATGAGACCTTGGAATCATGGACGTGACATCAAGACTTCCCAAAATGAGGGATCAACATATGGGACCTCAACTAGGGATCCTTCTTTAGCAAACACAAAGTCCGTTTCATTCATTCATACGTACTTCATTTCATTTCTTTCATAGGCTAGTGTAAACACCAGCTATACCTAGAATGTATTTTAAGACTTTCATTGGGTTCGTTGTGCAATGATCAAGAATGACCTAGTGTCATTACTTAAGTCTAGCTCACCTCCTGATCATCCTATCCTAACACCTTTGGTATCATTCAACTCATACGTAATGGAAGTTGGCTTCTAGTATGAGGAAATCATATCTCAATAGATGATTTCTCATCTAATCGTTGGTATTAAGTGTGTTAGTCTCAATACTTTCATTAGAGTATTCATAGAGACTGATCTCTTCGTTAAAATTTACACTTTCATAGGTGAGTACGTTTTGGTAACATTTACTTAGGCTCATTTGAGATTGCTCTCATCTTTTACATTAGTCTCATATCATGTTGCCACCACATTCATTAACATTAGCACCTAATCTCTTCAAAATTAATTACCCCGTATTATGTGAATGTTCATTTCATCATATGCCAATGCACGTGGCCATTTAATGTGTTTCACACTCTTACATAACCCTTATAAGGTTTCATCATTTCATTGTTCATTTACATCATTTCTTTGTTAATTTCATCATTTCATTGTTCATTTCATCATATGTCAATGCACTTGGCCATTTAGGGTGTTTCACACTCTTACTTAACCCTTCTAGGGTTTCATCATTTCATTGTTCATTTCATCATTTCTTTGTTCATTTTATTGTTCATTTCATCATTTCATTGTTCATTTCATCATATGCCAATGGACATTTAGTGTGTTTCACACTCTTACTTGATCCTTCTAGGGATTCATTATTTAATTGCGTACATCTTAGGTTCACTTATTTTTAGACATATGCTAGACTTATGGGTCTATACATACAAGCCATGATGTTTCATTCATAGTTCGTTTAAGTGATTCATATATTCCTAAGACTATGTGGTACAAGAATTATGCATCTTGTATGTATGCCAAGATCTCGATTTCGATCTAAGTAGGCAGCATTATTCTTGAATATTTAATTCACGTATGACTTATGTATCAATACGGAATTTGGGCAAGGGAACCCAGTTTCAAATCCTTTGGAAAACTCTTAAATGTTTTTCATTATTTATTTGATCCATATGGCTTGGGGACCCAAGTTCGAGCCCAATGCCTTCATTTTATTTTTTCCTAAATTTCTCCCCTCATTTTTCGCTTAATAGAACTAAGAGGATGTGGGATCAAACCCCCACAACCTCATTTACTTTTTATTTTCATTACTTTTAATTTTTCTCCTTTGGTCGAAGGTTTGTGGTTTCAGACCCCCACAACCCCTTTTTATTTTTTTTTAATTCTCTCCTTCACTGCTTAGAGGTCGTGGGTTCGATTCCCACGCCTCACATTTCTTTTTTCTTTTATTCAAAGTTTTTATATAGTGAGGTCTTGGGTTCAATCCCAACTGACCTCACATATTTTAAACATTATTTTCAAACTCCTCTAAACTTCAACATTAGCCTAAATTAAACCATCAACATGCTGGAAATTTTAACACATTTGCAGCCTACTTTCTTCAACATTTATACGTAATTTCTGGGTAATTCGTAGATCATTTAATACATTCTTAGGTGCATTTTTCATGGATTCGTTTAGCCAAGAGATTATCACAAATCAGCCAAATTTCAACTCGTATGAACATCACGAATTACATAATCATTTGTACATGAAATAAAACCACAACATCATATTTTTAAAGACAAAACCCGAGGCACATAGATACGATTCATATTGCGTGCACATGTACACATAATTTTGGAAAAATATCAACATAAGTCATAGAATTATGAACATACATATAAACACATAATCATCACGAAAACACGTTTCATCCCTAGTTTTATACAAGCAAACATAACCAACCTATGATTCAATGGGAGCTAGTGACAGGGACATGCAACGGGGAACAACCCTAGTTTTCGAAATAGATTCGTCTGAACCTTAGGGGTCTCTTGGCAAAGGGACCAAGAGAGAAGAGAACTCATACCTTTTTTATGTTAATCCCTCGACTTGATACCCAAAAACATCACCCAAGATCCAGTCCAAATCCCCTCAAAGTCAACAACAACTCGACGGACAAACTTCTCTTTGTCTACGTGATTGATTTCTTTTGTTTTCTTATATTTTCGTTGTGAGTTCTTCAAGTGTGAAGAACTTTAGTTTACCTACTGTTTTATTTTAAGTTAATTGGCAGAGAGAATCATGAGTGAGAGTGATATAGACGTGAGAGAGACAAAGAGAGATGAGCGTGGGAGAGAGAAAAAAATTTTAGGATTAGGAGTCTAGTTTAGGACTTAGTCAATTAAGGTTTTTATATAATTATTAAAAATCTTATTTCCTTTTATTTTAACTCAGCTAAAAGATAATAAATATAAATTAATTACATTAATTTATCAACTTAAACTAAAAATAATTTAATTCATTGCTTCCACCTAGGTTCGAACCCGGGTGGAGCAAGACTTCACTTCAAAAGCCAATTTTTGGCCCTCTCTCCCTAAAATGCCACCCCACCTTATTAATTAAATAATTAACTATATATTTATATAATTATGATATTAAGCTTAGCCTGGAAAAATACCATTTTATCCCCTAGACCCTCCAAAACTAAGATTTTCCCTTTTTAAGTGCGATAAAGACTCCGTCAAGTAAATTTTCGTATTCGAGAGCCCTACATGGTTGGACCCAAACTTTTCTATCTCCACTAACTCCCCAATGTTGGCTTGGTTGTAGCAAGGGTTCAGAGTTCTGGTTCTTCACACATCAATCTGTGTGAACCCGGTCTAATCGTAGGCATTCTAGACACATGAAGCATTACTTAGCATATTCATTTTTAGGGTTGTTACAAGAAAACTGATTATTCCCAAAGGTATCACTTTTTTTAAAAGATTAGAGAAACTTTTATATCTACATGAGTTAATTACTTAAGTGTTTCAAAGAAAAACTTTTTAAGATGATACTTTGAGTAATTACATCAAAGATAGCAAGAGTATATTTTTTATATTTGACCATGAGCATATATTTATTGAGACTAGTATTGAGCACCGATATGAGGATGAATTCAGGTAACTCATATTCCTCATAAACCATTTAGTCAACATGGGTAAAAGATCTTACCTTTTAGACTATTACTTATTACTTTCGGGTAAAGCTTTAGTGGATACACTTATTTGAGATCTTTTATATACTAGTAATATATATGACACTTCTAGCGATTTGGGCGAGACACTATATCATCTCATTACTTACAATGATGATTGTAGATTAGAGAATCTCTAAAATAGAGTTAAAATGTATTTTTATCATATCACTTAACATGTTGAGTTCGGAGATAAAATTATTTGTAAGTTTTAAATAACTTCACCCTTTTATTTTATTTGTTTTACATTTAGTTGTGAGTTAGTTTTCCTCTAAGTAGTCAGTCATGCAAAGAGTTCTCTTGGGGATTATAATGGTTCTCGAGTGTCGGCTAGTATGTTTATGAAGTTGTATCAGTAGGATCTTATTTATGTTTGTAAGGGCGCCCACTTTTATAAATGAGGGACTAACAGACATGTAAAAAATGATTTTCTTTCATACTCTAAATCATGCAATAGAATTGTTCTATAAAGAACTTATTCATACTTATGCGTTTTTCAAATCCATTTGGCTACCCCACATACTGAAGGTGGTTGAAATAGAAAATCTCAAATGCTTATTGATGAGTTATCTAGAATAAAGTCTTCTTAATGTTAGAGAATGTAGAGGAGCTTGAGAGAAGTTTATTAGTGTGCAATGTATTAATTTGAAAAAATCCACCCTTTTACATATGAACCGTGTGTTCGAGCTAAAAGCAAGATGTTCTCTCATATTCTTTTCTCCAGACCTTCTTCCAGGTGAGACCCTTAAGAGGGGAGGATGTTCTAGAATTTTTGGGGAGTATTTTTCACCCGAAAGATAGTATTAGTTATGATGTTATAAGCCAGTAGTATAGAAGTTCCTAGAGTTAGAAGTTTGTTGTCATGAACCTAGTAAGTCATTAATGATGAGTTTTTCTTTTACGTGTAGGCTAAGGAGTAGTGATCTTGTGTGTATTTCATGGTAGAAGGTAGATTAAGAGGGTTATGATAAGTTGGAATATATTTTAACCAGAAGGAAGTTTATGTCGGTGTGTCATTATGTTAGTGAACACCAAGTATATATGTTGAATAGAAGAGCAAAATATTCATGAGGTGATAGATCTAAGCTACGATTACGATTTTTTAAATGGGAGCCCATAATATTCAGAGGTTTATAGAAAAATTAGGCAATGATGTATAGTGAATGTGGTAAATAGACCTTAAGTTGAAGAGAAAATAACGGTAAACTGTAAGTATGTATACTAAGAGATAAAATTTGATTAATTTGTCATGAGGTATTAGTGAATATCTTAATTTAATCTAGTAATCGTAAGTTAGTATAGCATGTGAGCAACTATATTGATATATGTGCTTAGTACTAGACACTAAACTTGAATTTGAGAAGAGTGTCATGATAAAAGATATGGCAACACTGGGAAGATGATGTTAGTTTTAGGATCTGATCTAGTAGTTTGACATAAATTAGGTGAAGAATGAAGGTGTTACTTTTTGATAAATGTGAGCAATACAAGCGTAGTACTATGACTTTTAGAAAATAAAATGAAATATGGCTAATTCATTAGATTAGCAAAAGTATTAAGCGGTGTACCCGAGATTGTATTCTATCAGACGAGGTTCTTATTAAGTTTATGATATTTTTATGTGTGCCTAGGTAGTACAGATGAGCTTTCAATGTGTTTTAGGCTGATGTAAGCATTATCATCACCCTTAAGAGTTTGGTAAAAGAGATTTTATATATCCGAGTCAATGATGAACCTCTGAATTATAGACAAGTTTTCTCCAGTTAGGTAGATATGAACTTAGTACGGTATTAGTAGTCTAAGAAGGAGAAGCAAGACTATTAAGAGTTACATTAAGTTGTTTTATAAGACAATGTGGTTAAAGATTATAGAAAGACTTTAATAGAAGAAAAAATAAGTTAAGTGAAGCATCTCAAAAAAAATTCATAGAAGAAATATTAGCACCTACGTATGGAGAGATCTATAGCCATTCGATAGCATTTCCCGGGCATTAAAGTAAAGTGAATATATACTAGTTAAGTGAAAATGGAATAGATCGATACTTATATGTGTCTTCTTCAAATCTAAGGGGGAGATGATAAGATGAGAAACTAAGTCAAGTGTGTATTCGAAAAGAGTTATAGTGTTATATCAATCTATTTATACTTTAATGTATTCCTTAAAGTTTAATTGTTACAATATCCTTTTGAGGTTTATAATATCATAATTGTATCCATGAACTATGCTCCTAAACGTCAAAAAGATTCATATATATGCTCAGTATATAAATCGAAAGGAGAAGACTTTAAACAATTAATCTCACTATTACTCCATACAATTGTGAATATTAACCTTATGATATTAATCTATTCATATAAACATCACATCTATAAGACTATAACACTCTCATGAATACATGAATTACCCTCAATGTCTAGCAAACTAATATTATGTCATGCATATTGTTATATCAGATTTCTTGAATAAATCATGCTTATAATCTTTAGCTCTAAGCTCTCTCAATGATCCTTTTTTTTGTTCTAGTGAAGTTGGTGATGGTGGTTGAGCAATGATAGATGAGAGAGAGTTTGTCATGCCTATAGCCTACACCCTGAACGTGGTTGGTACCTGAAAATCATTGTTGGCCCCAAGCAAACCCTTGGCCTGGTTCACAAAGCAAATCTAGAACTCGACTGGATTAACGAATCGTCAGTTGATAATCCTGGTTACTTGTATCTGCATCATGAAAAATGCAGGTGAAATGGGTCAGTACATGAATTTTACGAGCATGTAAAGGGAACACTGAACATAACCTTCAAGCTTGAATGGATAAAAACAAAACATAACTCATATAAACTCAAGTCAACTCAAGGATACCCAAACTCAAGAATACTCAACCCATATCAATATAAAATCAATAGTAGAGATGCATTATAAAGGAATCTTTCAAAAAAGTAGATAACAACTCAATGTATTAAAAAATAAAATAATAACTCAATTTGGGAGATTCTCTAAGTTACAGCCATCACTATGAGATTGTGATGATACAACATCTCATCCACACTACCAGAACTGTCGTATACCTTACCAGAGCATATGACATCCTCAACTAAGTCGCTCCACTTATGCTTAAAACCCAATAAGAAATCATCTAAAATGTATGACCCTTTCGACCCAACCACGTTGGTTACATGTTTTTTGAGAACTTTGGGTTGTATGAACTCGTCCCCATATTGGTGGTCAATACAACTCCAAAAATATAACTCAGATCATATGTTCAAAATGATTTCCTCATACTAAATCTTTGAGATTATTACTCAAAAAGTTCATTTAAAATATATTATACTCAAAAACTCCTCATTAACTTATTTGGAAATCAGTGTTTCCTCTCATTTTAAATGTAAAAACAATTAATCTTGCGAAGACTTAGTTCCCATATCTTTATTTGAAAAATGAAACTCAACTCTCCTCATCTTCAAACTTAAGTATTTAAGTCTTAAAACAAGTTTTAAAAGATTGTAAAATACTTCTCAAAAATGACTCAAAAGAACTTCAGACTTTACTCTTAACTCTTCCTTGAATTTGAATTATGAATTCAAGGGTTATGATTCATGCCAAGAAGGATCACTGAGTGTTTAGATGTAGCTTAGAGTAGTTAGAATTAGAAGGGAGTAAAGGTACACTTCAAAAGAATTCAATGGAGCAAAAGACTAAAAACAAGACGGGGCAGGCGAACCTGGTGCACTAAGTGGAATGGGGCCAAACCCTTAAACTTGAAAAGGTCAGTTATGGTGAACTGCTGGTGCGGCGTGCCAGCCTCCTACCCAAAAAATTCATGAATTTTTTTCTTAGTTTCTGACCCTAATTCACCTAAAATCGAATTGTTTTTTCCGAATACTCTTAGATTTGTTTACCCAACTTAATTACATGAAAGTATACTCATAAAGCCTCTAGAAAATAACTCATTAACAAGATACTCGTCCCAATAACTCAACTAAACACCAAAATTCAACAACGAAGAATAATACTTGAAGGATACACATTAAGAACTTAAATTATTCAACCTCAAGAATGGAATAACGAACAAAATTAACATGATTGGTGTGTGGTTGAACAAATCCAGCACTATGAAAACTTACATACCTCTTAGGTATCAACCTTACTGAAATTCCTCGACAAATCATAAGAATCTTGATGAGCGCCTTGAACTTTTCCTCTTTTCTCCTCTTGAACTCCTCTCAAAACCTTAAGCGTATTTGGGATTTTGAAAACTGGCAAAATAAGTTTTGACCCATAAAATATTACTAAAAATGTTTAAAGCTGATGGAATAAGGAAATGACCAAAATACCCCTCATTAATCAGGGTAACTTTTATTAATTGGACAAGTAGATTTCAAACAGACATATCTTCCTCATCTAAACTCAAAATTTTTGCAAACTCAATGGTGTTGGGGATACCTAAATCATCCCATACTAAGAGTTATGACCATTTGTAGTTTACGCAACACTCACAACTTAACTAGAACTTGCAAAATTCTTAAATTAGCTTTTTCCAAATTAGTTCTTTCTAAATTTAGCTTTTTCTAAGGCGAGATTCAACAGAGTTAATTTTAATTATGTCATGACCTATAATCTTGAAATCTTATGTGCACATCCGTGCATAGCGTGCACTAGTCTAGTTTCAAAACTCTCGGTATGAATTAGTTCTACATATGTTAGTAGGCAAGATTAGAAGTCAAGAGAGGTAGTGATATTAACTCATTTCCCTTCCATCCTCAGTTTAACCATCATTTGAGAAAAATTATCCAATGAGGAGATAATGCAATTCCCTTCAAATCAGACCTTGATAAGAAAAATTCTTAAAACTTTTTTTCAATAATTAGAGAATTTTATTAATAATCTCAGTCGATCAAAGCACAAACACCACCTTACACCTCCTTAGGAAAAAACCCAATCCCAAAAGAATATAATGTTTGTGCATTTTTTATGTTGTAGCCTTCCCCATCCTTTTATCTCCTTACTGGTATATCCTCAAAAAGGGACATTTTAATTTGTCACTGTTGATAATCTTCCTTCCTGTTACTTACATACTATTGAAATCCGAGAATCAACAATTTCCTTTATCGATAACTCTATTGTCTAAGTTGTCTCCTAACTTATTTCCTTCTCTGAGAGTGTGTTAAAAATATGTTGTTTATCTTTCATGCGTGCTTTAATTTCCCACCACCATTTTTGCTATTATCCATGGAATATCCACTATTCTTTAAGTACCTTGCACATAAGCATTGAGTCAGTCTGAATGATGATTTGATTGATTTGTGACTGTTTGCAATGTTTACATGCTTCTAGGATAGCTTTCGCTTCCGCCACCGTATTAGTAGTGTTCTCCATACTTCCTCCCTCTGCATATTTGATGTCTCCTCTATCATTTCTTAGGTAAAATGCATAGGACTTAGGCCTGGGTTTCCTCGTGAAGCTCATCGGTGTTGTACTTTATCCAACCTTCTAGTGGGCATTCCCACAATACCTTTATTACCTTCATCATAGGCCTGTAGTTTTCCAACTCTCTTAGCATACCTGGCCGATCATTAGGTCCTTTCCTCCTTGGATGTCTCAACTGCAACAACATGTACATGTTCCTAGTGACATTATAAATGATCATGACACTGATGTTTTCTTCCCTTCGTGTTTCATCCTATTTCTCTTTCTCCTAGATCAAAAGGCTAAGTAGAGCTCTATAAAAGGACTCAATGTTCTTTTTTGCATTTGCTCCCCACCGTACCATTATAACTTCTCTTAATTCAAGTCTTGATATACTTAAACCTGTAAAAGAGCAAAAATAGGACCAGGTCTGGTTAGCAGTAAAGGATCAAAGAAACACATGAGTTAATGTTTCCTGATCAGGTGTTTCACAGCACCAACATTTAGAAGGAACTTCCAGTCCCCATCTTCTAAGTTTATCATCAACAGAAATTTTGGATTTCCAAAGTCTCCACATCATGAAGGCCACCTTAAAAATGAACCCCTTTGTCCAAATCCACTTATAGATTTTGTTGGGTTCCTCTTTGTGCCTTATATACTGTCATGCTTCCTTAACAGTAAAAGATCCCCCTAAATACAACATCTAGAAGGGTGTGTCTTTTTCCTATTTACCCGTAGGAGGGTGGATATGTTGTATAATGTATTGTGCTAACTCTAGAGGAAGAATATCCTACAACACCTCTACATTTCATTCTCCCTGATTAGTCAATTCTTCAACCTTTGCATAGCTATCATCCCATTCAAAATCTTCTCCTGTGATGGTACAGAGATCTCCCAAGCCTGTCCAATTATCATGCCATACAGAGGCTGATCCTTTCTTCATTCGCCATAGGATTTGATGCTCGATGAGGTCCCTTGCTTGAAGCATTTTATTCCACACTTGTGATCCACTCCCCCAAGTTTCCACATATAAACATTAGTATGATTGTTCTTGTATTACTTATGTCTCATGTATTCCCTCCATATCGAAGGTTTGGTCCGAAAGTTCCACCATAGATTACAAAATATGGCCATTGATAGATCATGCATTAATTGAAATCTTAATCCCCCTTGCTTCTCTGGTAGGCATAAGTTACTCCACTTTGTCCAGTGTCTTCCTCTTCCTCCAATGCAATTGCTCCAAAAAAAATTGTGCCATCATTTTTTGGACTTGATTTAGCACATTGTGTGGAGGATTCATAACCGATAGTCAATGGATCGGTGTACTTTGAAGCACATGCTTGATTAGAATGGCTCTACCTCCATAAGATAGCAAATTTCCTTTCCAAGACTGCATGTTGGCTCCAATCTTTTGCATCATTTGCTCATAATAAGCCTTTTTCTTTCTTCTATAAAAAATTGGGCATCCTAAGTATGTGAAAGGAAATTATTTCCTTAGAATTCCTGTTGCTACTTCTGCTACTATGGTATCCCCTCTTGATACATTGTGGTGCAAATAGATAGAACTTTTTTCTTTATTCACTTTATGGCCTGAAATATCTTCATATTTCCTTAATGTTTCAGTAATCAAATGCATTTTTCGTCTTCTTCCATAGGATAATCATATCATCCGCAAAGGCCAAGTGATTCACTTGTTGGCTGCCTCTTGGCATTCCAAACCTCTTGAATTCTTTCTTCTTCATTAAAGAATTTAGAGATCTTGACATGACATCGGCTGCCAATATAAAGAGAGTAGGTGATAGATGATCCCCTTGCTTCAGCCCTCTCGATAATTTAAAAATCCTTTAGGCTGACCATTTAGGAGGATTGAGTACCAGTTAGAACTGATCAATCTGAAGACCATATCAATAAGCTTTTCACCAAAAAAAGTCTTCTCAATACCTTTGTCATAAATAGCCATTCCACTCTGTCATATGTTTTCATCATGTCTAGTTTAGTCACTAGATTTGGAGACTTCCCTCTTCCTTATTTCTGTTATAATTTCTTGAACCAATAACACATTCTCCGCTATGTTTCTCCCTTGTACAAAACCAGCTTGTTCTGGGATATATTTCCTGGTAACACTATTTTAAGTCTTTCATGAATAATTCTTGAAAATATTTTATTCACGAAGTTACTTAAAGAAATAGGTTTTAGGTTTGAGAAAGTATTCATCATTACTTTCTTAGGAATGAGAACTAGATTCGTGTGAGTGATGAACCGCGGTAACTCCGCACCATTGAAGAATGCCTTGACCATATTGCAAATATCCTCTCCTGTGGTATCCCAAGTATGTTGGAAAAATGCTCTACTCATACCATCTAGTCCTGCTGCACTGTCCCATTAATGCCCTTTTGACCACCTCCTTGTTGGCATGCTTTGCAGCTCTTCATTTATTTCATTATTTATCACTACGGGTAATTCCTTCGGTAGCTGAAAATCATCGTTATCCTCCATTTTCGTGAACTATTTTTTGTAAAAATCTATTGTTGCTTCCACAATATCTTCTTGTTGGGTTAACCATTCTCCTTCATTGTTTTGAATTTTATTTATCCTCATCCTTTTCCTCCTTCCTTTAACAATGGTATGAAAGAATTTGATATTCCTCTCTACTCTTTGAACCATTCCATTCCAGCTTTCTATTTCAAAAATTCTTCCTCCCTTTGTAAATGCTTCCTTATCTCCGCTTGACATTTATGCAACTTTTCTCTGTTAGTACCTGAAGGGTCCAGTTCAAGTTTTGTTTCATTCAGTTTTATAACTTCTTCAAGAGTGATTATCTCCTGAAAGATATTACAAAAGGTATCTTTTGTCAACTGAGATAACGCCTTCTTAACCCTTTTTAATTTATGATGGAATAAAATAAAAGGACCTTCTTCAAAATCTGCTTCCCACTGCTGATTGAACACTTCCATGAATCATTTCTCCTTTATCCAGAAGTTTAGGAATTTTAATGGTCTCATTACTTTCTCGCTGTTGGGTTTTTGAGTAATTAACAATGGAGTATGATAAGAACTACTCCGCAACAAATTTTCAATTTCTACGCCCGGGAAGTGTTTTGCATTTTCTCATTGCATAAAACTCTATCCAATCATTTCAAAATGCATTCTTCATCTGTTCTACCATTCCACCAAGTGTATTTCGTACCCTTGAAGCCTTGATCCTCCAAATAACATACATTAATGTAATGATTGAAGTGTACGACTTCCCCATTAGTTACTGGACGCCTTCCTAATTTCTCTTCTTCATTTCTAATCATATTGAAGTCTCCTCCGACTAACCAATGAATTCTGATGTTGTTGGATAAATCCTCCAATTAATCCCATAGTTGTGGTCTTTCACTTTGTGTAAATTTAACATATACCAAAGATATTGACACTTCGATGTCCAATTCTTGATTCTGCACTTTGATAGTCAAAACTTGTTCCTAATCCCTTTCTATTGTGTATTCTATTAGTTCATCAATAAAAGCCCAAATTTTTCCGTTTATATTAACTACAGAATGTTTCAATCCCAGCTTAAAATTGTACTCCTCTAGATCTTGTCTATCTTAAAAAGGTTCCATTAATCCCACATAATAGAATTGGTATCTTTTATGCATATTTAATGATCAGTAAATGCCTTTTGTGTGTTTACCGACCTTATATTCCATATTAGAGCTCTGATTGATACTTGGTATTTTTTATGATCATTCTCTTTGACCTTGATGATGCCTGAGCTGCATTAAGTTCTCCTGTGCCTTGCTTTTTGATTTAGCATGGACATTTTTTAGCTTTCTAGACTGCTTTGGTGACAAATCCGCTTCTACAATAGCCATTTCAATGTTTTGTACGAGATCATTCTCAACCCTATTAGCGGCATTAGTGTCCAATCGATCTTTGTTTTCATCCCTTTGCATCGCCAAAGGAAGGACTTCCTCATTGTTAGCTTCATATACAATTAAAGCATGTTTTCCTTGTCACGATGCTCCTCTTCTTCTTGTATTGCTTTTTCCTTGCTTTGTTTTTGACCTTAAGTCTCCTCCGATCCCTTCTACGGTTCCTTGTCGTCGGGCATTCGCTTTTCATTGACCTTTTTTGTTGTTTCTTTTGGTTCACAATCTTTCTGCTTTTTATTGAGATCTCTAAAGTTTTGTTTGTCAATCCTTTCGTGCTTATCTTGGTTAAACTTTCCTCTTGTTCTTGCTTATTCTCTTCCTCGTCTTCTTGTTGTTGTTCTCCCTCCAATCTTTTCAGAGTCCCCAAGGGGTTTTTATGCTGAACATCATTCTCCCCTTTAATATGTCCATACTTATCCCTTTGGTATTTGATTCTTCTCCTCACCATCCACTCCTGTTTTTAGTGTTTTTTACCAACTACCATTCCACTTGGCATAATTCGATTTGGTTCTTGCACACCCACATTTGTTATTAAGTTTACTCCTTTCTCCCCCTTATTTCCTTCCTCATCTTCTTTTTTCATATAGTTATGGGTGTAGTGACCAGCAACTATGCTCATTGTGACCTTGAAGCTGACATTCCTTGCAATATTTGGGCCTCTAGTTGTACTGCACCTTCACCCACTTGTACTTAGTGTCTCTTGTGATATCATCCTCCTCCGCTATTCTAACGCGTAGTGGTAGCTTGGCTGTCAGATCTACTTTAATTTTGACTCTAGAAAAACTGGGCCTCGTTTGATTATTTGTTGCCATATCTACTATTAATGGTTTGCCCACTGTTGTTGTAATTGAAAAAATTGCCTCCTTTGCGAAGAAGTTTGGGGGGAGATCAGGAAAAGAGATCCATGCAACTCCTATTGTTGTTTCTACGGCCTGATCAAAACATAGATCCCATTTAAGAGTTCTCATCTGCCAATAAATATCCCTAGATGTCACGTAGTATGCTACTGTAGATAAAACATGCACGTAGTCCTCCTAACTATTGAGTATGATCAAAATATGTCTGGAATCCAATACTCCTATCATGCATTCACTTTTGATTCCACATTGTCCTGGTATTATTTTCCTTAGTTCCATAATATCGGATTTACCATAGGAAAATTTGCCAATAATAGCATATTGCAAATTTTCCTGAATGACTAGTGATCGTACTTCCGATGCCTTCCATGTAATATTAGGTTCTTTCTTTAGCATGACCACTGGTTTGGGAGGTACTTTGGGTATTGGTGGGTTCATTAGTTTTGGTTTGGAGTATTTGGGTATACTGCAAAATGTTTTGGTTTCCATTTCCAATTTGTTGTGGTTTTATTTTATCATAACCATGTAAGGGTGGGAATTCCTCCGGTGGGAAAGTCCCACTGGTGGTGGCTGCCTCCATAATGACGTCTAGGTTTTTTTTGAAAAATTCTTCAAACTAGTGTTAGGAAAGAAGTCTATAGATCATAGAAGTATCTATGGACCATAAGTGGGTTCGTAGAACCATACTATGAAAAATTATTCTCATATCCATGTTTTACAAACGAGAATAAAGCTTTTAGATATTTCTATGGTTCGTTCAAAGGCCTTGTGAAACCCGAAGTCCTGAAATCAGTAAGCTTCTTATGATTGAGCCAAAATGTCCATCAAAGATCCCACTTGTCTTTGATCCATAGACCTCAACTTTAGAGATCCACACCTGATTTTTTTGTGGGAATGACTAACCCATTGTGTTGCACTTCAATAACTTTTGTGGTGGTTTCCATAGAACCTTGAAGAGGAAATTTTAGAAATAGTTAATAGACTAGTCAATTCCCTAAATGGTCACGCAAGTTAAGAGAATTATCTTGAAATATTTTTATTTATGATCAAAATATCAATCAACTATAACTATTTTCCTCCAAATATACTTGTCATCACTCTCTCCTAGATGGCATGACATGTCATTAAAGTCTTTTTTTAATAATAGACTAATTTAATTCATTGAACCCGTTTAACTAAACTAATGATCATATTGTTTTTTAATATTTTTTATATTAGTTTATTAAGAATAAATTTCATACTTAAAATATTTTATCATAATTAAACTTTTTATTTTTTTATGTTATGAAGAATACATTTTAAAAATATACTAGAATTTTATCAATTTTGAATACTTATAAACACATATATTCCAAAAAATATTGATAAACAAATTACTCATGAACGCTGATTTACGTCAATTAATCATAAGTTGTACAATAAATCAATTATATTAAAGGTCAATTAACTATTAAATGATATTAATTGTGTATTTTGCCATTCATGCTTACGATATTTAAAAAAAAACAAGAAAGTGAATGATATTATATTTTTTATCCATTAGAAAAACTAAATACCTCAAAAGTCCCCTTAAATTCTAGTTAATATGCCTAATAATTAAATCATTATTTTGAAAAATTATAGACCTATTCAATTCATCAAACTTATTTCTCTACAAAATAAGTATATAAATTACATGAGAATTTATGAAGATTATAAGAAAAATAATTTTAAAAGTCTAGTAACTTTATATATTGTCACCAAACAAAATTCAATGAAAAATCTCTGTATGCACTTATTACCTGATAATTTTAAAATTCCTAACTGAATTATTTGAAAATTTTAAGCAATTTATTTTATAAAAGTATTTAAATAAATTTTTAAGGTTTACAAAAAAATTGGTAAGAAAGAGAAAAAAAAAATTATTCTTTTATTTTCTATTATATTATATTATAACTTTGATTAATATATTGATAAATAAAGATTAAATTTTATTTTCTATAAATATTATTCACTTTCTATTTTCTTTTAAAAAAAGATATTGTATGTATATATGGATTTCAAAGCATTCAAATAATTATTTTTTTAATAATTAACCAATATATAAAATTATTGATTCATTATACAATTTATGATTAATTAAAGTAAATTAGTGTTCATGAGCGACTTGTATATCAATATTTTTTTTGAATGTATGTGTTTATAAGTATT